>JAJEKV010000030.1:15636002-16236002 GCA_021234155.1 Isoetes taiwanensis
ACCTTGTAAGTAGTGCAATATACTTCTCCTTTATGACTTCCTTAACTGCCTGGTCTTTCAAATTCCAGTCTGGAAATTGAACATGGCTTGGATGAATTAACCTCGTAATCCTTTCACATCATCTCTGATGTTCAACCATACTCTTCCCATCTGAATTTTAAGCATTTGCCAAGGGCAGAGTAGCGGATAATTCATCAAAGTCACACTTCCTTGCAAACCATCAACACATAAGTTCCATTAAATTTAGGTTTGTTTACGATTGTAACTTTTAAAACATAAGATTCTCTGGCACACAAAACTGTTCGATCACCAACTCAGAATGTGTCCTTTGTTTAATGGCTCCTGAGAATAGATAGATAAAAACTGCTTCTGGTTTCAATACTCTCTGATTGACATCAGGATCAGTATAATGTGTCCTTTTTTCCATTCCAGCCATTTCTGCATATATTTCCACCGTGAAAGGCCTCCATATCGCGATCTTCTTCAAATGCAATATGAACAGCCCATCCTGGTCTATGTATACAGCATGTGTTGCAGCACAATCACCACACCAAAGGGCACTTATTCCTGATCTGATCCTCAAGCGCATTTCCTTACTAATTTTCCTATTCTGAATTCCCAACCAGATCAAAATAATCTTGCTTTTCCATCAGTTGTCTTAACTTCAATGCATCGTCCCAATGGCCCAATGCAAAATAAATATTTGCCAACAGTACATACGGTGCAGCTACTGCTGGATCTAAAGCAATAGCATGCCCTGCTGCAAATTTCGCATGTTTCACATCAAGATGAATTCTGCAGGATCCAAGCAGGGACATCCAAGACGCAAAATCGGGTACAAAGGGCATGTTTTCAATCAAAGCTGCTGACTCTTCAAGTGCCTTTGTACGTCCAAGGAAATCAAGAATGCAAGTATAGTGTTCTATTGAAAATGCAATGCCATGATCTACTGCTGCCGAAAGAAAAAGGTTATAACCATGATTTACCAAGCCAGAATGGCTGCATGCAGACAAAATACTGCAAAATGTGATTGCATTTGGGGAGACACCCTCTATTTGCATCTGTTGAAAAATTTGTAATGCCTCTTCACCACACCCATAGAGTGCATTTGCTGCAATGATAGCAGAGCAGGAAATTGCATCCCATTTTGACATTCGACTGAACACTTTGCGTGCATCATACAAGCTCCCACACTTTGCATACATATCAATAAGGGCACTCTGGATCATAGCATCGGTTCCAAATCCATAATCCAATGTTAACATATCTATTTGCTTGCCATGATCAAGTGTTGAGCAAACAACACATCCATCAATAATACCCAGAAAAGTTGAAGTGTTTGGTTCCATCATTTCAAGCCGCATTTCTGCAAAGAGCTGCAGAGCCTCCTTGAGCTTTCGATGCTGGGCATAACCTGAGATCATTACATTCCATGTCACAACATTCCGCATAGGCATTTCTAAGAAGAGACGATAAGCCATCTCTAGCTGATCCTCCTGAATGCAAGCTGTTATCATAGCTGTCCATGAGACCACATTCCTCTGTGGCATTTGGCAAAAAATTTGCATGGCATCTTCAAGTTGGCCGTGTTGGTTATATGCCGACATCATGGTGTTCCAAGATATGATATTGCGCTCAGGCATATCTTGAAACAACTGCAGGGCTCTCTGTACCTGGCCTTCGTTGGAGAAGGCAGTGATCATGGCATTCCATGAAGAAACATTTCGCTTAGGCATTTTCTGGAAGAACTGAATAGCATCGTTAAGCCTACCTTGTTGGGCATATGCTGAAATCATGATAGTCCAGGTCACTACATTGCGCCCAGGCATGTGTTGAAATAAATGTAGAGCTTCCTTCAATTGTCCTTGTTGAGCACAGGCACTAATGATAGTATTCCAAGAAACTACATCCTTGTGTGGCATTTTTTGAAAGAAATGGAGGGCCTCTGCTAACATTCCTTGTTGAGAATAAGCTGAAATCATTGCAGTCCATGACATAACATCCTTGTCAGGCATTTGGTTAAACAAATAGAGAGCTGCTTTCAACTGTCCTCGCTGTGCATAAGCAAAAATCATGGAATTCCATGATACTTTATCACGCACCGGCATCCGGTCAAATAGCCCTTGTGCCTGCTTCAACTGCCCTTGCTGGCAATGAGCAGAAATTAGGGCATTCCATGAGACCACATTAGGTTCCGGCATTCCTTGAAACAATTGGAGAGCTTGTTTAACTCTGCCATGCTTGGCATAAATTCCAAGCATAATATTCCAGGAAAATGAATTTTTACTATACAAATTGTCAAATACATAACGAGCTTCAGTAATGGCTCCACAGTTTCCATACATTTGTATGAGAAGATTACATAAAAAACTATCTTCTCCATACCCACTTCGAATAATATTGTCATGAATACGTTTACCTTCAGACAGAGCCTTTGCATTGCCGCACTTCCTCAAAAGAGAGGCAACAGCAGAAACATCAAGACGTGCTTGCTCCGAAAAACTTCTCAAAGTATTACATGAAATGCAATGCAGGTTTCCCGATCCCTTTAATTGGGGCAACGACTGCCCATTTGCAGCCTCATTGTTAGTGGGATTCTTGAGCTCATCTTTGGAAAACGTGGTGTTGGTGAAATGTAGCTGCATTAGACGACTGCCACAAGACACAACACATGGCGTTATAAATCCCATGTTGCCGACTTCACCAAACTCTACCCCTATAGCCCCGTCAGAGAATGCGGATGGTGGACTAGCTGTCATATAATCTGCCAAAGCTGTTTTTCCAATGTCACACTAGAAAGTTACCACTTGCTGCAGGTCATCAATTTGTTTTATACAGTAGCAGCAGATCATGCATTGCCAATTATAAGTGCTTACAGCAGGAAACAGATAACGTATTGACAACCAAAATCAAACAGAACAGAGAATTTAAAGGGTTCAATGAAAAGAACTTAAAAACCAACATTTTGACAGAACTCAGAATTCAAAAGGAACTTAAAACAAACATTTGATCAATTAGCATTGATGGCACAAAAATTGAATATGCATTGCATAAAGGTTCTGCAACTCGTGAGCAAGTCAACAGAAAGATATGCAAGAAAGATATTCCGAGTGAGGTGAAAAACGGGAACTTGGTACTCAGTGCTGGATCTACAGGTTCAATCACCTTGCCTTGTCAAAGGTCTTCTTGCATTCCTTGCCAGTAATTGGATAACTTTTGTTCCTGATAGTCTGAGACGACCAATGAGCTGAGGCAAAATGCTACATAAAGCTGAAGAACTAACCACTCCATTGTACCAGGAGACATCAGCCCCATGCAGCACAGGAAGCTAATCCTATTAACTACAATAGAGCAAAGCTAGTGGCTCAAGAATCCAGCCAACAATCAACTACTTAGAAGGATTGCAGGCCCACAAGCTATGTACATAATATGCCAACATGATTAGAAGAATTTATGGGGCTGAGCAGTTGATGATCAAGCTGGTCATAACTTGCAAAACCCATGATAAAACAAACTATGCTACATGAAGAGTAAAAGAAACTCCAGACACATTGTTTTCTTTAAGATGCTCTGGCAATATATAAGGCTCCGGCAAGGGAGCAGGTGTGCTAGCAATCCTCAAGGGCCGAGTTTCTGTTGTTGAAGCTAGAGAAAACCTTTGCAGAGTATCATCCAAAAACAAATGAATGAAGAGCACAGAACATGTTAATCAAGTAGCAGTCTGCCAATAGACCTTTGTACCATTGCAGTGAAAAGTGTGTTGCTAAGGTTCCTTGATAGGGACCTTTGTTACAAAAAGAGCTTACTGGAGTATGCACTTAGAAAAACCTTTTTAGCATTCAAGCTGTCTCTTTCAATTGTCACCACTGCAGAGCAAGAGGCAACATTATTGAATCATTATTCAGGGAAAACCAAGTTCCCAGTTGGCAAATTTTAGAAACTAGCCGATTTCAAAAGTACACAGTATAGACACCAAAAGAATGCAACACCTTCTGCAAAAGGTCCATACCATACAGATGATGATCTTGGGTTTTGCTAGCAAATCATCATACTAGGAAGATCGGATTTGTTGTTTCTCTAATAAGCTTTGGTTGGCCGGAAATTTGTGGTTGGTTTACAGCAGTGCAAGCATCCAGAGCTGAAGACAGAATGAGAAAGTGTTGGACACTCGACACTGCTCTATAAAAGTTCTGATAATTGGTATATGCATGCATATCAGCATCGTTGAAGATTATACTGAAAATTTTTAGACCTACTATTCATATTTTTTTGAGGCTAGCTATGTTTCCTTCATTGTACTTCAACGCATACATGAAGGAGATGGTTCTGCATAAAGATTCTAAACCAAGCTGGAACCACATAATATGGGCAACTGCCCAACAAGTTCTATCACAAGAAACTTACCAGCAAAATTCAGGTCAGATTGGTAATGCTGTACATCAGCAGAATAACAAGATCAAGTGTATTGTCCAAACATTTCTTAATTGGGAATGTAAGCTATCCAGTCGCTAAAAGCTGCATAGATGCAGCAACGGAAATCAACCTTTAAGCACAACAAATGATATTATAATATTGCTTATGAAAGGGTAGTAAAAAGGATTGACAATGCCCAGCTTAAATGAAGCCAATTGAGATTAATTCAGAAGACGAGAAGGAAAGTACACAGTTGTAGCAGAATAAATGCTGAATATTTCGAGTCATAGTCTAACAAAAATGCCGAATTACATGGTTTTTAGTTTTAGAAGGTGGGGAGAGACATGGATTTTGAATAGGTGTGTTGACGTCTGTTTTGGCCAACCGAGAATCCTGGTGCTTAACGAGGGTTTATATTCGCAAATAAGAGTTTGAAATCTTACCCTTTGAGCACCAGCGAAGCGCCAGACCAGGGATGATCCAGATGTGTGATGTTCCCAGCCACAAATCCTGAAGCGGCAAAAAATAAGAACTATGCCAACGTGCTGAACCCATGTGGCATCCAAAAGTTGCATTTTCGTTTCTAATTCGAAAGTTGTATCCTATCGTTTTTAATGTTTATGTGTGCGTGTTTCCTAGGGGGGCAAACCCTTGTTTATGTGGGCTTTCGGCATATCCTAGGTATATGCTAGAATATCTCTAGGATATGTTGGTGACTGCTAAAAACTTATGATTGGCCGTAAACTGTCGGTCACTTCTGTTGGTGGGCAGCCGCTCTCGAAACCGGCTAACCGGAGAGGTCTTTTTTTTTTCGTGCACTCTCGACGCTCAGATGAGCAGAGGTTGATTTGTCGATTACAACATTCACTCATTACAGTATCGGCTCAAGGTAGTGTCTTGGATGTTGCTTATTTGATCTCATATACCCAGGAATTGCAAGAACAGGAACTAGACATTATTGCTTTGTGGACGGTTCCTTTCAGTTGGAATATCAATGGCGTCCTGAAACAAGCTGAAGGTAGATTACAAGCAGAGATCAGGTAATTCCTCTTCACTTGAGTCTAGATTTCTGCCGCTTGCTTGTTTGCTTCTCTTAATTCCTTTCATGGTTATTTATTCTGAGTTGATGGATGCTAATAGTAAAAAACTCCTCATGTGTGTTGGTTGCCAAAATCAATCCCTTCTCCCAACAAGCATCTCTTTTACATGGAACCAAAATTGCATTGTCAAATGTTGGATGTGAATAGTGGGTCCAACTGCAGAGGTTTGAATTAAAGAAATGTTCACAGCGACCTTAGCTGCCGTGATAAATTTATTGTATTAAGGTTATTTGCATGTAGGGTTTTTCGAAGCCCCATGTTTCATGGCCATGGATGTCATGCTAATCTCCATCATTGGTCAATTGAGTAGCTATTATATTTGTTGCTTTTTAGTATGTTGTAGGGGATAGCTTGGAAGGTAGAGTTACGAAAATATAATCAGTGCAATCTAGCGGCAGTGATGATATGGAGGGGTTTTTTTCTTTATGCAATTTGTTAAGATTATGAGTTGTTGATGTGGTGTTGTGGCTGATGTTCATTAGCAGTAAATGATGAATGGCGTGTTTGTGGCTGTTCTATATTTGCTTCAACGTGCCTAGTTCATGCTGTTAAATTTGGTGGTGCATTAAAGCCTCTTAGAACTGGCTACCAGGTTCAGCGTTACGTGCTGATAGGCGTTGGAGTGCAATCTTGCAAGGCAAAGGTCTAGAGTTGAGATTGATCTCAGTTAGGCATACCCAAAAAAGCATCTTTAAAGATTGAAACGGGAAAGTTAAAACTGAGGATAGTATACGAAGTTCTCTGAAGAGCAAAAAGATGAGTCAAGGCATTAGAGAAGAGGTGTAGGTGGTTCGCGGGTACAAGGATTGACTGATAGACATGTTGAGGAAGAAAGTGGGAGTGACCAGCAGGCACCAAACAATATAGACGATGTTTTTAGATTTGGTTTTTGTAAGGTATTGGTCTACCCAAGGCTGACAACGAAAAATGTGTGACCGAGGCTATATGTCTGAGACCATATATTTGGCACGTCAGGCCGAGGCTCGCTAGAATTGAAGGTCGAGCCAAGGTCAACCTCCCATTCAAATTCGCACACAAAATCCACAAGTTCTTTATAGCTTTTTATTGCTTTTCCAAATGCAATAGACCACACATAAGGAATCAAAAAACAAAAACCACAAAGAAACGAATATACAGGCAGCAAAGCATCACCTAGTTATTGTTCATGGCCACATTGTGCCTCCTTGCCATGGCATCAATTCGGCGCAGCTCCCTAATCAGAAGTGCCCTCTCAAGATTCATATGAGCGCCCATATTTTGCCTCTCCGCACTACTAACGCTCCACCTCCTCCCATTCAACGTGTGACACGGCATCCTCCAGAGCAGCAAATAAACGGCCCAATTGCATCCTAAATAGCCGAACAAATGTTGCCACTGATTCTGCAAGAGTGTTAATGTTCACAATAGAAGAGACCACCTCCAGGGCTACCTGCACTCGCTCCCTATTTGGGAAAAACACAACAGGAGATGGCATAGCATTGTGCAACAGGAGCTAGGCCCAGGTGCAATAGGCCTATAAGGAGGGGAAGGAGATGGCTCATCATCACTAATGTCAATCACCCCATTACCTGGTGCTGCCCTTACTCTTACAACCCCAACAGGGCTACTGCTGACATGAGGCGCATGCTGCCCATCAAGAACAACCCCACTGTCCATGGCAGCCCGAGGCTGCCCGCCAACAGCAGCCCCATTGCTTTGCTCCACTGCCCCATCTCTAATCCAGGCATCAACAATTAACTGCAAAGAAATAAAGAATGTCAAAACACATGCAACATATTTACAAACATGCCCCGTAGCACCAACTCATCCAATAGCCATTGTATAGTCTGCGATGTCCAAAGGAATGTAAGAACACCCAGGCTCATCAGCCATGGCTTCAGCTCTATACTCATCATCTTGCCCGTCAACAAAGTTCTCGTCCATGTCCCCAGGCATTCCAGGCTTGTCCCAACAACGCTTGCGCCCTTTGCCCAACCTTTGAATAGGCTCCATCCCAGCTGGGATGCCATACAACACACAACAGACGTCTCTAGGCAATGCAACCCTAGGATTTAAGGTCAAGTGCCAAGCAACCTTCGCTCTATGCTCAGATATGAATGATAAGATAAGATGTGTTTGAAGGGAGGATCCAACTCATTGAGAGGATGAACTTACCGGTTCTAAGCATTCTGGTTATTGTGTAAACAAGGCTAGCAGTCAATTGCCTCCCTCTGTGATAATTCATGAAGTGAAGGGCCCTTCCCAATATATTCTTGTCATCACGCACAATAACATGCTTCACGTCTCCTGCACCATAAAGCAAATACAGATCTTTGCCCATCTCCAATTGCTCTCAGAAACATTGATAGTATGGATCTTAAAATGGGGCTTGTCCATATCCTTCATGCAGTACCCTATTAGGCCCTCAAAACAATGCAGCCTCATGTTCTTGGGTGCCTTGCAAACAAGAACTACACCAACAGGTTTCCTAGCTCCCTAACCAAATCTCCTTTTCAAAGCCAGATTGACCATTCAAGGAGCCTTAAGGGCAACTCTAAACATACACTGGTAGTGCAGGTGGTCTAAATCACTTCCCCTCTCTGTTGCCACAGCCCCTGCAACACAATCTTCTTCACAGAAGCTAACAAGCATGTCAAAGATATCTGTGGGTGCATCCATTCCAGCCACACCCAGTGTGACACTCACATCCAAAGGGCGAATGCCCTCATCGTCCATAGCATGGCTGCCTCCATCCACAACAGACTTAGCTGAAGAAGAGGTTGCCTGGCCATGTCTGCCAGGGCGGCCTTTTCTAGCCTCCCTCCTCATACCAGTAAGATTGCATGACACAGCATATAAACCAAGCTAAAAAAATACAAGCAAGATGGTCACCTAATAGGTTCAGCAACAGGGTCGAAGAAGCATATTTATAGTCTCACAGAATGTCGAAATCGCCAAGTAATTCAGTTTCCCCATGCTAAAACAAGTATGGGGGAGCTTTTATTCAGGGGACTCGGATCGAAGCATAGATGCACCATGTCTAGCTCATCCCAAGCCCTTCCCAGAATATCGGAGGAATAAAGATTCCTTTTTGCCCTCAAAACATACCTAAAAACATACATTACATGCCCAAAACCTTGAAAACCATATGTAATAAATATACCGTTTCATGAACTAGCCAACTATATTCCAACCGTTTTAACCTGACATTCCACTATTTCAACTCGATGTTCCACGATTTTAATCACGTTGAATTGTTGGTTCCCTGTTTCACGTTGTAGGAACAACACCTGGGTCTAAATTTTGGGAAATAGTGCCCATGCATGCAGCATGGACGTACTGCTGACGGCCCAAAGTTTAAACTAGAGTCGCACACGTCGACAATACTTCCACTCCGAAATTTAGACCGGGTTGTCGTTCCTGTATACAGAATCTATATGCCAACTTCTATATAGTATGTGGGATATGGAATGCCCAATGTATGCTTGAAGTATGCTCCTCACTAGTGTAATCCAAGAACTTTGGGATATAGGACGTAGACATTAAATATGTCATGGAGCAATGCTTGCACGTGCTAGGCACCATATCTAGCAACATACACTAAAGGGGGATGCCTATCAAAATTTATGAACATAGACCTTGGATGAAGGAAAAAAAAAAAGAAGAAGACATATACAAAATATAAACCATTCTATTATATTATATTCTATTATTTTTTAGTTTGTATTTTTTGCAATAGGTGCTAGCCAGATATACAGGATGCAAAGTGCTTTTACCTTGAAGAATGCATTATTATTTCCTCATTCTTTATAGGGGTGCCCACATGAAACAAAGGTCCAGCAATGAGAAAAGATTTGCCACCATCCTTTATGCCACCGACAAAATTTGATGAAGAATATCTTTGTAATGTCACGTAACCATTGGGAGGAAAACGTGGGTGGGGCAACAGATTGGAGTATCTTTGTAATGTCACATAACTATTGGGAGGAACATGGGTGGGGCAACAGAATGGAAATTACAGTGTACACAGAATGCATAAAAATATGGCGAAGATCTGGGAACGTACGAGGAAGGTTAAATATGAGGGATATTAGCATGTGAGCAGAGATACATGGCACAATGGTTGGCAGAGTGAAGGTGGCACAATGGTTGGCAGAGTGAAGGCATAGACCTGGGAAAAACCAAAGCGTCGATTATGACTAACTTATTGAATTATCAGATACAATTAACTTCATTTCAATGGGGCATGAGAACTGAAAGCAATATGCAACCAACCAACAATTGGCAAGAGTCCCAGAAAAGGAAAAAAAAAAAAAAGTGGATTATGACCATAGAAGCTATAATATCAACTTTTATTCAAAAGAAATTGAATTGACTTTTATGAGAGGTAGAAACGTGAGAAAGGAACCAAAGCAACATTTCAACAAACAAGCTTGTCTGTTTTGGTGGCATTTTGGAAACGCTTTTTGTTGGCAGCACTGAAAGCATTACTGGTGGGACAGCTGGAAATTGGTTTGTAAAGAATAATATAGGCTGGCTGGTTACTCCATTTTGATGCTCTGTTTGCCTTAAATATCCGTCGCCGGATTGCCGAATTTATCCCAAGCGCCTCTTTCTCGTAGCTGCCATTCCGCCATAGCCATGGGAAATACTGCGACTTTTGTAGATATCTTGCTCGCTATTATTCTTCCGCCCCTTGGCGTCTTCCTCAAGTATGGATGCGAGGTAAGCTTTCTTTAGCTCTAATTCTTTACACATCTTTCGATCTTGATCCTATGGACAAAGATTGCAAAAATAAGCCCTGATTCTTCAAAACAGAATCGGATTTTAGCATACAATTAGATTTAGCTTCTTATTCTTGTAAAATTAGCTGCTTTTGATGCTGTCCTATCAAAGTTTTGTCTTCTTTCTGTCTTCCATATGAGAAAAAAATTATTTCATCTTGAGAACAGATATGGACTGAAGGGAAAAGGAAATCTGGCTGATGCGTTGCATACTTGTTTGTTATTGCAGTGCGAATTCTGGATATGTCTGCTGTTGACATGTTTCGGATACCTTCCTGGAATTATCTATGCACTGTGGGTGATTGCTGGCCGTTAGAAGTTTGTATGTATATTATGAAGTGGTGACATGGTTTTGTTGATATGCTGTAAGATTTTGTACCACCAGTCTTATGTATACTACCATATTATTTATTTGATTCTTGCTTCTTGTGCGTTATTTTACACCCAATTGGTCCAGTTACTGTTGCTATTGTGCATAATAATATCTTATCTTCATTCTGGGGGCGCTCAGAGTTGATTGATAGCTACGTGCCAAAAAAAAAAAAAACAGAAGCAGCAGGTATTAATTTATTAATTTTCAGTCCGTTTTAGGTAGATTATTGCAGAACTTGATTGTTTCTGGAGTTTGATCTCGAATCAGTCCGGCTATGGTATTTCTGCTGAGGCCCTCTGATTTATGACAATCATGAACTTGGAGTCTGCAGGGAGCTGAGAGTCTGATGAAAGTGACGAATCTGTGACCAAAATCATGGATTGGGCTACAATGGTTTGCCACTCCGTCTTCTCTCTGCTCCGGCCTCTTTTTGCTAGTGGGTCGCTCGCTCCATAGCCAGATTTCAGACAACGGATGCACAAGATTAACAAGATTAACTTTGGATCAGATGCGCTTTTCGCAGAAATCAAACGCCCCTTTGATTGCGAAAATCAAGAAGTCACCAAAAATTATCTACAGCATACCCTTTAGATGGCAGGTGGCATAACTGCAGTGGTCAAAATTTAATCAAAGCGTTTATTACGCTTGGAATTTTGCTTGGAGTGAGGCAAACCTTTTAAACCCTATAGAAAATATCCTAATGTGTTTTCGAATAGTCTGATATTTTCTGTTCCCAATCAGAAAGTTGTATTACCCTTATCCAAATGTGCATAAAAATCTACCGGGATTTTTTTTGCGATGTGCTAACTCAATCAGAAATTCTTAATTTCAATTGAAACAAACCTTCTCTACCCCGGATTCATAGTTTTATTGCTCGTGCGCTGCCTCGTCTAGCAGGGCCACCTCAAATTTTATGGGGCCAAGGCCTCGGGCAAAGATTTAGGTACTAGTCCTAATGGTGCATATTCACATAAGGGGTGTTCAGATTAGCATATTCACGTACCTCTAGGATAGGCCATAAAGCACGTATTGGATGAAGCCTTATTGGATGAAGCCTTGGGAAAGATGCATGACTCTTAACCGGCAGGTCCTCGCCTATTTTAGATCGTAGCCGTTAGATCTAGACTGCTGATTAGCCGTAACAGGTGATCCTCTGCCTGGTTATCATGATAAACCATCTACAGCCTGGTTATCATGATAAACCATCTGTAGCAGCCTGTCGTGAGGGATAACTTGCCCGGTATTTTTTCCATTCTACTTGTTCCGGCTGGATATGGAAGCCATGCAATTGCCTACTCGAGTTGCCTACAAATCATGAATCTGCACCGAAAACTCTGTTCCTGGCCGGATTTGCATGCCTCATCCAAATTTGCTTTAAAAAAACATATTCCTGGCCGCATTTGTGCTGCCTGGCACATAAATCTGCCTGAAAATCTCGCCAAAATATTTGCAAGGGAGTGTAGCAGCAAGATCATTGCCCCAAAAACAGTCTCGGACCTGCCCAGTTAAAGGGGTCAAACCCCTGTGCTCGCCCATTACGGCAAATAAATGGGCTCGCCCCTCCGGGCTCGCCCATTTATTTGCCGTAATGGGCAATCACAGGGGTTTAGCCCCTTCTTCCTTGGAGGTAGTAATATAGGATATGATGATATTGCTCTGTCTTCTTTTTTGTCTGCATTGGTCCAACTAGTTGTCCTGGATTTTCCCAATTAACAAAGATGCCCAAATTTGCACAAATGGTTTGTTGCAATGCAAAACGAGCTAACTGCTACAATTACACTTCCTCATGTGGAAAAGCTTGCACTACTATGTTCAAAGAGATATTATGACAAACTCCCATATGAATTATATTATTGATCTTTTTGTTAGTATTTCTCAAAGTATTCTATCTTAGCAATATTTGAAACGCCATCTAGACTTTCTAAGTAATATGATAGATCAAAATTTTAAGGGAACAAGAAACTATATGAGGTGTTAATTTGCTAAGAATCAATTAACAAAATAAAGGAATCAAGCTTTACATGGATTAGAGATAGTTCTAGAGAGTTCACAAGCCACAAAGATCCACTAAGATCCAATAGGCCACGAGTCTTTCTAGAAGCATCTCCATATGCTACTATATTGGTCAAGGTTGTCCTAGAAGGGAACTTCAAACACTGTCCTTTCTTAACTAGATCAGTATTTTCATTGACGTTCTTCAATCTTTTGCTTTGGAACTAGGAGACATGCATGACATAGGGGTATCAATGATAGACCTTGACATGGGAAGATGGCGAGTTGGTACTTGTTAGATTTGACTAATAGATATGGTAGGTTCGTGTTCTATACTTGTGAGGTGCTAATTGACAAGGGATAAAGTATAAATCTCAAACTCAAGGACTAGGTTTCCACATGGCGACATGTAAGCAAAGGCCTCAAGTTTTAGACATACTAAGTACATGTTGTGAATGATTACCTCTTAAATCATAGGTGTCCGAAGATTATGAGGATCTAATCACTAGCAGCATCCGATCAAAACTAATTAAAATCAGGAATACATGAGCTTATCAAGATAATCTACAAGAATCGGAATAATAAAAACCAATTAAGAACAAGAATACATGAGCTTATCATGATAACCTACGAGAGATTATCCGAATAATCTTCTGAAACCGATTTGACTGTTAGGATTTGAACTGTGTGGCTATAATTAAAAATAGTCTTCTCCGCTGATGATTTATGGAGTCAATCTCTCCCTTGAGGAGGTTATGCCGAAGGATAACGCCCTCTTATATAGTACATGTGAGTATTATTGAACATTAGAGAAATAGTTCTTTTCTAGTTCCTCTTGTCCTTACCTACAACAATATTTGAGAATGAAAATATTTGAGAATGAATGGTCACACTTTGGAAATGTCATAACTAGGAAATATCTTTCGTGAAAGGAGATGGCTTGTCGACAAAGGCCCATGAACGAAGAAGAGAAAGAAGTTTCGTTTCTCTAGCTATATATAAAGTTCCAAATTTGGAGAGATGATCCATAGAAATGGAAGAGGTTCAGCTCTTGTCTCTGTGGGCCAGTCCCTTTGTAGTTAGGGTAAAGGTTGCCCTTGCTCTTAAGCAAATCCCTTACCAGATTATTGAGCAGGATCTTCAAAATAAGAGCGAATTGCTCCTTTCTTCAAACCCAGTTCATAAAAAAGTTCCCGTTTTGATTCACAATCAAAAATCTATTTCTGAATCTCTGCTCATTGTGGAATACATAGACGAAGCCTGGCCTGAAGATGAATCTCGTCCTGGATTTTTTCCGAAAGATCCTTATGGCCGGGCTATGGCCAGATTTTGGGCAGATTTTGTCAACAACAAGGTGAGTTGATGTTTTTATTTTTTAGTTCTATCTACTGTACCAAAATAAGGAAAAGCTTTTTCGATGTTTCAGATGTCGGACCCTGTTCGAAAGCTAATGCAAGGGAAAAAGGAGGAAGCACAACGAGAGTTTCTTGAATGCACCAAGATAGTGGACGTAGCTTTGAGCCAAACGGAAGGGCCTTTCTTTGGAGGCAAGACCCTAGGATTTGCCGATATTATTATGGCCCCTTCTGTGGCATGGAAACCATTACTGAATCAAGTGTATGGGCTGGAGTTTCCTAGCCAAGAAGAGTGCCCATATTTGTACAAATGGTTTGTTGCAATAAAAGAGGAACCCAGTGTACAGGCTGCGCTTCCTGATGTCAATAAGCTCGTAGAATATGCTAAAACGAGGTTTTCAGCACGTCCTCAATGAAGCATTGGAAGATATGCATATGAAGAAGAGAGATAATAGAAATGAAATAATAGCACTCTTTCAGTTGCACGCTGAGACAACCATATCATTTAGTACTATAACAGATGCTTTAAGCATTTCAGAATGTTATTAGAACACTGAATTTGCTCAAATAATCGTCTTGTTCTGTATCATCTGATAGAAGCTGCTGCACCATCTATGTCTGTAATGAAGGAAAGTTTTAGAATGTGATGAAAGAAAGTTTTAGAATGTGAAGACATGTTGATGCAATGTCTATTTTTCAAGTAGTATAAAAAAAGGTTTGTATACATTTGGGATGTAAGAAATCAGCTTGTATTTTCTGTGCAGGCCAGTTTGGCTCATTCCTCTTGCAACCTCTATCCAACAATGTCAGAAGAAGTTCCAATTTGGGGGTATACAACGAAGGCTCTGGAATGATAGGTCATAGCTTTACCAATAAATCATTTACAGTTCTTTCTGGTTGAGTTATTGAGGTGAGTAATCCAAATTGCATTTTTTATTTTACAACAAATTTCCAATCCTAAAGAGGGTTTGAATTATGCTGTATATCAGTGGCCAGAATGGGGGGCCTGAACTTCTGACTTTTGTATGGCGTGAACCTTCATGACTGCAGGCTGTTATTATTCTGCCATGTACTGCGAGCTTTGAGTAACTTGAAGCAACCAGAACAAACTACTTTCTCCCCCCAATTTGCTTTTGCAAATAATAGCCTGGTATCTGTAATATGATATCCAATAGATGACATGGTAGCTAATTATGTTGAATAATGTGAGCACCTTTGTTTTTGGCGGCGGAAGCTTCAGCTATCTTCTCCCTACCAGTGAAATGCTTGTTGATGTCCTTGTCTAAACAACATTAGTGGCAGATATTCTGATTAGGAGAACTTAGTTCAGGATTTCATATTGTTACTGAAAATCTCTCTTTACCAACTGATATTGACCTGTAGGAAATCCTGTAGAAAAAGTCTTTTGATCCTGAAGTTGTTAAATTATAGTTGTTCATCCAATTCAGTTACTTTTCCAGTTGTTAAATTATAGTTGTTCATCCAATTCGGTTCCTTTTCCTTTGCAGCCAACACTCGGGCCAAGATTTCGGATTTCCAAAGAAATAAAAGAAGATAAGACTTTTTATTCCAAGAATTGTACTAAGCAAACTCATTAAGGTCTGTGATTTATAAATGTTTGAAACAGAACAAAGGCCAAATTCTAATAATGTTCCTAAGAACCACTGCACAAAAATAGTTCTAGAAATCTTATTAGATCACAAAACAAGTACAGTGGTTACTGCTAAGTGGACATATCATCTAAGTTTACATTACATTGTTTTGAGGAAAACCTGAATCATAAGATTATAATCATGCAATCCATACAATATTTACAAGTACAAATCACAGTCTAACCTGAGTAGGAGCTATATCTACAGTTTGCAACTTATGACTTAGTATCTCCATATCTCCCAAGCATTCGAAAATAACAAATCTTCCAAATCTTCTAAGGAGAGACAATAAACATATCTTATATTATAATGTTTTACTGTATTGTTTGGATCAGCCCTGTTTGGATCAGCCCTAGATCGGACGGCCCAGATTTTGAGTTAAAAGATTAACGGTAGAAGGCTCTACTGAGGTAGCCATTTGTGGCTCAAAATAAATAGCCGTCTGTTACCAGTAGGTGATTTCAAAATAGGGTGAAGCACGATTTTTTCAACTAGATTTGAAACATGCAAGAGCTTCAGGTTCTTTTTAGTGCTGCTTATTTTCATTTAGTACATCTTGCTTGCTTGCTTGCTTTATGTGCTTGCTGAGAAGTATGTATTCAACAGGAAATCTAGTTCTTAGAATTATGTAACTGTATGGTGGCTATGGTGCTACAATTATCGGTGAGCAATGTAAGGCATACTTCTAGCAACTCACAAATACTCAGGTTCTAATGTATTTTTTATTCATATATTTAGGATTCTTTCATGATGTCACTGGGAACACTACTATATGCAGCTTGGTTTGTAGAATAAGTTTCTTGCATGATGATACAAGACTTTTTTGTGAGAGAGAATAGACCGATAGTCATGGGGGTCTTTTCATTTCACTACTATCTTCGGATTCTTTGGAACCATAACCATTTGTTAATGTTTGTCGAACGTGGTAAAGTAGGAATTCACATAGAAGATCAAGCTTTTGTAACAAAGAAATGTGGCCACATTGGGGGCAAGATCACGGTCACGTTTAATAGCTGCTAGGTTAAAGATAGACTTCATATGGTAACCATAGATTTTACTTGCAAAGATTGATTCGCTTGCGCAAAGATTGATCCAAATCAACATTGATTCTAGAGATCATTGTTTATTATTAGATCCATCAAATCATGCATTAAAAGGACCCATCATTTGGTTTCTATAATGACGGAAGCGATTGCAAATGGAAATCCTGGATCTTAGCTGCAAGCAGTAGAAGATGCATGGCTGAGAGAAGCAGGTATGAGGCCATTTTCCGATGTGGTGGCAGATGCTATTGGGAAGCTAAACACAACAGAAAATACAAAGTCCACCAAATTAAACAGATAGTTTAATGTATATACCGTTAATTTGAGTTGAAATATGCAGGCCATGTGGCATTTGGATTGTGATGATGCTCAGAGTCCCTTTCAAATGGAGGCAGGTTCATGCTTTGCATGATTCCTTGCATATGGTTTAAATCAGCATGATGTTTAGAGTTCCATCCAAGTGAAAGCATGTTCATGATCTTGGTGTATATTCTTAAACAGAGAATTTTTAGAGATTCTTAATAAACATATTTTCGAAGTTGATTGGAAATGCATTGCAAGAATAAAATTCTAAAACATTTGAGCTCTTCGTAATGTACATACGGTTATGTTCAGATGTTTAGATGCAGCTAAAGGTTTTCATGATGTGCTCATATAGACAATTATTTGATGAGAAATTTCCCTCTCATGCAAGAGTGTTGTGCAACTGGGCAACATGTGTTGGCTGGGCCAACTTTTATAACTGTGATTAGGTAGATGGTATGCCAATTAATATTGAAGCATTTTTTTTACTCCAACGTGGTATGTGCAGTTCATTTCTCAAAATCATACATATTATTCTAACCATGTTGCAAATTCTAAAAATGATTCTACATGTTCGAGTTGGTGCTGCATTGCTATACAATTATAGATGCTAAAGTCAACTTGACCTTATTATGCTATGCAGCATTGCTTTAGAATTAAAGACGCTAAGTCAAGTTGACCTTATTAGTCTTAAATTAGCCCCAAGAGTATTGCATGAACATCACTGGTCTATTAAATCATAAGGTCATCAAGATATTCCCCAACTTATCCCTAATATGGAACCAATATTTACAATGCAGCAATGACTAGCAAATGCCTTATGGTCCAACAATTTCTTTAATAAGACTACCTTATAACCCAGTTTCCTTAATAAGACTTAGCAAATGCCTTATGGTCCAACAATTTCTTTAATAAGACTACTTTATAACCCAGTTTCCTTAATAAGACTGCCTTATAGCCCAGCAACGCTTGGCAAATTTGCGTATGGATATAACGTCACAAAATGTAGATAAGAAATGGAAAATATTAACATCATGACAAAGTGTAGATATGTAAATTTATTAACAACAAAAGAATACGAAAGTTCAAATAAGCATATATTTTTGTATCTGTAAACAAGGCACCAAGAACCTTACTCTGCCTAAGTTGTTGTTGTTGCTTGGAGATAATATGGCGCATGGCAACAAAATGAGAAAGGTATTATCTGTTGATACCATCAGCAAGGAGGAGTGTGGCATTACTGCTGACGGGTAGAATAGCCACATGGGAGTATTGTTTGTGTTACTCAGGTTTAAACAAAAATGAGATGAAGTAAAGCCACAAACTGCAAACACACTCCTTATATTGGAAAGCACAAGCCACAATCCTTATATTATAAAACCTAAAGCCCACCGAAGGTGGGCACTTTTCTAGTGTGATTATGTTGTTATGTTCAGCGGCTACCAAGGCCACAAATTGGTGGACTAAATAGCAGTCATTGTGCTATTTTTGCAACTCCATCAGACAACATAATTTGTACTCGAAAATTGAAATGTTTTGCATAGCATATATTCTGTAGGGCATGGATCTCCTGTACATTGGAGTAATATAATGCCTATAGTTAGCATAGGACATGGTGCCATGGCAGACAGTTCTGGCGCCAAAGCATGAGCTTAGAAACTCACTAGATGCTTATGTAATAGAGATATCTTATCCACACGGTAGCTCATAGGATCAGACAAATCGATTTCCTCTGTTACATATCCACTGGTGTGCGACTCACATGAATTTTTTTTTTCCTCTGTGCTGCTTCAGCGCAGGAGCTATTTTCAGCTGCTGATTGTTTTCCTCCCCGCAACGCGCCTTGGACGGCGCAACAGCTCCAGCTCTTGAACGGGGCTGAAAGTTTTGTTTTCAGCACTGGGTCAGCCAATTTTCAACCGGCCCAGAAATATTTCTCCATGTGAGTCCCCCATGGGCATCCATAAGAGCCGATTCATATGCACGATGGCAACCCTCACCATCACGTAAAAACGCAAGCCCTTTTACACACACCATTATTTGCCATAGCCGAAAAGCACAGGGCAAAACAAGGCAAGCCCTTTTACACACACCATTATTTGTCATCGCCAAAAAGCACAAGGCAAAACAGGGCCCCTCTTTGGCGCTGGTTGCATGTGAACCCAGCCTAAGCAGATGCATTAACCTTCTATCAGAACCATCTGACCGATTACAGTAAAACAAGACTTTGCAATGCCATATTAGGCAAGAGTACGACCCCTGCAACGGATATTTCACAGCCCATAGCATAAATCACTGTAAAAATAAATGCACCACCACAATAAATCTAGCACTGCCACAGTAAAATTTGAACCACTGCCATAGCATAAATAGATACGCTGCCAGTTTTGGATCGACACTTCAGTGTAGAGCCGACTTCCAACACGTAGCTTCGAACTAAAGCCATATTCTCATAACTGCCAATAGGCCATGCCTGTTAGTCAAATAGGCTCCAAGAGTGCTTTGGTTTTGCATGTGGCCCTTAAATAGATGCCAAATCTGGGACCCTAGAACCCTAGTCGTGGAAGAACGAGATAATGAACATGTAGGATAATAGATCCGCTTGCGCTGCATCATTTCACCAAATTAAAAGCCCTAGAACCCTACTCATGTGTAGATAGAAAGAGGAAATGCTGAACTGCAATGCAAATCAGCTTGAACTGCATTCTTTCAACGTTGCTTTTGTCGAAAACCACTATTACCTCGAAACCTATTATGTTTTTTTTTTTTTTCTATTTATTGATAATTATTGGCCTTATAGTTGAGGTTTTATTGAATGTGACATCTGGCAACTGTTGGTACTATACTGAGCCAATTTCTAACCAATATAAGTGGTAGAATAGTGTGGTAAAACCAATGGTCCTATGATACTAATACTAGATGTAATTTGAGACCTATTGTAGGATAAGCACTGCATTAAAGAATAGGTAAAGTGGCAGGCTTAAAGTTATGAGCACTCACCAACATTTGAGGCGGGCCTTGATGTGGCGCCTTAACCCAGACTCAATTCAGAGCAGACGGCATTTATGGTAGTCTGGAAGATGCGTTAAGGTAAATACCTTTGTATAACTATGGGACATGATTCGGATTCGGATTCGGAAAGTCTTAGTGCTTGTGAGGCGCTGAATGAGCAGATACTAAACCAAGAGTTGGAATGGTGTTCTATGAATTCTGATCAGTGGTGAAATAACACTAATAAAATGAGTCGTGGTAGAGGCTTTGATGCCAAAAGAGCTTTCCATGATAATAACAAGGGGCGATAGCAAAAAGGCCGCCCTTAACAGGAATAAGCAAATAAACTCCTTGTGGGCGGTGGCTCATCTAGTGACTTTGTCCCGAGACACGTGATTGATCTAATTGTTTAAATATGACAATGACGATTTCCAGGTATTTAGAATAACTAAATAGCTGTAGTAAGGGTTCAGCACCTTAAAAAAGAGTCTTAAGCTCGAAGTAGCCGTAAGCTGATGTAGCTGAATAACGTAAGAAAAAGTAAAGGATTATTTAATATTTATGCTTAGAATGCATGATATAACACTCCAGTTGGAGAGGGTATGCTGTCTACATTGATCGCTTCTAGCCAGCTAGTTCATATCATTAAGATAATCTAGACTGTAACAAATGATTTAACAGGAAAGGTTGCTCATGGTTTTTGGTATCTAATCTTCTTGGAAAACCTATGCTATTGAAGGATACCGAAATATAACTTAGTAGCATGACATTAAATATGAAATGTATCTTATTTGATCTTTCAAATGTGCTTCAATGGCATCTTACATCCATTTGACATAGCTACAGTAGTTGAGCAAGGGCAAAAGTGTACAAAAGGTGAAGGGCGATAAGCCGAGAATCACCTTATGTACCTTTTGGCCCTTGCCTTGTTACCAAGATTATTGCTAACATTGGCTTGATTGGCTGCAGGTACGTGTGATTCTCCTCCTTTTGTATCAGTTTTTGTCTTTCTGCTCAACTATAGTAGCTGTGGATGAGGATATCTTGAAGAATACGGTTTGCTCGTGACCAAGTATATGATCTTGGTTAAAACCTTTGTCAAAGAAAGTGATGGTTTGCTGAAAAGTGAGACTGAAGTATGAATTATAATATTCGAAAACGGAGCTAAACAGGAAGGTCCTTTTTGTGTATCTTGTCTTAATAACGTATATACCTTCCGCCTTTTGTTTTAAAAATAGTAGTAGGCGTAATGGCATGGGCCAAGATTTAAAACTTCATGCTTTTTATTATGAAGTATATTGGTTCAACAAATGATCGTGAAAATAATTTGTGGCTTTATATTTCGGATAAATAATAGTACAGAATATAAATTTGATATGTTGACTCATTATTAGACATGTTCTATTGCAAGTAGGTGTCTTTTAAGAAAGAGAAAGGGACTCTTTCGCAGTAAAGAATCAAAGCTAAAGCTGTAGATGGATCTAAAATGGGTTCCCATCTTAAAATGTGCATTGAGCCCGGAGCTTAGGATAAAGATACATTAAGATGAAAGCAAAGGCGTAAATATAAGCATTAATAATTGTTCTAGTCTTTGTGCAACAAGTACATTATAGTCTAAGGAATTTTAAGTTTATAGTTGCCGGAATGTAACCTTAATGGTTAAAAGTGCAAATTTTAATAGACTTACCAATAAATAGGTAAGCTTTGCTCTGAAGGAGCTTTTGGCTCCAGACCTAGTATATGGTGACCATGAATGATTAAGGTTAGGGCAGATGGTATTTACATATAACAAGCTACAATTAAATATTAAAACTTGAGTTAGAATTTCAGTTCTTGGTGAAGGTGTGCCATTGCAAATGAGCTCGCTTTTGTATATGGGAAGTTAACAAAGCACCAAGGGATTGACCAAGGTATGTAGTAGCGCTAGTTGGGCTGTTGTCTCGTAAACTAGTTCTGACTGGGTTTTTTTTAGATATTTCTTCTCATTGGTCTTACCAGTGAAACACCACACCTTGATTATATTGGAGAGCCAACTGTTAGCCATTGTTTATGTGGCATTAAACATATTTTTATGAGGCATTAAACATTTTTTGTAGTACTATTGTACTGATTGAAAATTGTTCATACAGGACAATGTGGATACTCAGACTGATTACATTCCTGCTGAATGGAATAAGGAGCTTATAAGCATTGGATATGGCAGAATCAAGATTGACTGCCCTAATTATGCAATACAGACTTTGTTATGTTGCATTCGAATTGGAAGTGTGCATCACTCATGTAGTGATAGAGTATAAGTGTGTGGAGTGGAGGACTAAAGCTCTACGTAAAAATAATGCCTAATATTGATGGGCGATGGTTACAAGAGGCAAATCCACTATGGGACTTAAGAACTATTTTTTCTAATTAGGTATGAACTCTTTTGTTGCAGAAGTAAAATCTTCATGCATTTGCAAGGTTCTTTATAAGAAACTGCTCTACGTAATCAAAATTTTCGAAATCATTATTTAGAAATGAGTATTGTTCAAAGGGGCATGTGCTTTAATGCCACTGGGCATGATATCATTCTATAGCCACTAGGCTCAAAGCGGTGAAGACATTACAAAATTAATGGGAACTTTTTGAACGTAATGGGTTTGACAAGAAGGGCATAAGGAAACGTGTTATAAAGTACGTCAAAGCAAGTCAGTTTCCAGACCTAAAGTATGACAATAGTACTCTGATCCAAAGCTTGCTGGAACAATAAAAGGTACTGAACTTTTCATTGATGGTAGAACAATTATTAATGATTGCTGAAACATGGTTTTCTCTGGGTCTGAATTTTATTTATGGGATGAAGCATGACCCCTACTATAATAGTAGGGGAATGCCCATCCTACTGTTATAATATGTCTAAAAGGGGAAATGCCTACATCCTACGGCTGGAGGTAGTGTTTTTTTTCTATTTATTGATAATTATTGGCCTTATAGTTGAGGTTTTATTGAATGTGACATCTGGCAACTGTTGGTACTATACTGAGCCAATTTCTAACCAATATAAGTGGTAGAATAGTGTGGTAAAACCAATGGTCCTATGATACTAATACTAGATGTAATTTGAGACCTATTGTAGGATAAGCACTGCATTAAAGAATAGGTAAAGTGGCAGGCTTAAAGTTATGAGCACTCACCAACATTTGAGGCGGGCCTTGATGTGGCGCCTTAACCCAGACTCAATTCAGAGCAGACGGCATTTATGGTAGTCTGGAAGACGCGTTAAGGTAAATACCTTTGTATAACTATGGGACATGATTCGGATTCGGATTCGGAAAGTCTTAGTGCTTGTGAGGCGCTGAATGAGCAGATACTAAACCAAGAGTTGGAATGGTGTTCTATGAATTCTGATCAGTGGTGAAATAACACTAATAAAATGAGTCGTGGTAGAGGCTTTGATGCCAAAAGAGCTTTCCATGATAATAACAGTGGGCAGTATAGCAAGAGGGCGTCTTCCTTTAACAGGAATAAGCAACAGAACTACAGGGGCGGTGGCTCATCTAGTGACTTTGTCCCGGAGACACAGATTGACGAATTGTTTGAATATGACAATGACAATTTCCAGGTATTTAGAATAACTAAATAGCTGTAGTATGGGTTCAGCACCTTAAAAAAGAGTCTTAAGCTCGAAGTAGCCGTAAGCTGATGTAGCTGAATAACGTAAGAAAAAGTAAAGGATTATTTAATATTTATGCTTAGAATGCATGATATAACACTCCAGTTGGAGAGGGTATGCTGTCTACATTGATCGCTTCTAGCCAGCTAGTTCATATCATTAAGATAATCTAGACTGTAACAAATGATTTAACAGGAAAGGTTGCTCATGGTTTTTGGTATCTAATCTTCTTGGAAAACCTATGCTATTGAAGGATACCGAAATATAACTTAGTAGCATGACATTAAATATGAAATGTATCTTATTTGATCTTTCAAATGTGCTTCAATGGCATCTTACATCCATTTGACATAGCTACAGTAGTTGAGCAAGGGCAAAAGTGTACAAAAGGTGAAGGGCGATAAGCCGAGAATCACCTTATGTACCTTTTGGCCCTTGCCTTGTTACCAAGATTATTGCTAACATTGGCTTGATTGGCTGCAGTAATGCGTGTGATTCTCCTCCTTTTGTATCAGTTTTTGTCTTTCTGCTCAACTATAGTAGCTGTGGATGAGGATATCTTGAAGAATACGGTTTGCTCGTGACCAAGTATATGATCTTGGTTAAAACCTTTGTCAAAGAAAGTGATGGTTTGCTGAAAAGTGAGACTGAAGTATGAATTATAATATTCGAAAACGGAGCTAAACAGGGAAGGTCCTTTTTTGTGTATCTTGTCTTAAGTACGTACATACCTTCTGCCCTTTTGTTTCAGAAAATAGTAGTAGGCAGAATGGCATGGGCCAGTATTTAAAACTTCATGCTTTTTATTACTGAAGTATATTGGTTCAACAAATGATCAGGAAAATAATTCTGTGGCTTTATATTTCGGATAAATAATAGTACAGAATATAAATTTGATATGTTGACTCATTATTAGACATGTTCTATTGCAAGTAGGTGTCTTTTAAGAAAGAGAAAGGGACTCTTTCGCAGTAAAGAATCAAAGCTAAAGCTGTAGATGGATCTAAAATGGGTTCCCATCTTAAAATGTGCATTGAGCCTGGAGCTTAGGATAAAGATACATTAAGATGAAAGCAAAGGCAGAAATATAAGCATTAATAATTGTTCTAGTGCTGTGCAACAAGTACATTATAGTCTAAGGAATTTTAAGTTTATAGTTGCTGGAATGTAACCTTAATGGTTAAAAGTGCAGCTTTAATAGACTTACCAATAAATAGGTAAGCTTTGCCTGTAAGGAGCTTTTGGCTCCAGACCTAGTATATGGTGACCATGAATGATTAAGGTTAGGGCAGATGGTATTTACATATAACAAGCTACAATTAAATATTAAAACTTGAGTTAGAATTTCAGTTCTTGGTGAAGGTGTGCCATTGCAAATGAGCTCAGTTTGTATATGGGAAGTTAACAGTACCAAGGGATTGACCAAGGTATGTAGTAGCGCTAGTTGGGCTGTTGTCTCGTAAACTAGTTCTGACTGGGTTTTTTTTAGATATTTCTTCTCATTGGTCTTACCAGTGAAACACCACACCTTGATTATATTGGAGAGCCAACTGTTAGCCATTGTTTATGTGGCATTAAACATATTTTTATGAGGCATTAAACATTTTTTGTAGTACTATTGTACTGATTGAAAATTGTTCATACAGGACAATGTGGATACTCAGACTGATTACATTCCTGCTGAATGGAATAAGGAGCTTATAAGCATTGGATATGGCAGAATCAAGATTGACTGCCCTAATTATGCAATACAGACTTTGTTATGTTGCATTCGAATTGGAAGTGTGCATCAGCTCATGTAGTGATAGAGTATAAGTGTGTGGAGTGGAGGACTAAAGCTCTACAGAAAAATAATGCCTAATATTGATGGGCAGATGGTTACAAGAGGCAAATCCACTATGGGACGAAGAACTATTTTTTCTACGAGGTATGAACTCTTTTGTTGCAGAAGTAAAATCTTCATGCATTTGCAAGGTTCTTTATAAGAAACTGCTCTACGTAATCAAAATTTTCGAAATCATTATTTAGAAATGAGTATTGTTCAAAGGGCATGCGCTTTAATGCCACCGGGCATGATATCATTCTATAGCCACTAGGCTCAAAGCGGTGAAGACATTACAAAATTAATGGGAACTTTTGAACAGAATGGGTTTGACAAGAAGGGCATAAGGAAACGTGTTATAAAGTACGTCAAAGCAAGTCAGTTTCCAGACCTAAAGTATGACAATAGTACTCTGATCCAAAGCTTGCTGGAACAATAAAAGGTACTGAACTTTTCATTGATGGTAGAACAATTATTAATGATTGCTGAAACATGGTTTTCTCTCGGTCTGAATTTTATTTATGGGATGAAGCATGACCCCTACTATAATAGTAGGGGAATGCCCATCCTACTGTTATAATATGTCTAAAAGGGGAAATGCCTACATCCTACGGCTGGAGGTAGTGTTTTTTTTCTATTTATTGATAATTATTGGCCTTATAGTTGAGGTTTTATTGAATGTGACATCTGGCAACTGTTGGTACTATACTGAGCCAATTTCTAACCAATATAAGTGGTAGAATAGTGTGGTAAAACCAATGGTCCTATGATACTAATACTAGATGTAATTTGAGACCTATTGTAGGATAAGCACTGCATTAAAGAATAGGTAAAGTGGCAGGCTTAAAGTTATGAGCACTCACCAACATTTGAGGCGGCCTTGATGTGGGCTTTAACCCGACTCAATTCAGAAAGCAGCACGGCATTTATGGTAGTCCGGAAGACGCGTTAAGGTAAATACCTTTGTATAACTATGGGACATGATTCGGATTCTGATTCGAAAGTCTTAGTGCTTGTGAGGCGCTGAATGAACAGATACTAAACCAAGAGTTGGAATGGTGTTCTATGAATTCTGATCAGTGGTGAAATAACACTAATAAAATGAGTCGTGGTAGAGGCTTTGATGCCAAAAGAGCTTTCCATGATAATAACAAGGATAAGCAAGAGCAAAGCGGGCGCCGCCCTTTAACAGAATAAGCAACAAAACTACAGGGGCGGTGGCTCATCTAGTGACTTTGTCCCGGAGACACAGATTGACGAATTGTTTGAATATGACAATGACAATTTCCAGGTATTTAGAATAACTAAATAGCTGTAGTATGGGTTCAGCACCTTAAAAAAGAGTCTTAAGCTCGAAGTAGCCGTAAGCTGATGTAGCTGAATAACGTAAGAAAAAGTAAAGGATTATTTAATATTTATGCTTAGAATGCATGATATAACACTCCGGTTGAGAGGGTATGTTGTCTACATTGATCGCTTCTAGCCAGCTAGTTCATATCATTAAGATAATCTAGACTGTAACAAATGATTTAACAGGAAAGGTTGCTCATGGTTTTTGGTATCTAATCTTCTTGGAAAACCTATGCTATTGAAGGATACCGAAATATAACTTAGTAGCATGACATTAAATATGAAATGTATCTTATTTGATCTTTCAAATGTGCTTCAATGGCATCTTACATCCATTTGACATAGCTACAGTAGTTGAGCAAGGGCAAAAGTGTACAAAAGGTGAAGGGCGATAAGCCGAGAATCACCTTATGTACCTTTTGGCCCTTGCCTTGTTACCAAGATTATTGCTAACATTGGCTTGATGATTGGCTGCAGGTACGTGTGATTCTCCTCCTTTTGTATCAGTTTTTGTCTTTCTGCTCAACTATAGTAGCTGTGGATGAGGATATCTTGAAGAATACGGTTTGCTCGTGACCAAGTATATGATCTTGGTTAAAACCTTTGTCAAAGAAAGTGATGGTTTGCTGAAAAGTGAGACTGAAGTATGAATTATAATATTCGAAAACGGAGCTAAACAGGGAAGGTCCTTTTTTGTGTATCTTGTCTTAAGTACGTACATACCTTCTGCCCTTTTGTTTCAGAAAATAGTAGTAGGCAGAATGGCATGGGCCAGTATTTAAAACTTCATGCTTTTATTTATCAAGTATATTGGTTCAACAAATGATCGGGGAAAATAATTTCGTGGCTTTATATTTCGGATAAATAATAGTACAGAATATAAATTTGATATGTTGACTCATTATTAGACATGTTCTATTGCAAGTAGGTGTCTTTTAAGAAAGAGAAAGGGACTCTTTCGCAGTAAAGAATCAAAGCTAAAGCTGTAGATGGATCTAAAATGGGTTCCCATCTTAAAATGTGCATTGAGCCTGGAGCTTAGGATAAAGATACATTAAGATGAAAGCAAAGGCAGAAATATAAGCATTAATAATTGTTCTAGTGCTGTGCAACAAGTACATTATAGTCTAAGGAATTTTAAGTTTATAGTTGCTGGAATGTAACCTTAATGGTTAAAAGTGCAGCTTTAATAGACTTACCAATAAATAGGTAAGCTTTGCCTGTAAGGAGCTTTTGGCTCCAGACCTAGTATATGGTGACCATGAATGATTAAGGTTAGGGCAGATGGTATTTACATATAACAAGGTACAATTAAATATTAAAACTTGAGTTAGAATTTCAGTTCTTGGTGAAGGTGTGCCATTGCAAATGAGCTCAGTTTGTATATGGGAAGTTAACAGTACCAAGGGATTGACCAAGGTATGTAGTAGCGCTAGTTGGGCTGTTGTCTCGTAAACTAGTTCTGACTGGGTTTTTTTTAGACATTTCTTCTCATTGGTCTTACCAGTGAAACACCACACCTTGATTATATTGGAGAGCCAACTGTTAGCCATTGTTTATGTGGCATTAAACATATTTTTATGAGGCATTAAACATTTTTTGTAGTACTATTGTACCGATTGAAAATTGTTCATACAGGACAATGTGGATACTCAGACTGATTACATTCCTGCTGAATGGAATAAGGAGCTTATAAGCATTGGATATGGCAGAATCAAGATTGACTGCTCTAATTATGCAATACAGACTTTGTTATGTTGCATTCGAATTGGAAGTGTGCATCAGCTCATGTAGTGATAGAGTATAAGTGTGTGGAGTGGAGGACTAAAGCTCTACAGAAAAATAATGCCTAATATTGATGGGCAGATGGTTACAAGAGGCAAATCCACTATGGGACGAAGAACTATTTTTTCTACGAGGTATGAGCTCTTTTGTTGCAGAAGTAAAATCTTCATGCATTTGCAAGGTTCTTTATAAGAAACTGCTCTACGTAATCAAAATTTTTGAAATCATTATTTAGAAATGAGTATTGTTCAAAGGGGCATGTGCTTTAATGCCACTGGGCATGATATCATTCTATAGCCACTAGGCTCAAAGCAGCTGAAGACATTACAAAATTAATGGGAACTTTTGAACAGAATGGGTTTGACAAGAAGGGCATAAGGAAACGTGTTATAAAGTACGTCAAAGCAAGTCAGTTTCCAGACCTAAAGTATGACAATAGTACTCTGATCCAAAGCTTGCTGGAACAATAAAAGGTACTGAACTTTTCATTGATGGTAGAACAATTATTAATGATTGCTGAAACATGGTTTTCTCTGGGTCTGAATTTTATTTATGGGATGAAGCATGACCCCTACTATAATAGTAGGGGAATGCCCATCCTACTGTTATAATATGTCTAAAAGGGGAAATGCCTACATCCTACGGCTGGAGGTAGGGTTTTTTTTCTATTTATTGATAATTATTGGCCTTATAGTTGAGGTTTTATTGAATGTGACATCTGGCAACTGTTGGTACTATACTGAGCCAATTTCTAACCAATATAAGTGGTAGAATAGTGTGGTAAAACCAATGGTCCTATGATACTAATACTAGATGTAATTTGAGACCTATTGTAGGATAAGCACTGCATTAAAGAATAGGTAAAGTGGCAGGCTTAAAGTTATGAGCACTCACCAACATTTGAGGCGGGCCTTGATGTGGCATTTAACCCGCACTCAATTCGGGAAAGCGCACGGCATTTATGGTAGTCCGAAGACGCTAAGGTAAATACCTTTGTATAACTATACATGATTCTATTCGATTCGAAAGTCTTTAGTGCTTGTGGGAGAGGCTAATGAGCGCATACTAAACCAAGAGTTGGAACGAAAGTTCTATGAATTTTCCGGACCGCTGGGTGAAATAACACCACGTAAAATGAGTCGGTAGAGGCTTTGATGCCAAAAGAGCTTTCCATGATAATAACAAGTAAGCAGATAGCAGCGCCGCCCTAACAGAATAAGCAACAAAACTACAGTGGGCGGTGGCTCATCTAGTGACTTTGTCCCCGAGACAATGCATTGAATTGTTTGAATATGACAATGACAATTTCCAGGTATTTAGAATAACTAAATAGTTGTAGTAAGGGTTCAGCACCTTAAAAAAGAGTCTTAAGCTCGAAGTAGCCGTAAGCTGATGTAGCTGAATAACGTAAGAAAAAGTAAAGGATTATTTAATATTTATGCTTAGAATGCATGATATAACACTCCAGTTGGAGAGGGTATGCTGTCTACATTGATCGCTTCTAGCCAGCTAGTTCATATCATTAAGATAATCTAGACTGTAACAAATGATTTAACAGGAAAGGTTGCTCATGGTTTTTGGTATCTAATCTTCTTGGAAAACCTATGCTATTGAAGGATACCGAAATATAACTTAGTAGCATGACATTAAATATGAAATGTATCTTATTTGATCTTTCAAATGTGCTTCAATGGCATCTTACATCCATTTGACATAGCTACAGTAGTTGAGCAAGGGCAAAAGTGTACAAAAGGTGAAGGGCGATAAGCCGAGAATCACCTTATGTACCTTTTGGCCCTTGCCTTGTTACCAAGATTATTGCTAACATTGGCTTGATTGGCTGCAGGTACGTGTGATTCTCCTCCTTTTGTATCAGTTTTTGTCTTTCTGCTCAACTATAGTAGCTGTGGATGAGGATATCTTGAAGAATACGGTTTGCTCGTGACCAAGTATATGATCTTGGTTAAAACCTTTGTCAAAGAAAGTGATGGTTTGCTGAAAAGTGAGACTGAAGTATGAATTATAATATTCGAAAACGGAGCTAAACAGGGAAGGTCCTTTTTTGTGTATCTTGTCTTAAGTACGTACATACCTTCTGCCCTTTTGTTTCAGAAAATAGTAGTAGGCAGAATGGCATGGGCCAGTATTTAAAACTTCATGCTTTTTATTACTGAAGTATATTGGTTCAACAAATGATCAGGAAAATAATTATGTGGCTTTATATTTCGGATAAATAATAGTACAGAATATAAATTTGATATGTTGACTCATTATTAGACATGTTCTATTGCAAGTAGTTGTCTTTTAAGAAAAAGAAAGGGACTCTTTCGCAGTAAAGAATCAAAGCTAAAGCTGTAGATGGATCTAAAATGGGTTCCCATCTTAAAATGTGCATTGAGCCTGGAGCTTAGGATAAAGATACATTAAGATGAAAGCAAAGGCAGAAATATAAGCATTAATAATTGTTCTAGTGCTGTGCAACAAGTACATTATAGTCTAAGGAATATATTTAAGTTTATAGTTGCTGGAATGTAACCTTAATGGTTAAAAGTGCAGCTTTAATAGACTTACCAATAAATAGGTAAGCTTTGCCTGTAAGGAGCTTTTGGCTCCAGACCTAGTATATGGTGACCATGAATGATTAAGGTTAGGGCAGATGGTATTTACATATAACAAGGTACAATTAAATATTAAAACTTGAGTTAGAATTTCAGTTCTTGGTGAAGGTGTGCCATTGCAAATGAGCTCAGTTTGTATATGGGAAGTTAACAGTACCAAGGGATTGACCAAGGTATGTAGTAGCGCTAGTTGGGCTGTTGTCGTAAACTAGTTCTGACTGGTCGGTTATTTCCTAAACTGGTTGAGAATGAATACTGGGAGATGTGGCCTTAAATAGACGTGGAATACATGGCCTTAAACTATGTAACGGACCTAGGACCTTGTTGTGAGTATATTATGGAATTTATATTATTAAGGGACGCAAGGGAATAACAGAATTAAAATACCATACATGGAGAGTTTATATGTCATATATACAGCGATTATACAAACAAAAATACTAGTGGTTAATAGTAAATACAGTGAATATCTTGGTGCATGTGTTGGTGGAGCTTTTTGGAAGGAGAAAGATTGTGGATGGATTGCTGGGAGCGTTGCTGGAGTTGCAGAAGGAGGAAACAGAATTTCCACGTGAGGATTAAGATGGATTGCTGGGAGCGTTGCTGGAGTTGCAGAAGGAGCAAACGGAATTTCCAGGTGAGGATTAAGCCTTACATCTGGGGTTTTCTAGTGTAGTAAAGCGATGCTTGATTTTTAACAATAAATGTTTATGGAATTCAACATAGAATTAGAATTGGATTATATGAGTGTGATCATAAATAGTTATATGAGTGTGAGTGACAGGTTTCCTGCCACTTCAGCGAGCGGCCCTTGATAGACACATCGTCTATTTCCAGAAGGTGGTAAATATGGATGATGATCATCTACCGCACTTGGCTTATGCAGTGGCAATGGGACCACAACGACTCAAGAATTGTTGGAAGGATAAAAGAGTGCAGTGGCTAACTAGATGGAATGTCCAGGAGCACATGTGCATCCAGGTAGAAACAGAGGCAGATCGCGACAGCCTGAGATGTTACCTTGATGCTTGTTTCTCCAGCAAGCTTTGGATCCCAGGGCCCTGGAGCAAGTCAAAACAACACATTACAAGCAACACATAAATCCCACATTAGAACGAGGCCCACAGCACTACCTACGTTCACATCTGCCCATGAAAAAGCGCAGGCCGCCTCCATTCACACAGGTGCCCACCATCTTCGGATTGAGACAGGTCGATGGATTGGGGAGCCACGTCAGAATAGGGTTTGTCAGTGCTGCCAGACGGGAGGTGTTGAGGATGAGTATCACACTTTCCAGAGCTGCCCGACATATGATCAGATTCGGACATGCTATGCTCAGTTGATTAGACCTGATGAGCCGCTACACATGATACTGGACACGACTTCGGTGCGCTCACTCGGATCATACATTCAGGAAGTATTGGACTTGAGGGCTCAGATATGCCCCCAGTCAACCATTTAATCATTGTCAGCAGTCTTATTGCTGCCACGGTTTTTCCCTCGAAAACCCTTCGGGCGGGGTTTTAAATCCGGCAAGAATGTGGATCACGCTTTTTGTATTGGGTCCCATAGGCCGATTGGTCTCCGTGGACGATAAAAACAATTCTATTCTATTCTATTCTATTCTATTCTATTCTATTCTATTCTATTCTATTCTATTCTATTCTATTCTATTTATTGAATATTTGAAGATTGCATAGTTGTAATAGATCTAATAATTTCTATCATGTAATTTCAATCCATCACAGAAGAGGCTGAGATAGCTTAGAATGAATAGAATTCTTGAAGGATGGACTAAGAAATATTGCAGAGGCAACAACTGGCAAAGACGGCAGGGTTTTACTTGCATGCTGCTAGCAGAACGGTAGTGGAATTTATCGATCTTGAAGTGCTTGAAAAGCATGGGAACTGCTGCACCTAAGAAGGGTCGATTTGACATAAACAAGTAGAATCAAAGAACTAAAAGCAAGATTTGACTTGATTTTGGCGGCCAAGAACTGGCCAAAAACCATCCGATTTGGGCCACAAACAGATCAAAATGATCTGGAACCAGCAGAATCGGTAGGATTCAGGATGTTCTGGGCCGGATCTGTTGGAGGTCGAACTAGAGATGCAGGTCACATATTTATCTGAAGAAGGAAAAAAAAGAAACTAGCAAAAAGGCACGCCAGAGGCTGTAGAAAATAAAGGCGGAGGGACAAAATAATTGAGATTTGTATTGAAATTTATTGTCCATGGTTGGAATACGTATGTTGTTTATAGGATGCCTCTTCGTTTAGGATACCAGTATTTCTTAGTTTTAGATGGGCAAGATATGAGGTTGTTGTAGCCATCTTTTGTTGTGTTGTAAAGGTTTATGTAACGTCTTTCGATTTCGTTTGCCATTTTCTTGGTTTTGGTTTCTTCTAAAAGGTCGATGTGGAAGTTCTTTTCGTACGGTTTGTACTTCTGGACGTCTGCTGCCATTTTGAGATTTGGTTTTGATTTGTGCTGTTTGTACCTTGTTGATAGGTTTGTTGTTTGTCCGATGTATTTCTTGTTGTTCTTATTGCACGTCAGGCAATATATCTTTATCGTCGGTGTTGTTTTGCCTGTGTCATTGTTAGTTGTGTTAGGAGTTGATTTGCGATGTAGATGTTTTATTTGTTCCTTATTATTTAGTTTTAGATTACATGTGTTTATGATTTTTAAAGTAGAATTTGAGATTGAAATTGTATTGTATTATGTTTGACAGTTTAAGTAGATGAATAGTTTAGCATATGAAAAATATGATAGTGAGGTTTATGAGTCTATTAACTGTCATCGGACGGCGGGTCTGGAAAGAAGTCAATATTTCCAAATAATTCTAAGGCAAGTTTGTCATCAAATACATATGTTGCCTTTTCTATTGTCATTGGATTGTTGGTTTTGTGATCATGGTTATATAACTTCATTAGTGTTGTCATCATCTGTTGCCCTGATTGTTTATTTAGTGATAGACATTCGTCTATCGTCAAGTTATAGCCGACGTGCAATATAGAAGCTTGATAGGTTGTGATGCCCTCTGAGATGGTTGCAAGGTGTTGAATTCCTTGTTTTTTGGTCATGTTGTCGTAGTTGGCTTCGACATTCAAAGTTTAATGCATGTCGGTTTTGATGAGTTAGAAATGCCAACTTAGCAAATCAAAATATGTGGACAGATATACCATTGGAAAAAGGTCTTCTATGCAAACGTTGTTTGATACTATGGAAAAATGCAGATGTCTTATGCCTTTATATTAAAGGTAAAAACCCCTTAAGACACATCTTGTACAAGAAAATCCTATTCCATTTGTATGTTGTATGGCTTATGTGGGGCATATACAATGTAGAGAAGATTCAAAATAGCTATGTTGTTGAAATGTGGTCAACATGTTGATGTGTTTGGTCTTATCTTGTGCCACCTCAAATTTTGTTGACACATACTGGCTACGGTTAAGCTAGTCTAGAGAATTTCAACAGTTGGGCTTTGCCAACTTGCCGTTATATCGCATTAAAGGCATATGCCTAGTTTCAATAATGGGAAGGGGAAATGCAATTTGTTTAATATCGCATTAAAGGCATATGCCTAGTTTCAATAATGGGAAGGGGAAATGCAATTTGTTTAAAAGTAGAGATGAATCGGACATGTTCTAGTGAAGATACTTCCTCAAAGAGTGACGTCTCATTATACAAATTATTTGGTTTTCTCATGCTTTTGTCTTAGCATTTTGGTCTTGCTTCCCCTTATTTAGAGGATCTTCACACATTGTCTAGAACCATGACATATTCTTTTTTATCCATGGAATATTCTCTTTGCACGAGTGCATGTGAGAAGAAATGAACATGAATGCAAGAAAGCAACGTTTGTTCCTGAGAAAGCTATTGTGGTGCATTATACCACTATACAAAGAAAGTGCAGTTTTCATTGTTGTCACGCTCAAGCTTTCATCATGCATTTTTTCAAGTTGCCAAAGGGCAAACCAATCTGTAGTTCCGAAAGCTCAACCCACAACTAGAGGATACCAACAAGAATATCTGGGTATTGCTCCGGAGCTTTAACTCGGAAGAATGCCGTTTGTGGAAAGCACCAACATAAATGAATGTGCTAGCAAGGATGATAGCTTGAGCAATATTTTCCGATACGAGTTAGGGGTGCCGATTTGAAGAATGTGCTTGTTGGTGCTCAATGCAACTATCTTGTTGGAACTATGTGCAACAAAGTCACATCCTATGGAAGCACCCAACACAAGTGTAGTATTTTCCTATTAATTTTAGTTGCCAGCTGATTGAATTTTGATACTTTGTTAAATAAAACATTTTATTGTTGCTACTTTGTTAAATAAAACATTTTCTTGTTGCTGAACATGGGCATCCGAATGTTGGTAAACATTGGCATTTTATGTGAAGGTCTTTCAACTATTTTTTTCCAGCTAATCTGCAAAACGAACTATTCTACTAATCAACTTGTACTTACAAGAGGGCTTGTACTGCTCTCAAGAAGGTAATTTGCTTGCAGTCTTGCAATGGTTATAATCTCCCTATTGTGCTTCCACTTCTCCAAGTTTATCAGCAGATCTGTAACTGTATAATAACAGAAGTCAGTTGATGTACCTTGTATCAATACATTCAGAAAGAGTTGTGCACAAATAGTAATTAGCTGAACATGGGCATCCAAATGTTGGTAAACATTGTCATTTTATGTGAAGGTCCACAAGTTATACAAACAATTAATACAATCTCTCATGTCTAGCATTTTTCAACTATTTTTTTCCAGCTAATCTAGACTATTGTTCCTCTCCATTCACAGTAAGTCAGGGATTTCTAATAACCCAGATTTGCATGCTTGTATGTCACGTACTTTGCAGACTTGATGAAGAACTATAATTCTTGCAATCAAATGTCCTGCTCAATCTTATCAAGTGAGTTGGGTAAGAATAAGTATAGAAAAGATCAAGCTTTAGCGCAATGTCCATATTCTCATCTACTGTCCACATGTCATGTTCCTCCTCTGGTTGGTGATTTACACAGTTCATGTTTGAATTTAAGATTAACATAGTCCTGCCACTTCTGAGTAAGACAAATTCTGATTCGCAAGGTTAGAATGGCAGCGAAGACAAACCTAATAACATCATGCTCTAGAGATTGGCCTCAAATTTAGGTTAAGAAACAAATTCAAAGGAAGAAAAGGGCACAACACATAGGCTGCACGATGAAGAAAAGGGCACAACACATAGGCAGCACGATCTTTATAAGGACTAGGGTCAGAATCCATGGTAAATTAATGTGAGATGGCCAGTCACTGATTTGATTCTTGAACTATGGAGTTACAAACAATGGACAGGCTGAAACGTCTCCACCAGGTCTTATTCTCTCTCTGAATAAAATTTGCATCAGTCAACGGTTCAGAACATAACTGCATTAACTAAGACATGATCCAATGCTATTCATATTGGCAGTCATGCAAAGAATATGTGCAACGGATAGATATGTGTGCCAAGGTCTGTGGTCCGTTCCAAAAAAACTTACATAGTAAGATTTGCTAGTTTATGTTTTTACAGTTCTTTCCGAGATTTTAAACCATGTTGGCTTTTGAGCTCTTTACTTAGCCAAAATTGCTCCTCATTCATATATGTGTATGTTCCCAAACTATTATCTTGTCTTAGGAACAACAGATTCCAACTGGTTAGAGATGAGAATTTTCTGTTGTAATCTTCCAAAATTGCAGAAACTCTTCTGGATATAACACATGCTAATTCTTTGTAGGAACTTCTACTTAGATTTTCCCTATTCCCGACTAGTTTTCATTAGGAGTTTAGCTTGTAGGACTTTGTTAAATCTGATCCTGTTAGACAGAATAATCTAATCCCCGTCTAATCCTTGTGTATGAAACGTGAAGTCTTGCAATCTGTGTGCATGCTATTCATGCCTTTTTAATCGGTTTTGGTTCTTGCTACCTAAGCATCTTTTTTTTTTCTTACTTCAAGTCATGGAAGAAAACTTCTCGCTACCTTTTTGCGTTGCGTTGCGTTGGAAAGCTCTTTCCAGGATCTTTCCGATGGTGTATGGTATGCCCATCTTTGGTTACGTTTTCTGTGTCAAAACAGTCCTGTTCCGGCCGGCTTTGGTAGGGTTTGCAGTATTGGATATTGTGTTTCAGATCTTTTGGATTCAGGCTTCTGCTTTGATTTAAATTTTGTATATAGCCGCTTTGATTTCATTTAGAGAGCTTCACCATGACAGAAAGGGCCAGTAATAAGGAGAGATTTGGTGTAAGGATGGCCAGGGAAAAGAAAAAGCCTCCTCCTCAGAAATCATTGTTTGCACAGGAGGTCCCTCGTCCCACAAGTGCTCGGTCTAGCATACAGCTCCATGGTCAGGGGAAAGCTAATTCCAGTGTAATAATGGATTTGCCATCTTTTCTTTTTGGTCCCCGCCGCCTCTTCATATCGGCACAAGGGTTCGGTACATTTACCTTCCAAGATCGGGAGGATCTCCAAAGTGCTCTAGACACGCAAGTTCAATGTTTGCCACCTACACTTCGCGTGACTGTGTGCGACTCATTCATTCTGAGGGAGGAATGACGGCCACATCTATGATCGTGTCTATTGAGAGATGGACACACTTATTACAGTTAATACATGCCTTCCTTCCAGACCCTAAAGCCCAGTATGTGGGCACAAGTGATGCCTCAGTACAGACACTAGATACAGAATTACAGCCACAGAAGAAACATTATGTTGAAGCGGAAGTGCAGACATTGGAAAGGGAACATGTTGAGGTGGGCGCATGGACATCTCCACAATCCCAAGGGGACCGAGTCGCAGCGATCTTGTAGATAGTGAGCGAGGGAGCAGGCTACCTCAGTATCTTCTGTTACTAGGAGCCTGAACTTGCGTATTATAGGGGTTGTAGAGGCAGAAGATGATGCCCTTTCTGATATGGATGTTGCTTTGCATTTTTTCACTGATGTCATGCATGTGAAGGCTGGTGGAGTTGTCTCCGCTACTAGGGTGGGAGCGGCAAGACCTGATCGTCCTCGCCATCTTTTGGTTCGGTTTCACGACACTCTTAGCCGCTTACATGTTCTTCAGCATGGAAACCATCTCAGAGGGACTAGTTTCTCAGTACAGGAGGACCTCTCCCCTCTTCAATTGTGTAACCGTAAGGAGGAGCTCTGCAAGGTGAGGGCAGCCCGCCAGCCAAAAAAAAAGAAATGGGCAAAGGTAATGCGGGAGGCGCAAAGAATTATTCTAGATCAATGGCCTTCCAATCCTTGGACTGGCTATGTCTAGATAATTTTAGAAGCATAAATTTACTACTAGCATTAGCATTATCTTATTCTTGGTAGCCTTTTAATATTTGGTTATTGTGTTTGGTGATGGGGCCTAGTCCCCAGGTTTTAGATGGGCTGTTGCCCTTGCATGTGCCGTCCCATAACCCGTTGGGTTCCCGTGGACGTAAAAATTTATCTTATCTTATCTTTTTTCTCTTCTCGCTACCTTTCCTCGCTCTGTCAGATGAGGAATGTTTAATCTACTAGTACCTAGTGGTTTGTCAAGCACAAATGATGTTTTTAAGGGATCCTTCATGAAATGATTAGATTTGTAGTATCGATAATAGATGCAACAAGTAAGAAGCTTTTTTGGGTCCCAATTATATACAGAAGAATTTACTATTCTAAACTCAGATCTATACAAAAAATCTGGCACCATCGAGAAAACTATTTTAGGCATGGAATGGTAAACCCATGGTATGGTGCCTGTCTTGACTGACTTCCTGATCAGCATATGTTTCAGGTTCTAGAAGCTTGAACTGCATTTGCATAATAAATCTAACGTGCAGTATCTGGATGCCTTGTACGTTTCCTTTCTAGAGGTAGTGACCTACATAAAGAAAGAACTATTACCTTTGGATGCAAAGGAGACTGGTTAGGAGATGAATATGTTGACGAGAATGCAGATCTTCAGAAAGAAGGTCGGCTCATGTACACAGACCATGGAAATTTGTTTTACAGAATGTATGCCCAATGCCAGTGAAAGACCAGAACATTGCACATTACGTTTCAAGATAGAGTACCCTTAATTTGAAATGTCCTCTTCACTTCTAACAAATCTAATACTGTCAACCACATTTTATTTGTCAACATTACTACAATATTTCACAATTGCAGTGACATTATGATAGGTTGGCACAACACATAGGCTGCACGATGAAGAAAAGGGCACAACACATAGGCTGCACGATCTTTATAAGGACTAGGGTCAGAATCCATGGTAAATTAATGTGAGATGGCCAGTCACTGATTTGATTCTTGAACTATGGAGTTACAAACAATGGACAGGCTGAAATGTCTCCAGGTCTTATTCTCTCTCTGAATAAAATTTGCATCAGTCAACGGTTCAGAACATAACTGCATGAACTAAGACATGATTATATTGATCTGTTTCGTTAATAAGGGCACACAAAGATCGATTCAAGGATTCTCAAGGTCATAGAAAAGGGACAAATCGTACTGGAGATTTGCATGCCACGTATATGTGAAAGTGCTTTCTCCTTTTCGTGTAAATGTGGATATTCTTCTCATGTGTCGTTTTGCATGGCATTGCTAATTCTAATATATTATTTTTACGTTCTGGTTTTATCATTGACAAGAAACTTTCTAGATGTAGATATGCAAGAAGGCTCCAAACCAGTGATGACATCCCTGCAGTCAGCTTAATGTTTAGCAGCTTTTATAATGAGCTCAATGCTCCAGAGCAGGTTGTCCTTTAGAATCACTGCTTCAGATTTTGATCACCAGACTAAAAAATATTGATATAAAGTAGATGTTGTTGTGCTCCAGCGGATGCATTCTCCTATAAATGGCAGCCTGGGCATAATGGGAAGGCATAAACCTGGACATAAACCTGCTAAACAGTCTCACTTATGCTCCTATCTAAGCCATCACGGATGGTTTTCAAGTACAGATAAATTCCATGGGAATACATGTCACTGATTATGGCAAGATAAATTAAATCATATTTCTAGAGTTGCAACAAAAAAAAAAGCATCACAAAACTTACGGAAGAATACGTTTTCCTTGAAGAAATCGTCTACAAATCAAACACTTGGATGAATCCACCTACAAAAACAAGAAATGTTTAATACGAAAGGACTATGAAAACCGGTAATTGTATCACTAAACTTGCAAACGTAAAGCACGATCTCGGTACAAATTGACAAACAAAATAGAAATATCAGAGGCACATTACCGGTTTTGGATTTAGAAGCAACAACGAAGCCCATATAGGGTTCTTACCAGATAGGAATCCTTTGGCTTTGTTAGTATGAGGAGAGGAAGAAACGTAAGAGAAAAACCGAACATAAATGTATTCCCAATCAAACGACATAAATGTATTCCCAATGCAAACGCAAATGCAAACTCATAAGCAGCTTCTTTAGTTAGTGTCAAAAACTACAAACTTGCAAACGTAATTGACGATCTCTGTACAAATGGAAATGCACGATCTCGGTCTTGGAATTAGAAGCAACGACGAAGCCCTCCTATCCAACACAGAATTAAAAAAAAGAAACAAGACATCACCTCAACGTCAATAATCGGTACAATATGTAACTTGCGGATTGACACAGTAAGAAGCAATTGGACGCGCGAAAGCATAAAGAATAAAGGCTCGATGGAGGGAGGGAGTCATTTCGCGACCTTCTCCATCTCCGTGCCATTTTTACCCATTTTTCTAATTTTCTCGGCCATTGATTCGTAAAGGAGAGCATCTAAAGGTCCAGCACATGCCACCTCACGTTTTTCTTACTTGGAACTGCTATGTGGATAGCCTAGAATTGCAAGGAGGGTTGCGCGCTTGGTTAGGCTGGCGTGCTAAAAATAAATAAAAAGCAAAGATTTTAAGGTTAAAAATAAGAAAAGATTTTATTAATTGTTGTTTTTTGGGTTGCCCCGGTTGCCCCTAGGGGGGCAATCCCTTGCTTTTCGGCATATTCCTGGTATATGTCGGTATATACCAAGAACATCCCAAAAACTGCTCCAAATTCCCAATAGCCTGTAAACTGTCGGTTGCCCCTGTTGTTGGGCAGCCCCTCTAAAACCGTCTAACCGGCAAATCCTAAATAAGGGTAGCACTCTGCTCAATCGATTCGATGAAACGTAGCAAGCAAAGCCAGACTGTCGGTTTGTCACACAGGTTCGTGTTCATAATTTGTAATGTTCTGTGTTGCATAACTAGAGAATATTTTCGAGATGGGAATATGACAGGTAAAAAGATTGGTCAAGCAGGATTAAAAGCATAAAGGTCGGTCAAGTAGGACTGAAGCTCTTATGCAGGTAAGCTTCTCCCGTTTTTCATTTATCTTCCTACCTTTTTGTTCTTGAATTCCCAAGACACGTTAAAGTCTCAGGGCACGAGTTAAATATTGCAAGTATTGACCACAAACATGCCATCTCTCATGCAAGTATGTCTGTATTCAGCAGCATACAACGACATCAAGGCATCTGCACCAGGGATCAGGCAGGATCAAACATAAGTCAGAATTATGGCCATTTTAGAGTATTTTAATCATGATTGATGGCCTTTCAGTCACATTTCCTTTCGCTCTAATGTGCACTTGTTTATGCAACATGCAAAGTCGTAGCAATTCTGTTAGGTACATTGCGGTTCTCAAAGCCGTGGTGCATTGGAAGATTGCAAGAAGTGATGAAATGGATATTCAATGGTATGTGAAGGGGCTGAAACGAGCTATTGCTCATAAGGTGAAGGCTAAACAGCCTATAGAGGCACAAAAGTATGCTCTCAAGGCTGAAGATAAGCTGGGATACATTCATAAAGTTGCTGCTCCAGAGCATAAAATAGAGGATATTGCAGCCAAGATTTCTAAGCTTACAATTGGTGAGAAGCCAAGGGAGCAGTTTATTACTTGTGAGTATTGTGGGTCTATTGGACATTCTGATACTACATGTAGATTGCTGAAATTCTGCTCAAGATGCCATATAAAGGGCCATAATGATCAAGAATGTAGGGAGAAGAGATTCTTTGAGAGGGCCAATCCGGTATTTGCTGTTATACAACAAGCACCACCTATTCCTATTCAACCAATGCAAGCAGCACCTATCATACCACAAGTTCCAATGATGCCACAAGCTCCAATTGCCCAACAAGCTCCAATGGGTTCCACACAAATGGTGCAGCCAAAACAGGGATGGTATCCAAGTAAAGCTCATTTGTATTGCAAGTTATGTGATAAATTCAAGCATGATGAGAGTACTTGTTGGAAGATCCATGGGAAACTAGAATGGGCAACCAACAAGTATCCACCAAGGCAGCAAGTATTTGAATCAGTACCTCTTCCTAATAATGATGTTCGCCAAGATGCAAAGTACATTGATAATCCTCAAGTTAAGACTCTTATTGAGGAGCTTAAGAAGCAAGAGAAGGGAAAATCAGTAGTAAATTGTGGATTTGTTGAGGTGGAGAATGATCCATTTCAGCAAGAAGAAGAGATTGGAGAAGTAAATGCAGTTACAAGATCACAAAAGGTGGTTCAAGAACCAAGAGTAGTGTCAATAGCAGAGAAGACTAAGACCTCTTTTCCAAAGGCTTTGAAGGGACAAGCACCTAAGAAGGTGCAATTCAATGTGCTGCCCACAGAACAGTTTCAGTCTATAGAAGAAAATCAGCCCATAGTGATGCCTCCTATGGTGGATGAGGAAATTCAAAATGAAGATGATGTGATCAGCCAAGTTTTGGCCACTAAAGTTACACTTACTCTTGAGCAATTGAAGCATTATTCTCCTAATTTGTTGCAAGAGTTAGGGGGAAGAACAAAATCAGAAATTTCAGTCCAACAAATTGGAGCCACCAGCCCGGCAGTCCAAGGATCCAGGGCCATTTCTTTGTGATGTGAGTATCAATGGATATTTAATCAAAGAAGCCAACATAGATACTGGCAATGGAGTGAATGTAATGCCTTACCACATAATGCTTCAAGTTGGATTGAAAATGATGGAACCGACAACTATGATGCTCAAAGCATTCAATCAAATGAAGGTGCAGCCTATGGGAGTCATAAGAAATGTCTTATGCAAGGTTTATGAGGTGGAAGCAATCTTGGATTTCATGGTTTTGAAATTTCCAGAGAGTGTGCATGCTGAAACTTATACTTTGTTGTTGAGTCATACATGGTTAGATGTTGTACAAGCTGAGACTTCATGGAGGAAGCGCGAAATGAACATCTTTCAAGGAGAACACAAGGTTACTATAGATCATCCTCTGAAATCAGCAAAAGGTACCTTTCTTTGCAATTCTTCTTTGAGCAGCCCGCAGTTAGAAATCTGCAAAGAGAATGCTATGGTGTCAGGGTAGCAAGGTCTTAGTTGTTTTCATGTCTTGGAAGTGGGTGACAGGGAAGATAAGACTTTGTACAAGTGGTTAAAAGGTACCCAAAATTCAGAAATGTGTCATTTACAGCAGGAAGTTGCAGTCTTGATGGAGATGAGTTACAAGATACTCTTGTAAAAATGCAGGAGGAGTCCATTCAAAGACCCATTGGTGAGACTTTATTTCAGCAAGGTATTGATCAAGATCAAGTAGAGATGTTGATTTTGACATCAAACATGGATGGAATAAACAGAAATCAGCCCACTATAGAAGGAGAAATGTATTTTGATGGTGCATTCTCTAAGCTCAAGAATTATGGAGGTGTAGGAGTATTTCTGATATATGGGCATAAGAAGAAGATTGTTACATTGAGTATGCCATGCGATGCAAGCAGTAATAATGAGGATGAATATCATGCACTTATTCAAGGGATGACTTTGGCAAAGAAGAAGCATGTTGATTGTTTGACTATTTTTGGAGATTCTTTGTTGGTGTGTCAACAACTTATGGATCAATTTCAGGTTTTAAGTGCTAATTTGAGAAGCTTATATCAACAAGCCATGGATTTGAAGGCCTATTTTCAGCAGTGCATTGTGGTACATGTTCCAAGAGAACAAAACAGTGTGGCGGATGCTTTAGCACAATTGGCAATGGTGAAAGCAGCTTGGTGGCATGCGCAAATTCTGGAGGATGAGGTAAATCATATCAGTCCATGTTCACCACAGTCACCACATTCACCACAATCATCACCTGCAACACATTCACTACCGTCACCACATTCACCACAGTCACCACATTCATCACTGTCACCACATTCACCACATTCATCACTGTCACCACATTCACCACATTCGTCATTGTCATCACACTCACCACATTTATTACAGTCACCACATTTAGTCAAGAACATCAATATTTCTCAAGGAAATCAAGAAGAATTGGTTACTATTGGAGGAGATCTTACTCAAGAGGAGGAACGTGATTTGATATCTTTGTTACGAGAATTCAGGGATGTTTTGGCAAGAAATTACAAAGAATTGAAAGGCATTCCACCAGAGGTTGTGGTTCATACCATTGATTTGAAACAAGGATCAAAACCAGTCCAACAAGCTCAAAGGAGAATGAGTCCAGCCATAGAGGAGCAAGTAGGTTGAAGTCATGAAGCTTTTGGAGGCGGGATTTATTGTACCAGTGCCAAATTCAGATTGGATCAGTTCTATTGTATTAGTGAGAAAGCCAAATAACTCAATCCGAGTATGCATTGATTACAGGGATCTCAATAAAGCTACCAAAAGAGATCATTTTCCTACACCATTCATAGACACTTTGTTGGATATTGTTGCAGGAAATCAGACCTATTCTTTCTTGGATGGTTACTCAGGATATAATCAGATCCAAATCTATCCACCACATCAAGCAATGACGGCTTTTCGAACACCTTTTGGCATCTATGCTTATAAGGTATTACCTTTTGGCCTCACAAATGCTCCAGCCACATTTCAGCGAGCTATGACATATGCTTTTCATGATATTTTAGAGTTTTTGAGAGTCTTTATAGATGACTTAACAGTGTTTTCGAATCCAAGAAGGGATCACTTGGATCATCTCAGAAAAGTTCTTGAAAGATGGCGATTGTATGGCATAAGTTTGAATCCTGCTAAGTGTATTTTCTTCACTAGAGGAGGAAAACTATTGGGCAATTATGTTTTCGAAAAGGGGTTACAAGTGGATCATGGTAAGATTGCAGTCTTGGAGAAGGTGAAACCACCTACAAATGTATCACAAGTGAGAAGCTTATACGGCCAACTCAGTTTTAGTAGGAGGTATTTGCACAATTTTGCTAAAGTAACTCAGCCACTTGTGGATTGTATGAAGAAAGGGCAGAATTTTAGATGGAAGGAGGATGCTCAAGAAGTATTTGAATGGTGCCTTGGACAATTGAAAGAGAGAACTTTGCTGATTCCTCCAAGAATGAGTGAGCCATTTCATTTATTCTTTACAGTTTGGGAGCAAGCTTTGGCTGTCATACTATGTCAGAAAAATCAGCAAAAGCATTATGATGTGAGTTACTATGCTAGCAGGTTGTTAACTCCACAAGAGCAGAAATGGACTCATGTGGAGCATCTTGGGTTGGCATTGAAGTGGGCCTTGAATAAATTTAGACATTATCTTCTTCCTTCACAATGGAATTCAGCAAATGTACAGTATGTTTACATTCATATGGATGTGAACCCATTGCCATGCATTTACAACAAGACTGTCCAAGATCCTAAGTTTACAAGATGGGCTCTTATCATACAAGAATTTGAGTTGAAGTATGTTAAGATGGCTCAAGGAGCTCATAATCCAAGTGCCTATTTGACTAGTGGTGCTGAAATAGAAGAGGAAACAGATCAGCAAGTAGCATTTCAGGATAATGGAGTATTGCAAGGGTTCATTGAGACCGTGGATCTTTGGTATGCCAATATATACAGGTATTTACAAGATCATACTTATCCCTTATCATTTTCAAAGCAGCAAAAGCATGCTCTTAGAGTACAAGCAGCTGGTTATGAGGTGCATGAGGCTATTCTTTATAAGAGGACTATGGAAGGTCTCTTATTAAGGTGTGTTGCTGGTCAGCAAACTCATGATTTGTTGCAGCAAGCACATGATTGTCAGGGGCATTTTGCAGCCAGAACCACAGCTAGGAAGATCCTTCATTGGGGATATTATTGGCCAACTCTTTACAAGGATACTAGAGACTTTGTTAGCAAATGTGAGAAGTGTCAAAGGCATAAACAATTGACAGGCCACAATAATATGCCATTCCATCCTATTTTGAGTGTTGGTCCATTTCATATGTGGGGATTAGATTACATTGGGCCCATCAATCCTCCATCTTCCAAAGGTCATAAGTATATCTTGGCAGCCACATGTATGTTTACGAAGTGGGTAGAAGCAATTCCAGCAAAGCATGCTACAGAAAATACCACAGTAAGCTTTCTTTATCACAATTTGATTTCTCGGTTTGGTGTTCCAACCATTCTTTTGTCGGATCGGGGAACTCATTTCATGGGGAAAGTAGTAGCTCAGTTAACAGAAAAGATTGGTGTTCAACATGTACAAGCTTCTGCTTATTATCCACAGGGAAATGGGCAAGCTGAGTCTACTAACAAAATTCTGAAAGCTATCTTAGCTAAAACAGTGAAGGATAATCAAAGAAATTGGCATGAAGCTTTGACAGGTGCCTTATGGAGTTTCAGGTGTACTTACAAGTTGGCCACAGGGTTTACACCATTTGAATTGGTTTATGGAGTGCAAGCTGTGATGCCTATTCATTTGGACATTCCTTTGTGTTCATTTGTGGAGCTACCTTATTATGAGAATTTAGGAGAAGTTCCAACTCCAAATCAAGTGCATAATAGGATGGATGATTTGTTGCAATTGCAAGAGATGAGACAAGAAGCAGCACACTTCAATATGAGGCATAAATAGAAAGTAAAGCTTATCAAAGACAAGTTACAGGTTGTCAATCCATTTGAGGAGGGGCAATTGGTGTTGTGCAGGACCACTAAGAAGCATCTATCCAAATTTCAAAGCCCATGGGAAGGCCCATTTCTGATTGATAAAGAGGTACCAGGTGGGGCTTTCTACTTGATGACTCCAGAAGGGGAATTGTTGCCTAATCCCAGAAATGGCAAGGATCACAGGCCCTATTTTGAAAGAGAAGTGCTTTTCTAAGGGATTCAGCTTTGGCATAGCTCCAATTACAGAGAATTTGTGGAGAACTTTTGGGTTACAGCAGGTCGTTTTTCTGTAAAAACAGATGGTGACAGTTTCATAATACACAATCTATCCTACATTAATTGATGTGTTTCGGTCATACGAATCCAAGAGCTATCGTGCAGGTCAAACGGAGGTCTGGAACTCAAGATATCAGCTTTCAAAGTTTGCCACGATTCTGAGAGGCTCTGCTTTCACATCCTTTGTCATTTTGGACCAGTTTGTTTGTATTAGTCATTTGGATTTGAGGAGGGTGTAAATATGTCATTTGGGGACATGTCCCAAGGACCATATCAATATGTTTTGTTGTGGGTTCTCCGCCACAGAGTGGCACATTTTCCCATTGTGGTCGCCACTGTTGGGGTGGTCACCACACTTGTCACCACTCACCACACTTGTCACCACTCACCACACTCGTCACCACACTCGCCACCACACCGGGTCACCACACTTGTCACCACTCACCACACTGGTCACCACACTTGTCACCACTCACCACACTCATCATACACCACACTCATCATTATACGCGTGCAGGATATTTGCACGTATGCATTGAGGAGCCATTATCATCACGGTATTATCTGAGCAAAGAGAGAGAGAACAGGAGAGACGGTGTATTGAGAGAGAGAGGATTTTACTTGATCTAACTATGGAGATGATGATTCTTTGTCTTGTGCATTGCCTTGATCTGATAGATTGAGCTTGGATTGTTGGATTTTTCATCCTTCTTGCAAGGTTAGAGTTCATGCTCTAACAGAATAAAAAAGCTTGCTATTTTTAGACTGAAGCGCTTACCCATGAGCATGTCGAATATTCTAGAACATTCTATTGTGATGAGTATTTGCAAAGTGTCAAGAAACTTACTATTTTTAGACTCAGGTGCTCATTCAGGAGCATCTAGAGCATTCTATTGTGAGTATTTGCAAAGTTTCAAGAAACATGCTATTTTTAGACCGCAAAACATTCTTTTTTGAGTGTTTGCAAAGTTTTCAAGAAACTTTCTATTTTTAGACTGAGGTGCTTACCCTGAGCATCTAGTCTAGAATATTCTATTTTGAGTGTGTGCAAAGTTTCAAAAAACTTGTTATTTTTAGACTGAGACAGGTGCTCACTCATAAAAGGAAACTTGCTATATTTAGACTGAGGCGCTTACCCTGAGCATCTAGAACATTCCAGAACATTCTATTTTAGTTTTTTGCAAAGCTTCAAAAAAAACTTTCTATTTTTAGATTGAGGTGCTTGCTCATGAGCATCCACACCATTCCAGAACATTTAGAAGCTTCTAGAAGCTTTCAGAGCTACCTAGACCACTTTAGAACATTCTAGAACACCCTTGAATTAATGAGCTCTCGCCCTTAACTATATATGAACCTATTCCAAGAATGAATGCTTGGCCTAGTGGTAGGAATGGTGGTTTTGGGGGGCACGGACTAGGTTCGAATCCCCTCCACAATCAAAATATTTTTGGAACACTCTATGACATTCTAGAAGGTTCTAGAGCTATCTAGAACATCCTAGAGCATCCTTGAATTAATTAGGCCTCAGCCATAACTATGTGTGAACACTTTATTGTTTCAAGAATGAATGGTTGGCCTAGTGGTAGGCATGGGGGGTTTGGAGGGCACGAACCAGGGTTTGAATCTCTCCCACAACCAAAAATTTTGAAATGGGTGGGGGGTGCGGACGGCCGAGATCGCGCCACGTGGCGCATCCTTTACCGTCGGATGGGGTGGGCTTTAATGTGTCTTGATGATAAGTTAAATATAGATCCTAAGAACTGCATAGAGTTTGCCGTATGTATATGTATCATAGGGAAATAAGTTAAATAACAACGATAAGGTTAGGTAGCATGTTAATTAATCCTTTGCAAGGATGCAATTCCTTCTAAGGATAAGTATATGACCTCAGGGTCCTTATAAATATAAATAGAAAATAGAATTCAGATATACCTAAGTGTATCTTAGTATATACTTCCAGGGAAGAGAATAAGAAGCACATCTAATTCTTGTGTATGATAATTAAAACCTTGTCTATGTAACAATAGGTCTAAATTAGGATTATTGTTTAATAATCGTGATCTAAAAGTCGTTAAATATTGTAAAGCTTAGAGTAAATATAATTGTACTATCGGAAGTAATATATCCGATACTATGATAATGTTAATTCGAAAATATTACCTTAAGGTAATTATATTAATCGCATGCATTAAAGGAGCCCAGCAGAAATCATGCAGGTTTCAAGTTAGTCTATGTATGCAACTTATGTTAGTATAAGTTGCATACGTAAAATGGACATTGCCGATGATAAGATCACGATGGTGTTGTCTAGGACGTGGTGTGTTGCCAATGTAGGCATGACCGCGGTTTGCTTAGGTTTAGCCAAATGGTGACATTGGCGATAATGAGACCATCTTAAATGGTTCTCTAGCAAATGCTGCACTGTAATGTGCGCATGACCATAGAAAAGGGTCATGCAGTAATTGGAAGTGAACATGGGCGATGATGAGATCAGCAGAGATGTTCTCTAGCTTAAATCCACATGGCCATGGTGCACTGGGGTATGCATGATCAGGGAGGTCATGCATAAGGTAGCATCCAATCATGGGCAATGATAGGATCGTCTTAAACGAACCTTAACCCTTTGGGGCCATGATCGTATGCAAGGTTAGGTAGAAACCTTGAGCTAGTAGTTGCTCAAGGAGGTAGGTTTAAGCATTATAGGGCGCTGTCTCCATGGCCACGATAGAAGAAGCATCCTCTTCCTACGCCCGGAGATTAGTCTTGCATCCATTTAGGAAATTAGTATGGGTGAATCCCTAATAACCAACTTTAGATTAGTATTCTAGCGTGGTGTGATTCCGACAGGCCAATGAGAACGAAGAACCGACAGGGAGTCGCATCACGAGCACTTGTAATACATAAACGCCATTATGTATTACAAGGGAAGCGAGAAGACGTAGAACATTAAAATTTTGACTTGATAATGTAAAAATAAGGCAATTTTAAAAGCCTTATAAATTAAAATAATACTATAAATGTACAGTAATATAAAGCGGGAGCACGCAGATTCCAAGGTGGGGAGAACCGGATGCCACGGACGACATCAATTTAAGGTGGGGAGAATGTGACGTTCCAATATAATATACAGTATAAATACGTATACCCCGTCTAGCTTAAGGTTGTGCCATGGGTACAACTATTTGTAGAGACCATTATGTGCATATGACCCTAGGACATGTGAACATAACCATGTATGCCATGTGGCATCACACTAACATCCCTAGGGACTTGCCCTAAAAGCGTGCCCATAAATAGGCAAGAACCCTAAAGTTCCCCCTTTCGGATTCCAGCCTATCTGAGCGCATTGGTAGCAACGACGTCCACAATCCAGCGTCCCAGGAGCCGCCAAGCCCGATTCCCCAAGGAGTCAGCCTCATCCGACATTCGGTTCAGCAGTTGCAGCGGCATGAAGGGTCTTCAAGGCAAGGGAGCAAGTCAAGGATCAGGTGAGTATTGATTGTGACCTCCTAGGCATGCTACTTGTCCGATAGAAAGCAGATTCATACCTGTTCTTGGCCTCAGGCGACCCCTTGAGCCCAAGAACCATATCCAATTCCCAGACTAACTAATGAACCATGTTCATGTCTGTTTAGAGTAGATAGAGTAGATCTAGACTCTTTGTATTTGATTCAGTTTTATGATGATGTTATTGTATTCATTCTGTGCGCCACTCTTGTGTATTGGGAAGGGGGTACAGACCCAAGCGCCCAGTAGTATGATGACTCTAGATTAGCCCATTAATACCCAATTAATGCGGCCTGTGCATAAGAGCCCGCCTGGCTGTGGGTGGCGGAGCTAGACCGGCTGACAAGGGAGACTTGTCTGGTTGCAGTTGATCCCTCTGGTGTGTAATGCCTACCGGGGAACACGGTGGACTATTCCTAATATCTTGGCACTGCGTGAGGGCAAGATATGGGCTCGACACCTCTTGGGTGATGCGTCACCTTCAATGGGGTTGAAGTCGTAGACGAGCAGTGGCTCTCTAGTCCGCCTGCAATTGGCATGCATCTCCTGGAGGAGAGTGATCTCCTCCTGCCTCATCGAGAACTGGGCAGATGTAACCCAGGAGTAGCCCCTTTGGCTATGCAACCCGACAGGCTACGGTCAGGTTCCAATACCTTTCAGCCTCTCTGCAAAGTATGTACAGGAGGGGCGGATGGAGTGGACTACCCAATGAGCATGTTTCTATGCCAGCCAAGTTCATTGCCATAAACTCCGTCTGCATTGATCTCCTCCAATAGTAACTAATTCTTCTTGATCTCCTTGAGAAATATTGATATTCTTGACTGAATGTGGTGACTGTAATGAATGTGGTGACTGTGGTGACTGTGCTGGATGTGGTGAATGTGGTGACTGTGATGAATGTGGTGATAGTGGTGACTGTGCTAAATGTGGTGAATGTGGTGAATGTGCTAAATGTGGTGAATGAGATGGTGGTGAATGTGGTGACTGTGATGAGTGTGGTGAATATGAACTGATCTGATTTACCTCATCCTCTAGAATTTACGCATGCCACCAAGCTGCTTGTACCATTGCCGATTGTGCTAAAGCATCCGCCACACTGTTTTGCTCTCTTGGAACATGTACTACAACACATTGCTGAAAATATGACTTCAAATCCATGGCTTGTTGATATAAGCCTCTCAAATTAGCACTTAAAACCTGAAATTGATCCATAAGTTAGAGTCTCAAAAAATAGTCAAACAATCAATTCGCTTCTTCTTTGCCAAATGCATCCCTTGAATAAGTGCATGATATTAAGCCTGATTATTACTGCTTGCATCGCATGCCATACTCAATGTAACAAGCTTGTTCTCATGCCCATATACTAGAAAGACTCCTATGCCTCCATAATTCTTGAGCTTAGAAAATGCACCATCAAAATACATTTGTCCTTCTATACTGGGCTAATTTGTGTTTGTCCCATCCCTGCTTGATGTCAAAATTAACATCTCTACTGGATCATGATCAATATCTTGCTGAAATAAAGTCTCACCAATGGGTCTTTGTATGGACTCTTCCTTCATGTTTACAATAGTCTCTTGTAACTCATCTTCACCAATACTTTCAAGTCTTTGGAGATACTTGTCTGCAACTTGCTGCTGTAAATGACATATTTCTGAACTTTGGGTACCTTTTAACCATTTGTACAAAGTCTATCTTCCTTATCACCCACTTCCAAGACCTGAAGACAACTAAGACCTTGCTGCCCTGTCACCTTTGCATCCTCTTTGCTGATTTCTAACTGTGGGCTGGTCAAAGAAAGATTACAAAGAAATGTACCATTTTTTTTTTTTTTTTTTTTTTTTTGAAAGTAAGAAGTTTTTGTATTGATCAAATAGGAAAAATTACAATACAAAGATCCCTTATGGATCAGATATAATTTAAGCACAAATGATCCCATACGGATCCGAACTCATATCTGTAGCTACCGTATATATAAGTCTTCTCTCAACCTCTTCTTCTGTTTAACAACAGAATACTACAGGAGCAAAATACTCATTTTCCAGAAACTGCAGATAAATCTTGAATGCTCTAAAACAACCTTCTGCAAAAGTAGAGATGAAGAGAAAAAGAGACAAAGAGTAATCTGAGCAGTCTCCCGCACTGCTCAAAGAAGGCACATGTGCTTCAATCTTGAATCAATTATACAGATTGGATACCAAAAGAGAAATTAAAAGAGATGCTGCATTGTTGGGATGTGCCAGTCAGCCCACCTGAAAAGCTAGACACACAGCCCAGCCGCCAAAGCTCTCTCCAAAGCCTGATTCATAATATCTGGTCTTGATATGGAAGCCTCGTCCTGGACACAATCAAATCCCTAGCTCGGCAATCTCAAGTAATCTGTCATCTTGTTTCAAATCCATAGAATAATGATCAAAGAACTTACTCTGCCCTCTTCCAAGAAAACATTCTAAATCTTTCTGCTAGCAAGAAAGAGCAGGAGGAGAGGGAAAATCCATCTGCTTGAAAGATCTGGGAAATTAAGACTATGATGCTAAATTCAAGAACTGTTTTTCCAACCAAGAATGCAAAGATTCTACTCCACCTTATAAGCCTAATTTGCTCTTTCGGTGTGTTTCTGCAGTAAAAGACGGCTGCATCTTGCATCTGTCTAAGCTAAAACAGAATGACGGCAGCATCTTGCATCTAAGCATAAAACAGAATGCTTCTTATAGTAGAAGCATAGAGTAGACAGACCACGTTAGTGGCTTGGCAGCATACCCTGGTGAGAACCGCCACAAATTGCTCTCAAATGAAACATCAAGGGAAGAAACCAGAAACTCACTTGTAGACGGCAAACCCTTGCTAGCCCCCACATGCTGAAAGATCCCTGTTATGCTGCAGCAGTGCCGGATTGAGAGGGAGGGACGGTCCCCCTCTCACAGCCGCCCTAGCCGCTAACGGAAGCGGAGGCGGAGGCGCTGCCAAGAAACGTCATCCTGTCTGTTTTTTTCACCAGAATAGAAATGTACCATTTGCTGATTTCAGAGGATGGTCTATCGTAACCTTGTACTCTCCTTGAAAGATGTTCATTTCACGCCTCCTCCATGAAGTCTCAGCTTGCACAACATCTAGCCATGTCCGGCTCAGGAACAAAGTATAAGTTTCGGCATGCACAGTCTCTGGAAATTTCAAAACTATGAAATCGAAAATTGCATCCACCTCATAGACATTGCACAAAACATTTCTTTGCAGAATGTGACATGATGCACTTGGAGTGCGAGGCTTTGTGCCACTACTTGACATACTTGTGCAAAGTGGGAGAAATGAAAGAGGATAGTTATCCAAGGCTTGCTTTGAAGGGAACATTTGATAAAGGCTGGTATGCAGATGGGTTAATATGGTTGCGCAAATGGGAGATTTGTATAGAGGACCTTGCTTCAAATAAAAATAGGATACGTGAATGGGTCAAAGAAGTTGTAAAAGGAAGGATTTGGCATAGTCCTGGGGTAAAGATGCTTCATTATAGACAGGTGATGAATCCTTCGTTACACGGTATGAAGTACCTAAAGGAAAATATATCTATGAAGAAAAGACACACAATATCCAGAATGCGGTTGAGTGCGCATCATTTGTGGGTAGAAGTGGGGAGATGGTATAATATACCGCGAGAGTATCGAATGTGCAGGGCTTGTGGAATGGATGAGATAGAGGATGAGGAACATGAAATTCTCCTGTGCCCCGCATACCAATCACTGAGGAAAAATTTTGACATCGCAATGAGTAGTTTCAGCAATTCTTTGGATTACCGGCCTCAAGAGTCGGGAGCTTTTTAATCGACTTGTTGGAATTGAGAGAGGTAGCAATTAAAACTTTTGAATGTAATCTAAATGATGTAGATAGAGAGGAGAGCGAGGACGAGCATCTCGATTATGAGTGCTTATCTCGACAGTTCAGAGAGTCTGATTATGTGATGGTCTTGTAGACCTGATGGTCTCACAAGACGTAATAATACACATTATTTCTTCTTCTTCTTCTTCTTCTTCTTCTTCTTCTTCTTCTTCTTCTTCTTCTTCTTCTTCTTCTTCTTCTTCTTCTTCTTCTTCTTCTGTTCTCTCCTCCTCCTCCTCCTCCTCCTCCTTCGAATACGTTCTTACAAAGACTACGGTCAGATAATGTTAAAAAACATTTAAAAGCCTCGTTCAGAGTAAGGACATGTCTCCCAATATCTACCCTGGTGTTTTATGCCAGGCCACATCAGGTACTCCTACTTCCATTATCCCTTAATATAATGGACATTTCACAATATAGCTTAAATTTAGATCTTATTGTAATATATGCATAACATGTACTTAAACTTTTACTTGAAATAGTAATCATTCTTTCATTTATTTATCATGAAAAATATAATCGTTTTACAATATAAATTTACCAATAGAAAGATCTCACCAAGTTCTTGCCATAAATCATATTCCTTCACGTCTTTAATCTTTTTATAATTCTTAACTCCAGCAATTTTAATTCCAAATATTCCCATCTCTTTCGAGCTAACGACCACCCTAGAAACAAAATAGAGACAATTGGAGGAGAGAACCCGTACTTGCAGCCAATCAATACACAATTAGCATGATAATGGTAAATGTGCAAGGGCCAAAAGGTACATTGGGTCTCTCAGCTTATCGCTGATCACTAATTGTATCCTTTTGCCCTGAGGTGACATTAACAAGAAAGGAATCTGGAATATTAATATTTCTAGCAAGATAAACTTCTCAGATGATCTCAAACATAACCATTAGACGAGAACTAATTTCTTAGTCCCAGATCTAGCTGGTTATTATGATATCAAAGATATTTTTCAGTCATAGATTCTTAAATATAAGATTCAAAGCTTCATATTTCTATACAACTTCCAAAGTATCTCATTATCCAACATAAGACTTAGAACTGAAGATCCCCTTTAAGAAGATTAGAAAATCAGAATTAAGACCTCAAGGTCATGGTTATGCAAAACTCGTTAAATCCATGTATATTAATGGAAGCACTGAGAATTTTAGATCTATCTTCTAACTCTGCCCTGCGCCATAGACGAAGCCAAACAAGCAAGGCATTGCAATCTTGTATATAAAAAAGCATGAACACATTCAAACAAGCCAAGCACTGCAATCTTGTGCATGGCAGCATTTATCATTGCAATTTGAATGCTGAAGAAGCTCGTAAATATCAACTGTTTATTTGATTTTACTTTGAAACAGATAATCATTTGTAACATAAGCTTATGAAGCAAGAAGCAATATGTCACTCTAGTAGATCTAGAAATAATAAAGAACCTGATATTTGGAAGTCGTGCAAGCCATCCAAGTGACTGCACCAGTTTGTGCATGAACACATCCAGCCTGCAATGGAACTTCAACCATGGCTCCTGCTTTAGTACTGCTTATAGTTTCCATATGTGGCATGAACGCACCATAGGAGGAAGGCATCTTGATCTTCTTATGAGAACCATAAATTGTGCTTCAAAAGCCCTCTTTGTTTATGATGTTATGATCAACAGCCACTAAGGCCAAAATTCCTATCTACCTGGTCGGAGATAACATAAAAGACTCCATTTGATTAAGATGTGAATCCATATCTAGAATCCAGATCAACACATTATTGTGATAAATGAAACAATCGTGTATCATACCTTATCAGAGATTTAGAAAAGGATGGAGGCCACATAATCCAGCTATTTCATGAGACATCCTTGAGAATATGTGCTATGAATAATCGCAGAGCTGTTTCCAGATCAAGGCCATATGAGCATCTGCAGTTTTGCCCTAGTAGTTTACAGAGAGCAAGCATTTACCAGCAGTTTCATCCCTTAACCGTGTCCAGAAACCATGCTGGCATGGAGCCGACAGTTCCAACTAGCAACATATTTTCATACAAATGGTCAAGGTTTTGTATGCCCTAACCCAGAAAACAAGTCCTTGCATCTGATCCTTGATCAATCCGAACCATATATCTATGCCTATGCAGCATCTACATGCATGAAACAATCCGAATAGCCCAGTAATACTATTTCAGGACTAGCTAGGCATGCAAGCGGTCGTTTTGGCGCCATAGCCAAAATGAGGAAAAGGCCGTTATGCAATTATGCGTAATCTGCCATATTTTTCTTAGGTGAAAATCCTAAAGGGAAAATCGCCCTTTGCTCAAAGTGGGAAGAAAGTAGGCCCTTTCATGGCACTAGCGGCCGTGATTACTAAGCCACAAAGTCCCCAAGAGGTATGCGGCTACTTCAACAACAAATCCATTCATGAATAAATAAAATAAATTCATGCCTTATGAATTATCCTGCGTTTTCCAAAGTTTGCTATATTATGCTTAGCCAAAACGACACCATAGATAGTACAATAGTTTTGAAAGCTTCAAAAAGCATTCAATGTGCTATAACTTTGTATGTACGTCTAAACATAGTTATCTAAGTTGAATAATTGCCTTTTTACATGGTTCCACCATAGCATTAAATAACGTGGTGTACCATTGAAGGGACACATTCCTTCCCATAGGCACTTAGCACTAAGGTCATCCTATTATATATATGACCATAATAATAGTCCAACATTTTAAGTATTAGAAGCTAACTTGCACAATGCACAAGAACTTTCTCGATTTTCCATGTAAGGTGGGACTCCATCATTTGACCAAAGAGCCATATTCAAAACAAACCCACTATGCAATATTGTCTAATTTCCTTAGTAGCTCATGTTGCATTTTTGCATCTTAGCATGGTTCATACCCCATACTATTGAAAGTATAATCATGTAAAATTGTTTTGCCTCATGTGGCCTTATAGACTCAATCCTCTTGCATAACAACATCTAGATTTTCTTTTCTCATTTCAATTATTTGAAGAATCAAAAAAGAATATTCTTCTTCTTCTTCTCTCTCTCTCTCTCTCTCTCTCTCTCTCTCTCTCTCTCTCTCTCTCTCTCTCTCTCTCTCTCTCTCTCTCTCTCTCTCTCTCTCTCTCTCTCTCTCTCTCTCTCTCTCTCTTCTCTCTCTCTCTCTCTCTCTCTCTCTCTCTCTCTCTCTCTCTCTCTCTCTCTCTCTCTCTCTAAAGTATGTGGTTGTGATGACATTGAAGATGAGATGCATGTGATTGTGGAATGCCCGGCCTACCAATGCATACGAGACAAGTATGGGACCAAGGTTCCCAATTTGACAAGCTTCTTTGACCTTCCGCATAAGATTGTAAGTGGATTTCTTATAGAAATGTTTTTGATAAGAGGGGAGAGGATAAAAAGTTACAAATCTCTTATTGGAGAATTTGAGGAAGACGTGAGAGAGAGTAGTGATGTCCTATCTGTGGACACACTAGAATAAATGGTAAAACTTAAACTATGTATAGTTTGGAACGTCTCATAGACCTGATGGTCTCGCAGGCATGATGCCAATATATTCTATTCTATTCTATTCTATTCTATTCTATTCTATTCTATTCTATTCTATTCTATTCTATTCTATTCTATTCTATTCTATTCTATTCTATTCTATTCTATTCTATTCTATTCTATTCTATTCTATTCTATTCTCTTGTGATCCAGCTAGAACGGAAATACATGGGTATGTGATCCAGCTGTTAATGTATGCAGATGAGATATAGTCATTCTTGCACGCTCTAAGGATCATATGCAAAAACACTTGGAATGTTTGGCCGATTTTTGTGATCAAACAGGTATGCAGGTGAACCTCAAAAAGACGAGCATTATGACAGTAGGAGCGCTTAAGCAAGAACCCATTTTCAGATATAAGGGGCGTGTGGTAAGTATGTGCGATTCATACAAATATTTGGGTCTTTTATTTTGCAGGAATCATAGGTGGAATGCATGCATCACACAACGGATTGATGGCAGACAAAGGGCTTTATATGCATTGCAGAGCATGTGTAGGAGAACACACCTTTGGTCATGGCATCTTAAGGTGAGACTCTTTCAGTTGCAGAGCGTAGTCTTATATGGATGTGAAATTTGGGGATCAAGTTTGCCGCAATGCTTATGGGATGACATTGAGCAGGTCTTATATACATTCTTGAGACTGGAATTTGGAGTTAAAGCCCAAACACCTTACCCTATGATGTTAGCAGAATGTGGTCTCATGCCTTTGGAAGGGGAAGCGATCCTTAGATGCATTACGTATTTTAAGAAGGTGTTACTCATGGATGACACTAGAATTACACGCAAGGCTTTGTTAGCCAGCAAGGAAAAGGGGTTGTTCTAGGATGTCAAGAAATGGCTCAATAAATGGGATATACAATGGGATGAAGTGGTCTTAGTAGAATCTGATTTAAGACAATGGATATCCAAGAAGGTACATAAGAAGATGTGGTCACAACCCAAGACCAAAATGATTTTATATAAGAAGAATATTAAACCCACATTGGAATCGGCAGGGAACCTAAGGGAAAATATTTCTATCCAAAAAAGGCATGCTATTTGCAGGATTCGGCCTAGTTCACATCATTTAGATGTGGAAGTGGGTAGCTGGGGACATATTATTCCTAGAGATCAAAGATATTGTATATTGTGTGGCGAAGATAAGGTTGAGAATGAGGACCATGCATTGCTTCGATGTACGACGTACAATATGTTATGGGATAAGTTTGGAATACACTACGAAGATCTGCCAACCCTCTTCACCCTAAATGGGGATATATTAGAGAAATATTTGGTTGAGCTTTTACAGTATAGAGAAGTTTGTATGTATAAATATAATGTTGATGATAATAACAGTGAGAGTGAGAGTGATAAGCTAGAGAAGGATTCAGAAACTCATCTATTGTTTTACGATGACATTTAAAATTGTCGTCTAATAGCGTTCGAGGCCTCCCACAACGTAATACACTTTCTTTCTTTCTTTCTTTCTTGTTATTGCCAATGTAGCACGATGAAAAAATTGCTTCTTCTCTAACTTTCCACTATTTTTTCATCGTTTGGCATTCTCATCTTTGCCATGTTTTTGCAATTTGGCATGTTTTTGCAATCCTTTGAAGCATGTTTATTTTGTTCTTGAATTTTCAACTGGATTTCAAATTAGGAGTACTTCATATATAGTTTTCTTGTATTTTCATTGATTGTTGGTCATGGGGAGCTTCATCCACTACTTTGCTCGTTTATTGCTCTTTGATATTCTCACATGTTTATTGCTCGACCATTCATTGTCGCCTGCATTCTATCGGTGTATAATCCATTGGATCTTTGGGGATTAGGGCATAGTTCATTCTGTTATTTAGGTGCTTGTGTTTTAAAAAAAAATTCTTGCACTAGTCATGTGGTTTCTTATTTCGGATGCGTGTTTAATGCATTTTTCTACATTCCAACATGCACTTGTAAATTGTGTTGCTAGACATGTTTTCTCTTCAGATGCTATATTGTTAAGTTCTAGTTTTGCTGTAACATTAAGTTACTTCACCTTCGAGGAACATGATCTAGTTTTGCATTGGTACACTTGCTATTTGCAACAGTTACTTCACCTTAGAGGATTATGACCTATTTTGCATTAGTGGACTTGCTATTTAATTATTTCACGTACGATGTTAAATTGGTTCATGTCTTTTTCCTTTTTTAGACATATTGTTCTAATGTTGTTCCTAGATAGTAACATGTTCCAACATGCACCCCAAATGTTGGGGATATTATACTATTTTGCACAAAGGTTATTTCTTGTAAAATGGACAACTTTTTGTTATAGGGCCTTCATATATATGGTTGATATATATGCCTATGTGATCATCCACCCGGGTCTGCATTTTAATTAAAAAAATTCGATTGAACATTTTGCATCTTTACTTGCTTTTATCTGGATATGAAGTATACAACGTTTGGCACTCACTACATTAAGTTTTTGTGACAGGGATTTTATATTGGAAACTTTCTCGTTTGGCCTTGTCAGCAGGTTATTGTACCATTGGGTTGTTTGTGACAGCTGCGCTTCAAGCATTGGTGGACTTGCTTTACTAACAATATGTCACTGTGTCAATGTTCATTTCACACATATTCTTACTTTTTCCTTTATTATTGCAAACAATATATACTGTGCTAGTTTTACTAACAATATCTTATTTTACATCGTCATTGTATTTTGGGAAAATTGTAAAACTACCCTTATATCTTCCTATAATTATTAAATTATCCCTGTATTTACAAAAATTATCAAAATACCCTTCTTTCTTTCAGTAGCAACGACTATTCCTTTCGTGCCAGAATATCACCATCCCAGAATCAGATTATGATGTTTGGGCAAAGCATGATCCCGAATCGATTATCTAAAGAGGGCTACATGACCAGAAAAAAAGCATTGAAAAGGAGAAGATTTGTCAAAGAAAGGGATTCGTTGAAGATTTCATGCTTGGAAACATCTCTTGTAAGTGATTCCTATATTTGCATGTTTTGTTTTGAAAGAAAAGAAGATCACAGTAGCCAACTGATTACAGGCTTCACATGTTTTGTTTTGAAAGAAAAGACCCAATGCCGCAATTAGAAAAAGCATTGCAATTTGATTCTCTGTCAGATCTTAAAACTGCAGTTCGAACGTAAGCCATTGCATCACATACTGAATTTGTGGTCATAAAATCCGGTAAATAGAGATACAGGGTGAAGTGTAAAGACGAGCATTGCAGGCAGCTTCTTTTGTAATTGTAGATAGCAAGGAGTATGCTAAGTGTAATTGTAGATACGCAGGCCCAGCGTCGTGATGAAATCTTCAACAATCCGTTCTTGTTTGTTCAGTAATCCTGTATGGTTTAAAGAAGAAGAACTTATGGAACTGTTCAAAGGATACTGCCCTTTTCGAAGCCACAAAGATGTAGGCAGCTTTTTTGTAATTATAGACCGTGCTTGCATTGACTTAAAGTCTGCCGCTTGACATCCATAGTGCTTGACTGAGGCACATCGCAGAGCAAAGGCCATGTCCAGATTCAAGCCTGGGATTTTTCATCTGTTTCGTTTGGGAGTGATGCGTTCCAAAAAATTTCATCAGTCTATGTGTATGTTTTATTTGGGCAAAAGTTTGAACAGATTATGGAGCTCTGTAGGATGAAGCCTACTTGCCTTAAAACAGAAGACCATGCAAAGCATCAAATATCTTGGATTGAAGCCGAAGCCTTACTGTTAAAAATTGCATCATTCAAGACGAAGTCGAATGCATGCCAACTGCGATGATATTTTTGGGGTTTTTGGTGTCGTATCCAATACAATACAAGGGCATTCTAACAAATTCAGAAAATACAAGGGCATTATAAGAATTTTGAACAAAAAGAAGGGCATTTTTAGAATTTTCCCTTGTATTTTTGGTTGCCATTTTTCTCACTTTGTCATATGCTAACTTCATTGCTTTTCACCCCGCCCTTGACCCTGTCGACCTCCATCCCTTCTCTACCCTGCGCCGTAACCTCACCTTCGACTTGGATCTCACATTTTTTACGACCATAACTCCAAATCAAATCCCCCTGGAACCCCCAAGTTATTATGCCAGGAATATACTTTTGCAATCTGGTAATTCTGATATGCAATATCTCTTGAGTCCTGCTCTTTCTTTGTTAAGGCATTTGGGACTATAAATAGAGTTTGTTGGAAAGTAGAGAGTCGGAGTTTAGAAAGTGGCATGAAATACACATCCTAAGCAGTTTGTTAAGGCATTTGAGACTATAAATAAAGTTTAACTTTGAAAATGATTGTTGGAAAGTAGAGAGTCGGAGTTTAGAAAGTCCTAGGGCAGTTAAAAATGTACAGGTTTACTTATAAAAAAACAAAAACGTTATTTTCCACATGGGATTTAGTGAGCTTGTTAATGGCCAAGTCTTATACTTAGCTTATAAACAATGGAATGTGCTGATCAGCACTGTTGCCAAATATGTGAAAGTTGGCAACATGTGGAAGTTATATGTCTCTTACATATGCAACGAGCATATATTCTCATGCCAAAGGTACACTCTTAGATTTATTTGTCTCCATCCACCCAAGGTGTGCAGAAAGAGAATAAAATTAACACTATATATGCACGACATGTGCTATCTATGTAGTAACAGATATTCTAAGAACCTGTCAAAAATGGACGACATATTCCTGGCAGGCTTTCCAAGGTACAAATTGTCCTTAGCTTGCCATGTGCTTGTCATCTAACCTATTCTGTCCGAACTAAAGCCATTATTCCCTCTGTATGTTTTACAGAAGACCTGTGAAAGATGTGTCTAGCAGCTATTCGCTGCAGAATAAAGGAAAAAAATCAATTTCTCTAAAAATAAGGGAAAACTTTGTTCAAATGGTCCATACCTCCATCAAAAAACAACTCATCAGTTTCTCACAATTTAAGAAGTACAAAATCAGAAGCAAAGACTTTGTCTTCTATTACAAGAAAACATCCTAAAACATCAGTAAACAATTTTAGATCACTATTTTACATGAAAACAAAGCAACTCCCTCTATAAAGCTGTCATATCCATTCTTAGTGCAACTAGACAAGCTAGTAATCATTACAACCTTGAGTTGTCTGTTCTATGTAAATCAAGACTGCAGTTAAGGGCAGTCTCAAACTTTGGCCGGGATTACATACAAAGGAACTTCATGCTGATATGTAATCCAACTTCACAGAAACGTGATTATATATTCTTACCATGAAACTACTTTCCATAGTTGCATGGCTTCAGCGTAATGTGTCATGCATCGTTGATGCTAACATGAACAGTGGACCTCCTATGCAAATCCAAATCTTAACCCCTCTGCCCTTCCCTACTTGGGTTTCAGTATTCTTAAAACATTGTGTGCTATTTGTTAGACTCACTGCAGCTTCCACATGCCCCATACTACATTTATCATGCCCCATATTACATCTATGATGAATGTTGCCTCTACCTTTGGAACTGCTGCTATCTATAACTTTTTGTATCTTCCGTGCAGCAATGTGTAAAGGGACCCTAGCCAGAATGTTCCAAGGCAAGTAAAGGACCTGATATATTAGACAAGTACTCAAGGAAAATCAAACAAGTAAAATTTATTACAAAGCTCAAGATTAATTGAAAGAGTTACTTACCTGTCCTATGGGTGAAAGTTCTCAACTTAGGTCTCATATAAAAGGTTCAAGATTTCAAGTTGTGGATTACATCTTGCAATGTCCTTGAACGTCACACCATAGTACTCCGGGGGGGCTTTTCCAAGAAGAATCAAATGCCAACCACTCCTTTGATACATTTCGAGGAATTTCCTTTGCTATGAAGAGCATCCTAATGTCTTTCTCAGAACATTGGAACAGATCCTTCCACTTTGATGCATGCACTTTTTGATCCCGACTAGAAACTTTAAAAAATGAATTTGAGTGTTCAGTTAGTGGTGTCCTTACTGTAATTTGAATTGCAGTAAGACCTTGTGGAAACCCTCCTGTTGCTGCAGCATCTTTACAATAGAAAAAACAGTCAGCATCAGGATATGGAGCACTTGTTGGACTCAAAAATAACCTTTGTAACATGGCATCCCATGTTTTCGCAGGTGGGTCTATGCCATTGAAGGTTATTTCCTTTGCACCATAGAACGTCCAACTTAACATTTTGGTAGACCCTCTAGTTCTAAGAGGAACTATGTTATCAACTTGAAAAAGCTTGCCTTGTGCAATGTGGTTTGCAATAAGCAATTCCACAAATTTCCCAACAACTGATGATGTGAAATACTTTGGGTACCTGAAAATGTGCTCAGCCGTGATTGCCAAGACGCCATGGTAAGATTGTCTATAAAGCTCATAAGCAACAAAAATGATTGTCTCCTTAGCAATCCATGTGACTGCTTGAACATGATCGTCATCTCTGTACATGTATACAGCATCAAGAATTCCACCTTGAAGAATGCGACTTGGCAAGTTATACTGCATTGCAATAATGCTTTTCCAATAACTTTCAGCTTCATATGGTTTTAAGTCCTCCCAAAATTTCACTTGCTCAATGTATATATCTTTCTTCTTTCTAGCTACGTAGACATCAATTTCCTCATGTATATTATAATCAAAATCCTTGATTATATGACCTAAGTTTACAATTTCCCCTATCAATCCACCTGTGACATCAAGCACACTATCATGCTGCTCATTAGACAAAGTTAAATCAAATGTAGACATGTAATACCTCATTACAAAATCCCTGTCACATAACAGATGACGTTCAAGATTCATTCCATAACATAAGTATTGTGGAACTTTGTGTGATGCATGCCCAACCAAAATTATTCTTGTATATTTTCTGTAAAAAGACCATTTCTGTCTTATAATCTCAATAACTTGAACCATATCATGATGTTGATTGTCAAATCCGTCAATGACAAAAAACAAATAGGTCTGATGGCGTGCACAATCACTCCCTATCTCTTCACACAAAAATACTAGCTTTTCCAAAGCCATCTGAATATTAGGTGCTGAGTACAAATCCATACATTCTTTATGCAAGTATGGGAAAGATCGAATAATTTCTGATGCAAAGTTGGTCAATGCTACCATAACGTCCATGCACATCAATGTACTTCTGCCTTGGTCCATCAATATAAATTTGAAGTTAGGATGTTCCTTTTTTAATCTAATCATGATCTCATAGATTAGACAGCTTTTTCCTAAACCACTCACCCCTAAAATAGGATATAAACTATTCGGAACACCGGCCTTGCCATGTTTAATCTCTTTATCGCAAGAGCTCGAAGTAGTTTCTTGGGAATCTGGATTCAACCAAGAAAGTGGTGCACCAATGCACCCCATCAAAAATTCTAGCTTCTTAATCCTCTGCATTAGAAAGAATGAAAATGACCTGAAATTTTTCTCTCTTCCCTGATGGTTACGATAAACAAATTTTTTTGGTTTTCTAGATGTCACCATCCCTTCAAACTGATAATGCCCCATTGGAAATCTATCCTTCAGCCCTATGTGTGCTACCTTTAGGTCAAGAAGTTTAAGATGTGAGATCACTTGATCAAAAATCACTCCCACCTTTGTCAAACGAGCTATTAATTCGTCATTGGTATCTGCCCTTTGAATATCACTTGAGATATTTGGTATTAATTCGTCATTGGTATCTGCCCTTTGAATATCACTAGAGAGGTTTGCCTCTTGCCCATCTTGCGCATCACTTGAGGAATCTTCCCTTGGCCTCTTTGAAGTGCTACGTTGGTGTATATCCATCTGATATACTAGAGCTAGCCACCAGCCAAGTCTGATGATATCCACCAGTCTGTTATCGACCCTTATCGACCCTGTTAAATGTAGGGTGTCTTCACTCAGTGAAGACTTCACTAACTTAATCCCTGCACTGGCTGCAACCGAGAGCCCAAGCTTCTCAGGCGTCCTGATTTCGGGCTGCAGCTTCTCCCTGGTGATCCCGCTCTGCAACTCAGCTTTTTGATCGACCACCTGCTCTGCAACTCCGTCTATCAGAGTCTGATTTCGTATAAGGCTCCCTGACACAAAAAAAACGCCCTGTTATTTCGATCCTTTTCTTAGCGAGCGTATATTGAAGTCAAGATTTGGCGTATATCGAGGAAGATATATCTTCCTATATATCTTCCTATATATAAGATTAATGCTATCTTTTTGGAATTATCAATATCTATCTTTCCGGCAAAACATGGGCCAAAATTAGAATTAGTCGTGCCCTTTTTTTGTTTCCCGCCTACGTGACAGTTTGTTTCCGGCAACGAGCCCCTCCCCCTCAATAGCGCAAACCCTTGGCTGAGGCGGATCAGGATAATCTTACCCTGGATTGAGGGATCCCGGAGGTGTGATCCCAGAGGACGGCATCCCGGGAGGACGTGTGATCCGGAGGACGGGATCCCGCCGTTAACTGCACAGTTAAAGGCTACTGCGCAGTTCGTAGGCTTGGGGCAACGCCATTGCTGCGGCGCTCACACTCCTTCCTCCTCTGCTGATACCTGGTCCTATCCTCCCACTGATTCCGACCACCCTAGCACAGGCGCCATCCGATTTGGAGGAGAATCGAGCAAGAAAAAGCCACACAAAAACTTCCCTGATTTTCCCTATAAGGGTTCAATTTTCTGTGGAGTTACTGCGTAGTAAGGGGGATCCCGTCCTCCGGGATCACACATCCTCCCGGGATGCCATCCTCCGGGATCACACCTCCGGGATCCCTCAATCCAGGGTAAGATTATCCTGAGCCTTGGCTGAGCTGGTGGTGCGGCGATCAAAGCCCTTTGAAGCTTATGCTAAGGACACAAATCTGAAACCGCCCCTGCAAAGCGCCGTCTAATAAGAGAGGCAAAACAAGAAAAGATAAACACCCAGGTACGCTGTTATAGATGAGTGTTTGAATCGACTCTGTATGTTTTTGGAAGCAACCCGAAGGGATTTTTTTTATAGTAGAACTGCTCTGTCTACAACTGTGAGGTCGAATTTGCTGCAAATTCCTACGCTCTTTCGCTTCTGTGTTCTTCTATGTCCCTCCGTTCTAAGGCCTGCCGTCCTTCTCCGCCAAACAAAGTACCTTGCATAAAAGCTATTGGGTTTCGATGTCTTGGGTGCACAAAACCGTTGTTTCTGGACTGTACTGATGCATAAACACTGGAGCGCTTTATGTTTGGGTCAAAGATTCGGTATGTAAGGCGCTTTGATTTATCATATTCTTAGATTGCTTTTGACCATTAGAGGATTTGGATTTTGAAGCGCTAAATCTATTGTTGCAAAGAGGCAGAAAGCATCTGCCGATTCTAGAGAGCCTCTACAAAGCCTGTAAATAGGTTTGAATGCGGCTTGGATTATGAAAAAATGCTCTTCAAGGCGGAATGAGGGAACTAAGTAGCCCAACAAAGATTTAGATTTTCAAGACCTTAAATTTATTGTTGCAAGAGCCCAAAAGCATCTGCCGATTTTAAAGAGCCTGTAAATTGGGTTGAATCTTGCGTGGATTATGAAAAATGGCTCTATGAGCATCGGAAGCAAGGAATTAAACAGCTCAACAGCCTGGAATCATATGAGCCCCAGTTAGTTTGACAAGCCCAGGGCTAAAATTCAGTGGATTAATGATTTTTCTAACAGTAGAGCTCACCAATCTCTATTTTGTTTTGTAATTCCCCTACTTTTTAATATTTTTGTGAAACAGAGCTATCCTTCTGGCCATGGTCCAGCTATGGAGGTGGCGAAGACAATGGGTGGCTTTTTTATTCTGTCTCTTTTCTTTGACAACCCACTTGCTTAGAATGCCCAAAACAGAGCTTTAATCTGTAATCCACTTGGAGTTAGTGCTTAGTTTGATAGGTTGAGGTATGAAACTTATGTGGGTTCTTGTGATAAATCTTGCAAACGCTCAGAAAAATGGCAACAAAGGGCTAGCTATGAGATTCTTATTTGCTATGAGATTCTTATTTGCATTTCCATCCTGCTGGCTATGGTGGCCGGACCGATAGTAGCTTAGTGTATCGGAACGAGCTTTTCTTAGCAAGGCGGCAAGGGAAAAAAATTGAGGGCTCATATTAAGCCTTTCTTCAAACTTTTTTGCATCGCTACATTTCAATAACCAAGATAGATTGCAAGTAATGCTACAGTCCTCAAGTTTACAATCTCCAAATACTTAGGTGGCACTTTCATGGACTTGATTCTGCAGTTTTAGCTTCTCAATTCATGCATTTGATTTGTGTCTATCCTAACGCGTAGAGTTTTATTTTTATATCCAAACTCACCACTCTTGGAATGGTCTTTTCATCTCACTTGTGAGTACAACAAGTTTTCTTTCAACATTTGATGACATCTATAGGATACATCAACAACCAATTACCATGCTATTTCTTCATCAAGTAATGCCCGAGGCATAATCTCAATAATAACTTGAGCAAATACTTGAGTGGCGCTTTATGGACTTGATTCTTGAATGAAATAGGCTTTAGCTTTTTATAGTGACATTTCTCGTTTTTGTTTAAGAATTTTGCAGAGCGAATACTGATCACTAGACGAACAAAGCACAATCAAGATATAGGATCGGAGAGAGCACTATTAAGATATGGAATGTTATGACATGGGATGCTATAACAGAGGTAAGCTCATAATATCTTGCTTGAAGAGGTACCTCTCAAAGTATCACAATCCATGAGATGGCACTTGACATAGATTCTTAAAGCACCTCAGCCCCTGGGGGTGTGGCATTGCACCTCTATTTTGTGAATTTGATAAAACAATAGGTGAACTGATCAATTTAAGAGATGCACACTTACTATAATATGTTGCTTTCATAATATTTACAATTTCAAGCAAGTTTGGTTGTTTTCGTAGCATATTTTTATGCTGGAGACCAATATATGGTGGGATTTACATCTTCTAGCTTTCTAGCATCGCGTATCGTAGGCAGCAGAAGAACTCTTTCACCGACTTATAGGTTATACATAGGAGGCTTGTCAAGCATAAGTTTTTCTTTCTGCAATAAATTTACGTGCTTACCATGTGTTTTATGCAAGTCTTATGCAAGAATTAAGTATTTGTATGCCTCTAACTTATATCCAAGATGCCCATGTTTTAGATTTACTTACGGATGTCTCAAATATATGAACTATCGCATGTCACACATATATTTGAACGCTATTTCCACGTACAATATTATCCTTCCCCAGCATCATTCATGGCTTAGCAAGTTGATTATGAAAGTTGAGCCATGAACTGTGAAGCTACAACCCCAATGTGTACTTGCATAAAATAAATGTTTCAACATGATACATCATATATGTGTCTAAAACACTTGTGTATTTTGATCGCATAAGATAATCCATGTCTTACAATTAAAACATGCCTTGGGTAGTCAAGATAGACAGAACATAGCAAGCCATGGCTAATAAGATAGATACAACATAGCAAGCACACATGTTTCAAAAAATTTTATTCTTATATTTCAAAATGTTTATTCTCACTCAAGACCTTGCCAAACATAAAAGTTGTTGACGTATAATATTAACAAAGTTAACAAACTTTTATGTACAATTTACTTATGTGATGATCGTCGAAATATTTTTACCCCGGTTATTGTGATTCCATCGCAAGATATTCCCTCCCGCGGAATCACAGACCCTCCGGGAACGGGATCCATTCCGAAGGCCCCGTTAACCGTACCTGACAGCGTCAGGTGTACCTTCTGATGGATCCCAGCCATCCGTCTGTAGGGTCCATCCTAGCCGTCCGTTTTATACCTTCCGGCGGAATCACTTCCGCAAAATACCGCCAGACGGAATCACCGCTCTGTTATTCCATCCGACGGAATCACCATTTGAAATATAAAATTAAAAAATTCAAATTTTTTACGTTCTTGAAGGTTTTTTCAGCCAGTGTAGCGCCGGCTATGGCGGCTTGCTCCAGGCGATCCGGCGTGGCCGGCATTTTTTTGAAGCTTTAGGGATGGCGACGATGGCGATGGCTCCACATCCTTGTTTCAGCTTCTAGGTTTAACTAAATCAGAGTTTAGGCGATCCGCCATATTTTTTCGCAGGCTTAGACGAGTTGTTGTTTCTTCTTTTCTTGTTCTTGTTCCATTTTTGCTTCTACAGATCAGGCAGCATGGCTATGGCCGAAAACAGGGGCAAGAAAACGAATCAGAACAGCAGACACGCAAGGAAACGATCAGGCTGGCTATGGCTGGCAGAGCAGAGCGGCCGAATCAACGAAAAACCGACAGCGGCGAGGCATAAATCGGCGCCCAGGACGAAGAAACGCGAGAGCGGGAGTGCTGGATCGAAAATTTGAGGGTAAATTTGGGGGTTTGGGCAAAAATCCGGGTACTTTCTGAAGCAGACTGAAATGGGATCTGATATTGCCACCGGTGAAGAAACAGGTAATGGTTGTATGTTTTCTTGTTTTTCTCATGCTGCTTCACGTTTCCTTTGCTTCTCTGGCAGTAAGTATTCAGTATCCTCTTCGCAATTTAGGATTGTGTACAATACAAGCAACCCTCTCAGCTTTCGAGATCTCAAAAATTTGAGCCAAAATCTGCAGCGGGGCTTTTGATCGTGGATCTTAGCGATGGGTAGAGCACCTTGCTGTGACAAAGCAAACGTCAAAAAGGGTCCTTGGTCGCTGGAAGAAGATGCCAAGTTGAGAGCATTCATAGAACAAAATGGGACGAGAGGCAATTGGATTACGCTGCCAATGAAGGCTGGTATGTATGACTAGGACTTTTCTCTATTTATGATCCATTTTCTTTGACCATTGGCAATGGCAGGGTTGAAGAGATGTGGCAAGAGCTGCAGGTTGAGGTGGATCAACTATCTAAGGCCAGGGATTAAGAGAGTAGGTTTCAGTGAAGAGCAGGAATGAGAAAGTAAGCCTGTTTGTTTTTTTCTTGTCTACCGGTTTGTCCTAGGGCTCTGGTGAGGCCGATCTGGCCTGGAGGTTCGAATCCTCCAGCCCAAAGAGAACATCCTTCATTTCTTATTGCCGGAACAGGGTTATGTATGCTTAGCTAAACCATCCTGAACCAGTTTCTATGGAATCAGAGGAAATTTATCTTGAACCATTTTCTATGGAATCAAATGCAAATTTGGGATTGAACCATGGTAATTTTCCCTCCATGTGACCTAGCCTGTAGACAGATAGGTCCGGAGCGATTTGAAATTCTATGGTGATTCCACGGGAAGGAATATTATGGTATGTGATTCTACGGGTTAGAATATTATGGTACGCGGTGATTCCACGGGTTAGAATATCACGGTATGTGATTCCATCTGGCGGAATTACGGACGTGATTCCGCCGGGGGGTATTTCACCATGGTGATTCCACTTGGCGGTATCAGCACGTGGTGATTCCATCCGGTGGAATCACATGTTGGTGATTCCGTCTGGCGGAATAGCAAGGTTGTGATTCCGTCTGGCGGAATAACACGATTGTGATTCCGTCTCGCGGAATAAATAATACGGTTGTGATTCCGTCTGGTGGAATACATGAGCGGTGATTCCATCTCGAAGAATCGTAAATTGGTGATTCCATCTGGCAGAATAGCAAAGTTGTGATTCCGCCGGAAGGTATAAATGACCTGAAAGCGACCCTGTCAGGTACGGATAACGGGGGCTCTGGTACGGATAACGGGGTCTCCGGCCTGGTGATTCCGCGGGATGGAATTTTTTGCGATGGAATCACAATAACCGGGGTAAAAATATTTTGTTCCATGTGATGATGAATCAACCTTAAAATGCCTAGGCTTAAAAAAGAAAAGCCATGTTTTTGTAATCCAATGGATGGATTACCAGCTTACACATTCCATCAACATCACATGCACAAGAAACTAGTGGTATCTATTGATCAATACAACTCCTCATAGAGTCACGATTATATAAGAGAGGGACATAACAACATCTCACAAAGGCATATCTTAGTGATTTTGCCTTGGAACATACCATACAGGTTTTGAAGGCTTTTAAAATCATGAAATAACAGAAGAGACAATTCCTCATCTACTCATGGCCTTTGCAAGGGATAATAGAGCAACAAGTTTGTTTGGAGGCACGCTTATGAGGCCTCCAGAATGCATTGACGTATTCGCAAATCTCTTTTTTGACAGAGAAAGTAATAAACTTCTTGACAAATGTCTTCCCAATATCAACTAACATCAACTGTTTATTTGAACATATAATCTGGCTCTATGCTATCCATCAATACATTATTCCCTATGCACAACTAGTCAAACATTTGAAGACATCAAACATTTGCCTTTGGCCCTGTTATCCATTAATGCATTATCCCTTATCGACAACTACTCAAACATTTGAGGACGACAAAAGCGCCGGCTCTATAGAGTAAGCATTTGAAAATCCATTACCTCGAACTTTTAAGCCTGAAGCTTATGCAATGCATCTATTGTTCATGCAGACGTGTTGTACTTAAGTGGAGTTCAGATCATTTAGAGGGATTGCGCTGACAAAAATCTATTCACTTTTTACAAAGTGTTGTCCATAACTACAAATTTAGTTTTAGTAGCTCAAATATTATCCTCAACATTAGAGATCTTAGCATCTCTAATAGACCGCTATCATGAGTAATCCATAACTCACAAAATAATCATAGACTATTTAGAATTAAATGGACCTACACATGATGACATACAACAGCATAAGCAGTTGGGCAGTGTCATACTCCTTGGAGACTTCAATGCGCGCACCGGGGTAGAACAACCCATGAGATTTGATCCCTTGACTGATGATATATTGCAGTTGCATCCTGCAGAAGGAGCTTGGCCACGGACATCAGATGACAATCAGGTCACGCGCTATGGTCGACAGTTGCTTTTGCTCTGCAGTATCTTTGACCTGGTAATCTGCAATGGACTAGCACAGTGGCCTTCCACTCGCAAGAGCACTTGTAGGCAGGAAAACCAGGGGGGCGGATCTAGTGTGGTGGACTATGTGCTGGTGCCTGAGCAGGATATGCATGTCGTCAAGCACTTTCAGGTGGGAACAGCTAATAGGGATGAAGAGATCGACTCAGACCACTTACCACTTTACTTGAAGTTGGCTTGGCAGGTTGTGCGAACCCCCGGTGCAACAACTCCTCACATGCCTCAGCTGCGATTGGATTATGAACATGCAGGGGCTTATGCCCAGATGCTTATAGATGACCTGGCAGAAATTTTGCAATATCCTACACTAGAGCAACAGACAGGACGGCTGACTGATGTGCTTAGGACTGCGGCAGAGAGGTGCTTTGGGATAAGCCGCCCGCGACGGACCTCCAGGAACACAACCTTCCCACGTAATCAATGGTTTGATGCAGAGTGCAAGGAACACAAACGCTGGCTCCGCCAAGTCACAGACCCTGCTTTACGCCCACATGCAGTCAGACAGTACCGCATCTTCCTTAAAGCTAAGAAAGCCAGGCCCAATCAAAAGGAGAAGAATTATCTCTCAGCTCAGACAATATAAAGCTGACATAATTTTACTTCAAGAAACCAAGCTCCCTAAATTTGAGAGCTCTAGCTTATCTGAGTGGATTTATCCAGGCTCTTCCTCTATTTGGATTGAGGCTTCTGGAACTAGTGGTGGATTGATTACTATTTGGAAATCCTTGACTCATGTCTCCTATTTTAATAGTCCTAGTAAATGTTGGCAGGCAGTGACTTTCTCTATTTGTAACTCTAGCTTTGGTATAATTAATGTCTATGCCCCCACCAATCCCAAGGATAGAGAAGTTATCTGGCCTGACATTAACTCTTGGATCTCTTCTCAGCCTCCTATGGACTGGGTTATTTCTGGTGACTTCAACAACACTCCAAACTGGAATATGAAATTAGGAAATAGAATCAATATGTCAACTATTGAGAGAGATAATTGGGACACCTTCATTTCTGATGCCAATCTGATCCATGTTCCATCCTCAACTGCAAATTACACTTGGTCTAACAAGCAAAAGAACTCGATAGAGTTTATTGTGCACTCGGCGGGTGTTCTATGTCTCCAACTCGTCACATCTTTTTGGGATAATTGTTATGTGGTTAGTGATGAGGCTACCTCCATCTCTGATCACTAACCTCAATTCCTTCACACTAGCCATCTTCTGAATCTCCCTAGGGAGGGAAATGTTCCTTTTAAATTTAATTGTTCTCTTCTGCAAAATGAGCATTTCTGCCATGACTTTAAGATCTACTTTAATTCTCTCGAGATAATGGCGGACCAATGTCACTCCTGCTAATGGCTCTGCTAATGATTCTCAAACTATGAAATGCTTTTACTCGAAAATCAAGCTGATAAAATCTTGGATTAAAAACTGGTCCAAGTCCAATTATAATGAGAGATCCAGACAGAAAGATAGTCTTTTCAGTCAAATGAGAGATTTTAGATCTCAGCTTCAAAGGGACCCTCACAATATTAATCTGCAAGTTGGGGAGGAGATTTTAGAAAATAAAATTAAATCAATTGAGGAGATTGAAGCTAAGAGTTATGCCATCAAATGCAAGATCAAGTACAATAAGGAGATGGACTGTGGCAGTTCTAAATTCTTTTACAGAACTGCTAGAAATAGATTGCTCAATAACTCCATCATCCAAGTTCAATCTGAGAATGGTACTAATATTGATACTTCTACAGAGATCAAGAAATTCTTCCATGATCAATATGCTGCTTTATTTAAGGAGAGTGTCCCTAATGCTCAAACTCTTCCCAAAAGCAATGCTTTTCTCTCTCTTATTTCTCAGATTACTCCTAATAATGACAGTATAATGGAAGATTCTCAACTGAGCAAGAAATCTATAATGTCCTTACAAGTTTTAGTAAAGGCAAATCCCCTGGTCCAGATGGCATTCCCCCTGAGTTTTACATTCATTTCTGGGAGCTTCTAAAGCATGATATTGTTAAATTGGTTCATGGTTTCTGGAGGGCTGACCATTTGCACTCCTCCATCTCAGCTGGTTTTATCACTCTCATTCCTAAAGTTGACAAGCCTATTTCTTTTTCTGATTGGAGGCCTATCTCCTTAACTAATTCCTCTTATAAACTGTGTGCCAAGATTATTGCCAACAGAGTGAAACCTTTCTTGCAAAAATGCATTGATATCAAACAATCTGCTTTCTTGCCCAATAGATATATCCTGGGCAACTACATTGTGGCCATGGAGGGTCTGCACTGGAATAGAATTTCTTCTCAGAATTGTGTTCTCCTAAAGTTAGATTTCAAGAGGGCCTTTGACTCTGTCAACTGGATTTTTTAGAATTTGCTTTGAAAAGGATTGGTGTCCATCATAAAATCATTTCCTTGATATTTGGACTTAACTCCATGGCAAATTCTGCTGTTCTGGTAAATGGCTCCCCTACATCTTTCTTCAAGCTAGCTCGAGGTGTTAGGCAAGGTTGCCCTCTAGCTCCCTATTTATTCCTAGTTGTGGCTGAAATGCTAACTAAGGCAATTGTCTATCATCAAAACAATGGTTTTATTAAAGGCCTTGATCTTCCATTAAATAATGGCAGCCTCATTATCTCTCAATATGCAGATGATACTTTTGCTTTCCTTGAGTCTAATTCTGAGAACATTGCAAAGTTCCTCAATATTATTGATTCTTTCTCATCTGCTTCTGGAATTTATCTGAACATTGGAAAAAGTATTATTATTGGTGATTCCCCTCATGATAATCTCTGTGGAATTAAAATTCTGAATGCTATGCAAGCTTCCAAGCTATTAGGGATGCCTTTATCTCTCAATCCTAGTATTAAAGGTCTCTGGGACCCTATCATTCAGAGAATTAGGAAGAAGCTGAATTTCTTCAGAAACACTCTCTCTCTAGCTGGAAGAACCTTAATTGCAAACTCTGTTCTGTCAGCTTCTCATATTTACTTCTCCTCTGCTTTGGTGGCACCTAAATGTATTTATAATGAGCTTGAGAAGATCATCAGAAATTTCATTTGGAAGGGCTCACACTCAGTCAATTGGGACACTGTCACTCGTGCCAAAAAATATGGTGGCCTTGGCTGTAAGGACTTATATCTTCAAGCATGTGCATTGGCTGGTAAATTTATTTGGAGAACTCTTGAGGGAAACAACTCTGTAGCTTCAATTTTCATTAGATACTGGCTAACTTGCTTTTCACCCTTTACATCCAGGTACCAACACCTCTCCTCTTATGCATAACATGATTAGAGCCTGGAATGTTGTTCAAAATTGTTTAGATGAGCCTGGTGTGGAAGATCTTCATATGAACTCCTCCTTGTTTTGGTCTGCTGGCTTCAAAGACAACAATGGAAATACTCTGGCTTTGAGACATCCCAAAATTTATAAAAAATGGCTCCATCACAGTATCACTCATGTCAGGAATTTATATTCGAATGGGCATCTCATTTCTTGGACCAACCTCAGGAGGCTAATCCATGGAACCTCCAGTGATAAAGCTGTCTACTTTCATCTCAGAAATATCCTGACTAATAATGCTAACTTAGCTGAGAGTGGCAATGGGCTAACATGGAAAATAAATGGTATCAACAAGTATAAAGTTAGCAGAGTCTATGCTCATCTGAATCACAGGATAACTTATGTAAAAGCCAGGACAAAGTGGTCTCTTACAGAAGAAGAATACCATAGTTTATTTAATAACACTTGGAATTCCGATTGTCCTCCTAAAGTAAATTATTTTGTCTGGTTGATTGCTCAAAAAAGCCTCCCAAACCTTGTATCCTTATCTAAGAGAAATTCTACTATCAGGCCTACATGTCTCTCTAATTGTTCCAGTGATGAAACCATGCAGCATATCTTTGAATGTCCTAAGCTGCTACAATTTTGGACTTGGTTCTACAGTAAATTTGGTCACCATTTCTGTGTGCACAACCAATTTAACTTGTTAAAATGCATTCAGAATAATGATGCCTTCAAGAATACTATTATGTTTATTGCTCTATGGAACATTTGGAAAGCAAGAAATAGGATTGTGCATGGTCATAAAAATTTCTCGTTATTCTGGATTAAAATGCACTTTCAACTGGATCTAGAAGCTTTTGGTACAGCTCACAAAAGTAAATTTGCAGATTCTTATGACAGGAAATGGGATGCAATTGGTAAATTTATAGGTGGCTTTAACATTTTTGTTTCAGATCTTCATGTCATTAATTCTGATGCCCCTTTTTCTGATGTTATTGATAGAGTACCTGGAATTTCTCAAAGGTGAAGGCAGGAACAGATTTGACACATTGTTAAGCTACCATGAGGCTACCTTGTACTGCAACAATACAGGTGTCACAGATCTTGAGCCTCCAGGGCCTAATGCAACAGCAGATGAAGTGAAACTCTACCAAGTCAGAGTCAATAGTAATGAAAACACTTGGGCTAAGATATATTGTAGAGAGGTGGTACAGATGTATTGCATTTTCAACTTCCTCTTCATGTATCACTACTCTTTGACTGATAGGCAGCTCAGCAGATACAGGGAATTATACTATTCTCATAAAATGTTGGCTGACTTGTATGGCACGTTGCTACTTCTGATGGGAAAAGAAGATATTCACTCCCTGCTGATGGAGAATGGATCAGAGTTCAACAGTTATAAGTTTGGGACAGATAAAGGCTTCTACTGGGTCTACAATTCCATATTCGACCAGATAATGTAGCAATGAGCTACCACATCCATATAAACCACTCCAAATTTCACACTTCCCCTTTCTCCTCTACATCCAAATTCCTGTCACATTGTCATCTGCTAATGCTCAATACTTTATCTAGTGCATGTTTAACTTTATGCTCTAGCTTTTTGCTTGGCTTCTTGTTCATGCAGGTTTTTGGACTTTTGCTCACATCAGGAGTATATGATTTTTGCTACATAGTGCAAGACACATCATATATTTACCTTGTTACTCAGACTTGGATTTGCTAGTGATAAGCTCTTTCAAAAACTTGAAGATACATATTATTATTTTTTTAACATAAACTTGTTTAATTTTTCGTGGCTGATAATGTGGATTCTTACCACATGCCACAACTTTGTATGGCTTTAATTAATTAATGGAAAAAACACCTCTTACTCTCAAAAAAAAAAAAAAAAAAATCAAAGGGAAATGTTTTACCTCCTGGAACGTCATCCCAGGACCTTCTGCCGAAGGGTTCTTAGAAAGCCAGTACAGCCCACAGGGAATACCACTCCCGAGCAGTGGAGACAATACTTGCAACAGCTATACGACTCAGGGTGCACATGCAGCATTACCCTTGCAAGAAGGCCCAGTGCTGGAAATCACAGATTCGGACGTGGAACAAGGCTTGCAGCGTCTTGCCAATGGGAAAGCCCCAGACTTGGATGGCATGCAGGCATAATTGCTTAAGTGGGCAGGGCCGTCCATAATACCAGTGCTGACTGCCTTGTTCAACAAGGCATTACAGGAAGGTTTCCCGCTGCAGTGGACCAATAGCAGAGTTGTTCCCATATATAAGGCAGTGACCCACCCCGCCTTGACCCATTATCGAACAATCATGGTCAGTTCGGTGTTTGCAAAATTGCTTGCTGGGATTCTCGAGCAGCAGTTGACGGGCTGGGCAGAGGCAGCAGAGGTGCGGGCCCTCACCCAGGCAGGATTCAGACCCCGGCACTCAACCATTGACCACATCTTCACGTTGCAAACTCTGATTGAAGACAGCAGGAACCGCCGTCAGGATCTATATTGTTGCTTTGTGGATTTTGCGAAGGCGTTTGGCACTGTGTCTCGGGAAAAACTATGGGCAAGACTGCAACAGCCGGGGTTCCTGTGAGATTTGCGAGAATGCGATTAGTAATGTGCTATAATTAAAGATGCTCGGGCCGGTTGCGTGCACAAGCCAACCATTTGATAGCAGTATCGGGGTTCGTCAAGGATGCCCTCCTCTCTCTCCAACATTGTTTGGGCTTTACATTGATCAATTGGAGAGCTGGCTTGCTGATAATGGGGGCGATGGAGCTCACCTTCTCTATCAGATCATCAGACAGTTAATATATGCTGATGATGTGGACCTCCTAGCTTACACACCGGCCAGACATGCAACGACATCTCGATGCCCTGGACACATTCCCGCCAAGCGACCGATATGCGTCAACCCGCCAAGACTAAGGTGGTTTTCATATCATCTTCACGTCAGCCGAGGGTCCCCTCCTTCAGTTACCGAGGCCAAAATGTGGAAGTTGCATCCACATACAAATATTTGGGAGTGGAGTTTCCTTCTACTATGCACTGGGATACATCCATACGGCCACGAAAGTGACGGCAAGCCGAAGGCACTATATGCAATGCAAAACAATAGTCATAGAGCGGAGTTGTATGATTGGGCCCATCATCCACGCTCTGTTCAAGGTCTTAGTGGAGCCTGTCCTTTTATACGGGGTGGAAGTATGGGGCCCAGTAGTATCACTTGCTACTTGGAATGACTTGGAGCAGGTCCAGAAAGCCTTCTTAGTACGAGCACTAGGGGTGAAGTCCACAGTCCCATATCAAATTCTACTGCAGGAGACAGGATTCTTGCCTCTTCAGAGGGCGGCCCTTGATCGCCACATTGTCTATTTTCAGAAGGTGGTCAATATGGACGATGCTCGTCTCCCTAAACTAGCTTATATCATGGCAATGGAGCCACAACGCCTCAAGGCCTGCTGGAGGGAAAAGAGAGCTCAATGGTTGGCTAGATGGAATGTGCAGGAGCACAGGTGCATACATGTGCAAACAGAGGCAGATCGCCATAGCTTGAGGCAATATCTTGACGATTGCTTCCTCAGCAAGCTTTGGGATGCCAATGCCCTTGAACAGGTCAAGACAGCACACTACCAGCGCCACATAAATCCCACATTGGAACGAGGCCCGCAATGCTACCTGCGTACCCACTTGCCCATGAAAAGGCGTAGACTCATTGCCTCCATTCACACAGGGGTACATCATCTTCGAATTGAGACATGCAGATGGATTGGTGAGCCACGCCAGGACAGGCTCTGTCAATGCTGCCAAATGGGAGTCATTGAGGATGAATCTCATACCCTTCAAAGTTGCCCAGCATATGATCAAATTCGGACACGATATGCTGAGTTGGTCAGGCCTGGCCAGCCGTTACATGTGACATTGAGCACAGCATCCGTACGGGTGCTGGGATCATATCTTCAGGAGGTTATGGACATGCGAGATCAGCTATGTCCTCGGGCACACACTTGACATGTATATAAACATTGATGTATACTTGTACAGTTTGACAGCATTCTTATTACTGCCACGGTTTTTCCCTCGAAAACCCTTCGGGGCGGGGGTTTTTTAACCCGGACAGTAATAAGTTTGCTGCGCTCCTTATGGGTCCCAGAGGCCGATTGGCCTCAGTGGACGATAAAAAATCATTCTCATTCTCATTCTCATTCTCATTTTGGAGGTTGATATTTACATCTTTCATAAATTCCCAACATCAAATCTTTATTTTAGCCTTAAGCACTTGCGAAGTACAGTTAAGGGGTGCACAAGCCGGCGCCAAATTCTTGTATATCATTAAAAGTATATCAAAAAGAAAATCCTTTCGTGACATGTATATCGAATACGTCATAAAAGGCCTATAATGTCAGCACGATCAAAAACCGTATATATGTTACATAAGATTGTTAGTGGTTAACATGGGTATTCGTAGCAAAATACGTACAATGCTGATGGTGGCATCTAGGTTTGTGAATAGAAACTCCCAGGGGATTCACATTTGATCAGCGTATAACCCATGAGAGTTCAACGGAGGGGTGTTTTTTGGACCATTTGCGTACGTATACTTAGGGGTTATAGGTGTTTTTAGCCACTAATTTGGAGCAATATCTATACACAGAGGGGTCAAATTGCCTTTTGAAATTGCGTATACAAGGGGGATTTTTTGCTACCCTTCGAATGCAGATGCCATACCCCCCTTATGTATAAGTGCACCCCCCGGGTAGATACTGTATAAGGTTTTTTTCGAAGGTCTAGAGTCAGATTGAAGCGCGCGTGGGCTGTTGCAGATGGCGTCCAGGGCTCGACCTTCTAATTCCGGCGAAGGCAAATGTCGGCTAGACCGTCTTGAGGTGAGCAGATGCTTGCAGGAAGCGATGCCATGTTGTATAGGGCATTCTCTTGTCGATTTGAAAGCTTTGTTTGTTGCAAGCTTCGACGCATCTCTTGTTTCTTTTCACATGTTTCTTGTTTCTTGTTGCAAAAGTTCCATAGACGCTGCTTCATTCCCCCTGAAGCAGAGTTTTCTGGGCGCTTGTATCAACTCTTACAGAGCTTGAAATCCTTTATGCTAGGTTTAAAGGCTTCAAGGGCGTAATACTTAGCTCCTTTTCTAAATTTCCGGTACCATTCCTGCATTTTTTTGTTTCTCATTCCATGGCCTCGAGCAGTTTTTGCCATCCAATACAGGTCTCAAAGGTCCCATCCCTGTGGCATTCTTCGGCCTTTCTAATCTCCGAGAGCTGGGTTTATCTCGTTCGATGTTTGATACAATAGATTTGGGTGGGTTTGGTGGCGTTTTACCACCAAAAATCTCCAAGCTTCGCAGCGTTCAGATTCTGAAGCTGAGCAGTGCTAAGATTTCTGGGCGCATTCCGATGAGCTTCTATTCCACTTTTGCCTCTTCTTGGGAGAGCAAGCCACCATAGTATCATTCCGTACTTCTGTATTTGCTTTGCTCTGTTGTATTTTTGGCCCTCTGGGCAATGGTGTGGGCGCCAGAAAAGCCCCTATTAAATGGGGTCAATTTGACCCCATGTTGACCCGAACTGGGAGGCCAAGATCTGCCCCACCGGCATATTCCACAAAAAATGCTGTCATCTGACGGCCCACAAAAAATAATTTATCGGTGGGCAAACGTTTTAGGTCTCATCGGAAAATTTCATATGGTTATTTTGATCAGTCGGATATCTTATGTTTAGAGCCAGAACTTTTCATTGTCGTAATAGAAAACCATAATAAAACTTGTCGGAAAAATTCCTACGATAAACTAACTCAACCAGAAAATTTGCAATTTCAACCGATTGGTTTATAGTGTTCCCCGGACTTTGCCCAACACTGGCCTATATCCGAATTCGCTCTGTCGTCGATTTTCGAACTCTAATGGGTTTTCGAAAAAAATAAAAAGACGTGAGCCATTGGATCTTCTCCACCTATGGTTTTATGCGGGGTGTAGATGCCGTATAGGTGGCACGACCTTTCACCACCCGTAATTTAGGAAAAACTACCTAAATGCCTCTCAAAATAGCCCTGACATTTCAATTATTTCCCTAAATGCCCCTGGTCAACAAAATACCACTGTATTATAGCGTGTTTACCTAAATGCACCCAATTTTTTTACGAAATTACTAAAATGCCCCATAAAAATGGACACATTAACGTACAACTTTGATACATGATGCCCTTTTAACACTAGAGTTGTCCACTGGACCATCTGTGGTCCATGGACCAGAATTGGTCCATCATACCTCTTCCACTTAAACCCATATATCTAGAGAAAAACTTCTCCATTTTGCAATATACCACCACCTTTTGAATCTTCACTTGATTCTTTATGATCTATAATAATTTCATGACCAATGGATTCACCCATATGTTGTGGTGATTGTCCAAATCTCATACAATTTAGCAGCGTACTAGTCCAGAACTGCATTCTTCAAGTTTTCTAGCACAAAGGGGTCCAAACCTTACTAAAATCAAAAGTAGATGATTTTTTTATGATAAAACATATTGAATTGCATGTTCCCATTTTTTCACTATTATATGATATTAGATGAAGTCGCCAAACCTTATTTTGCTCAAACGAGCTGTTTGAGTGTATGAACTATTTCTCTTTTACTATTACAGATTTTGGCCTAATTCTTGTGGTCATAAGTTGTTCACTCTAAGAGCTGAAATGAAATAATTTCTACAGGCATTACAAGTGGCTCAGCTCATGGAACAAGCAATTGAAGGTAACTACCATAATGCAGTTATGATTTCTTTAGAAAGGGCCCAAAGTGAGCATTCTCAGCTTGAAGATGTAAGAGAATAATGCATTCTTAGCTCGTTTCAGAGCAGGTTGGGTGTACATTTAAGTATGCACATTGGGTATGTCAGTACTTGAAGAGGATATAGGTAAGCTTTAAATGCTCTTTTCACTTATTTGAGTATTCTATATACTGTCTGTCTGTAGTACCCTAGATCCAGGCACATTGAAAAATAGTTATTTCTGTTGCATTCATTGTCAACCATCTTTTACCGCATAAATTTAATATTATTCCATATTTTTTTTATTAGGTATAGACAGTCTGTGAATTGCTTAAGCAGATTCTAAGTCACAAATACTGCAAGGAAGAAGACGTTATTGGACTCAAAGATTATCAGTAGATCTTAAATATCTTGGCCGCTTTGAAGAAATTCTACACGTTGCAGAGCCTGGAGTAAATGACCCTTTTGTGAAAGCTGATGAGCACTTAGCATTGGGCTTACCACCTCGAAGATGGAAAGTGCCTCCATTTCCTAAAATGTTGGAAAGAACAACTAAAATGGTAGGGCCTTTTGTCTTCTACAAGTTTAGTATATCCTCACTCGTTTGTTGGATCTGCCAGGTAATAATCCAAGGTAGACCCATTCACTTATGATCCAGGTCAAGTGCGGCACTTTGCACTGCAGAGCTAGGTCTTGTACAGTACACTGCTGCCCATTCTTCACACCACTGATGGGTTCTATACTACAAAGCGCCATATCTAATCAAAGCACATCCTGAGAGTATTTTACAAGGCAGTAAAGGAAGGCATCAAGAGATAGATCCATACCCTTATAATTGAAGCAGGACTTGATTAAAATGTTGTTATTTGAACATCCATGATCACTATGTATAACGGGTGCGTAAGCTTGCATAATGCACTCAAGCTGTTCACAAAAGTTGGCAAATTGAACTTGCTTATGTGGACAGCAATGCTCATAGTACAAGCTCAGTCTGGAGCTTGCAAGATGCATGTGCTCTTTTTAATAAAATGCATGAAAGGAATATAGTTTCATGAATGATATGCACAACACGGATACGAGAACAAGCTTCTAGATTGATGAGAGAAATGCAGTTACAGGGTATAACGCTAACCAATTTTACATTTACTAGTGTTTTTGGTGAATGGCCCAGATGTTGAACATGCTTTTACACCCTGCAGTTTCATCTGATAAAAGATGGTCAGTGGCTCCAACGAAAGCCTTGTGGAAGGTTGTCATTGGCTTAATTCTGTTTATCAAACAGTTGGCAGATCAAAGTCTGTGGAACATTTCAATTACATATTGAATCACCTTGGACATTGTGGTTGGTTGGAAAATGTTTCTGTGAAACGGGCAATATATCAGAACACGCAGAGAGCGTGGTGAACTGGAGGATATTGTGTTCAAATTGTTTGAGAGACAAACCAATTGGGTGTTGAAACAACTTGTGCAGGAAACAGACCAACCAGTTGTAAGCTTCTTCCAGCACAAATTAACGTCTACAATAATAATGCTGCATCTTTTGAAGAACCTCTTATCTACATAAATTTATTGCCATTGTTCAAGTGGAAGTTCTTCCCTTGGCCCAATTTTTTGCTTAGGCATGCAGCTAAAGCATCTCTTAGTAGTCTGAAAGTGCTAATTTGTATTTCTGTACAGGCTTTCTTGAAGGAAATTTTGAATGACTTATGCATTTACAATAAACGAGGAACCAACCAAGGCACATACGAGCTCAAGCCCGAGTTTCGACGAGCATCTACTGCAGAAGAAGCAGCAGAGCTTGTAGAATAGCTTAGAGGCTGTACATAGATGGATCTTTTTTGTATACTATTAAGCTAGAAGGCAGCACTGTACATGTTTTTTGATTGACATTTATACCATATAAAGTGAACAATGCATTTTGGAATGAGGTCAACCTATTTGACTGTTTCTATTCCAGCTATTTGTTGTTAGATACATGATGGGGAGATAATTTTTAATAAAGGTCTACTACGTAGTGTTCCACGGTGTTGGAAATACATACATATTTTTAGCCTTGTATAGGTTGACATGCTCAAAGAAACATCTGCATAGAGCAAGAGCATTTGCTGGGTTCCTATATCATCGAGGTCGACAGTTGATATCAAAAGGTGAAATGCATGGAGGAGATCATCCATACTCGTTATTTGAAGGTTTCGCAGGAATGGCATATATGTTTCTGGACATGGTACACCCAGAGAAGGCAAGGTTTCCAGGCTTTGAGCTTTCACTCCAAGGTATTATTGCATGGATCTGGCATGTGCAAGTTCCTTTTTTCTAGTAATGCAGGGAAGCATCATAGTAAACAAAGTGAGTGATCCTTGCTGGTATACAAAGACAAAGAGGTGGAATGAAATCCAAACGGTTAATTGAGGGGCTAAAATCTTTTTCGCAATTCAATGCCTCTCTCCATGCTGCATTTTGTTTGTTGGGGTTAATATGTTGTGTTAGTTTCATCATGGGACGATATGGCATATTGTTAAGCGATTTTGAATGTGTTAGATCATGCAATAAAAACTACAAAGTAAAATGTATAAATTGTAAAATGGCTTCTAGCATCCAAGCCTCAGATTAGCACTTCTCTGTATAATATTTTAACAGTGTATGGTCTTTTTGAGTTTACAGGCAACAGGACAAATGAATCCATAAGCCTCACCTTTTCTAGTTTATGTTTTTCTTAGTAACTCCATACAAGTACTCTTGTGCCACACAGAGTTGCCAGTAAATTGTCATTAACTCAGCATTCGCATTACAACAGCATGGTACAATGTGGCTTCACATAGTTGACAATTTACATCGGAGGATAATGTTTAGCACAAAGGCACATGCTCCATATATGAGAGAAATAAATAGTTAGACCTTGAATTTAGGTTCTACTATGTTAGCAAGATGCGATCACCAAAAGAATTGTTTGCATTACCCATGTCATTGATATCAAGGACTGTATTTCCAAAGTCGGCTGCACATAGAGAAGGCCATAGAGAAAGCTACAATTAAAAACGTATCCAAAATATGATCAAGTAAATTTTAAACTTACAGTAAAATGATCACAAGTAAATCATAATCCATAACTCACCTTCATAAATAGTGCGGACAACGACGACCCATTCTGGAACAAGTTCCCTGAAAATGACTCCATCTGGACATGCATCAAGTATGGTCAATGAACCTAAAGTCATAAAATGCCAGGATACTCGCTTGAATGGAACCTGATATAATGACGTTATCTTTCAGCTATGAGATATTCCAACAAAGGAAGTTAAGCTAATCTTAAATAAAGGTGGAGGCACTCTTACAAGATTTCAAGTCTATTAGAGGCACAAGCAGTAAATAAACCTGCACAGCTTCGAAAGAAAACTCAAAACTCCTGCGCTAAGAAAATGGCACCCTCTGTTCATAGCATCAAGGGGGATTCACTGTAAGTGCCATACAATGTGCCTGAGTGACTTGTAGGGGGGTTTTTTCGACCCATTTCCATACGTATACGTAAGAGGTAGGGGGGTTTTTTGCCACTACTTGGGGTAAACTTTGTACGGAAGGGGTCGAATTTGCCTTTCAAGAAATCGTATACGGGGGTGTTTTTGATCACCCTATGCACGCACATGGCATACCCCCCTTACTATAAGTGAACCCCCCGGGCATAGCATTCACACGGCACAAAACAAAAAAGACCCAACATGAAAAAACGAAATAAAAACCATGAAAACACATTTCCAACACGAAAAGACCAAATAGAACCCATGAAAACACATTCTCAGGCCATTGGAGGACAACCCCTCGTGCACAGCACCTTGTTTTTCTATTGTTTCCTATTAAAATTGAAAGTAAGGACAATAAGGTTAAATAAGAAATATCTAAAGAAATAGTTAGACTAGGTGATACAGACAATAAGACAGGTTAGGCGGGTTATGGAAGGCACCATCACTAAGGCCATAAATAATAATTTGAAGGAAATTAATCTAGTAAAAAATTATAAGATACTAGTAACGGTGCCCAGCGTTGCTGGGCATAAGCTGGAAATTTGCAAATGTTTTGACTGCAATGAGAAAAGTGTGCAGTAATCTTTTTTTATAACAAAAATAACCGCAGATAGTAGCAGTACCCAATGTTGTTGTGGATTTTTACAAAAATAACCGCAGATAGTAGTAGTACCCAATGTTGTTGTGGATTAGTTGAGAACCTGTAAAGTTATCCCATTTATAAAACATGACCAATCATTGACACCAAAAAGTGACATTTGAATAGATATATGCACAAAGAATATGATACTCGTGTACTACACCCTCTATTTCCATCAGTTCAGAGCATTTTAATGCTTCTGAGCATGATTTGCATCAATAACATCCAAATTATTGCAACCCAAAAGTCTGCATCTCAAACAGGTACTTTTATCAAATATTTCTTTTCTCCCTCCAACTAAGCCACATTTGACATATAAATATAAATCAATAAGATTTCGAAGGTCCTCCGTGAAGAATAAGAATCTATGTTTTTGTTCTACATTCCAATTAGCTACAAATTTTAAACTGAACAGCTAAGAGATTATTACCATGCTCAAATACTATTTTTAACTCTCTATATGTCCAATGTCATGCCTCAAAATTCCATGTCATTTAGAAAGTGGATTAAAATGTCAATGCAATTCATTTGATTTACTGCATATCTCGTGCAAGTCAAATGCATGTTTGCATTTTTTGGGTCCAAGTCAAATGCATGTCGTGCAACATGTTTGTCCCATTCCACATTTGAGAAAATTTTGCATAAGCCAACATTTGAGAAAATTTTGCATAAGCCAAACATCTGGCCCAACTGCCAGATTGTTAATCAAAGAATTTGCTTCACTAAACCACCCTATCCTGCCAAGGTGGTCAATCATGCAACTATAATGCTTCATAGAAGGTGCATTACAGTTGTAATTTGCAATGAAGGCAAATCAATGACAATCAACATCCACTAAACCAGTGTTTTGCAATGAAGGCAAATCAATGACAATCAACATCCATTAAACCAGTGTGGCTACGGGCAAACAGAATACGAGCAAACAGAATACCTTTTGGCTACATTTCGTTAAGCATTTGGAGTGCATCTTTCCTCCAGCATTGTTGCGTATGTACTGCAATCATGACATTCCAAGACACCACATTCTGCTGCGGCATTTGATTAAGGAGTCGATGTGCATGTTCGAGTTGTCTCCACTTTGCATAACCATCAATCACATATTCCAGGAGACCACATCTTGACAATGCATGTTTTCAAACAGTTGGCAGACTTTCTTGATGCAGCCCTTTTCCATGTAACCCATCATGACATTCCATAGCCAACATTCAGTTTGACCATTTTTTAAAATAAGAGACATGTACGTGAAAGATGTATCGTTATGGTTTAAGCAGCAGCCAGGGAAGTCCAAAAAATCACATCCTTCTCAGGCATTTGCTTGAAAAAGTCAAAGCTTTTCTCATATTTCCCAGTTGAGTACAACATGATGTCATTGTAGACATTAAGTCAAAAAAAGTGATAGCCTCTTCCAGGCATCCGTGCTTGCAATAACCAGCAATTATGGAATTCCAGGAGACTATATCATGTTTAGGCATTTGCTTAAATAATCCAAGAATCTCTTTTGCGGTGCCCTGCTTGTATATAAATATCGATCATGATATTCCCAGTGTACAACAACACATCATGAATTTACCATGCTTATTTACAGCCGAAGATAAGAGAGCATATGCAAAAATCAATGTCTCAAATGAATGAATAAAAGCATACATCAATCAGATATAGGATTCAGAATCATTACAATAGTCATCACTGCTATAGAGGATGTCAAAATCTATTTTGGACCTATCAGAATGGCCCAATAGAGCTTGCTTTTGCAGAGATGTCTATTTTTACCTACTGATTGAACTCCACAGAAAGCGTTTGCAGGAAAACCCTCTGGGCTGCCGCCAGAAACAGACGCCATATCCGCATCAAGGAGAAAAAAAGAGAATATCCATGCATGATCCGGCCCTATGCACTGCATATCCGGCTGTGGAACGAATGATCGACTCTGCCATTCTTCCTTCAAAGTATCCGGCCCCTTTTTTCTCTGAATCATCTTCTATTCTAAGTATTTCCCTGTAAATCTTCGCCAGACATCTTTTTAAGTGATGGATAAACAGATTCGGCTGCATATCCGGTGCCATGGCCGCCCTCGCAGACCCTAAAAACGGTGTGTTGTGGCATCATCGAAGGTATTGCCGTCCTCGCTAACCCTAGCAAAAAAAAAACCATGTTATCTTAAAAATCTTACGTGGCATCATCTCCTCCATTAACTTGATCAAATCTGGGCCACCCAAATTAGGGCTGGGTCCAACACTTACACAATAACATTATAATAAAAAGATTATTGGAGGTTGTTATTTTTAAAGCGACACATGGTTGCATGTTGCATTGTAGAGATAGTAATATTCATATGAGCTTATAGTTGGATTTTTCTTATTGCGTGATTTGTGAACTATGGAAATTCCTGGATGTTGAACTTGCAGTGGCATGTATTTTGATGATAAAGAGTTATGTATGATATAATTCTTTGATATAAACCTCTGGGGCCGGAGTCTAGGTGCGATGGTCTAGACTCGCGGTTATTGCACATTTAATATGAAAATAGGATAATTTGAACATCGGGCGCTGGTATCGTAGGGTACAACATCATGCACAGTTAAGTGGTCCTCTAATGCTGGACGCAACGTGGATGGGTGTCTACACACGTGCTTATCCTGCCTCTATGTCACTGTCCTGATCAGTTGAGTTGACCATGCTCAAACCCAGAGGAATATTGGTTGTAATCTATGATGCTATGGTTGCTAAGTTATTATTATGTTACCTTGAATGCTGGAATTGAGTTGCAATGGCTGTATTATATAGTAGATATTCATGGGTAAGTCGTGCATTGTTGGCATGCTTGTATGGATTACTAACTTGAGTTTTAGGGGCTACGATAAGGTTAAGTTATTATTACTGGATTGATGCATTATGTTGTTGATGCTTAGGCATGTCCTAGAACCTCGATCCCCACTTAGTCCGTGTGACTAACCCCGTTGTTGATGGTGTAAGCAGAAGTGCGAGATACTCCGGAGTGTAGCCAAGCATCGGGAAGACGAGAGTAGAAATAGGAATTGCCAAATAAATAAACTTGGTTATTATTATTAAATTTTGGCTTGAAACTTTAGTTGTTAAGTTCCTGAGTTGTTGTGTGAGGATATTGTTGGTTATGGGAAAATCAAATATCTGGGACCTTGGAATATAGACATAAAGATTAAATTATTTTACCTAAGCATGCATGATTAATTCCTTAAGTTCTAGGTTAAGTAGATCCAAGGATCGAGATTGATGGGATCTCCAATTACCAAGAGGTTAACTGGCAGGCCCGTCACAGTTGGTATCATAGCAAAGTTAGATTAGTGGATTGTAAGATTATTGATGTTATTTCCAATGGTTTCAGATTTTTGTAGAGATGAGTTCCCCAAGAGGATCCCCAGGAGGAGCTGGATAGGCTGGTGGAGCTGGGCCTAGTAAAACTCCTCATATAGTTGATATCTTGCAGGCTATCCAGCAAGTGTTGCAGCAGCCATCGCAACAAAAGACAGGAGCTGACAAGGCAGTGGAGAAGGTGCTTAAGGATACTAAGAGGGAAGTGTTTACTGGAGAGGATGTTATAGGGGGTGATGCGCGACTTCGTGGGGTTGAGTTTTACTTTAAACTCATCAATGCTGAAGACTCTGTCAAAGCTGTATTGGCTCAGGCAATGTTGGGTGGATTTGCTAGAGTATGGTGGGAGAATTACTTGTAGGATATAAATAAGGTCGCAGGGCAAGCAACTTGGCCAGAGTTTAAAAGCGCCTTTGAAGGACACTTTATGCTTTTCGTTACAAAGTAGACAAGATGAATGAGTTTTTGGACCTGACACAAAAAAGGGACTGTAACCGAATATAATGAGAAGTTCAGAAGGTTGCAGTATCATTGTCCTTTTGAGGATAAGGAGAAGCTCTGTGCTCGATTTGTGAAGGGTTTACAAGTCGATATTAAGAGCACAATGTCAGGTGTGTCGTACAAGGATCTGGAGGAGGTATTCAAAATTGCTAAGAATTGTGAATCTGACTTAGCTGAGAAGGCAACTTTGGAGGATGCAAAGAAGAGACAAGTTCCTTCCACAGCATGCTGATGGACCTATGAGTGGAGGTAGATCCCTTAGTCGAGGAAGTATGGCTGTATAGACTGTTAGTATGCAGGAGGGCAGTCAAAATCGAGGATCTCGCCCTATGTATGTATCTTTGAATGATGAAACCAGGGAAAGGTATATCAATAAGAATCGATGTTTTAGGTGCAGAGAAGTTGGTCATTATGGACGGGGCTGTCCGAGAAGATGGGCAGATAGTACCACCTCATCTGCAGGTGCTCAATGTGGACGGCAAACAAACCAGTGGTTCAGGTGATGCTTATGGACGGGGCCAAGGCAGAGGAAACCCAGGCCGAGGTAACAAGGGTGGTCGTGGAGGTTATTGGGATAATAATAGGGGTGGCAGAGGACAAGCTAGAGGATTTTCAGCTCTTTGCTGGTAATCCTTGTACCTTTTGCCCTTTAAATAATTCTTAGTAAAAGTAGATAAGGTGCAAAATAGAGCAACTGCCAAAAAATACTTATAGAGTATGTTTTTTATTCCGTCTATTTCTACCAATTGCTGGATCATTCATTACATTAACCTATCTCCATATATTTCAATATTCAGAGAGTCAATGTACATTTTAGTCTGCATATCAAACTCATGATTACTGCTGCATATCAGACTCATGATTACAGGGATACTTTTGAAATATGACATAAATAACAGCATGAATGTATTTACTTTTTATACTCTAGTAATTATTAACCTAGGATATGAACTTGTTTTTCTTTTAGCATGTGCCCAGATACTCAGATATGAACCTGTTATATACATGCATATATGTTCTGATCTGAATCCCATGAATACATAAAGGAGACAACCACCCATCTATGATTATTTCCAGTCATGCTCATGATTAATTCATCTATATACTATTAGTAGTTGTATATGGTGACCTTTTTATCTTCCCTTAGTAAAATTCTAAAATAAGCAAGTGCCAAATGCACAAATGCAGTCTTCCTTTAACTAATAATCAAAAGAACCTGATTATAATATGGCTCATCTTCCATCTCCTGTGTGTTTCGTACGTTTTGGCCTGACATATAATCCTCCTGGCATTTTCTATTGAAGGGTTTTGATCCCCTTTGGTTACCAAATGAACCCCTTCTCTGGCCATAGTTACCTCTGGATCCATAGTTACCCCCTAGACTCCATACCGTAATCCAGTGAGTAGGCCTCAAATTCGCGCCTTAGTTCTTCTCCTACAATATCTTCTCCTTATAAGCTTGAGGTTTTGCGACCATCATAATCAAACCCCATCTTTAATGTTCAGTTTTTCAAGAAAATGCAGATCTTTGAAATTCTTAAAGGATCTACAATGGTCAGACTGGCCTCTGTCTCGAGTTGCATGTCTTTAATTTCAGGTATAATCTAGCAACCCTCATAAATTCTTACTGCTTTATTTAAGTTTCATTTTTGTAGGCAATATGAGTTTCTTAATTCATGGTTCACATGCCCATAAAAATGTTGTTCTAGTGGTATGAGATCTCATGTTTAGTTACCAGATATATCAACCTAGTCATCAATATAGTATGTCATATTAGACCAAGCAATCGAGCTATTAGATACAGGTTAATACAGGTTAATAATGTAATTAAAAAAACCCTTCCTCCCTCCGTGGAATGAGGTCATAACTCAGCCTGAATTCTATTATTATGTGACTGTGGGAGTGGTTAACCCCCACTGTCACAGCAGGGATGAGACCACATCCCATACTTTAAATGAAAAGTACAAATACATAAATTTTATAAGCATACCTATATTACTGCGGCTTCAGAAATTGTAGCATAACTTTGCTGTCAAATTGCAGGCCAGGAAACTCGTTTTTGCAGATGTATTTACTTGCTCTGAGCCCTTTGAGGTCGAATCCATTGTTATTAAAACACGGTAGAATCATTTTGATGTCTTTGGCAGCCGCCCTAAGACATGAATTGATGTACATATATGGTAAAATTTGTGAAATAATGACATTTTTAGCCTGATAATAAGGTCTACAGCTTGTCGCTTGTACGTATTTGAGAGATTTGAACGGCAGACTGTCTCTTTTATCGAATCTAGTGGTTCTGAAAATACCACTAGCACGACTAAGAATTTCTATGCTCATATTCAGGAAGTTACCCATAACCCCATATTTGGTTGTCTGGTCCTCATTACGTTTAGTTGTAGTCTCATCTTTAATGCCAAGATATCTCATGTCGTATATTAGTGGGTCCCTTTGATATTCTGGAAATATGTCGCCAAGGAACTTTTTAATAATAGGACAATTTAGAGCCAATAAATAGTCCATGTATCTGAAGACATACTTAAACATTTCACATTTCTTATACCTCCCCTGTGCTGCTAGAGCCTTGATAAAGTTTGCCTCGAACTAGGTTAAATAGATGTTGCACCAACAAGGACTGCATGCAAAGCCCATAGGAATACCACTAATTTGTAGCCATGTCTTTTGCCCTCTCATAATAAAGCAATTTGTGAGTAACCAGATATTGGCCCTTATACAGTTTTCTTTAGTTAGCAAATACCAACATTTGCCTTTAGGGTCTATTTTGAACGATTTGGTTACAAATTGTTCGTCTCCCTCACATTTTATCCACAACTTGTTATTGTAGTCTTGAAGCTCCATAAAATCCCATACCTCCCTGATAACTAGGGTGATGATTCGGCATATACCAATATCTCCACTTAATGGAATACTCTCGTAACATTTCGTATATCAGCCACGAATATGTCTGTAACTTTATCTGGAATAAAACCACATCATAAATCGATTGTACCATCCAGTTATGATTAATCGTACATGGGAAGAGATTGCAGTATTTATCACACGTTTTTTTGGCAATTTCTGGCCATAGGTCTATGATCATGTTGAGCATGGAAGAAATGACATTTGAAAATTGAGTGTGGACTGTGCCATGTGCATTAGTTATCCACCTATAATCCTTTTTATGTGCCTTATATATTTCCAGTAGATAGGGCAGTCTTTCACTTGCACTATCCATAAATGGTATAATCTGTTGCATTTATGTTTTGACCTTCCAAATGATTGCTATCTGTTCAACTTCAACTCTTCTGAAATCATTAATGCTTAGTCTATTGGTGGTCATTTCGCTCATATCTTTTGGACATATGAAAGCTGGGTTATTGATAGCCTTATCTACCCCAGCAACATACATATACTTATTAAGCCATTCAATGCTTTTAATCACCTTACTGTCATTTAAAGCAAATCTTCTGGTGTTATCCCTTTTACAAGCTTCTTTAATACGATTTGATACTTCTTCCAGAATACCCTCTTTAGCTATCATCTTTCACCAGACATTTGTCTGGAATATGGTTCAATCCATGTTGCAGCATGTTCCTTAATTGTCTGCTTTGCACTACCCCAAGATCAGTGGTTCTGATGTGGTTTATGTCTGTATCCACAAACCTTTTAGGCTGTGGTATAGAACAGGAGCAAATGTCTTCATTATCTTGAGCAAATATTAGAAATGGTTTATAGCACAGGTCCCTCATGTTCTCGGTATACTTCCAAGAAAACATAGTATCTTCCATGATATTATTCCCAATGTCTCCAAATGTTTCAACCATGGTTTGCTGGACTATTTTGGGTATGCAAATTTTATCCATTATCTCGGATAAGAATATGCAATGCACAATTTTATTCTTTTTACAGGCTCGGCCTCTCTTAAATGCAGTCTCCCCAATGCATCCTTTTGTAAGACCTTGGTGCTCTGCAATACCTCACGAATTACATTAGTTAGTTAGTACTGACCGTATCCCTGTTATTAGGGCATGAGATAGATTTCCAGGTGATCTCCTATTGGACTTTCTCAGTATGGGATGGAATTTTGCCACATGGATATCAAAGAATTCATACTTAATGAATTCTGATGTAATATAATATATGTCCATTCTAGGCCATATTTATATATTCCTAAGTTATTTCAACATTTACAACTAAGTCATACATGTAACTTCAAATGTAAAATCATGAAGATAGAGAAATTCAATTCATACCTTATTTGTCATAAGTGAGCATTTGAGCAGTATTGCCCATATCCCCAACTCCTCTTGCATTATTGTTTTTGGTATACGAGTGCGCCACACTACTTGGAGTTTCCAGATTAACGACATTGGCTGCATCAGACTTTACGGAATCACCTGGTGTACAAGGTAAAACAGTAATACGTAGTGGATCATTAATTTTAAAACTCGAGCTGCTGGATTTTGCAGATCCACTGTATTTCGATATTTTGTTGCTACTAATACTTGCAGCCCCAAAAGCTCCTTTCAAAAACTCAACGGGTTTAATCGTCTTTTCACATATGTCTGTCATGATGCCTTTAGGGTGGTTGATCTTCAGGTCAGCCTATGGGTTGTTTGCCAACACCATGGTCATGCCTATAAGCATTTTACAGACTTCCAGGTACCCTATAAAGGACTGCACACCATTTTTAAGTGTGCTTTTGAGACAGTTCCTGAATGCTACCATTCGTCCCGCATATGACATATTGGCTCGCTCTCGAACCTCTCTCGCCTTTTGTTCGGCGGCAAGCACTTGGACGCTTGTCGATCCGTCCTCCATAACCACTCGAGCGGTCTGTTTGGTGTGGGCCATGTTTTGAAATATCTTAATCACCTTCCGAGCGCCTAAAAATTGCCTTCTTGGTCGGAGAGCAGCAAACTGGAGGAGTACAGTGAGAATGCAGAACCCTAAGTGTCTATTTATAGGTCTAGGAGTTTTAGGGTTCCGACCTGCAGTTTTCATGTTATACCATTATTTAAAGCATTAGTGTTTGCTGGATTAAGACATTAGGTTCATTTAGACAAAAAGTATTGCTACCACTCACACAGTGCATGAGAGTCCTATTCAAAATTTTTGAAAAGGGTTTGGGCGCACTCTGTGAGGGGTTACTCCTTTTTGGCTCTATTTTAGATTTTCTAAGTAGTTTCTTAGTGTTATAATATGTTTTCCTGGCTTAAATTCAAATTCTAAGCTGCCCTGAGCCTTTCTAGGTCAAAAATGGTCAAACAGTCACATAGTGCGCGAGAGGCCTGTTCAAAATTTTTGAAAAGGGTCCTGGCGCACATCTTAGCTTATTTTTCTGCCTCATCTGGGTATGGATCATGTGGGAAATCTAGTCTTAGGTGTCTATGCAAGACACATTCGAACTTCTAGCAGGTAACTGCTATTCGCTACCTATCAAGCACGATTTAATTAATTAGAGAATTTCGGAATTCTCGTTTAGCATGAAATAGGTTCTTGATTGTCTATAAAACACCGTGAATGGTTGCAGCAGAGTAAAAGTTGACGTTTTTTCCGCTGTTTATTGGTCACAACCAGCGATGTATCCGACTTTGACATATATAAGGCTATCCCAAGCTCCTTTGTGAGTAAGAGCGGTCCACAAGAAAGAGTGAAAATATTTCAAATAGATCGTTACTGGGCGAAGATTTGAAGTCTGCCTAGCTGACCCATGGATGTAATATCACAAGTCCCTTAAGCTCTACACATGTATAAAAAAGGAATGAAAGTGATAATGAGGATCATGGGCGCGCGACATTTTGATTGTTAAGTCTGCCAATAATTATAAGAAAGTGCTAGCAAATTTCGTGTCAAGGAAAGTTTAGACAAGAAACAAAACTTAAATAGTAAGAAAACTCAAAGATATGGAGACTTCAAAGCATTGTAATTTATATTCCTCAAACATTTCAATGTACATTACTTTGCCATAGGGGCAGAAATTAGTCCACCTGGGTTTCCGATACTGACTCGGTACAACACCTATCTCAGCCAGCCTATCCTATCTATATGTTCCTGACCCCCTTTGTAGAAGATCTCGCGGGTCCATCTCGGTGTAGCCTGTTACATCGGGATTTCTGAACATGGTTCAGGCAAGGACTTGGACATGTGGATCCGGTCCTTCAGTCCAAGTATCGATGTCGTGCCCTTCGACAGATGCGCCACTCTGCTCAGCGCAGGCGATATCGGGTGCATGGAAGAGTTCCGTTTTTTTCGTCGGTGGAACCTCATGCTCTTGTGTACATGATGGCTCATCCTCTTGAACCGCAGGGTCCACGACCATGTCCACGATTGAACTCGACCCTTTGTCAAGAAAGGCATGTAGGCATCAAATTTTTTTGTTTAAAGCCCCAATTTTTGAAACAGGCTCTAGCTAATAATACCTTTTCAAGTAGCCTCCTAAGTCTTTTTCGTTTCCCGCATTCTTTCCTCAGCTTTTTTCTCATCCATTTGATCCAAGATTGTATCAATGTTAGATATATCCGTTCTCCGGGTAATGTTCAAATTGATCGCGTTAGGATCATTCATGTGCTCGCTTTATCCTCTTCAACCGCCTCCCCTCCCGCCCGCCCACAAGTTTTTCCGAGCTTATCCAGAAAGCCCCGAGAAATCGCATACTTTACCTCCCGGCTTTCAAAAGCAATACTTTTCTTTCCCTGCATTAAGGCGACACGGGGAAGCAAACCTCTACCGAGAAGAAATCAAGAACACAACCATCCTTGGGCACAAGCTTGTCAACTAGGTAGTAAGCATATGATGTTTTCAAGCGGCACTTCAAAGACGTGCGTGGTCACCTTCCATTTAGACAAACTTGTACTGGGGTTTACCCGTGAAATAAGTCCGCCATTTTTCTTCATTTCTCATCAGTATCTTCGTCACCACTGACAGGCATTGGTGGCAAGGGCGTGTTCTTTGGTGCAGTGCTCACCTGTGTCAAACGAAGCTCCAGCTCTGGCATTATCGCGTTGACCCTGGAGTCGCTTCTGTTAATGCACATATGGGTGATGTAATACTGATATTCCTTCACCCTTTTCTTGTTGACCCATCCTGGCTCGTCATATGTGCCTACAGAGATATGGGACCCGCCTTGAATCTTTTTCGGCAGCCAAACAGCACCGCAAGTTCACAGACCGCATCAGAATCACAAGGTGATAAATGTTAGCAGTTGTCATGCTGGATATTCGTGTGAAGAGTTCCATGTATTTTTTGCACGTCCATAATGCAGACAATCCTCTAATGTCTATGAACACCATAGTTGCGTTCTCAGATACTGGAGTGGAGGTAGGAATCCCTTCCTTTGTTACAGCATGTACAACATTTTTCTTCTCCTTGATCTTGATAGCCTCTTCAGGTTTCAAAATCGATCTAATGGGTTCTAGAAATGCAACGGGCAAATTACCCACAACATGTTCCTTATTATAATTGGCTTTCACGTACTCTGTATCCGAATCAGATATATCCAGAATCCGCCGCTCGCGGAAAGCGGAAATTCGAAACCAACTCTTCCCAAAAGTGTATTCCTTCCGGGCGCCGTGGGACGCTGCATGATGACAAAATCTCTTTCCGCATGAAGCTCGGGCTTCTAATATCAATGGGCTACCGGGCAATTAAACCCGCCATGATATCCGCTTTGCACCTTAATGTATGTCTTTCCTTCCAAAATCTCATCGAGAAGCCGAAACCTCCAGATTAGACATGCCTCGAAGGTATCTTAACCAGGTTTTGTTGAAGAAGTCCTTCGAGGGCTTATCAGGAAAATCTCCATGCTCATCACAGATCTTTTTGTTGACCCATCTGTTGGCCACTTCCATTAACTTTCTGAACACCCGCTCCTCCATAAAAATAAATTGCTTCTTCGCCCTTTAGCTCCTTCACCTTCAACGTTGTGGTAGCTATCTCGTGGAAGTCCTACAAAAACAAGTGGTCGTGGAAATCGCGCCGATGTCTTTGAGCTAAGATAATAAAAATACCTTCCATGCTGAGGTGGTGGCAGTACCAATGGGACCTTGAGGAGGACAACCATACGCTTTATGTTGATGCCGTAGCTGTTGAAGCTTCTCTAACAATGGCTCTCTATATACAGTGTTAGCGATGACTTCATTGCAATCAATGCTCAACTCAATATATTCTCTATCCGCCAAGTTTCCATTAAGCACTCTTTTGTTCTTCTCCCTCGCTGAGGCTTTAGTAAACTCCATCCGCTGTCCCCTCGTTCTCCAACAAGACAAAGATAGCGCTTGAGCTGCACATATACCGCGGGTTACCACATATTATCCAAAATTTCTTGCCCTTCAAGTCAGCCTCCTCGCATCCATGTGATCTTTTTCCCCGAAATAATGTGCACTTGTAAGTTAGGCAGCCACAAACCGTAAATCATGAACAATAACAATCACCCGGTAATGGGGTCAAGGGGACAACATCTACGGTGTGAGCACCTCCGTAGGATACGCCTTGAAACTCTTCACGAGAGTCCGCGACGTTGGTCGCTTTTGAACGCGATTCGATGCGCGGAGGTTAGCAGGAGCTGGTTCGCAATCTAATATTGAAACCTTCATAAACCAAGCCACACCAAGCGGGTAGAACCGCTTTTGAATTGTTCAAGCTTCGTGCGCTTTGTTCTCGCCAATTTATGCGCTTCTTCTTCAGATTGAATTTGAGGTCCGCCGGTAGTTCAGAAGTATAATAGGAAATGCTAGCCTCTTGGACGATGCAAAGACCTAAGACGGAAGGGGGTGTTGGAAGAAGAAGGTTCTCAAGGCTATCTCAAGTATTGAGTTTGCGGAGGTTGATTCCGAACTTTGGGATGGTAGAATCTTTGACACGATGGGGGGAGCACAAATAGCCGAGGTTGAGCAGATCTATAATAGCAGATGGTTGGGCGGTGGAAACAGCTCCACTGGAGAGGGCTCAGGTTTGTGGACGCCGCTATAGATACTGGCTTCACATGTTTTTCTTCGCCGAGCCCTTAACCAGTTCCAGGTCCATTACGAAGGCATCTTCTCATCTCGCTTTAGCTTTCAAAGGCAATGCTAGGTGGTTTCTTATCCGCCGCAAAACCTTTTCTCGCATGTCGAGAAGCCGCATAATATATCCCTATTGCCCGCTATTCCATGTGAGGGAGATTCATAGGATTTGCAGCACCTACCGTATCCTTTCGCGACCGGCTCCGGAACATTCTTTCCAGTTGCCGGCTTGTTTAACTTGCTAGCTGTCATGAGCGAGGGATCATAGTTTGTCCATTTAAGGACATACTCAATGAACTGCAAATTCTGTGTGTCCTCTACGCTGCATATAATAGCATCTTGGACATTGTTTTTTGTTCCTTCCCACATAGCGATTGCAATTCCTATCTGCTGTATGTCATCGGCTTTCTTACCCAGTCCCCGAGAACAAGCAGAGGTCTTTACGGCGGTCGCCTTTCGTCTGTGGAATTGCCTGTGCAATTTCAATGCACCACTTTCTTTCATTTGAAGGTGTGATGATCTTATTGGGCTCAACGTCTGGGCCGCGATACAAATCCAGAGCTGCAAGTAAAAGGTGGGTCAGTATTCCCTAATGGACAAGTTCTTCCGTAAAATCAACAGGATCGCGGTCGCGATCTTCAAGAGATCTTACGACGATCGCGCCGCCGATCCTCATGAGTGATTCGGAAGATCGCGGCCGCTGAGGTCGAGCTCTCTTGAAGATCGCGACCGCTGGATGTTGTTGACCACTCAACACCATCAGCGCCAGCGATGCTACCGAAGACTTCGCCAGATCGCAGATGCGATCCGTCCGATTGATTTCGCCAGATCGCCGCCGCGATCCCGTTGAGTTCCGCACCTTTGCATGACTACAGCATAAAAAAGGTGAAGAGTCTAATTAAACATATCGAAGAAATCGCTACCACGATCTTGTTGAGCCGAGGGGTTGGAACTAACCTTCTCCTCGAGGTGGGCTTTTGGTGCCATGGATCGCCGGGCGCCGGGAGGCTTTCAAAACGGGTTGATTTCGACCGCGGTGGAAGGCGCCGAGGAGGCGAAGGCGCGGGGAATCGCTGAAGGCTTTCGGCCGAAATCGGCCGGGGAATGAAGTTCGAAAAGGATCGCGAGAATAACATCGAAGCCTCGGGAAGCCGATTAATTTAATCCGCAAGACATGGACTCGACACGCCATAATTGTCGCCATTATTACGGCCGCATTCATAAATACCACATTATTAATGCACACCGTATTTATGGACTACCAACAACTTTATTGTAAAACGTGGCTTCTTAGGACAAGAGGTACCGGGTCGGCACCTCCATATTCAAAAAGTGTACGTAATAAAGGACCTACGGAACCAAAATTAAGACGCCTCGAGCGCGGGTTGAAGGCCCGAAAGAGACAACCGATTTCAAATTTTAAACCCGAATTTCAAGGCCGATGAAGAGGGTGGGATTTCGGTTGTAATCCAAAGAAGCAGGTTCGAAGGCGCTCGTTCTTCGCCCAAGGCCGTTGGGTTTTGGAGCCGCTCGATCTTCGTTTCTTCAGTATGTAGTGTCGATCTTGAAGGCGCCGCCTACTTTAAGCTACCGGGTACAAAATCCTAATGCCTTCTTGCCTAGCCACCTAGAAGTTGTCGAATTCGTGAGAGATTTTTGATTTGTTGTTTATGTATAGGTTATAATAGTGCCTTCACAACCATAACAAGATAGGTTATCGAGGCCCAATTGAATTGTTTATTTCTGACTAATTGATAGTGAGGGAATATCACGGTAACACAATGGTTTACGCTAATGGTTCCGCTAATGGTTACGCTCCCACTGCTCAATTCAATTTCACGACAAATCTCCATTTTAATTAATCGACAGCAATTTTCGTTGTGGAAATAATACCGCAATTAATATTCACATAGACATTTGATTTTGCGAGACTTACTCAAGCATCTATTTTTGCTCACCGACCTATTCGGATGTCCGCCGAAAAGAATCGCGATCGCGTTCATCCGAGCATAGCAGCTTATATAGCGACGCGAGATTACATCGAATTAATCGCGATTGCGATCTTGTGGAGGTAAGTCCAGTAGATAAGTGGTTTTTAAATGGTTAGTTAGATTAGACAAAGTTTCTAGGTCCAGCAGATCGCCATCGCGATGTTGACGAGCATCTATTTCTTGCTCACCGACTGCTCAATGTCCACCGAAAAGAATCGCTGAACGCATTCATCCCGGAGCATAGTAGTTATATAGCGACGGCGAGATTACATCAATTAATCGCGATTTGCGATCTTGTGGAGGTAAGTCCAAAGATAAGTGGTTTTTAAATGGTTAGTTAGATTAGACAAAGTTTCTAGGTCCGCCAGACGCCATCGCGCGATGTTGACGAAAGCAAAGGTTGACTTTCTTCAGGATGGAAGCTCTACAGTCTTTCTACCTGTTGGGGAAGAAGGTGGCTGAGGGCAGAGTGCATAACTTCAAAAATCACCACAACATCCCCGTGCCAGACGAATTGATAGTAGTTTCTCTTGTCGTTGTCTTTGATGGGCAGATACCACTGCCGTATCCAGAACCGGAATTGAACCACCTAGAGGAGGTGTTGGTAGCTTCATTCTTTGGTCCAAAAGCCGACGTTCGTAATGAAATCACTCCAAAGACCCGATGTTAGCACACCACCGTCGATCAAACGGATAAATTGGCAAGTTCCAAGAACTCCTCGCGGAAGGAAACAAAGTGAACCAATTGAATTGCGCGGGAATTGCGGGGGATAAACTAGTGGAAAAGACATGTGAGTTAATGCGACGAAAGTGCCGCAAACCGCCTTTATGCTGTGTGTGTCATCGCCGCAGATCCAAACGATGCCGATCCGGACATGAAGTTGGGTGAAGCATGGATAGGGGTTTCTGTTATGAATTTGTTGCCAACGCCCGAGAAGATTTCTATGCTCACCGCTTGTGCGTAAATGCCACGTGATGCATGACTTGGTGAGATGGCCAATAGCATTGGTTCTCGCGATGATTCCGTTTCTAGCCTAGTTACGGCCCGGAAGGAGAATGAGGTCGAGAAGGAAGCTTATGCCGCCGTAGGAGGCTGGAGTAAAAAAAAAGACAAGACTTCACATGGTGAATGGGAAGGCGTAGAGGACGCTCGACAAAAAAAAAGGTGAAAGGAAAACCACACCGGAAGCTATCTTGCAGCTTCAGTCCTCGATGTGTCTGCTTGAAGAGATGTTGTGCTAATTTCACGCTTAAGGAGATATCCGCCATGAGGACCTTCTAATGGAACATGAAAACTCGAACGCATCGACTTTTGCGTACAACATGCTAGAGCTTTGTTCGTGAGAATGGATGTGTGAAAAGCTAATGCCGAACAACGGGGAAGTCCGGTGGAAGGCATGGCATAGTGCATACCAGATACCGGTTTCTACATTTTACAAATGGAGGAAGCTTTTATGGAAGGGCACAGGATTGCGAGATGGAAACCCGGTCCATGAAGCCAAGGTCTCATACATGCCGAGGGAGGTCTTGGCTATCTATGTACATAGATGAAAATGCTGAAACTATGCCACACCGCCAAAAGGTTACGAAAGTGGGGAACTAGAGAAAATGTGAAGAGATTACCTTCCATCTTGACTAAAAAGGACATACATCAAGAGGTAGATATAACCGCCCACTAGAGATGACAGAAAACATGTTTCTCAATCGTCCTTCTTGTCAACGTGGAAGGATAACCACTCTGAGGTAGCAATCGCCAAAAGGATAGCATTTTCTAAGTGTAATACCTGTATTGTGATAAAGGAGAAACTTGCCAAGACTAGAGATCCAAGAGAGAGAAGAGAGCTCGCCGTGGAAAGGAAATCTCACATGACAGCCCAACTTTCCTGCAGGAGTCTCTACTGGTCGTGGAGAGCTTTGTCTCATCGATCTCCTGAAAATGCCTTAACCATTATACATGATAAGATGGATCAGAATAAGACGATGGTTCCTCGTCTGGAGAAGCTAGCAAAATCTGTATGGAGGGGTGAACGGTTGAAGGTGAGTCTTACTGGTGCTCTCATGCATGGGCATGGTGTAGGTGCTTTGGGCCACTTCTCGCTGGACCTCTGGCCAGATGATTCGAATTTTCATGTGGGATCTTTAAATCATACCTTGAAAAACACTAGAGAATCAACTGAGGACAACTGGGTCATTTGAGAAATGTGATCATCAAGGAAGCTGGGGGTGGAGCAATTATGAACACGGAAGCCCTTAGGACAAAAATGGTGAATGGCACTAGAAATGATTTTATGCCTCCTATCAAGGGCCCTCTCGACATCAAGAAGTTGCCTAGGAGGCTTTACTTGCAGCTAGACAATTGCTCGTGACAAAACAAGAATAGGTATCTTTTCTCTTACTTGTCATATTTGGTCCGGGTTAGGTGTCTTCGATCAGGTGCAACGGGATTCATGATGGTTGGACACACCCACCTAACGACATAGATGCCCTCTTTGGAAACTACTCCACTCTATTGAGAAGATCAGATGCATTGACTATTCCGGAGCTTATGCAACTCTTCAGGCAGTGTAGTTCAAAGTCTCCTACGCCCTACCTTGTGTCTGAGGTTCCCAACTGGAAAGAATTCGTGAAAGGTTTTATCCCCCGATAAGAAGGACCGCTTATGTGGTCATTTGGAACCTCTACTCTTCAAGTTCTCGTGATGAATGATGGATGGCCACTAATGTTCTACAAGATGAGGCCAGGGCATAGGGAGTGGCTACCTGAAAAGGGAATTAAAATGTGGAAGGAGGATGCCCAAGGCTTACCTATGATTCCTAGAGGGTCACCTAAGGTCGCGGCAGACCATATCGAGCTTGACGGATATAGGTGCCTTTGAGAGCTTCAATTGCCAAGTACATGATGCTTTGGGCAACTATTTCTAGAGCCGGGCGATAACTCATGGTCTCACACATATATGAATGAAGTTATTGACTACCTGGTCCACCTTTGTTGCGAAAGTGCTTGGGGACGCTCAGCCCGAGAACTGGCTATTCGTGATTTCGCCCAAAGACGAGACAAACCGCATTAGAAGAACCCGACAACTTATTGGTAGATGAACACATTGGTGCATCTCATTATGTCGGGCCTTTCTCCGTAGACCCAAGAACCCCGTTGAAATCACGACCCCTACCAAGATGTGAAGAAAGGAATGCTCTTGCCGATCGGGCCACATGATAACCGGCGTGGATGGCCTTTTAGGAAGAGGACCAAGAGAGGACCCTAATCTCCCTCACTATGAAGAGGTATTTGTTTCTTTGGTTTGAGCCTGTTGTTTAAAAGGGTACCTCATATATGCAATGCAAAGATAGGGATTCTTTGGAGTAAGAAATGGAGACAGAATCCCAATGACCCGCCACGGTACCAACATTTGAAAACGATATAGACTATGGTTGGGTCAGAGGGACCAGGCCGTTGTCGCAAGTGATCCCCAAAGAGTGTGGGGGCTCGTTTTGCAAGAATTAGTGGCTAAAGAAGCTAAGTTAAACGACGAGGATGAGAACTCTTGAGGTATGCAATGCTCTTTTACATAATTACTATATCATACATGACATGCAATTTTACAATAGACTAGATATTATTCATTAGGCTTTGTGTTTTTCATCTCAACACAAGAGCTCTTACACTATACAATGCCAAACAGGTGATTCATTCATCTTCTTTTAGTAGTGATCCCTACATATCCGTAGTAGTGATCCCCGATATCTCATAGCTCATGCGCGCGGGAAGCCAAATCGATGGATCATAACACTAATTGATGATGGCAATGAATCTCGGTAGCCAAAGCTTTTCTTCGCGGTAGGGATCAAGAAGAAGATGCCTGTCTAGGCAACCAACAAGATCTTCGTGGCTCATTGAGCACTTCATCGCCTCAATGTGGTGAATTGAAGAAGGCGAAAAATCCATGGGGGATGAATGAAATTTAGCCCCGAAGTGAGAAGCTTTTATAGTGAAGTGGAATGATTGAGGTGAATTATTGGGGTAGACTTCGCCCCCATTATTGAACGTGTATCGATCGTTGTATACGCATAATAATATTAATGATTTCATACTAATATGCATATGTTTGAAAACATGTTTGTTTGATCTAATTTAGCTATGATTGAATTCAATGACAAATTTTGCGAAAAAGTGGAGGTGGGATAGCACATCGTTTACAATATACTTTCGATTAAGGCACGTGATATTACATCCTTAATCGAATGCTATTACATCCTTACTTAGTTATTAGGTACCCATGTCATTATTACATTATTGGCGGGTGCAGATTCACTCGTCGCCAACATCAAAGCTCGCGGATGCCATTCAGCTCATAGATCTCCTGATCTGGAAGCCAGTAAATGTGGACCTTAACACGAAAGTGAGCTTCCTCGCAAGCACTAAGCGAGGTCCATCAGCTTTAGATAAGAGCCATGGATCAAGCTTAACGCCATTTCTAGCGCATTCGCCCAGATCGTTGTAGCTCAAGTAACACTTGAAAGAGCGGATGTGCTCTGGACGAGGCATCGAGGAAGCCATGGAAGATGAATGGCCTCTACCCCCCTCGTAAGGCCGTTTTTATAGTGAAGTAAAATTATTTATGTGAATTATTGGTGTACAATGTAGGGCCATTATTGAGCTTCTACGAGTGTCATGTACACGTACAAGTATAACACAAAATTTTTATGTATATGTGTATGTTAATTACCTCATGTTTCTTGTGCTCGAGAAGTAGGTGAAAGTATTCGTGCTAGAGCAAATTAGGTGTGCTTAAAATTCTCAAAATGGGCTTATTTTCTCCAATTAATGAAATCGTGCTTTATCTTCGAATTGTACTATTATACTATCCATCACTTCGAGCTTTACTCTATGGGCTGTTGACATTTATTTCAAGTGCCAACTACAACACCATACCTTAGCATGCAACAGATTGACTGTTGTTTGCACATTTCGAATATATCTCCAGACCCTTCATCGGTAACTTTGGGGTACACTCATTTTTCTCTCCCCGTGTCACTACTTAGATTACTTCTCCAAGCTGTTTATTATATGTGTATCAAGTACGTACATATTAAACATATGTCCTCATTCCCCAATGCTAGAGCTCTGCTCTAACTCAGCTAAAGTATAACCGTGGTAGTTCTTTGAAACAAAATCCATTGCCTATATACCTTTATGAGGTGGCTGAGCCACAAACTTCCCAAATGGGCAGTAGCCAACTCTATGTTGGAATGGTATATGCTATCTATATTTTGATAGGGTCTCTAGCTATTTCAACCACTCCTTCAATGCCTTATGGTACTTTAACCCCGTACATAAACTATGATCCCCACACGGGATTATGCCATAATTCCAAAGGTTACTACCACAGTCGAAGGGCTTTTCTAAAGGCTCCTTCAGTTAAATATTCTTTGTGTTCCTAATATCCGCCATGCTTTATCACAATTAACCTATTTTCTTAAGTTATCATGTCAACTTCAACTTTGATCAGCTTCAAATGTTGTCATCTTTGGCCCCGATGGAGGCATTAAAACCTCTCGATCTCATAATAGGAAAACCCCTATATTCCAACCTAGTCTTAAAGTCATAATCTCTAAGGGGTCTATGCCTCAAGGCAACGGATCCTCCAGCTTCTACTTCAGTATCTAGAATTACTCCCCGCAAGTAGGGTAACTCTTAGGATATATGGACTATTGGTCTATATAATCTCACCCCTTCTACTCTAACATCTCATCTTGATTTTCATTGGGACTTCGAATTCTTATGCTTCACCCTCTTGTCGGTCAGCCTAAGTGGATGATCAGCAAAGTCCTTCTACCATCATACCACGAGATAGTTCATCCAACATGTCGTATCCAAAACCCAATAGATACATTCAGCTTATGACGCTGAATTAATTCATTGGTATCTAGAACCTTTGAGTGATTAACTTCCCATTATCTATCATTTCAATTCATTCCAACCATCCTCGGGATATTTTGAATGTAACATCGCTGTATATGCTAGACTTACTCTAGCTATTTTTCCTGATTTAAACTCTTTCCATATCCCTTAGTACGACATATCTAAGATAGTCAACTCTAACCATTGGGATAGCTTGAATGCTTATCTCTGATAAAGCATACCTAACCCAATATCTTCGTATATAAGCATATCATTATGCTTATTCTTTAAACCTTGTCAAGTAATATTTCACTCGCCTCGTACGAATATTCTACCATCTTCCAATATAACATACATTTGAATGTCACAATCGACATCCTTGATATCCTCACTAGTGTAGTATTTAATACTACTAAGTCCTTCCAACATCCACCATTCCTATTGTGTAATTATGTGCGATAGTAACATGTGTGAGCCAACTCTAAGTCTAGATTCATAGTGATTCTTTGACATAGTCACCTAGTTATGTTCATACTTGCCGCAAATGTATTTCGTCAACTCGTTATCTTGTACCATATACATGCTGTGGTTTTGACACCACACTTTCTAGACTCTCTAGCCTTAGTTTGCCTTGATCCTCAAGCTCTAGTCACAACTTCCACAGGGGCAGATGCCACCCTAAGTTCCTAATGAACATGTTTAACGTCTAGTATAGGAACTCTTATCTTCATTACTTCCGTATTCATATGGAATATTAAAAGTTCTATTATACACCCTTTCCTTTTCTTGTTATGTTTTACCATTAAATGGTCCTAGCACGCATATACCAACGTGAAGCTACTCCTCGGGATACACACACAATACCAAGTCCAGAGCACATTCTCCTTGGTGAGATGTTCATTCACCTACCTTGTTCATACTCCAGACTTTGGTCTATTCAAAGTGTCCCTCCAAATTCTTTATATGTGAAACGTTGTTTACAACAACTTTCAAGCACCTCTTGTCTCCCACTTGTCATGTGGGTACATTACTTGCCTCCCTAATGTATCATTATTTGGAGGTCAACTTTTCTTCACAGTCTAGCTTCACCAAAGCTCTAATATACATTGTAGCTTTCAGATGCTTGTACCTTCTGCTAGCAAGATAAGCGTATCCATGTGGCTATGTGGTCGTCTTACTCATGCATACCCTTGCACCTTTATTGCACACCTCAGGAACATCAATCTCCTTACAGAACGCAATATATACGTAATTTTATAATCCGTAGTTTATGGATTCGCATCCTCATACGACATTATTCTTTACCTTTCTGCGAATCATATCTCGATTCAAGTAGCAATAGCTATAAAATGTCGGGTTGACATTCTATACCTTCACCACCATTGTCGAAACCTACACTTCTAAAGTGATCTCCCTTTCATGAGTTGTGTTGTATTATGCAATGTATCTCATTACGCCAGTTGCATAGGGCTATCAAGAAGTTTCAGATTACTGGCTTGATTCGACTTGCTTCAATAGAAGCCAAGTCCAAACAAGACGAAGTTCTTGATACCTTGCCTCCGGCGATAGCAGTTGTTCTTCAGGAGTACCATGACCTTTTCTCGAAGAAATTCATTGATTGCCACCTTTTAGACGTGTGGAATGTGAAATTACTTTGGAACCAGGCACCAAGCCCACTAGCAATGCTCCACATCGAATGCGCACCCCTCAATTAACAGAGCTTAAGAAGCAGTTGCAAGAGCTCCTCAAATTAGGCTAAGTATTTTACGAAGATTGACCTTTCCTCGGGATGTCACCAGATACGAATGAAGGAGGATGACATTCACAAGTCTGCCTTTCGGATGCGCTGTAGGCATTATGAGTTCACTGTGATCCCTTTTGGCTTGACTAACACTACAAGAGAATAGGCGTTTATTGTCAGTTTTTTTTTTGTAGACTACTGTATTTTTCAGAGAACTGACAAAAATGTGACCATAAAAATGTCAAAAATTAGTGACGATAGATCGTCAGTTTTTTGTCACTTTTTTTTTGGCAATTTTTTGACACCTCATTTGTCATCTTTATAGCATTTTTTTGTCACTTTTTTGGGCATTTCTTTGACATATATATTGTCATATCTTAGGCAAATTTTTGACACCCTATTTGTCATCTTTATAGCATTTTTTTGTCACTTCTTTGGGCAACTCTTTGACATCTATATTGTCATATCTTAGGTTGTTTTTTTACAATTTAGTATCATCTAGATTTATATCTATTTTTGTCACTGTTTTGGCAATTCTTTGGCACCTACTGTGTCAATTTCAGATGAGTTTTTGTCACTTTTAGGGTGATTTTCTACTGTAGTCACAAAATAAGACTGTCACATTGAGATATGACACCCTTTATGACTCCAAATCAAAAAATAGGACACATAAAATTAAAGTTGTTTTTCCACTATAAGGTGTCATAAAATAAAACACCATCAAAATTCTAGTGGAAAACCCAAAAAAAATAAGACATGTCTTATTTTAATGATATTTTTAATATATGTGACACTGTCTTATTTTATACCGGGGGAAATCCCCCGGTATAAAATAAGACTCCATTCCCCTTAAAAGGAGGAACCGAACCTATCCAAACCTAAATGGGACATGTCTTATTTTTAAAAGTAGAAAATTATTTCTTTCTTATTTGCTTATGTGGCCCAATAGAAAAGCCTAAAATATGAGACACCACTCTAGTGGAAAATCACCCTTATGGCAAGCCTTTGACACCTATTTTGTCACATTTTAAGTTGTCTTGGCATCTTTTTGACACCTATTTTAATATATTTTAGGCCATGTTTGTCACTTTTTTGGCAATGCTTTGACATGTATTTGGTCATATTCTAAATTATTTTTGGCATATTTTTGTCATCTATAAACATATTTTGGTAATTTTTTTGTCACTTTTTCTAGCAAATCTTAGTCACATTTTTGACATATTTTAAATTATTTTTTTGACACATTATTGTCGTCTGTTTGGCACATGTGTTGTTTTCTTTTTTGACATTTTTTTAGCAATTTTAATTCATAATGATTAGTTCACAATGTTGAGAAGAATACTGGACATGAATTTTTTACGAAACATAGAACAATACACATAGAAGCATAGTTCATAATGTCTCAAAAAAACGATACACATAGAAGCATAGTTCATAATGTCTCATAGAAACATAGAAGGAATAGTTCATAATGTCTGAAAAGAGCAATACGCATGAATTGTTTACGAAGAAGTTTATGACAAAACGAAATAACAAAGATGTTTGATTAAACACTATTAAAGATGTCTTTCATACCTTAAATCCCGCTTTCTATTCTCTGCCATTTACATTCTGCTGTCCCGTTTTGATTCCCTGCCATTCGTATTCTGCCTGGCAAATGACATTTACATTCTGCTGTCCCGTTTTGATTCCCTGCCATTCGTATTCTGCTCTGGCAAATGAGATGGAAGAAAGGAGTTCAAGGATATTTCTTTAAGAAGCAAAGTTACAAGTTACAAGGAAGAAAGAATAAAAAGTTGATGCTTGAAGCTGTTACAGGAAGGAGAAGCTGCGCCTTGCTGAAGATTGCTACAGAAAAATGAAATACTTTTTGGCTTATTATTTTGGAGAGCCAGCATAGGCCGGCCTTCCAATCCTGTTCTTTGTATGCCCTACTCTGAATGTGCCCTGCTTAAAAAAAAAGGGGGGGACCTCTGTTTCTGCCATTGCCAGTCTGCTTTTGCATTTCATCTGTGTTGTGCTTCCAAACCTGCAATAGGAAGGGAAGCAGTAAAGCGCCATGCCATCTTCTGCAAGCGCCCAAGACTCAGCCGACCTGCAAGAAAAAGGAAGAGGAGCTTATCTGCCGCCATGCCTGCTATTCCTCCATATCTATCCGCCATTCTGTCAAGAAGCCATACCTATCAAGAAGCTGCCGCCATCCCTGTTTGCTGCTGACGAATCTGCACAAGGTAGAACATAGGTTGAAGAAGCGAAAACCATAGCCTTGGCCGGACCTGCAGAAAAGATTTATGCATGCTTTAATCTTTGTTCTCTGTTTTCCATGGCCGTGCTGTGAAGAAGAAGGAAAGAAAATAATTCGGGAAGAAAAGGAAAAGTGAAAGTGCCTACCACCGCCACGTCTGCTGCCGAATCCATCTGCTTATTTTTTGTTCGCCTCCATAGATGCTAAGATGCCTGCAAAACAAGAGAAACAGAGGAAAAAGATGAGAAGGAGCCGATCCCCTTGTTACTAAAGCTTTGCTTAAAGCAGGTACTGCAGACGCGATGCTGAAGAAAAAAAGAACAGGGAAGAGGAGCGCCAATCTTGCTGGATCTGAAGAAAAAAAAGTGTTCTTGTTTTGCCTTTTTTTCCATTTTGCCACGTCCACCTTTTCCATTTTTTTACCAGAATTTCCACCTTCTTTTACCCTTAAAAAAAAAAAAAAAAAAACACTCTTAATTTCAACCTCCTCACTGTCAGTACTAGATGTAGTATCTTCACTTCCAGTGCCAGTGCTAGATCCATCGTTTGAACTTCCACTGCTTGATGATTCAGACATGTCCAACTACATAGGAAAAAAAAATACGTTATATAGCTACAATATTAAAACTTACAAGAAATTTATCGCGGCGGCCAAGGCCGCCGCCAACATTTCTTTGTTTCAAAACGGTATGAGGAGGCCTAATGTGAAATCAACCCACGTTAAAAGAATCTTGGTGTCTGGATAGAAAACCCAGCGTCTGATTCCATCCCATTGAATCATGCCCTAATGTTCATGTTCGAAATTCTCTCAAGATTCCCTTCGATCCTATGAAGATTCCCCTTGACATCCTATTAGATTACCTCAAAATTCATTTATATTCCACAAGAGGTATGGGCAGATCTTGCAAGATTCCTTGAGATTCTTTGAAGATTCTATGAAATTCACTCAAGATTCCTCAATTTCCTTGATATTATATGAAGATTCATCACTAAATGCATATTTAATGCATTCTTACATCGAATTTAAAAGATTTTCTAGGAAATCTGATGGTGCATACCAATTATCATGGAAATGATTGTTAATGTAGAAGAAGAGGTGGATGTCATTTTTGAGTGGATGCACACCAATCATAGTGAATAGAGGAAGAGGAAGATGAAACTCAATCTGTATGTTTCCTTAGATTCTAGCAAGATTTCGTTCCATTTCTTTAGGTTGCCTTGAGGTTTACTATAGATGCTCATAGGTGTACCTTGTTCACTCAACATTCTTTTAAAGTTCTTTAGATCCTTTTAAGTCATTTGGCATCACTAAAATTTGTTTATTGAGGACAGTCTAACATTCAAGCCAAATAAGAAGTGTCTTTGGAAGGTTGATGTTCTAGATTTAGTATTTAGCAGTATGCATGATTGTTGTTATCAAAGCAACTAAGTGATAAATGCCTATGATTTTAACAATGTTCCAATTTTGCCTAATGATATTGCAAGCAGGGTCTATCCTTGCAAATTCGTTGATGTAGTAGCTCTAAGAACAATGTCTGGAAGGTGAAAATTGCCATGGCTAAGACAGGGGATAGAGCTACATACACAATGGCTATGGTAGAAACATCACTGCATGAAGTGACGCTTAAGAACAAATAAAGAAGTGAGGCTTAAGAACAAATAAAGAAGTACCTGTTTTCTTTCTTGATGTAGCTCTGAGAAGGCTCCTGAAAAGGGCCTTCAAACTCTTTTTCAGGAACATAATCTATTATGGCACTGAAGGTTGCCTTAAGCTTCTTAAGATTATCTGCTGCAACCCTAATGTAAGCTTATTGCACGTTCTTTGGTACGGAATCCGTTATGCACTTTAAGGTTTGAGCAATGGAGAACATTCATCTTTGACATACATCAGAGCAGCAAGAACAATAGATGAATCCCAACAGAATGTTCTGGAGATGTAACAGGAATCAAACCTCAGAATACTCCTTTTTTCTTAAAAGGAATGGGACTTGAGGCCTAAGTAGCCCCATCCCGCAAGATAACTACCTCGCTGGCATTGCAATCTATTCATGTAAGTTGCTGATGATAAACAATATTTCAACAAAATCTTGCAAGAACGAATTCTAGCATTTCGGCATATGGAGCTTGATTGTGCAATCTTATTGCTAGAAATAGCTTTTGTAGAAGTGAGAAAAAAGCAGCGCCATCACCACTAGAACTCGACAGCCTTGCCTGGCCCACCCGACCCAATGCATGGTTTTTTTTTTCTTTGAGATGCCGCCAACTTCTTCATGGGGTGTTCCACCTTCGCCAAGTCTAGAAATTTTTTCCAGTTTGCCTTTTTAACAGACGAAAGTTTGGAAGTCAAACCTTTTCGCGCCTTTCGTCTTAGATAATCTCTATCAATATAATCGAAAAAGCTCTAGATAAAACAAGAAAAAAGAATTTGGAAAGTCATATGTCTAACCTGTGATGATTCCATCGACGTCCTAGTTGTTTCAAGACATCCTTCTCATTAAAACCAGCACCGAATTGATTCTTCAAGTCAATCACGTCTTGCTTCTGGCGCAACTTAACTTGTCGCCAGTTTAGATGTATCTCATGGCAGTGATCCAACATGTAACTGCTTGCAATGTCCATAAACTCTTTTCCATGAGCATCAGGATGAATCTTTCCACCACTAGACACACACACACCTACAACGTAATATAAAAAACATTATATTAATCAACAAGATAGGAACAAACACTCAAAACAATTAAAATTGATGTATAATATATCTCAGTGTCCCCCAGCTTCTTAAAGCTCATAGCACGAGAGTTTCCCGATGCCATCGATTCACTACCTTCAACACGTGCATCCTTGGAAGTACCACTACCAAGGGAAGACCTTCTCCTTCTCTTGGATTTCTTCGATGATGATGCGCTTCCATTTGATAGTTCACGTGCCACTGCATCCTTTTGTTCCTCCGTCAACATTGACAAGATTTTTGATAACATCTTAGCTGAAACAACACCTTTCTCCTTCCCCTTTTCATTGTCCTTTCCGTTAACCATCTTGCACTGCACATTTAACAACACAACATTAAAATATACATAAACTTAAGTTACACCCTAACAAGGTACTTAAATTCTCAATGATAGACATGAATTTGCCTAGACAAATACGTTAATTTTCAAACTCCAACCTTTGTATTGAGGCTTAGATGAAAAAACAAGTATACAACTTCGTTTTAATGGTTTTACCCCACCTTTGTATTAATCCTTAAATAAAAATCAAGGATACAGCTTAGTTCCAATGGTATTAATACCTAAACAAAAATTAATGCAGATGTTGATCTACTTTCTGCACCTTATATATAAGACTGCAGAATGTAATGAAAAGGAAGCTAAGACGAGATAAAGAATACAACCATTTGGTCAAAACTGAGAAACCTGAGAATAAGAAAACAAAAATAGGTTAATGCAAATTATCAGAATAGAAGACACATGCAAATATGAGCCTGGTAAAGATGCAAAACGCCTGAGTAAAAAGTTATCTCAAGCCCTCTTTGAAACAGCTTTGAGTGCAAAGTCTCAAATGGAAAGACCCGTGGGTCTGCATCTGCATATGGATTGTTTGTGTAATGCAGATGTCTACGGCTGTAGCATGGAACTCAAATGTGCATGTAAATGTTTGGACGTTGGCATTTGCAAACCACATTCTAGCACATTCTTCCATGTGCAATTGAGAATTGTCTTACAAGTAACATTCGTGCTATTATATATCGACTTGGAAAGTTTGCAAGGTATGACACAAAACACTTTTTAGTGGTATATTTTCAATTATGTTGTTAACAAATAGCAAGTTTGTATGTAGATGGGTCTCAATGAAAGAGATTAGCTTAGACGATATTTCAACAATGGAGGTTGAGATAGCTGAACTACTGTGCATGATGGAGCGAGAGCTCCCTACAAGTTTCATATTGATTCATCTACCAGAAGAGATTCGACTTGTTGGACCAGCTCCAAGTCGGTGGATGTTCTTTTTACAACGGTACATGAAAGTTTTGAAAGGTTACGTTCGGCAAATGGCTAGGCCTGAGGGGTCTATGGCCGAGGGTCATTTGCTTCATCAAACATTGTTCTTTCTAAATGAAGCCACACTTTCAATACACAAAGATGCCCCAAAGGTTTGGAATGACGAGGAGGATAAGGAAGTAGCAGAAGAGATCTTACAAGGTCATGGAGTGCTTCGCAAATTGAATGAGGAAATGTTTGAAGAAATAACTAAGTTTGTAATATGTAATACTGAAAGTCTTGAAATGTGGAGGGAGAGATATAAATGTGCTAGAGAAGAAAGAGAGGCAGCCAGAAGAGATTTTGCACATAATAGTATACATCATGGCCGAAAACGTATTCTATATCCAGAGTCTTTGGAAGAATTGCCTGAGAATATGACTCGTGATTGGTTGCTTGAAGCAATGGAAGATGCACGAGATAAAGGAGAGGATGTTCCAAAGGATGACTTCAACATTGCACTTGGATGTGTTAAAAGGGTACAGTTTTTTATTTATTGTCAATGTGTGTTACATGCATAATGATTCATTTCTCGTATCCTTCTAAAATGCAGGCTCCTTTTCACAATTCAATGTGGGCTTATGGAAACCATCTTCGGACTATAGAGGTCGACAAAGGTCGCTTAACAAATGACTGTGGAATTGCTTCTCAATTTGAACAAAAAAGTCAAGCCAGTCAATGTGATCGGCAACCTATTACCGGTGACCTTAATTATGTTGGGCAAACTACTGATATTATTGATGTCGACTTCCGTTCATTTCATGTAACCATCTTGAGGGAAAAATGGTTCAAAGTTGTTTATAGAGGCAGAAATCAGACCATGAGATCACATCCTTCAGGTTTCTACCAAATTGATTCAACATAGGTTCTTGGAGAGATGAATGAACCTTTCGTTTACCCTAAACAAGAACAGGTTTTCTTTTTTGAAAACCCTGTTAACCCAACATGGTGGATTGTAGTCCATGTTGTACCCAAGCGCAGACGTCTGATTGATAGTACTACATTAGAGCCTGGCAATGATGATCAAGAAGATGATTGATGATATCTTGACTTCTCGAATAATTTCTTATGAGCTTGTCACCTTAAAGTTAGTTTATTGGCACTTATTTGTCATCCTATTGTCACTTCAAAATCTATTTATTGTTATTTTATTGCCGTCGTATTGACACTTTGATGCCAACTTATTGTCAATTTATATTCACTTTTTTGTCACCTTATTCTCTCCTTCTTGTCACATTTGAGGCATTCTATTGGCACACTATTGACACATTTGTGCCACCTTTTCTCCAACATCTTTGTCAAAGTTATGACATTTTATTGTAACACTATGGTCAAATTTATATCATTTCTTTGTCACTGCTTTTGTCATTCTAAAGTCAGTCTATTGACACATTTTTGGCACATGGTTTTGTCAAAACTTTATCAATCTATTGTCATAGTTGTGTCATTTGTTGCCACATTATAGTCAGACTTATAGCATTTGTTTGTCATTACTCTTGCCAGTATTAAGTCAATTTATTGTCAAATTTTTGACACATAATTTTGTCAAAACCATATCATTCTATTGTCACATTATAGTCACATTTACACCATCCTTTTGTCACTTCTTTTGTCACTGTTGCATCACTCTATTGTCACATTTAGTATCATTTGGATTTCACTATTTTTGTCATTTTTATTGTCATTTTTACATCAGTTTTTAGACATAATATTTTAGTGACAAAAAAAGTGACAATAAATCACTGTTCTCTTGTAGTGTAATGCCCCGGCTACCTTCATGCGGCTGATGAATGATGTCTTCTGTGAATATCTCGATGATTTTATCATCATATTATTTGATGATATCCTCATAGTATACCAAGTTCTCCAAAGGTCGGTTTGCAACCACCAAGGTTGATTACCTGGAACATATTGTGTCTGCGGAAGGGATAGCCACAGATCCAGCTAAGATTGAAGCAGTAAAGGATTGGCCAGTTCCAACCAATGTGCTTGAGGTTCGCAGCTTCTTAGGCTTGGCCGGTTATTACTGTAAGTTCGCCAAAGACTTTGCCAAACTCGCCGCGCTCTTAATGGACCTAACCAAGCATGAAAAGGTTAGGAATTGGATGGCGCATTGGAAAGACAAAGTCCAAGCCGGATTCCAGTCATTGAAGGATGTTTTGACAACAGCCCCAGTTATCACCTTGCCAGATCTTCAGAAGGATAACTGGGTTGCCACAGATGCTAGTAAGATAGCTACTGGGGGAGTGTTAATGCACTATTACTTGGAAGACGATTCCAATTGGATACTGACCACAAAGCCTCCAATACATCTTCACGCAACCTTACCTCAACTTGAGACAAGATGGACGAAATTCCTTGAGGAATATGATTTTGAGGTCATATATAGGCCAGGCAAGCATAATCTTGTTGCTGATGCACTTTCTAGACATCCATTGGTCACTCGAACGCATTGTAATGTTATATCCACACTCTTCAGTAAGTTTGGAAAGCAGATACAACAGGCTCTTCCCATAAACCCAGAATTCCAGGAGATATGGCAAAGTGTATCCAAGGAAGCTAGAACGGACAAGGAAAGGGAGACTTTCCGTCATTATAAGAAAGAAGCTGAACTCCTTCATTATAAAGATAAGTTATGTGTTCCCGAGACATCAGGAGTTCGCAAGCTCATTCTTCACGATACACATAACAGTACTATAGCAGGGCACTCAGGATTTATGAAGACATATCTCAAGATCCGCTCCAGCTATTTCTGGCCAGGAATGAAGAAGCACATCGTCAGGTACATTAAGCAATGCCAGATCTGTCAGAAAACTAAGGCTGAGCAGTTGCGTATTCCAGGGGAGTTGCAACCCCTAGATGTCCCCAATGCAAAATGGGAAGTTATTACCAAGGATTTTATCGTGGGATTTCTGTGCGCCTTAAGAGGGTTTCACGCCTTAATGGTGGTGGTCGACAAACTTTCTAAGATGACACACTTTTTGCCATGTCGTACCATGGACACTGCATTGGATACCGCCTTGTTGTTTACAAAGGAGGTATTCCGTCTGCATGGGATGCCCCGTACCATTATATCGGACCAGGATCCTAAGTTTATTAGTGTATTTTGGAAAGGTTTCTTTAGCACTATTCAAACTAAGCTTGCCATGAGCACTGCTTATCATCCACAGATGGTCAAAGAAAGCATATCAATTGCATAACTGAAGATATGTTACATAACTATGTCGAGAACAAGCAATCTCAATGGGCGGATTACATCCATTTGGTGGAGTTCGCCTATAACAGTACTAGGCAGGAGTCCTCAAGGATGTCTCCTTTTATGATCAACTATGGCTATCAATGCCTTACTCCAGACACGTGGCATAATCCAGTTTCCAGGGTGGAAGTTTCACAGCAGTTGCTTACAGATATGCAGGCACTCGTGGAAGAAGTTAGAGCCTATTTGTTAGCTGCAAGGGCTCGACAAAAGAGTCTTGTCAACCAACATCCAAGTCGGTGATTCGGTTTGGCTAAAGATTAAAGTGAAACAAGTCAAAATTAAGATTGGCAATTGTAAGAAGCTTGCACCTAGATGGGTGGGATAGATTCTCAAGCCTATCGATCCATAAAGTTCCATGTAAGTCTTCTCAACAAGCATAATCCTAATCCAGAAGAAGTTCTTGACACACCAACACTTCTGGAGATGACTGAGGATCAATTGGAGATGGTGCTTGAAGCTCTCCTTGATCGTGTATATAAGCAAACCCACAGGACACGAATCTTGCAGTACTTGGTTAAGTGAACACTTACCCACAGAAGATGCAACATGGATTCTCAAAGCGGATTTGGATAAGACTTACCCGGACTTTATGCAAGAATGCCAGGGCCGAAAGATCCAAGATGCGATCGTCTCCAACCCTGATGGTAAGCATGGTGTTATTAGTCTGACAGGGGTCATATGAGCGAGATCCGACAGGGATCATTGTAGGGGTTGGGTTACATGCATCTTAGGTGGGGAAACCGAGCATATAGGCATTCTTGATAGTACGCATTCGTCTGCGGCTATAATAGGAACATGGCCATTCCTTACGCCGAGGCAACATGCAAGCCTTAGGCATGATAGGATTCTTGCATTCATATTTTTCATTTGCTTTAAGGGGGTGGTCCCTTCAACCACACTACTTAAATTATTCGTAAGACTGGTGTACTTTACTTCTGCAGGCCAGAGGGCCTACTGACAGACTGCAAAAGAAGCTAGGCCTCAGCCTGGAGGCCAACTCTTGTCTTTGAAGTTTTGTGTTATAAGTGCACTAACTCTAAGGGGGGAAGAATGTGACGCTCCAGGTACTTATACGGTATACGTATGCATACTATGACACGTCACCAACATGTAAGTAGGCCCTAGGGGTCAATTGGGTTCACTTAAAATGGATTTTATTAGCATAATTAGCCTATGCTAATAAAAGTCTAATTAATTAAATGTCACCAATAAGGGAGTGCCACCTGGCCCAAATCGATTGGCCAGTGGGACTTGCGATTTTGGTTGGAGAAATAGGGGTCCTTGGAAGTGAGAAGCAGCAGCAGCTACCAGCCTTAGCCAGTTTTTGCCAATTCTTGTTAACAGACTCAAACTATGGAAGCCTTCCGTGATAACGGCTCCAGCCAAGAGACTGGTTAGTCCCTAGATAGCTTCTATTTCTGCTAACACTTCTTTGAATAGATGGAATGATTAAATTCTCTTTCGTATGTTGTTTTGGATGTTGTTTTCTTTCTGCTTCCTCCGTGTATTGGGATTAAGGAAAGGGTAGAGACCTGAAAGCCTCTTAGCAATAGAGATGTCTCTAGTTAGACCCCTTAATACCCAATAAATGCGGCCTGTGCACAAGAGCCCACCTGGCTGAGGATGCTATGATGTGGTTCAGCACCAAATAATGAGTATGATGGTGAATCGGAGGTGGGGTCTTGCCTAGCGCGGCTACAAGACTCCTATAGTGTGCTAGGCTTATAGCCGGTCACTGTGTGTGGGCCGGGTATGGGTCTGACACTCCCTGGGTCCAGGGAGACGTGCCTATATGGACGCCTGGACTCGAACGGGCTGGTGAGCCGGCCTTTAGATTTAGGCGAGTAAGTCGGGTACGGATGCGGGGGTCACTGAGGGGGCACGTGTTCTCTAGTACACCCAAGGATCCATCATGCTCGGGAAGGAGACGCCTCTCTGACCTGCCTCATCGGATCGGGGAGATGTAACCCGGAGTAGTCCCGTAGGGTGATTTCTTGGGATTGCGTCTCTGGAGGGCTACAAGCACGTCATATCATGATTTAGCCTATCTGCAAAGTGTGCATAGGAGGGGCGAATGGAGTGGACTACCCTAGCCATTGTCTTATGCCAGCCAATACCATGTTATACCTCCGTCTGTTGATATCTTGAGGCCTTGGCCGTCAGTTGATCCCTTGGATTCTGAGCCCAGGGTAGCGCCTTGTCATGGTGTTTATTTCATGTTATTATGGTTGTACTGTCTTTTCGTTGATGATGATGGATGGGCCACCCTTCGTGGTGGTATATTATTCAGCATGATTGCTGTATGCTAACGTGTATATATGCTTCCGCTGTATAGGATTTCCCATAGAGGACGTGGGACGAATGACACCTCCATGTTCCTCGGCCGGACACTTGACCATCCCAAGTGGTCCGTAGGGCGTTCTGCTGGTCCTTCTCTTGGTCAGGATTGGAGTGCCATATATGTGAGCATGACTTTGGGTCTGTCTGAACAAGATGTGCCCACAAGCTTCTGTCTTCAGAGCCTGGTTCAAGAGCCCCAGGGCTATGAACGATGCTATAAAGAAGGATTTTAATTGGACCTCAAAGCCAGCATGCGTGATTCTAGTATGCAAGGCCCTCAAAAACAGTCGCCTTCATTGCTTTGAAGGCATAATTGGGTATTGCATACTATGTCTGCCATCTGCATAATGTCAGTGAAGCTGACACAACTATTTTTTGTTTATCTAAAGCTATGTTTTTCATTCACTTCCCTTTCGGATGAGCATCTCTTCCGGATCAGCAAGCATTTGCAAAGGTTTATTTTTTCCTTTGCAATTGTTGTATATATTCATGTAAGTTTTTTTTCCATGTAATATAACTTCTGCCTTAACTTCAAAAAAAAAAAGGGAGAAGGGAAAAGATATGTATTTGAGATGGGGGGGTTGTGGTGATGCGAAGAACCTTGTTGTTCTTGACAATAAGAATCTTTTGAATAGAGGTGCACACTTTGTCCATTACCATGGCAATCACAGGCTGACTGCTAGCCTGTTGTATACCTTGGCTAGAATGATTTGATCTGGGAAGTTTACTCTGTCTAGCTCCTGGATCATATCTTCAAATATGACTCATATCAATGAGCATCCTGTTCGAGTAGCTTGGAGAGTATTGCTGAATCCTAGCCACTGCATGCCTTCTGATATGCGGACCATCTTATTTGGTTTGCCAGCAGGCTTTGTGCCAGTGGAAAGGAATGGGCCTGGGCATAGGCGTTATTGGGATGATGCTATTCCTGCTGATGAGGAGAATAATAATTTCGAGGACATACATGATGCTTCTTACAGTGTTGATAGCTCTGATGTGGTGATACTTGAGCCTGGTGTGGATTACATCCCTGCCCACAAGGGTGATCGTATGATGGTCGTTGGTTGATAGAGTTCCTTGGATGTTGAACAATTCAGTTTTATTGTTTTCATGTATTTCTTTGTTGTACAGCTGCAGGAGTAATGGAGGGTGACCCGGACCCAGTTCTTGGTGTGGAGCAACCAGTTGTATCCTTGCCACAGTCTTTCATTTCATCTGCCGTAGATGCATCCCATCCTGATCCCGTTGTGTATCCAGCTAAGCCAGAGGCAGCGTTCTCAGCTCAGGAGTTTGTTAACAATGTCATTCAGGTGGGTACTGAGCCACATAGGATTGCAGCATCACTCCGTGTGCTCAGGCGGCAGCTCAGGGCACTCTACATGTCCATTGATAATGCCATATATGTTGTGGAGTGGGAGCACTTGGATGTCCCAGTTTCTGAGTTGCACACGCTGCGCTCTCATAAGAGCGTTGCAAGAGCGTTGCTTGTTCAAGAGATACGTCAGTTAGATGTGGTCATAAGGCATGCGCAGAGTGGCTCGGCCATGAACTAGTGTTCTTATGTGCTTTGTTGTTTATGTTTTGTTATTTCTACGTGAGCTTGTGATCCACGTTGACGTGCATGTTTATTGTAGTGCTTGCAGGAGCACGCTGGTGTTGGGGAGCTCAACTTCTTTGGCTTGGTTGAGTCTCCTTCAACACATTGTACAGTTTGTATTTGGGTAATGTATGGTTGTGGTGATGCTACTTATGCGAAATGATGTGTCATTGCCACTCAACTGAAATTACTTTGAGATCATTTGTTAAGTCATTTTTTATTGATGTTTCATAGTAGCACTAACTTGTTTGATAGTGGGCTTCGATCGGCATAGCATGCATCCCTTGTGTGGGATGGTTGCTATGCGTGGATGAGCATGGGAATCAAGCTGGGGTTCAACTCCCCAGGCCCATGGTTATTATCTGGTTTGATGGTCATAAGTGCTGCTGGAATATTCTGTTATCATGAATATCGAACTATGGGATGGTTTTTGTGTTGAAGGGGTGAGTCAAATGGGGGTGGATTTGACCCCATCTTGACTTGCATTAAAGGGCCCAAAGGCTATGAGACGGAATATCATGTGTAATATACCTCAATCCAATGGTCCAAGCAAATTTTAGAACACCCCAAACGATAATACGCCCCAAATGATAGAATAGAATAGATTAAGGCAATATGCCCCATCACGGTAAATGTCGGACGTGGGCATGTTATAGCCAGCCTTAAATGGCAAAAAATCCGTTGTGTCCACAAAAATGCCGTGTAATTTTTTTTGGGCGTGGCTATAACATGTCAAAGACACGGATATACCATGGATATGCCCGTGGCTATAACATGACGGCATCCAATATATACGGTGCTCCATGCCCCATCAAAATATGCCAGCCTTAGAACATGTCAAATAACCATGTTAACCCACCAATTTGCTCCGTAGTGGGTTTTGGAATATCGGTATATTTCAAGGGTTTGCCTTTGGGGGGCAAAAAATGGACACTCAAATAAAAGTTATCAGGACATGCATGGCATTGCCACATCAGCTCTTGGTGCGTCTTTTTCCAGTTCAATTGTAGAACTTGGGCAAGAATGGGTCCGAACATGAAGTTCCAGGCAGTGGTCCTTGCCGGAGGCATCTCCAAAAAGCTCTATCCACTTGCTTCTAAGGTACCAATTTTCAGCATGTAGTTTTTTACCAGGTTTTGCTTTTACACTAGGTCACATTCTTCTTTTGTTCATTAGGATGTGCCCAAAGCGCTATTGCCAGTTGGAAATCGACCTGTTTTGTCCTACGTCTTGGAGCTTCTGGAGGAAAACAATCTGAATGACATTATTGTGGTTAGTATCATGCATTACATTCAGTTGGTAGTAAGATAGATTGAATATTTCATCTACTATTTTTGAAAAGGCATTTGGTTTACTGAAGTAATCATTTCAGCATCTTATGTTCAGTATTTCCTCTTAATTGAGCTAAAGAGTAATAAGATAGTTATTTTCCTTGGTCTCAATATAGTTTCAAACAAATTCTGATAAGAACAGTGCAATAAAATCTCAATGGGAGGTACTTATTTATAAGAAAAGTTTAGGATGTAACAAATTTGTGTATGATTCCAAAAGACATGTAAGAATTACGTTCAGTGTATAACATTAGCAAGCAGCTATATTCTTCCAACGTATTTTGTTGTACATTTTGCATGTTCAGGTTGTAGCAGGAATTGATGCAACAGCAAAAATTGAGAGCTGGATAACAAGTACATTTGATGATCGTCTTCATGTAAAGGTTTGTACAATTTGCTTGTATATACACGCAGGACTGCGTATTAACGTTACCACTTCTAGGTTGTTACAACACCAGAAAATTGCGGGACTGCTGATGCACTCCGGTTGGTGATACATCGGTTGGTTGCTGATGACATTCTTGTAATGCTGTCAGTTGGTCTTTTATTTTCATGATTTTCTGTTTACATTGAAGATCTTAGATAGCATTCCTGTTATGCAGGTGGTAAGTGGAGATCTGGTATGTGACATCCCTCTGGGTGCTGTAGCAGCACTTCATAGACGGAGGGAGGCTGCAGTAACTGCTTTATTATGCCCACAACATACTAGTGGGGTGATAGAGGCTAGTGGATCAAGCAAGGATAAAGCTAAGCAGCCAGCTCCCTCTGATATTATTGGTCTTGGTGCAGATAACCAGCGGCTGTTATTTATGGCAGCTGGTAATCACTAGACTTGGCCTTATGCTTTTCCAAATTTTTCTTTTGGGACTTCTTATGTATTTAGCCTTACTGGTTAGCAGGTTCTCAACTCCAGAAGGATTTAAAAATAAGCCGTTCAGTTCTTGAAACTGTTGGGCAGGTTAGGAAGCATTTATGAAAATAGGAATCTGGACCATGAATTTCAAATTTGAACTTTAGATTAACTTGGTGGGTTCTGACAAGAAGATTACAAATGGCAGATTCAAATCCGAACAGACCTTGTGGATGCTCACTTATATACATTCAACAGGTTAGACTCTAATTGCTTGCTGCTGCATTCCTTGTCAACTGAAATATTCCTGCTTCTTGAACACAAAAGCATTTTCCTGGATTCTGTTAATTCTCTCATCTGGCAGGCTTGCTATCCAGGAAGTTCTAAAGCTCCATCAGGAAATGAAGAGCATTAAGCATGAGTTGCTTCCGTATCTTGTTCGATCTCACATGGTAGATGCATACACGTGTCTATTGTTGGCATTGTAATTAAGTCGAGTCCAGCAATTCAGGGGCTAGTTAAATAATCTCAGCTTGAAGCTTGAAACCACTTCTATGGAAGACTGCTTGGGTCTATTAGACCAATTATTACAGCAGGCGATGCATAGCTAGGAGCGTATTGCAGCCTTCGAGACACGTGCATAAAAGTAGAAAACAAACCGGAAAATTAAGAATTTTTTTCTTTTTCTTAGCCGCTGGTTCGAAATGCTATTTTACTTTTCTCTCAAAGCTCTCATGAGTACCCTTTTGGGATAGAAGTAGATGGTCCAGGTAGAGGGCACCTCTTCTATCTGTGGCTGTTATTGCCTTTGGTGAAAAGAGAGCTATCTGCCATTGTGTACCATATTTCTTTTATGAACAGTATCATTGCCTCAGGAATGGAGCTATACATTTCTGGTCCTCATTACTAATGGAGGAGGTAGGTTCCCGAGGCAATGGTACCTGCCTCATGTTTTCTAGCATCCTCGGCCCCCTGTTGTGCTGTTTATTTCCTCTGACCAGCTTCTAGGTACTTTAATCTTTATTTTCATATAATATCAGTTCTGCCATCGTATCTTCTGGCAGTCCCAATTTCAAAAGTCTACAAAATAAACGTTTTGATGGAATTTGTATCAAAGGACTCAAAGCAGCAGTATACTTCCACTTCCATGTTTAGTGATAGACCGCAAGGTAAAAATATGCTCTATTTTTTAGATTCCTCTTGAAACCACCCTGGCCTTTTGCTCTAAGAAGATTTTTCTCTGCAAGTTCATTGATGATTAAGTCTAGCCCAATTCCATATAATATTGTAACATGTCCAATTACAGAAGGATTAAGTGAAGTGAGTTAAGCTATTTATGCATATACATAAGAGAACCATGAGTTTTTACAGTTTATTTTGAACCTCATCAGAGCCTTATTTTTTTAGAATTATATTGCATTGAGAACACAATTTGGAACACAACCAACAGTCTGATATGCGTATGGCCCATTTTTACTTCTAGGAAACATCACTGGTGTATCTTTGTTTTATTTGTAGAGGTTCAAATATGAGGTGCCCAAGGAATTCAGCGAGATGGTACAAACTATTGACAAGAAAGGTGGCGAGTGCTGTGCATATCTTGCAAGCAAAGGCAAATATTGCATTCGCGTGAATTCTATACAAGCTTTTGGAGATGTTAACAGAGATGTATGCACAAGATACGTTCTTGGTTTTATTTTTGAAAGAGGATTTTTTTAAACAATTATGTTAACGGAGACGTATGTAAAAGATACACTTTTGGTTCTATTTTTGAAACAAACGTTCTCTAAATAATTCTGCATTACAATCTGGAATTGTGCCTTCAAATTTTGCAGATTGCTGGGGATTTAATACATTTGACAGGTTATGCTGTCTCAAATCAAAATAATGTCATTCATCCCACAGCCATAATTGGTTCGAAATCTACGGTGAGGTTGATCTTAATGCTATATAAGCACATGTTAATTTTAGCATAATGGTTGACGTGCAAATACTTATAGGTAGGACCTTATTGTATCCTCGGAGAAGGATCCCAATTAGGAGATAAATGCAGTGTCAAAAGATCTGTTGTTGGGCGTCACTGTAGAATTGGATCTAACGTAAAGGTATCACAAACTGCATCTTTGAGGAGTCAAAAGGTTTAGCTTCTGACATGTGTTACTATTTTTCTTTGTTTCAGATTATAAATTCTGTTGTAATGGATCACGTGACTCTGGAAGATGGCTGCCTCGTCCAAGGCTCAGTATTATGCAGCAATTGTCATATGCAAGAACGAGCTGTCTTAAAAGATTGCCAGGTTTTCTTAATCTGAATATTGAACAACATTAACAATAGAGTAATCCATAAGCTTCTGTTGGGTAATGACATTGGACTTCAATGCGGTTTGCAGGTGGGTCCTGGATATACTATTGGTATTGGATCAGAACATCGTGCCGAAGCTTTAGCAAAAAAGGAAAAGCCCTAATTTTGTGGCTAATTATTACAATCTTTGTACATGATGAGATAAAGAAAAGTCAAACATAATTTGCTGAACTGGATTCATTCAATTTCATTTCTATGAATAAAGTGTTCAATATGACACTAGATAATAAATGTTCAGGACTGGCGATGACTCAATAAAAAAGTCAGGTTGAGGCAAGGCTGTTGCATTGGGATCTCGACTTTGTAACATGGGCAAAAAGAATTGAAGCCTTTGCACGAAAGAAATTTTTAATCTTATCAGAGGTGTATTTCCCAAAACCATTGTGCTTGCAGGATCATCCCAACAGATTCAATGAGCATAGGTACGATCTATATTAGCTAACTATGCCGACTTTTTTCTTTATATTGTACTTCTGCTTGCTTTCTGATTTATTGTTTTTATTGTGCCTTTCTTCTTGGACTGGGCTGTAGAGTGGGAAGGAAATGATCGTAGTAAACTGGGATGTTATTTCCCGTGTTTAAAAACACATTGATGCCTTCTGCGTCCTATTGTCTTCCCTTTACTAATTTCATGAACACCTGTTTCGTGTGTCACCCATTCATTTCGAAAAATTCTTATTAACACAGACATTCTTTTAGTTATACGGACAGGCCCGTTCACCATTTAGGGCCTGGTCACATGAGGATGTTGGCGTGACTTCTTTCATGTCAACTTGAATGCTTATAAATGGGTTGCATGTTCATTTTCAAAAGAAATGCCACGTCAAAAAAGCCATGAACTGTGCAAAGAAACTTCCCTAATTTGGACGGTCGATCTGTCCAAGATACGAGTCAACTTGGCCAAGATTAAAATGTTGCTTGTCTCATCATCACGCCAGCCAAGAGCTCCTTCCTTCACGTACCAGGTGCAAAATGTGGAGGTGGCTCACGCCTACAAGTATCTTTGAGCGGAGTTCCCTTTGGCCACATACCGAAACACTTCCATCTGACTATGTATCACAACGAGCTGGAAAGCACTATATACCATGTGGAGCTGTATGCCTGGGCGCATCAGTCACATTTGTTCAGAGTAGAGCCTATTCTCCTATAAGGGGTCGAGATTTGGGGTCCGATAATATCCTTCGCCAACTGGAATGACTTAGAGCAGGTGCAGAAAGCCTTCTTAGCTCGCACACTTGGGGTAAAGTTTACAAGAAAGTGGTCAGTATGGGCGATGCTCGTCTCTCCAATCTTGCTATCATAGCACTGGGGACACAATGCCTCAAAGCATGTTGGAATGAGAAATGGATCCAATAGTTCTCACAATAGAATGTGCAGGGGCAACGTTGCATATAGGTCCAAACTGAAGAGGACTACCACCATTTGCTGTAATACCTTGATGTTTGCTTCATTAACAAACTCTGGGATGCAAGTGCCCTAGAACAGGTTAAAAATAACACGCTACAAACAGCAGATCAATCCTACGGTAATACGAGGTCTACAATGTTATCTGCGTATACATCTATCCATGAAGAAGCACAGACTGATAACTTCCATTCGAACGGGAGTGCATCGCCTCCATCATTGAGATAAGCAGATGGATTCAGGAGGCATGCTAGGGCAGGATTTGCCAATGCTGCCAGCAGGGAGCCATTGAGGATGAATGCCATGCATTTCAAAACCATCCAGCATATGACCATGTACAGGCACGTCATGTTCAATTAGTCCTGCTTAATCAGGTACTAGGTGTGCTGCTAGATACGGCCCCTATGCGCTTACTGGTGCCATATCTTCAAGAGATCATGGATACGTGCCACTCAATATCCTCTGACATAACACAAAGTTGTACCTTAATACATCATTGTATAACTTTGTACAATTTGTTAATATGCCTATCACAGCCAAGGTCTTTCCCTCGAAAATACTTTGTGGAAGAGTTTTTTAATCGTGATAGTAATATGCTTGTTGTTTTCTTTGTTTGGGTCCCATAGGCCAGTTGGTTTTTTTCCTGAAAAGAATTCGAGGAATTTTTTAATACTAACAGTAATACGCTCATTGTTTTCTTTGTTTGGGTCCCATAGGCCAGTTGGTCTCCATGGACGACAAAAGCACATTCTATTCTATTTTATTCTTTTAAAAAATGGAAGGCCTTTGCCGATTTTAGATTGCATTGATTCCTTATTTATAAAGCATGCAATGTTATGGTCGCCTTTTAAAAAATAGAAGGCCTTCGTCCACCTTTTTGTTCTTTATTCGTGGTCTAGTTTGATTTGCCACAAAAATCTATTTTTTTTTTTAAATAGAACTCTTTTTATCTTCCCCAACAAAAAAGTCTGAAAAAACCATTTGCAAACGTTATGCAATAAGTCTGAGCTTCTCAGCTTTTGAGGTTAGCACGTCTTCTTTATTGCTATGGTTTTTGCATCAGGTATAGATCATATATCTTGATTCATTATTGTCCTTGGTTTACTCATCTTCCAATCAACGAACACTGCATTGCTTCAACATATTCTTCCACGGAGTAGCTAAACATGTTTTGCTTATTACTTGGTGCCCCTGAAACATTTTTTAATTTTAAGTGTTCTAGGATATTCTTTAAACAAAGATGCTGCCACATTTTGGCAGCATAGAAGAGCCATGTGCACATCATATTCCTAGCTAACATTTTGCTTGATATCTGTGCATGAGGCACCATATAACAGATCTTGAAGACATTTTGTATTGAAGACGTCTAGAAGACATCAATAATGAAGAACTAAATGAGGACTTTTGATTGAACATCATATGAGGTGTTTTGGATCAAGATTGCACTCATGAAGGCCTGAAGTTAGTGCCTGAAGACCCCTTGCCAAGTCAAAGTTTGGAAGACCCCTCAAGAAGTGATGGTACTTGCATCCCCTTATGCTATGACCACCTCACAAATTCAAAATTAAAGCTTTTTTTCCTAGTCAAAACACCACACACACATCATCATACATCCATCATTCATGAAAAATATAAAAAATTCCATCAAAGGTGGCTTTCTCAAGGTAAAAAAACCATATTCTCTCTTTGAAAACAAAGAGCGAGAGAAGTATGCACATTTTCCATCACAAAGCTTGAAAAGGCAAAATTGGCCCAAGCATTACGAAAATATCAAAGATTAGAAGTGCACTTGCCATTTTGACATCACACTATCCACCTCATAAAAAACATGCCACGTCACCATCACGTATCATCCACATCACACCACGCATGTCATCCACCTCATAAGGCATTTTTTTATTGGCAAAACATTCTTTGCCACTCCACTTGTTTGCGCCACATCACCACTTGTTTTGCCAAATCACCTTCTACCATGGCCACCTCATCAGATTTGAATCTTTCTTCTCCAAAAAACAAAGTGCTCATTTTCCAAAAATTATTTTTCATCCTGTAGAGCATAGAAAAATAATGATACGATTCATTGACTATGGGAAGCTAAATAACTGCTCAACAACAGCACAACTGAAGAACAAGATCCGAATATATTATTTATCTCAGATAGAAAGATTGTATTACAATGGTTAACTGCCCAACCGGGTCCACAGGGTTATGGCAATGCAACTGGCTTAATAAACAATTTCTGGCTACTCCGCGTAGCTCTTGCGCAAGGACTAATATCCCCCCTATCCAATAGGAAGGATCGTCTTCTGAAATACATAACTGCCAATCACAAAGAAATCGCCTCAGAACGAATCAGGGATTTCCTTAGTATCAAATGGGTCAGTCTTCATCTGAGCTGATCGGCAACTCCTCTTCAAGCCTCAAGTACAGAAGGGATGCTGGTCTGCTGTGCTGGGATGCAGAAATCGGCCTCAAATTAGAGACCAGAGGGTCTGAGCAGATGGCCGGCAGGCTCTTGCATCAATTTGAATTTGGTTGTGATCCCTTTTCTCAATCTTCTAGAGTGCTTATGGGTCTGCCTCCGTCAACAATCCGCTGGGCAAATCTGATTTTCTGATGCCTGTGTTCGCCCACGATTCCCCATTCTTTGTTCGAAAGTCACTGTTCATGGTCCAAATCGTACTGCTCCATGTCGCCCCTCCCTCCTTTTTCTGTAATAGGTCGATGCTCTCCATAAATAATCGCTCTTGTCCCCCTTTTTTAAAAGAAAAGGCCCATTAGCTTATAAATAAATAAATCTCCCTTAAATTAGAACCTTGCCCTTTTTAATCAAAATAGTCGATGCCTTTTTGTCTCCACGACTCCATCTTGGTAATGCAACCACCTTTTATTAACATTTCCAATAAGACTAAAGATCCCTAATTATATATGTCTCCCCCAGCTCCCTCTCTCTAGCGCCCTCACTCCCCTTGCATAGACCCCCTTGATTTGCCCCTTTCTGGCTTTCTCTCTCTAGGGTTTACAATCTCTCTCTAGACCCAAAACCCCCAAACCCCCAAAAGGCGCTCCACCCGCCTTTCCGAGCCCCCAAACTGGATTCTAAGCACCCTTGAGGCTTGAGAGACCCCTCGGACTTTGGAGCCCCAAAGCCCCCACACTGCGGTAGTTGGCATGCAATAATTGTGAGTGATGTTCTATTCTAATCTATGAGAAGCGTTGGCGTGATAGATTAGAAGCGGTGGCATGTTAAATGGTGTCGTGTTGTACAAAGCTTTGGAAAGACCTATGAGAAGATGGTGCGGTGGGTCAAAGTCAAAGTCAAAGGTGGTGGGCACCCCCTACCCGGGGTGTTCTTTGGGCTCGCTAAAGCCTTGGAGCACCCCCCGCCCACCACTTAGGGTTTCCGTTGACTAGCCCAAAAGGTGCTTTCTGCTTGGCGTTCTTGAGTCCCCAAATTCAATTCTAGGCACCCTTTCATGACCCGAGACCCCTCAAACTTTGGGAGTCATGGCCACGAGAAGATGGGCGGCACAGGAACCAAGGCGAGGGCCCCCAGACAAACGGTCCCGATCAGCCATCATGGACGGGGAGAGTCATCCTCCATGAAGAAGGAGGCTGGGCTAAGGCTAAGGCCCCTCGGCCGAGCCGGCCCGTAGGAAGGGATTAATTGCTTTCGGACCACATAGGAACTCCCGCCGGCAGAGAATTGGAGCCACGTCAAAGCGGGAATGGAGGCTAACATTACCATTATTGAAATTAATGAAGGTTCACCGGGGTACGGCATGGCGGTGGAGATGGAGTCCTCGGCATCCCATGTGCTCAAAAGGCAAATCGGTCGAGAAGAACAGTATCGAGCTTGGAGACCTCGCGACTGCATGTGGAAGATGGCCTTGGCCTTGCACACTTTCGAGCGGCAAGAAGCCAGGAGAGGTCACATACGCGGGCCCGCCCTGAACTCTGTGTTCTATACTCTGGACACCATGACACAGAGAGGCGCCTTAATGCAGAGGCGATGGTCGGCTGTCACCGGCCCCGGTCGGAGGGTAGAGGCAGCCACCATGGCACGGGGAGCCGCGGCCGCTCTTGCGGGACCTGACCGGAACCGGCCGGGATCTTTTCGTGAGTAAGATCGAAGAAGCCTCCGCCCTCGACGCGTGTCTTTGGGGCTCCCGCCAGCTCGCCTGACTCAGGTTGCGCAACCTCCGGGGTTGCGGGCAACCATCCTGAGCGAGCCGGGTCTCCCTCACAGGTTCATAGTCATTTGCGGCGGTGCGGCCGGGGAGATAGCCAGCGGCGGTGGGCTCTGCAAGAGGCGTGCTCCCGACTTCCGAGGGGCGAGAAGCGGCTGGCCCGGCTATCGCCACGGCCTCCGCAGCGGCGTGCGCCCCCTGCCTTTGCGGCTCTCCGGCCACTCCCGCCATCCCCGCCACACTCCCGGTCCTCCACGCCATCCCGGCCACCACCACCACCCCGGCCCGGGGGACCGCCGCCCACCTTGGACCCTTGCAGCGGAGAACTCGGGGCCTTGGTGGAGGCCACAATCGGTAGTTCGAGGCATGCGAGCGGCCGAGGGGAGAGTCTCGCTCACAACATCGAACACACATTTCGATCGGATGACATTCGAGGCGATTCACATTTCTCGGCGGCGGCATGGGGCACCGGTGCCGGAGCCATGCCCGCATTGTCATATTCGCGTTTGCGGATTTTGCAGTGCGTGATGCCATATTGCGCCCGAGCCCGGATGTTGAAGGGACATCCACAATGCGTGGGCCGGGACCTCACACGCGTGCGGCCGGGAGGCCGCGAGACATGAGCTTGTCGGTCGGAAGGCATGCGCCCAGCGAGGGGTGCGCGGGATTGGTTGGGCGGGATGCACATTTTAAGACGACGCTCTGCTGCGGACCCGCCCAGCCCCAACCACGGTACCGCGGCCACGCTTACTTCTACTACCCACGGCCCCCCCTTCTCTGCTCCCTACTCACCGCTCCCTCGCGGCCCACGCCCTCGGCCACATCTTTGCCTCCCGCTCCATCTACTTCTCCCTTTCGGCCCCTGCTTCCCGTCCCTCCCCAGCGACTCGGTGCGCCTTACCATCCCTGGTGACAAATAGGAATTGTGCCTCAGGGTGGTCTCATGGAATTATTCGAGGCTTCCCTTGGCGGGGGCGGTCACGAACTCAGAGTGGCGCCCGGTATGGATCTCATCTTCCTCATGGAGACATGGGAGCATCTTTGAGCCTGAGGCTACGATTTCTTGGGTTACCAACATTTCTCGGTCTTCAATACACATGCAGGGACGGCGGGGTCATGGTGGGTGGCTTGCTACTCTGGGACAACCTTGGCACATTCGGTTACCCTCGGAGGCAGAACGGACACTGGCCGGTGCCACGGGTTTCGTGTGCATAATACCGGTGGCAACCCTCTTTTTTTCGGCGCTGTTATTTCCCTCGCGCGAGGCGGCACCTTCTATCGCAGCGACCACCCCGTCTGCGGATAGGATGGACCGTATGTCGATCTATATGATGACATCTGGCGGACATCGCCGATTGGGTAGAGATCGTCCTTCTTGGAATTTCAATGCGCGGACGAGGAGTAGAGCAGCCCATGCGACTTGACCCCTCGGCCGGCGATGTCCTGCGGCTTCGCCCCTTGAAGTAGCGGCCCGCGGGTCCGGATGACGGCCGGTCACTTTCGCTTTGCGGAACAATTGCTCTGCTATGTGGCATTTTGACTTGATAATTTGCAATGGCCTTTCCGCGGTGGCCGATTCGCAAGTGCACATGCGGGCCGGGGACAATCAGGGGGGGAGGGTCTAGTCCGGTGGACTATGTGCTTGTAGTTGCGCCAAGATATGCATCTCATCGGTCGTTTAGGGTGGGCACGCAGACGGTCGGGGATGAGGAGGGTCGACTTCATCACCTCCCACTTTATTTGGACCTGGTTTGGCGAGCCGGAACCTCCACTATACCAGCCCCTCACCGGTCCCTCGGTTGAGACTTCGATTATGAGTAGGCGAGAGAGGACCCTGCCGAGATGCTCATGGGCGCCCTCGGTAATTCTGCAGACCTCCACACTAGAGCAGCAGACAGACCGGTGACTTCGCTATTACGATGATGTGCGGAGGCGGTGCTTTTGGCGGACCCCCAGCGTGCCGCTCCAGGGTCGCAACATTCCCTCGTAAACCGATGGTTTGATGCGATTTGTAAAGAACGCAAGCGGCAGCTCCGTCACATTGCGGATCCAGGTGCCGCTTGCAGGGCCACCACCGCCGTCTGGCGCCCATCCGAAGGACACAAAGGCGCGGTACCCGCCTAGCATCGGGGAGATGTTCGACTTGGACACTCATCCTCGAACCGTTTGGCCAGAGTGCTTCAAGGCCAGCCCGACCCACGGGGGACATCACACCCGGCGAGGGGAACAATACTTGCGGCAGCTCTATAACCCGGCAGGGGACGCGTCGCCCATGCCCCCCTGGGATGGCCCCATTGGTTCGTGGGCCGGGGATGTTGAGGAGGGCCCCGCGCGGCTAGCTAATGGGAAGGCAGGTGACCGACCGATGGTATCGTGCGGTAAAGTTACTCAAGTGGGCGGGGCAGCCGCTTGTCCGGTCCTCACTACCCTGTTCAGCGAGCATTGCGGGGAGGGTTTCCCGACAATGGACCCTAAGCGGGGTTGTTCCCATTCACAAGGCGGGCGACCCACACCGTCCGCCATTACCGGACGATCATGGTCGGTTCAAGATTTGCCAAACCGTTATCGGCATTCTCGGCGGCCAGTTGACCCGCCGGGCGAGGGCAAATGGATGTCGAGCGCCCCTCACAGGCGGGGCTTTTCGACCCGCCACTCAACGATTGACCATATCTTTACGGCTGGCACCGATTGAAGATTTGGAATCATCTACTGGACTTGTACCGGCCGCTTTGTGGACTTCATAAAAGGCTTTTGATACGGTCCCGAAAGGAAAGTCGTAGGGCTAGATCAAGGCTAATCGGGCTCCCCGCTGTCTGCGTAATGCCATATACAAGGTTGTATGAGAGTTGTTTTGGCGGGATGCGTAACCGGCCAAGCATTCACCAAGAGTATCGGTCCGGCAGGGGTGCCCCCTCGCCAACACTTTTGGCCTCTACATTGATCGCTTAGAGCCCGGCTTATCGAAAGCATGGGGGGATGGCATACGCTTTTTGCACGGGTCATCCGGCCAACTCATCTATGCGGGACGATGTTGGCCTCTTTGGCCCACACCCCAAAAGCTATGCGATCTCACCGGATGCCCTAGACACATTTTGTCGCTACGGACATGCTTGGCGTCAATCGGCCAAGACCGGGGTGGTTCTCATATCCTCTTCCGTCACCCCATGCCTCCTCGCACTCACATATCGGGGACGGCTGTGGGCGTCCGCCCACCTACAAGTACCTAGGGTGGAGTTCCCTCCTCGGCTGGGGGAGGCGTCTATCCGCTGCGGGTGTGTGGCTGGAAAGCTTTATGCCATGCGTAAGAACAAGAGTCACCGAGGCGAGCTATATGATTGGGGCCATCGGTCACATCCGTTCAGGGCCTTTGGTCGAGCCCGTCCTTCATGCGGGGTCGAGGTTTGGGGCGATTGCGTCTCTTTGGCGACACGGAATGACTTGGAGCGGTGCAGAAGGCATTTTGGCGGGCACTTGGGGTGAAACCTTCAGGTCCCCTATCGGTTTCTGCTGCAGAAGCTGGATTCTTGCCGCCACGGGCGGCCCTTGATAGACACATCGTCTATTTTGTAAAGTGGTTACTATGGGTGATGCTCGGCCCAGACTGGGCTTACTTGCGGGCCATGAGTCCCTTGATGGCTTAGGGCCTTTGTTGGAGGGTAAGAGAGATCGATGGTTCGCCAGATGGAACGTGCGAGAGCACAGATGCGTCTGTTGGGCGCAACCCGATCGTGGCGACTGCGGGAGTACCTAGATGCTTGTTTCCTTGGCAAGCTCGGGACCCCATTGCTCTAGAGCGGTCAAAATGGCCCATTACAAGGAGCACATCAACCCCGTGTTAGCCCGGGGCCCACAGCTCTACCTGCGTTTGCCCTCGAAAAGCCGAGACTCATTGCCTCCATTCGTGACGCGGTGCCCACCATCTTCGCCGATCCGAGGCGGGCGGGTGGATTGGGGAGCCCCGCCAGACGGGCTCTGTCGATCTTTGTCAAGCGGGTGCCATTGAGGATGAGTCTCACACTTTCCGAGTTGCCCGGCGTTGGTCAGATCCGGGGCGGATCACGCTCCCTTAATGCGGCGAGCGTGCCCTTGCATTCGGCCGATGAACACACCTGCCGTCGATGCGTGCCACGGGGTCATACATCCGGGAGGTGCTTGGACCTCGCGAGGTCACCTTTGCCCCCCTTTGCTGTCCGTGACTAGGCACTCACGGGGGTGGTGCATATTTGTATATATTGGGATGTTTACGCATTTTATATGATTAGCACAGGTTTGTCTAGGGTGATTCTTTGCCCACGGTTTTCCCTCGAAAAAACCCGTGAGGGGGTTTTAATCCGGGCGATGTCCGCTTCTTTGCGTTTTTTGTATTGGGTCCCATAGACCGATTGGTCTCCGTGGACGATAAAAGTACATTCCTTCCTTCCTTCCTTCCCAATGGCTATCCCTTGCCTTTGATATTATGCAATAACCATTAACATGTAATGTTTGCCATATTTTGCCATGCCACATAACCCTGGCGCCGTGGACCACTCCCTCCGTGTTTTACTCCGTATAAATCCATCCCTTCTCAAAAAGATCGCTCATGATCGTCCGGGTACGCTCTAATTTGGGCCATCTCTTCTCAAAGTGGTTGTTCCACGTTCAACGTACACCTGGAAGTTTCTCAACCCTATGAACTCAAAAAACAATTATATATGTTATTGTACTTTCACAGTACTATATATCTCTTGTACCTCCGCAGTACATTATTATCTTTCGTACCTCCGCAGTACTACTTGATTATATCTCCATGATATAATGTATCTCCGCGATACATATGTAATTTTTGTCAAGCCTGCACTCTTGTTCAAGCCTATTGTGCTCCAGACACAATGCTAATCTACCAAGAGGCATTCACAATTAATGCACCATGTTCAGGCCTATTACGTTGCAATCGTAATTACCAATCTACCATGGGTACACACAACAGAAGTATTCATTCTTTATTCCAAATAAAGAAATTCCACTTACAAACTTTACCCATAAGTCTGTCCCATAGAAAATAATTTGAGATTCTGCATCCATTTTTCTTTTTTTTTTTTTTTTTTTTGCGTCCTTATCCTTGGCGCCCTTATTAAAGTAAAGTCCCCCAAAAAAAAAAAAAAAACTTATCACTAAGCAGACCTGCAAATAAGGTCAAGTGTTAATATAAATGACTTCTAAAGCCAAATATTCATATAGATGACCCCCACGGTCAATTGGCCTCTCATATCACTACGATCTGACTCCGCAATCTTAAGCAAGATGCTTTTGCGGTTCTCTATACTCAGCCAAAGGTTGGAAATTACATAGGCTCAGATGACCAATATAGACTTCTAGAAATGGCAAAAGGTTATGGCTAGTAGTTCCGATATTAGGACAAAACAGAGCTCAATGTTGTACAACAGGTGTTACTTGTCTTCAAGACAAGCTTTTTCCACGACAATCCAGCAGTTCGCATTTATTATTCCATAATTCCCCAAAGATCATAAAGTTTTCTCAATAATCCGAACTCGTTCACAACAAGTCGGTCCATATACTTCGAGCATTCTCCACGAAAGCACCGAGTTTTCTATCTCTCTCTCTCTTTTTTTTTCTCTCTGCTATTGATGCTCCAGCCTTGCTTGCACCAATAGTCGCCAAATCCACCTTACTTTCAATACCCATATATCAGAATAGAATAGAATAGAATAGAATAGAATAGAATAGAATAGAATAGAATAGAATAGAATAGAATAGAATATGATTTTATCGTCCACGGAGACCAACTGGCCTATGGGACCCCAGAGCAATATGCTTCTTCATCAAGCACAAAGTCTTTATCCCAAATCACACAAGTTCTTGGGCCTCCAACTCCGCTGTGGATGCCACACTCCAAAGATTCGCCTGCTTACATATAACTTATACTTGCTCAATACTTCTTTGGCAAAGTTAAATCCAGCTGTACTTGCAGCACAAGCTTGCAAGATTCTTGACATTTCACAGCCTTGGAGTAGGATGCCAGCATTAGTTCCGTCTTCTTTGATTCAAATCAAAAGGTAGAAATTCACAATCTCGGTGATGTTCCCGCAGCCCATAGATTCCATAAGAATCGCAACCTTCGCTCTGATACCACTTGATACGATTCATTGACTATGGGAAGCTAAATAAATGCTTAATAACATCACAACTGAAGAACAAGATCTGAATATATTATTTATCTTATACAGATTGTATTACACAGTTAACTGCCCAACCGGGTCCACAGGGTTATGGCAATGCAACTGGCTTAATAAACAATCTCTGGCTACTCCGCGTAGCTCTTGAGCAAGGACTAATATCTAATAGAAAGGATCATAACTGCCAATCACAAAGAAATCGCCTCATAACGAATCAGGGATTTTCTTAGAATCAAATGGGTCAGCCTTCAGATCGGCAACTCCTCATCAAGCCTCAAGTACAGAAGGGATGCTGGTCTGCTGTGCTGGAATGCAGAAATCGGTCTCAAATTAGAGACCAGCAGGTCTGAGGAGATGGCCGGCAGGCTCTTGCATCAATTCAAATTTGGCTGTGATCCATTCTCTTAATCTTCTAGAGTGCTTATGGGTCTGCCTCCGTCGACAATCCGCTGGGCAAATCTGATTTCCTGATGCCTGTGTTCGCCCATGATTCCCCATTCTTTGTCCGAAAGTCATTGTTCATGGTCCAAATCGTACTGCTCCATGTCGCCCCTCCCTTCTTTTTCTATAATAGGTCGATGCTCTCCATAATTAATCTCTTTTGTCCCCCCTTTTTAAAAGAAAAGACCCATTAGCTTTACAAGAAATTTATCGCAGCGGCCAAGGCCGCCGCGAACATTTCTCTTTCCCAGCTCCCTTGCATTTGGGAAAGGCAGTTGGTACTGACATAGTGACTAAGTAAACATATTCCTGCAGTGACTCGCTTATACATATGTGTCAGTTTAAGGACTGACCAGATTTGAACCTATGCTATTGCCTTGTTTTCTGGTGTTCTATTAACTAGAGGGTCTTGGTTCATAGTGATGGTGGTATTCCCATTATCCCACTATTGGCTATCCTCTAATGGTGCAGGACAAAGAACGAGAAACATAACATCAAGGTCCTGTGTATTGCTCGTTGAAAGAGTAGTAATGTTTAAACTAATAATATTTAAAAGAAGCTAATGTCTTGGTGTTTGCCAAATGCTAAAAAGAATTTCTCTTGCCCATGCATTATCTTTTGTAATATGTCTGGTCTTTGCGGCAGCTCTGGCGGCCTATTCTTCGTCACTTTCCCTCCGGAGTTGCTTTACCAAGCTTTGTAGCTCATCAAATAGCTTGCTCCGGGCTTCTAGATACTATGTTTTTCTAGCAAATCGTGTTTCTTGCTTGAATCTGAAATGTGATGTGAATTTTTCTTGTTCTGGTCATTTGGGTCCTTGTTCTTCTGACCCTTGCTAATTTTTCTGCCCTGATCATTTGAGGTTTTCCCATTTTCGTGCTTATCCCTGCTGGACTTCTTGATTCCATCCTTGGGCCAAGATTTTTCTCTTTTACTGTTGGAATTAAGGTAATGCCATATTCGTAATTAAACATTTGGTACAAAGGAAAAATGGATACTTCACATCTGTTGATCAAACGGGTAATGAGAGAAGTTTCATAAGAAAACAAAATGTGAACAAAGCGTGAACCAAATAGCGGGCGGCGGATGGGGAGACTGCAGTAGAAGAGGAGATAGAAGCAAAGAAGAGATAGGTCTGAGGCCTGGGGAAAATCCGCCTACTGTGAATAGGTTTGGGTGCTTGATTGAATCTGACAGGGCTACAGAGGTCGGAAGAGAAGATAAAAGCGGCAAGCGGCCGTTTGTTCATGTGGGAATCTAGATTGAACGATGGTCTGAAGATCGCAAGGCGTCAAGCATCTGGAGTTCGCGGTGCAGATCCGATTGCTTGGAGCATCTCGCGGAATAGCATTTCGATTATTCAGACTTATTCACAGAAATATCACTCCAGCTTGGTGACTTGATCGGAGGCCTGCTTGCCGGAGTTATCTACACCGGAATTTTCCACACTACTCCCACCCAGCAAACACAGATAGAAGGTCCAGAGAGAAGAAAATATACCAGTATAGAGTTCCTGCATCTCAGTACTGTGATTTCACCTTACCACCATAACCACCAAAATCAGACACCAAATCAAGCACGAGCACAAGGACGAGTGTTTGCCGTTTGCCAAAAAACTTAACCTAAACAGACAGAGATAGGAAGAGATCCGTCAGAAGATCCTCCTGCAAGGAAAATTGGCAAGCCATCTCCGATAATCCAGCTGGGTCAGCATCAAATCGAATATTCGAGGTTATTAATGGCCACAATAAATGCCCTATATTAATGAGTGCATACATGTCAGCCACAATAAATGCCTTATATTAATGAGTGCATACGTGTCATGTTTTAAAAATTTATAAGGAACAAAACGAGGGAGAACAGAAATAGGATACTGAATTACATAGGAAGGATAAATATCCCTTAAATTAGAAACTTGCCTTTTTAACCAAAATAGTCGATGCCTTTTTGTCTCCACGACCCCATCTTGGTAATGCAACCACCTTTTATTAGCATTTCCAATAAGACTAAAGGTTCCTAATTATATATGTCTCCCCTTTTCAATGGTTATCCCTTGCCTTTGATATTCTTATTAGGCAAACTTGGGAATAAGTCATTAACATGTAATATTTGCCATATTTTGCCATGCCCCATAACCCCGGCGCTGTGGACCACTCCTTCCATGCTTTAGTCCATATCAAATAAGCTATGTGGAATTTGAAATTTTGCAAAAAGGCTATATCTTGACCTTCAATTTCATTTCTTGGGAATTGTGCCATAGCAAAAAAAAAAAAAAGAATAAAAAGGATGTTTCCTATCTACCCCCCCAAAAAAAAAAAGCCTTTCCGCCAACCCCCCCACTGCCACATGGTACCTCTGAGCATGTGGGGTGGCAACGGGCTAGAACCCACATGGTGATAGCACGTGTAGTTAAATATTTGCGTGGATTCTACTAATTATGCCTTGGGCTAGCTTTTCAATTCAGGACTGTGGGATATATCTTAAGATCCAAGAAATCCTAAAACTGTGAATGCCTTTGTCCGATTCGGCTAGCTAATCATAGCTCAAAGGCCTCGATTTAATCCTACTCATGCCAATAAACTCAAAACTTGCGAAAAGGTAGAGATTAAACATGGATCTGCCAAGAATGAACCGAAACAGGGGAAAATTGAAAAGGGGATCTTGTCTCGGAAGATTTTTGAAGGGGTTCGACCCTTAAAAATCCGGCCATTCCAAAAAATTTCCGATAGCCAAAAAATATTCCCGGCATTTTTTCATGCTATTTTTGGAGAAGTTTCTAAGGATTTCCGGGAAAGTACACTATAATTTCATGTATTTCCGGCAGCCTTAAATGTAAGCAGGCATTTTTAATGGTTAGGGCAAATTCTAATTTCGAACCCTGTTAAGTGCATGTCAGATTGATGATATGAAGCTACGGATTACCTTCCTTGCCTCAAGAATCAAAAGATTTTGAAGCAAAACATGATTATATGACTATATTATGATCATGTGCCCAAGACCACAGAGCTTGGGAAGTATTACAAACCATTGTATGATGTTCATGATGAAGAAAATTCGAGAACACTAGTGAATATACTCAGTGTTATTTTGGTGTTCCTAGGCTTGTACTTATCAAGAGGTGATACATCAAGCTCTCATGATTCCATCATTTGCAGCCTGCGAGGCACTAAGTTAACTTTTTCTTTACGTTTTCCCTTTTTCTTGCTTTTTTTATGCAGCCACACCGAGATATAAAGTTAATGGCATATGCACATACATCATCGAACAAGCCACATCCACAAAGCAAGCCACATTCTACACAACTCTAGGCCACAAGATCATTCCAACGAACCAACCAGAGCACAATCCCATGGCACTACTCTAGGCCACAAGATCATTCCAACGAACCAACCAGAGCACATGAAAAGTGGGCCTTGGTATAAGAAGTTGGATCTTAAGCTTCTGAATGGTCCAGAATTAGCCCATCTGTTTCCTGACACTCGTGCATCTCAGGCATCTGTTCAACCTTCTTCTCAGGCTCAAGCTCCCGTTGTTACTTCATCTATTCATGATCTACCTTTACCAGTTGTGTTGCACTCCTCATCCATGGAAGATGCTCTAATTCCAGTTCCGACAGTGTCGTCTTTAGCGCCATCATCTGTACCTGTAGTTCATTCTTCTCTCCATGTTGATGCTTCTTCCTCTCATGTTTCTGAGGTTGTTATGGCTGATGGTCCTAATCTTCTGTGCGCAAAAGAGTCATGGCAGCAGGTCAATTGGAAGAAGGCGGCAAGGAAGAAATCTGTTATGTCATCTCACGAGGCTATCCCGCCTCGTTCTATTCAGTGGCATGATAATTTGATGTCTGTTGATGATCATCTCGATGTGGTAGACCATGTTGATTGTGATGAGGCCATTAAACGCCTCAAGGTGGCACAAGGAGTGTGAGTATATACTGTGTATGGGTGGTTTTGCTTAGTGGACTATTTCGTCCTCTAGGTTTTGAGTCCCATGTCACATGTCCCTTGTATGTATCTTGATTTTTCTTGATAATAGATTGCCGTCCTTCAAAGAAAAAAAAAAAACAATCCCATGGCACTGAAATTCACAACCTACCCTATAGCGCCCTAACCTTCATCCCAACCATGCATTTCTGCTAGTTTTCCAAAGGTGGTGCTGCGATCATCCCATATATGTGGCCCCGAAACCTAAACCTCCATCTCCGATGGCCATAGCTCCTCTCAGTCCATGCTTTGGATATGTAACGACCTCTTCAGATTCCTGCTACAACTTATCTACTTCATTTTATCCGAATGCTAGAAAGCTTCGTATTCTTAAGGCTTCTGCATCACGGCCATTGTTTTTGTCATCAGCTATGCCTGCTACTGTAAGAGGTATTGAAGATGGAAGCGCTTCAGCCATTGCGATGTATGGAGATATTGACCAGGTGGGTTTTTCTCTCTCATCTCCATGCCAAGGTGTTTCCGAAATCCGAAGGAGTATTGCTGTCAAAGTGTGTGTCTCTTATGTAGTCATTTAGAATATTCAATCTCTGTCTTTCTAACAAAATTTACTTCTTCAAACTTAAATATGTATCCAGCCGCAGTTCTTTTTTCTGGGCGTTGGATTTGCTGCTTAATTAATTATGATACTTCATTGCTTCAAACTTCAGGGTTTAGACTGCCTCGAGACTTTCAAGGATATTGATGTCAGTGAATTGGGAGCTCTGGCACCCTTGGATGGGCGATACGCAAGCAAAGTGAAGTATCTTCGATCAATATTTAGCGAGTTTGGCCTTATTTGGCGAAGAGTAACAGTGGAGGTATGATCATTTTTCATTCTTTATATTGTGCTGTATGAACCTTGAAGATTAACTTTATGTGGTTCTAGATATATTGGCTTCTAAAATTATCCAAGATACCAGAGATAAACGAAGTACCAAGATTTTCCAAGGAGGCTGAGCTGTTTCTTCTTTCCATCGTTTCTAACTTCAACTTGACTGATGCCTCTGCAATAAAAGATTTTGAAAGAGTCACAAATCACGATGTTAAAGCAGTAGAGTACTTTCTGAAAGAGAAGATCAAAAGCAACTCAGAGGTTTGTAAGGTATTCTCTTCCATTTACTTTTTGCAACCGACGAGGAGCTTTATGGTCCTTTATCATTTTGCAATATAATCCTGTAAGTCTTAAGAGTTAAATAATACTTCAACAACAGCAACAATAATAGTCACCAGAATGTTATCTAGCAAAAATGCATGGGCAGGATGTCTAATATGAGACAGGATTTTACCTTCTTGAGAGACAGCAGATGATAACCTACATGTGTTTATGCTAAGACTCTGTTTCTAGGCTTTTTGACCCAATGGCAAAAAGCTGGAAAAGCACATGGGCAAGCTGCTGGTCATCTTCAGCTTGGAGTTAATAAGGTTAATGCGCTTAAGAACTCTAATTTATCTCTATTGGAGTATGTTTTACTCTTATATGCTCGCACATTTTACCTCACAAAACGAATGGAGAGACAATACCACTGGTAAGAAAAAGGATAGTGACCATAGCAGATATGTCTATATCCAAGGCAGCAATTGTCAAACAAATTGATGGCGAAATGAAAGCTGCACTTTGGCACAACGTCTTAACCTGGAAAAACAGCACCATTAATCAATCAAAGTTTATGCTGCATTTACTATGGTGAGTTCGACTCCAGAAGATATAAAGCAATTAATAGAATAAACAATATGCTGCACCTACTATGGTGATTTCGGCTCCAGAAGATATTAAGCTATCCGCGAATGGTGCTGCAATGGTTGAGGCCAGCACAGATGCCAAAGGGGGGAAAATGGAAACCTGGATTGCAGCCCATTAAAGCATGTCAGTTTTGGTTATACGGGAGGGGGACAAGAAGTCGTTAACAGAGGTGGAAAGTCTAATATAGCAGTGCCGGGTCCTTTTATGTAAGATGATTACAAGGTCATTGTTATGCTTATAGAGAATTTGTTCTGTCCTCAGAAGCTGAAGTGTGTGCCATATTGCATTGATCTTATAAGTACCATTTGTTTTTATGCAGGTCCTTGAGTTTGTTCACTTTGCTTGCACCTCGGAAGATATTAACAATTTGGCACATGGCTTGATGCTGAAAAATGGATTGAATGTACTTCTGCCAGCAATGGACAGAATCATTGAGGACATCCGTTGCATGGCGCATCGGTATGCATCATTAGCTATGCTGTCACGAACCCATGGACAGGTAAAATGACATCCCTATCAGAATCATTTGACTATGTTAGCAAACTTGTAATGTTGGTCTCTATCTATTATTGGCTACTGCTAAGAGGTACGTCGGATATACATTTAAAACATTAGCAAATTTTTGCAGCTATGTTCTAACTTAGCAAACTAGCCGTCCCTTAGATTCAACGAGGGTGTCTTGATGTGACTAGCAGGATAGTCGGAGAGCTCCTCACTATAAACCTGAAATGAACCCTAAGAGTCTATGGAGTGCATCCAAAAGTTTTAAATATGAACAGTCCATTTTTGCTACCTTTTCTTTCAAATATTACATTGTCTATGTGTGCGCTGAAAGTACTATCAGGTCTTCTTCTTACTGGAAGATAAAGAAGAATCCCAATTATCCTCTGATACAAAAGTAGAAGGTTCCTCTTTTACAGATTGATTTTGCGTAAGATTGACCATAAATCATCAATTGTCAGTTCTACTCACCAGGATCAGGAAAAGCACCAGTTAACTATGTGAATGTTTATTCATATCCAAATTGGGCTTGTCTCCAGGTTCAACTCATAAGCAGTCTATATGATATTTTGTATCGTTTTCTTATAATCTTCTCCTGTCAGACTTTTCCAAACTTCAAGATCGTTGGAAAAGACCAGGATCAGCTGACTTTGGAGCTTGTTTTAATAATCCTTTATAGCATTCACTTTGAACCTGAAAACCTAGTGGATGTCACCTTTTTGTCAGAAGCTCCTCCTCACTTAACGTCAGTTAATGTACTGGTTGGCCAGATGAATTTCATACTTGAGATGCGTACCATCGGTGTTATCATAGTCGATACCTCATTTTTGTTAGGCACCAATCTAGCTGTTGCTTATTAATAGTTCTATCAGCTTTGTATTTGGTCCTGTGATTAGTAGATCTTGGCCGTGAATGAGGCCATGAAGAACGTACATGGTACTTATTTTCTTAACAAGTTAGTGATAGCTTCACAAGTAATGGCAGACCTGTTCTATGCTGCTTGGTACCTTTGACAACACTACAGACAACAAAGGAAGCTGAACCTGATGGGAGGAGTTTGTAGGAGAACTTGTCAGCCACTTCAAACTAATGCACTATTTGTGCTTTCGTTGTAAAAAAGCAGTGACACTACACCATGGAGATTGTTTTAACGATACAAGATCTGGTTCTAGCATTCGCTTTGAACCTCAAAATTTAATGGATTTCTGATCTCTTTGTCAGAGTCTCCTGACTTTACATCCAGTTGATGTACTGGTTAGCCAGATAAATTCATACTTGAGATGTGGGCCATTGGTGTTATCATAGGTTGATGCCTCATTTTATGAGAGTCACTTATCTAGCTATTGATTAATAATAATGACATGTTGTCCCGTAATTAGTAGAGCTTGTATGAAGAACGATGCATAGTATTTGTTCCCTTAACAAGCCAGCAATAGCTTTCAGGTAGTAGCAGACCCCTTCTATATTGTTTGGCTATCTTTGCCAACATTACAAATGACAAAAGTAACTGTTGAGACGTCTTTGATTTCCTGGCAGGGGTCTGTATATCTGTGTGAGTACTCATCTCCAACTCCAACAGTTGAAGAATGTGGACCAGCAACTCTATGCCAGTCCACGGAGGAGGAATGCTTTTTATATAGCACTTCCGTTATAAACTATTTTTAGTTGCCAGTAAGATGGTGCCTTTTGAATTTGACAGCTGCTTACTTCTATTGAATCTGTGTGCTTCAGTATATCTTTCATTCAGTGAAAACGTAAATAGTGTTATACCATCCTTTGCATTAGTGACCACCAATGCGGCTGTTTCATTTATTTTCTTTGTTTACCAGTTTCTTGAAATCTCAAGCCATCTTTATGGAATGCTCAAAGAACCTTAATTATTAATGTCACACATTCTTTCTGTTCATAGCCAGCTTCCCCCACCACTCTTGGAAAGGAAATGGCAATTTTCTGCCAGAGACTGAAGGTTGAACGCCAGGCGATAGCTAATGTTGAGATCCTTGGAAAGATGGCTGGTGCCGTTGGCAATTACAATGCCCATCATGCAGCATACCCTAATATAAACTGGGAATCTGTGGCAGAACAGTTTGTTTCATCTTTTGGCATCACCTTCAACCCATATGTCACACAGGTAGCAAATGTTCTTTGAGGCTGCTATATTATGTTTTTCAAATGACATGGAATTACCCATTCTTTTTATGGCAAGATTGAACCACACGACTACATAGCAAGACTGTTTGATGCGATCACACGTTTCAATAACATCCTGACTGACTTTGATCAAGATATTTGGTTATACATTTCCTTGGGCTATTTCAAGCAGGTAACATAGCAATCAGTTTCTTTTTATACTGTGCCTCAAACTAATGCGCATAATTCTAGCGGCCAGTGGCAGGTGAAGTGGGATCTTCCACAATGCCACATAAGGTGAATCCCATTGATTTTGAAAATAGTGAAGGCAATTTGGGTTTGGCAAATGCATCACTTTCTCACTTAAGTGCCAAGCTTTCCAAATCAAGATGGCAGGTACATATTTGTATTTGGTTGGTTGTAAAGGATGCTTTTGCTGATTTTTAAAATTCACAGATTCTAGGATACCTTACTAGTTGAGGAAACTTATGCTGCATTATTACATTGCTATGATGCTGTCTACTATGACGTGATGTGTTCATTCTTTGTCACTTCACTAAAGTGTTAGCGGCTTTGTCATCTTTTAAGTTATCTTCCACGAATTTGAACTTTCGAATGAAGCGCGTCCCATCATGCATGCAGCTGGCACTTTTACAGTAGCATGCATTAATATAGTAGCTACTGCAACATATGACTTCTGGCTGAGTGTGACATGCCTTTGATCTGGGGATGGCCTCTTTTGCTGTTGGCTTATGGATAGCCATGTTTCTAATAATTTTGGATCCCCATCCAATGTTTGTAGCGCGACCTGACGGATTCAACTGTGCTTCGCAATCTCGGGGTCGGCTTAGGATACTCACTTGTTGCTTATGAGAGTACACTGAAGGGGATCAGCAAGCTGGAGGTATTGCTCTAATCTTGGGTCACACTTTCTTATGCCGTTTTCATCATCTTCGTGCTGATATTGGTTGATATCAGGTCAATGAAAATGCCATTCAGGTGGACTTGAACCAACATTGGGAGGTTCTTGCAGAACCCATTCAGACTGTAAGTCCTTTCATATTCCTTAGAATCTAAGATAAGGAAATTTTATTTGCAAAACCTGTTGTCTGTTTTGGCTTGTAGATAATGAGGAGGCATGGCATCCAGGAGCCATATGAAAAGCTGAAGGAATTCACACGTGGTCGTGAAATCACAAGAGAACGCATGCTAGAATTTGTTGAGAAATTGGACTTGCCGGAGAATGTTAAAGAAAATCTTAGAAGTTTGACACCCGAGGGCTACATAGGATATGCTAGTTCACTAGCAAAAAGGGCCTAATCTGTCATTTTCCCTGTGATGCATTGTGTATACTTCCCCATGTGTTAACTACAGGTCGTATTGCAGAATCAACAATTAGCAATCTGATTAAACTACAGGGCGTATTGCAGAATTGAAGATGTGAAGTGAATATGCAAGAAGGCAAAATGAGATGCACGAATTAGCTAGGCTAGTGAGTGAACTGAATGAAAACTAGAAAGGCATGACTATGGCTTTATAGTAGAGCCATGTCAGCAACATGTGGCATGTCTAGTCATCTAGAGAGTATGTCATGGAAAGTATAATGTGCTAACATCCCCCCTGATGACTAACATGGCTAAAAAAAGGAACAGTAAACTGATTATCCCCCCTGAGGGCAATCATGGGGCAGCACGTGAAGAAGTTCTTTCATGCGACTAAACTGATGCCCGCCCAAGGGTTTGGTGAAGCCATCTGCAACTTGATGTTTGGTAGAACAGTAAAATAGAGATAGGTAACCATTTTCGAGTTGCTCTTTGATAAACCATAGCTTGATGTAGCAAATGCATTCTGTGGTCTTTTGCATGGGCAATGGCACCACTGTTATCACAGTAAATGGCTGCTGGCTTGATCAAAAAGCCGAGGTCTTCAAATAGGTGTACTAACCATCTCATTTCTTGAACTGTTGTAACCAAAGCTTTGAGTTTAGCCTCAGTAGTACTAATGCTATTAGTCTTCTGCTTTTTAGAACTCCAGCTTATAGGATTGCCTCCAAAGAAAGACACGTAGCCTAGCCTGTGATGCATTTCCTTTTCTCAAGATCCGTGGAAGCCATGTCAGAGTCAGAGAACAGTAAAAGATGAGGATCTGAAACTTTTGAGTACAAAACTCCTTCATTTTGAGTGCCTTTTAGATAATGTAGAACTCGTTTGGTTGCTTTCCAGTGTGGTTCCTTAGGATGATGCATAAACCTTGTGAGAACTGCAACAATATAAGTAATGTCTGGCCTAGTGTTGGTGAGATATAGTAAAGCGCCAACCAATTGCCTATATAGTGTTGCATCAACATTTTCTTTATCTGTTTCAAGAGTGAGCGTTTGACTCAAATCACATGGAGTGGATAGAGCTTTGCAGTCTGCCATGTGAAATTTGTCAAGCAATTCTGAAATGTATTTCTGCTGCGTGAGATGAATCCCCTGAGGATCTTGCCAGACTTCTAGTCCTAGGCAATAATGCATTAGCCCTAGATCCGTGACTTCAAAGCTGGCTGCAAGTGTTGCTTTAGTATGAGAGATAATGTGAGCTGCATCCCCTGTCATAATGGTGTCGTCTACATAGAGCAGAAGAACATTAACTTGTGATTTTGAGAGAATAAAATATAGGCTAGGATCAGCTCTTGATCTCTGATATCCAAGCTGAATCAAAGAAGTATTGATCTTGGTATTCCAACACCGTGGAGCTTGCCTGAGGCCATACAAGCTTTTTTTCAACTTGCACACATAATTGGGATAATTTTGATCTTTGAAACTATGTGGTTGAGACATATAGAGCTCTTCTTCTAGATCTCCATTTAAAAAAGCTGATTTGAAGTCCATTTGATATAGGGGCCAACGTTTTTGTGCTGCCAATGCTATCACCACCTTCAATGTGTCCAATCGGATGACGGGTGCAAAAACATCATGATAATCAAGTCCTTCTTTTTGCGTGAAACCTTTGGCCACTAGCCTTGCTTTACGCTTAGATAGTGTGCCATCAGCAGCATGATATTTCGTGCGAAACACCCATTTAGCACCAATGACATTAGCTGCTATGGGTTTAGGCATGAGCTCCCATGTTCCTTGCTTATGCAGCATAGTAATTTCCTCTTGTAGGGTCTTTTGCTGCTTGTATATGGCTGACAGGGTCTTGAGGAGCTGATAGCACTTTGGCCATTAGAACATAATTGCAATGGATTTGAGATGGGAGATCATCCGAGTAGTTGACTGGCGGTAAGCGAGCAATTCTTTCAGACCTTCCTTCGAAGCAAAGGAAGATCTGGGACAATTGTTTCCATTGGTGTTTCATGCTGAAACAATGGCAGGTCAAGTGGTGGGATATCGGACTCATCCCTGTTTGATTCCTCATCAGCAAGGGGCTCCTCATATGCTAAAGGTTCAAAGTCATCATAGGCATTGTGAGAGACACCAGTAGCAGCATTAGAAGGACCAATATCAGGAATACTTGTAAGATTGGTAGCGGATGAGGAATGTCCAACCTCCAAACTAGTAGAGCGACCAGCTGGACGAACTTGACCAGCTTGAGTGGCATCTTCAATGTCAAAGGTATTTATGATCACCTTGTCATAATCAGCTTTGTTTGGTTGATAGAACTCTTGAGAGTAGACTGCATCTTCAATAAAATGCATGCTTCGTGATGCAAATACACGTTTAGTGAGAGGATCATAGCATCTCCAACCTTTCATGTTTGTAGGATAGCCAATAAATATGACTTTAGTGGCCCTGTCAGCGAGTTTGCCTTGCTTTTGCAGGAGTTCCCTAGGAACAGTAGCAAATCCTAAGCAGCCAAATACTCTTAGATTTGATACATCTGGTTTTCTGCCATAAAGAGCCTCAAATGGCGTCTTATACTTGATAGCTTGAGTGGGAGCCCTATTACAAAGGTAGGCAGCTGTAACAAACCTAGGGACTTAGCTTGTGTCCGTAGTAATTTGTATAGAGCACAGTGGTATGCGTCCATGGGTGTGTTGGGGGCGCCATTTAAATCTAAATAAAAACTTTAGCTAAGGTAACTTAAAACCTTAATAAATTGAATGCTAAAAGTGTGAGCACACTAAAATCAGAGGAAGGAAAGAATCGTGGCTGCCAGATAGCGGCATGATCTTGCTTACAAATGCATGCCAAATTACCATCTGACCTGATTCTGGGATGGATCCTGCCAAGTGTTCTTAAGGCAAGGATATATAAGAAATAGAAGAGTTGGCCGGATGGGCAAAAAGGAGGAAGAAGAGAATCGGTTGGGCTGATCAAATTGGAGGCAGAGCAAGGAAAACAAGAGTCCAAAGCTAAATTCAGGTGGGGATTTGATATTTGTATTGATTTACGGGGCTGATTGGGGGCCGGATTATGTAGAGCGAATCTACGAAGCATGTCGTCACACACTGTAATCCCAACCCCAGTTTATAAATAACAATCTGTCATGCCCATTTGCTCCGTGCTTCCAAATCCGGCAGACCCTGCTTGAATTCGGCCATCAAATACAGTGAACCTAAGCTTGCTTTGATCTGCTGTGAAATATTCCTTCTGTCTGCATGTCTCCACTACCATGGATAAATTTATAGTGCCGTCTTCTTCCTCTGATTCTTATGCTAGAGATCGCCTTTGCACTCGGAATATGTTTGGGAATGAACTCCTGTCTTGTAGAGCCAGTCGGCCAGCCAAAAAGGGGCCGCTGTTGGGCGCCCACGAACCTGTTACAGTGATTTTCTGATTTTCATTGCAGGGAGATACCAGGGTTCGGTATTCCCAGACCTTTAAAAACTTATTTTAAAGTTAAACCTTAAATTTTTAAGTTGTTTATAAGTTAAAGCTTGAAACTCTTAAGTTGTCTACATAGGCAAATAAACCTCATGAGACCAAGATGCCATTGAATGTTGTTGCCACTCCAGTATTAGGGAAATCTGCCTGGGATGTCTATGTGTGCATTTAAGATTGCTCTATAAATATGAATGGGGTATGGGGCATCTTACGGAATTGTATTATGTATCTGAGATGGTATTATGGATGTAGTGCACTTGTATCAAGAATGTTGTGCATTTGCATTCAATGGCCCACCTTCGGAGGGGTGGAGTGGCCGTGTAACTCCACATCCGTGCCAGATGGTCTGACGGATGAGTTGAACTCTGTATGTACAGATGGAGAGAGTGGTCTCCTTGGGGTCGCCACCCAAGGATTACGCTTGGCATGTAGTATGCATGAAAAATGGTAGTTTTATGAATGTGCTAACCTTGCAGGGGAGTATCAACCTAACAGGTAAATCACGTACTATTGTTATTGTTATGCATGAATGTGTAGACCCCAATGTCCCTCCCCACTTAGTCCTTGTGGACTAACCCCGGATGTTTGTTGTGTTGTAAGATGGCACGTCCGGAAGCCACGATTATGTTGGACCTAGACTCTTTTGTTACCTGGTGGTTCAACGAGACGGAGGCTGAGCCGGCTTTAATGTCTAAGGAACGAGTTTACGAGATCTTAATATCCTTGTTTAGGGAGTTGTATTATGCGCAACGGCAACCCCAAATTGCGGCCCAAGACCCGGAGACGGATGGAGAGTCTTCCGGGGATAGCTCTAGCGACGACTCCTCGGTCACTTCCGAGGAGGGGGAAGATCAAAGGGCCAATTAGGCATGGGTGACGGGGTTGGCTTCGGGTTTTTGTATATTATGGGTGTATGGTGAACTCTCATTTCTATGTCTTTGGCATTGGGCCTAATGTAAACGATTTGATTGTAACCATAACTCTATGAATATAAGTTCAGCATGATTTGATTGTCTATATCCGAGTTATTCAGTGAAACGGCCTAGGCCAGGTCCGTTGCGCTGAATAACTCGGATATAGACAATCAAATCATGCTGAACTTATATTCATAGAGTTATGGTTACAATCAAATCGTTTACATTAGGCCCAATGCCAAAGACATAGAAATGAGAGTTCACCATACACCCATAATATACAAAAACCCGAAGCCAACCCCGTCACCCATGCCTAATTGGCCCTTTGATCTTCCCCCTCCTCGGAAGTGACCGAGGAGTCGTCGCTAGAGCTATCCCCGGAAGACTCTCCATCCGTCTCCGGGTCTTGGGCCGCAATTTGGGGTTGCCGTTGCGCATAATACAACTCCCTAAACAAGGATATTAAGATCTCGTAAACTCGTTCCTTAGACATTAAAGCCGGCTCAGCCTCCGTCTCGTTGAACCACCAGGTAACAAAAGAGTCTAGGTCCAACATAATCGTGGCTTCCGGACGTGCCATCTTACAACACAACAAACATCCGGGGTTAGTCCACAAGGACTAAGTGGGGAGGGACATTGGGGTCTACACATTCATGCATAACAATAACAATAGTACGTGATTTACCTGTTAGGTTGATACTCCCCTGCAAGGTTAGCACATTCATAAAACTACCATTTTTCATGCATACTACATGCCAAGCGTAATCCTTGGGTGGCGACCCCAAGGAGACCACTCTCTCCATCTGTACATACAGAGTTCAACTCATCCGTCAGACCATCTGGCACGGATGTGGAGTTACACGGCCACTCCACCCCTCCGAAGGTGGGCCGTTGAATGCAAATGCACAACATTCTTGATACAAGTGCACTACATCCATAATACCATCTCAGATACATAATACAATTCCGTAAGGTGCCCCCATACCACATTCATACTTATAGAGCAATCTTAAATGCACACATAGACATCCCACATCATATACTAGCTAGGCAGATTCTTTTCCCTAATACTGGAGTGGCAACAACATTCAATGGCATCTTGGTCTCATGAGGTTTATTTGCCTAGCGGGTTGGTAGAGGTACTACAATTTGTAGACAACTTAAGGGTTTTAAGCTTTAACTTATAAACAACTTAAAAATTTAAGGTTTAACTTTAAAATAAGTTTTTAAAGGTCTGGGAATACCGGACCCTGGTATCTCCCTGCAATGAAAATCAGAAAGTCACTGTAACAGGTTCGTGGGCGCCCAACAGTGGCCCCTTTTTGGCTGGCCGACTGGCTCTACAAGACAGGAGTTCATTCCCAAACATATTCCGAGTGCAAAGGCGATCTCTAGCATAAGAATCATAGGAAGAAGACGACACTATAAATTTATCCATGGTAGTGGAGACAAAGTGCATGAAGGAATATTTCACAGCAGATCAAAGCAAGCTTAGGTTCACTGGATTTGATGGCCGAATTCAAGGTGGTGCGCCCGACTTGGAAGCATAACGAGCAAATGGGCATGACAGATTGTTATTTATAAACTGGGGTTGGGATTATAGGCAGGTGGCGGCATGCTTCAGAGATTCAGCTCTACATAATCCGTCCCCAATCAGGCCGAAAATCAATACAAAGATCAAATCCCCACCTGGATTTAGCTTTGGACTCTTGTTTTCCTTGCTCTGCTTCGAATTTGATCAGCCCAACCGATTCGCTTCTTCCTCCTTTTTGCCCATCCGGCCAACTCTTCTATTTCTTATATATCCTTGCCTTAAGAACACTTGGCAGGATCCATCCCAGGATCAGGTCAGATGGTAATTTGGCATGCATCGTTAAGCAAGATCCTGCCGCTATCTGGCAGCCACGATTCTTTCCTTCCCCTGATTTTAGTGTGCTCACACTTTTAGCATTCAATTTATTTAAGGTTTTAAGTTACCTTAGCTAAAGTTTTTATTTAGATTTAACATTAGGGCAGATTTGGGGTCTCAAAATGGCATCCTATCAGCCATTCCACGTCATATTTCCGCTTCTTTTTTTTCCATGCCACCTAGGATACCAAAATCTCATCATTACAGATTTACTTGGAATATTCTCCCGGAATAAGGGGGATTGCGCATTCATGGCGCCATATATATTTAATTCTGTTGGTTGTCAGACAGGCTGATGCAACACGTGGCACTTCTAAAAAGCCACTTGCTTTATAGCATACCGGCAACTCATGACGGTGTCTCTTGGTTTGTCAGATGCCAAGCGTGCGTGTCACCGATTCTTGCGCTATTTTCATTTAGAGGCCATAGTCATACAAGCTTCCCGCCTTCCACATTTCAAAATTTGAATGTGTAGGTTGAAGCTTTGTATCGACTTTCATTTCGAGGCTTCGCAAGGGTTTGCGCTTTATGGATGGTTCACATGGGAAGTTTAGGCCCTCCACCGAGTTTCGGGCGAGTCAAGACCGATTAAAAAATTCAATTTGCGCATCGCCTACATAAGTTGGATCTTGCAAGGGCTGATTTTCCAAAACGGGCTGAATTTTTTTGCCTCTGCCCAAGTTCAGCGGTTTTAAGCGGCCAAGCTGATTCGGGTCCATGTGAACCCAAAGATTAACTTAGGGATCTTTACTTCATCCCAATACAGGCTTCCCGCCCCCTACAATTCGAAATTTGAATTTGCTTAATGTATAAAAGCATGGATTGTAGGAGAATGGACTTTTCGATTTCCATATGCACGTTGCAAATTTCAAAAACGAGATTAGTACGGACGTTCGGCTCACACGAAGCGAATTGTGCTGGGGCATACAAATTGTACACCTTCATTTCGCGCCGTGCGATCCACGCAGTATGGAAGATCCAAATGATGTGTGGATAAGGATCCAACTGACTCACGAATATGCTTCAGTCTTCAATCGCAAAAAAGGAGGTCTAAAAAATAAGAACTTAGACCTCGACGTGTTGTGTCTTGCAGGCTCAAAAAGTGTCAACATCTGGGCGGATGGCAGTTTATATCCATTGGATCCGTTGAGTGGCAAGAAACCGTCATTTCAGGATGTTTCAAGTTTAGTCCGATTTTGTGGTGACGGTAACTCTGGCCTCCTAGGATATTGTGAGAGATTGAGAGAGGATGAAGGCATTCGGAATCGAATACAGTTCCTTGAGATGAGCTGCTTCCGATAAGGAAGGGGAAATGTCCGTGAAGATGCTAATAAATGAGCCGGCTTTAATGTCTAAGGAACGAGTTTACGAGATCTTAATATCCTTGTTTAGGGAGTTGTATTATGCGCAAAGGCAACTCCAAATTGCGGCCCAAGACCCGGAGACGGATGGAGAGTCTTCCGGGGATAGCTCTAGCGACGACTCCTCGGTCACTTCCGAGGAGGGGGAAGATCAAAGGGCCAATTAGGCATGGGTGACGGGGTTGGCTTCGGGTTTTTGTATATTATGGGTGTATGGTGAACTCTCATTTCTATGTCTTTGGCATTGGGCCTAATGTAAACGATTTGATTGTAACCATAACTTATGAAATAAGAAAGATGATTTGATTGTCTATATCCGAGTTATTCAGTGAAACGGCCTAGGCCAGGTCCGTTGCGCTGAATAACTCGGATATAGACAATCAAATCATGCTGAACTTATATTCATAGAGTTATGGTTACAATCAAATCGTTTACATTAGGCCCAAGGCCACACACATAGAAAGGAGAGTTCACCATACACCCATAATATACAAAAACCCCAAGTCAACCCCGTCACCCATGCCTAATTGGCCCTTTAATCTTCCCCCTCCTCGGAAGTGACCGAAGTCGTCGCTAGAGCTATCCCCGGAAGACTCTCCATCCGTCTCCGGGTCTTGGGCCGCAACTTGGGGTTGCCTTTACGCATAATACAACTCCCTAAACAAGGATATTAGGATCTCGTAAACTCGTTCCTTAGACATTAAAGCCGGCTCAGCCGCCGTCTCGTTGAACCACCAGGTAACAAAAGAGTCTAGGTCCAACACAATCGTGGCTTCAAGATGTGCCATCTTACAACACAACAAACATCCGGGGTTAGTCCACAAGGACTAAGTGGGGAGGGACATTGGGGTCTACACATTCATGCATAACAATAACAATAATACGTGATTTACCTGTTACGTTGATACTCCCCTGCAAGGTTAGCACATTCATAAAACTACCATTTTTCATGCATACTACATGCCAAGCGTAATCCTTGGGTGGCGACCCCAAGGAGACCACTCTCTCCATCTGTACGTATAGGGTTCAACTCATCCGTCAGGCCATCTGGCACGGATGCGGAGTTACACGGCCACCCCACCCCTCCGAAGGTGGGCCGTTGAATGCAAATGCACAACATTCTTGATACAAGTGCACTACATCCATAATACCATCTCAGATACATAATACAATTCCGTAAGGTGCCCCCATACCCCATTCATACTTATAGAGCAATCTTAAATGTACACATAGACATCCCACATCATATACTAGCTAGGCAGATTCTTTTCCCTAATACTGGAGTGGCAACAACATTCAATGGCATCTTGGTCTCATGAGGTTTATTTGCCTAGCGGGTTGGTAGAGGTACTACAATTTGTAGACAACTTAAGGGTTTTAAGCTTTAACTTATAAACAACTTAAAAATTTAAGGTTTAACTTTAAAATAAGTTTTTAAAGGTCTGGGAATACCGGACCCTGGTATCTCCCTGCAATGAAAATCAGAAAGTCACTGTAACAGGTTCGTGGGCGCCCAACAGTGGCCCCTTTTTGGCTGGCCGACTGGCTCTACAAGACAGGAGTTCATTCCCAAACATATTCCGAGTGCAAAGGCGATCTCTAGCATAAGAATCAGAGGAAGAAGACGGCACTATAAATTTATCCATGGTAGTGGAGACATGCAGACAGAAGGAATATTTCACAGCAGATCAAAGCAAGCTTAGGTTCACTGTATTTGATGGCCGAATTCAAGCAGGGTCTGCCGGATTTGGAAGCACGGAGCAAATGGGCATGACAGATTGTTATTTATAAACTGGGGTTGGGATTACAGGCAGGTGACGACATGCTTCAGAGATTCGGCTCTACATAATCCGTCCCCAATCAGCCCGGAAATCAATACAAAGATCAAATCCCCACCTGAATTTAGCTTTGGACTCTTGTTTTCCTTGCTCTGCCTCCAATTTGATCAGCCCAACCGATTCTCTTCTTCCTCCTTTTTGCCCATCCGGCCAACTCTTCTATTTCTTATATATCCTTGCCTTAAGAACACTTGGCAGGATCCATCCCAGAATCAGGTCAGATGGTAATTTGGCATGCATTTGTAAGCAAGATCATGCCGCTATCTGGCAGCCACGATTCTTTCCTTCCTCTGATTTTAGTGTGCTCACACTTTTAACATTCAATTTATTAAGGTTTTAAGTTACCTTAGCTAAAGTTTTTATTTAGATTTAAATGGCGCCCCCAACACACCCATGGACGCATACCACTGTGCTATATACAAATTACTACGGACACAAGCTAAGTCCCTAGGTTTGTGGCACGTCCTGAAGCCACGATTGTGTTGGACCTAGACTCTTTTGTTACCTGGTGGTTCAATGAGACGGAGGCTGAGCCAGCTTTAATGTCTAAGGAACGAGTTTACGAGATCCTAATATCCTTGTTTAGGGAGTTGTATGATGCGCAAAGGCAACCCCAAATTACGGCCCAAGACCCGGAGACGGATGGAGAGTCTTCCGGGGATAGCTTTAGCGACGACTTCTCGTTGAAGTCTCGTTGAACCACCAGGTAACAAAAGAGTCTAGGTCGAACACAATCGTGGCTTCAGGACGTGCCATCTTACAACACAACAAACATCCGGGGTTAGTCCACAAGGACTAAGTGGGGAGGGGCATTGGAGTCTACACATTCATGCATAACAATAACAATAATACGTGATTTACCTGTTACGTTGATACTCCCCTGCAAGGTTAGCACATTCATAAAACTACCATTTTCCATGCATACTACATGCCAAGCGTAATCCTTGGGTGGCGACCCCAAGGAGACCACTCTCTCCATCTGTACGTATAGGGTTCAACTCATCCGTCAGGCCATCTGGCACGGATGCGGAGTTACACGGCCACCCCACCCCTCCGAAGGTGGGCCGTTGAATGCAAATGCACAACATTCTTGATACAAGTGCACTACATCCATAATACCATCTCAGATACATAATACAATTCCGTAAGGTGCCCCCATACCCCATCCATATTTATAGAGCAATCTTAAATGCACACATAGACATCTCACATCATATACTAGCTAGGCTTCTTTTCCCTAATACTGGACTGGCAATAACATTCAATGGCATCTTGGTCTCATGAGGTTTATTTGCCTAGCGGGTTGGTAGAGGTACTACAATTTGTAGACAATTTAAGGGTTTTAAGCTTTAACTTATAAACAACTTAAAAGTTTAAGGTTTAACTTTAAAATAAGTTTTTAAAGGTCTGGGAATACCGGACCCTGGTATCCCCCTGCAATGAAAATCAGAAAGTCACTGTAACAGGTTCGTGGGCGCCCAACAGCGGCCCCTTTTTAGCTGGACGACTGGCTCTACAAGCTCGCCCTAGGAAGGAGTTCATTCCCAAACACATTCAGAGTGCAAAGGCGATCTCTAGCATAAGAATCATAGGAAGAAGACGACACTATAAATTTATCCATGGTAGTGGAGACAGGCAGACAGAAGGAATATTTCACAGCAGATCAAAGCAAGCTTAGGTTCACTGGATTTGATGGCCGAATTCAAGCAGGGTCTGCCAGCTTGGAAGCACGGAGCAAATGGGCATGACAGATTGTTATTTATAAACTGGGGTTGGGATTATAGGCAGGTGGCGGCATGCTTCAGAGATTCAGCTCTACATAATCCGTCCCCAATCAGGCCGAAAATCAATACAAAGATCAAATCCCCACCTGGATTTAGCTTTGGACTCTTGTTTTCCTTGCTCTGCTTCGAATTTGATCAGCCCAACCGATTCGCTTCTTCCTCCTTTTTGCCCATCCGGCCAACTCTTCTATTTCTTATATATCCTTGCCTTAAGAACACTTGGCAGGATCCATCCCAGGATCAGGTCAGATGGTAATTTGGCATGCATCTGTAAGCAAGATCCTGCCGCTATCTGGCAGCCACGATTCTTTCCTTCCCCTGATTTTAGTGTGCTCACACTTTTAGCATTCAATTTATTTAAGGTTTTAAGTTACCTTAGCTAAAGTTTTTATTTAGATTTAACATTAGGGCAGATTTGGGGTCTCAAAATGGCATCCTATCAGCCATTCCACGTCATATTTCCGCTTCTTTTTTTTCCATGCCACCTAGGATACCAAAATCTCATCATTACAGATTTACTTGGAATATTCTCCCGGAATAAGGGGGATTGCGCATTCATGGCGCCATATATATTTAATTCTGTTGGTTGTCAGACAGGCTGATGCAACACGTGGCACTTCTAAAAAGCCACTTGCTTTATAGCATACCGGCAACTCATGACGGTGTCTCTTGGTTTGTCAGATGCCAAGCGTGCGTGTCACCGATTCTTGCGCTATTTTCATTTAGAGGCCATGGTCATACAAGCTTCCCGCCTTCCACATTTCAAAATTTGAATGTGTAGGTTGAAGCTTTGTATCAGACTTTCATTTCGAGGCACTGCGGCTGCGCCTTATGGATGGTTCACATGGAGAAGTTTAGGCCCTCCGCTGAGTTCTGGCGGAGTCAGCACTGATTAAAAAATTCAGCGCTGCATCAGCTACGCAAGTTGGATCTTGCAAGGGCTGATTTTCCAAAACGGGGCTGAATTTTTTTGCCTCAGCCCAAGTTCAACAGGTTTTAAGCCAGCGCTTCGCAGTTCGTCCATGTGAACCCAGCATTAACCGGGATCTTTACTTCATCCCAATACAGGCTTCCCGCCCCCTACAATTCGAAATTTGAATTTGCTTAATGTATAAAAGCATGGATTGTAGGAGAATGGACTTTTCGATTTCCATATGCACGTTGCAAATTTCAAAAACGAGATTAGTACGGACGTTCGGCTCACACGGTTTAATTGTTTGGGGCATACAAATTGTACACCTTCATTTTGGCCCGTCGCGATCCACGCAGCGATATGGAAGATCCAAATGATGTGTGGATAAGGATCCAACCGACTCACTAATATGCTTCAGTCTTCAATCTTAAAAAGGAGGTCTAAAAATAAGAACTTAGACCTCGGCGTGTTGTGTCTTGTGTGCTCAAAAAGTGTCAACATCCGGGCGGATGGCGGTTTATATCCATTGGATCCGTTGAGTGGCAAGAAACCGTCATTCGGGATGTTTCAAGTTTAGTCCGATTTTGTGGTGACGGTAACTCGGCCTCCTAGGATATTGTGAGAGATTGAGAGAGGATGAAGGCATTCGAATCGAATACAGTTCCTTGAGATGAGCTGCTCCAGATAAGGAAGGGGAAATGTCCGTGAAGATGCTAATAAATGACATTATACTTTGCAATGTGAAGGGTTTATACATTCTTGAAGTACAAAGGTTATGGTGTTTGTGTTTAGATACCGCTAATACAAGAAGTCTTTGACTACTTTTAACAATAGATTCCTTTAAAAATCTATTGCTATTTAAATTATAGCAAAAATGAGTCTTGAAACTCTTTAAGTAGTAGAAGAACTCTTTGACTAGTTATCCATTTGATGACCATTTTTTAAGAAAATATGATATGTGACATTCTTATATGCAAACATTCATAAAATTTATGAACATTGAAGGTCAAAGCCATCCTTGTTTAAAGAGGATCATATGATGCGAAATCTTCATGCGCAGAAGTAATTGCATATAAGAAATTCGCCTGGTGTAATCCTTGCGTAAAAAAGTAAATAGAAACACAAATATTGAACTTACAACTTAGCGTAAACAAATAGTATTTTAATAAACCAACACTTTATATACTAACACTTTACACTTTAAATAAGATATTTTTTTCTTTCCTTTTACTTGAAAGCAATTTTTTTTTTCAAGATGGATCACACCAAGCGAATAATACATATGCAAAAAAAAGGGACACACTAAATTCGCATGGTGTGATCCACTTTCTTATTTGTTGTCAAAATAAAATTAAACACAAGTACTCATTCCTATTTGTATCTAAAATGCTTTACCACTCTTAAGTACATAAGTCATTATCCCTTTTCAAAGAGCATATTATTTTTCAAGAAGGATCACACCAAGCGAATAGTACATATGCAACAAAAATGGAACACACTAAATTCGCATCGTGTGATCCACTTTCTTATTTGTTGTCAAATTAAAATTAAACACAAGTACCCCTTCTCATTTAATGCTTTACCACCCCAAGTGCATAAAGTTATTAGTCCTTTTCAAAGAGCATATCTTTTTTTAAGAAGGATCACATCAAGCATCCTATTTGCATCTAAAATACTTTACCAACTCTAGTAGTACATAAAGTTATTAGCCCTTTTCAAAAAGCAAACACTTTATCAATAAATGAGCACGTCACATATCCACACTTAACTTCAAATAAGACACATATATATTTCTTTTATTAAAAGATAATCAAAGTAATTTTACTATAGGAAGTCATCTTTTTCCAAAAAGATCACACCAAGCGAATTTTGTATAAGCTAAAAGGTTGGAATATACTAAATTCGCATGGTGTGATCCACTTTCTTGTTTGTTGTCAATAGATAATAACACCAAGTCCCTCATCAATAGTCTCCCATTTGCATATAAAATATGTATCATTCCAAGTTATATTATCATTCCAAGAATATAAGCACTTAGGCGGAACTATTGGCGGAACTCTTAGCGGCAAAATAACAGTTAGTCATCTGGCTTTTCGATGTCCTTGAAGAGGACCTCCCGAAAGGGAGAAACAGCATCGGAAGAGGCCCAAAATCCAGAAGATGAGGAGCTGCTCCAATTACTTCGTGGCCTAACCTGCGAATTGAAAGCTTCAAGAGATGAAATTAAATTCATTACAGATGAATTGAAAGCAACTAGGGAAGAGCTACGAAATGTAAAGGGAGAGATGAAGGCTGTGAAAGAAGAACTGCAGGCAATCAAGAGTGATATAAAAGAGTTGAAATCTGGAATAACTGAAGTAAAAGAAACTTTGGAAGAAGATTCCCAATCTGAGTCTAATTCTGATCAAGAGCAAATGGTAGAACAAATTACCTCTAAATTGGAAAACAGAAAATTTGTCTCAATAGAAGCACGGACAAGAGTCGCCCAGCACAGAAGCCATTTGAAAGGGCAGAAGCTTTGGCTAAATGACGATCTTACTGTGCAGCAACAAAAAGAGAGAAAGCAACTCTTAGATGAAGTAAAAAGACTTAGAGGCGAAGGCCAAAATGCGTACATTGTTAATAATAGACTGGTTGTCCGCAACAGGGCATAGGGAAGCGATGCCTCCAGGCTTTTAATTTGGAATGTGCATGGACTAAGTGAAAATACCATCATCAGTAATGCTGCTTTGTTTCAAAACTATGACATTTTGGTTTTTCTGGAAACATGGGAATTGGAAACAAACAGATTATTGACAATTCCTGGTTTTGAAGTTATAGATTCAGCCTGGAATTTCATAGGAAACAGTAGAAGGGGATGGGGCGGGATAGCTTGCTATGCAAAGAAAGACATTGTAAAATCAGTTACAATAGAGAAGAAGGATGCATATGCGCAATATATTTGGCTGAAAATTCACACAAGCAGGACTGTTATATACATGGCTGTTGCATATTTTGCGCCATTAGATCCGCAACCTGCAACGATATACACAAATAAAGGTTTAAGTGCAGATGATCCTTTTCTTCATTTAGCCTCTGATGTATTAACATTTAAACAGAAAGGACCAGCTTTCATAGTAGGTGATTTGAATGGGAGAATCAGCAATAAACAAGCCGTATTGTTGTCAGGAGAAGGCAATGAACTGTGGCTAAATGAACTGATTGAACAGAAGGACACATGGCCACGATCATCCATGGACACCATGCAAAATAAGATGGGTAGGCATGTTCTTACACTATGTGAATCATTTGATATGATAATCTACAATGGTCTTGAAAGATATCCTAGCTCCAGAGGATTTACATGCTACCAGCCAAATGGTTCTAGCACTGTGGATTTGTTAATTGGTGAACCAAAAAATTTGCAGCTTGTGACAGAATTCATGGTGCTTGACAGAAGTCCAGACTCAGATCATGCACCTTTGCACATTTGCTTGAATATGCAATGCAGCAAAGAAACGCTACCAGTCTTGCCACAGCCGAAACTAAGAGTAAACTATAAATTAGCTTCAGATTATACAGATGTATTAACTCATAAACTAGAAAACATAGCATGGGAAGATAGCTTAAACAGAAGTATGCTTATTCAAAGTTTAATACTGGATGCAGCATCCTCGTTTTTGGCTATTCAAACCCACAGGGAAGAAGAAAACGAGATAGTAAATGGTTTGACAAAGAATGTTTTGAAGCTAAGCTGAAGTTTAAGCAGACCAAAGAGGCGCAAGAATTGAAAGTCTACAGGAACATAGTGAAAAGAAAGAAAAGGGCATGGTTACGGAATCACCAAGATATGGTAATGACAGAGCAGGAGATAGACCCAAAAAGATTTTTCAATAGGCTCAAAAAACATATGGAGACAGCCACTATTCAAAGAGATGATCTATTTGGATTGGTGAAAGCCTTATACCAGACTCCGAGTGAACAAGGGTTTTTATTTCATCGTAGAAACTCATTGCTATTTACTAGCACAGATGTGATTGATGCGCTTAAGACCATGGCAAATGGCAGAGCATGTGACTCAAATGGGTTGTCTATAGAACTCTTGAAATGGGGAGGATCTAAGCTGCATGAATTCCTTGCGGATCTATGTAATGATGCACTGAAAAATGGGTTTCCTGATGCATGGTGCTTAAACAGGGTCGTACCTATCCATAAGGCTGGTAACAAAGAAGATGTGCGAAACTATCGGACCATTTTGGTGAGTAATGTGTTTGCAAAGTTGTTTGCATCTATGCTTGAACGAAAATTGTCTTCGTGGGCAGACAAAAAAGATATTCGTGCTGTTTGCCAGGCAGGTTTTAGAACTGACCATTCCACTCTTGATCATTTAGTTACACTGCGAGTTTTGTCTGAAGGTGCAAAGGGTGCTGGTAATAAAAGATTTCTTGCCTTTATAGATCTCACAAAAGCCTTTGATACAGTTAAGAGAACAGATCTTGCCCACAGGTTGGAAATGCTTGAAATCCCAGAAGAACTTTATCATGCAGTTGCATGCTTGTATGACAGAGTACTAGTAGAACTATCCTTCCCATTTACAGGACCAGACAAAGTGCAGAATACGATTGGAGTAAAGCAAGGTTGCCCTTGCTCTCCGACTCTTTTTGGATTGTTCATAGATGAACTAGAAAGCTGGATGGCGCGTCTTGGGGGGCCAGGAGCCCAATTGGGGAGGTATGTCTTGCAGCTCTTGATTTTTGCTGATGACATTGTATTAGTTTCGAAGACTGCAACTGGGTTACAACGTCATCTTGATGTGTTATGTGCCTTTTGTGAACAAAAAAGCATGAAGATCAATCCTGAAAAGTCAAAGATAATGGTGCTAGGAGGCAGGGATAGCACAATCTTATATGCAGGTGGTGTTCCACTTGAACAAGTAATGAAGTATAAATATTTGGGAGTAGAAATGACGAATAATTATAAGTGGACATTGGCAGCCCAAAAGCGTGTATCAGGTGGTTTCAGGGCATTTTATAGTATGATGTATCAGTGTAAGGTCAACAATTTTGAGCATTGGCGATTAAGAAAACTCCTTTTTGGGATACAAGTAAAAACAGTTGTCCTTTATGGAAGTCCAGTTTGGGGGCCAGGTTTGTCTTTAAAGGGATGGAGAGACATAGAGAAGATACAAAAAAGATTTTTAATAGCTGAATTGGGAGTTAAGGTGCAAACTCCATACTGCATGCTGCTGGCTGAAACAGGTTTATTACCTCTTGAAGTAGAGGCATTATGCAGAACCATCTCATATGTGAATCGAGTCCAAGCCATGGGCACAGATCGATTACCATATCAGGCCCTTGTGCATAGCACAAAAGGGTGGTATGCTGATGTTATGAGATGGGCAAGAAAATGGTTGGACGATGATGCTTGGCCAGTATTCCAAAAATTTGAAGAAATACATGATTATGTGGCTGCACGAGCAATTCGCAAATTGTGGCAAGTAAGTGATGAATCTGACGTGAAAACCAAGTTTTACCTTGCTGAGATAAATGATCTATCGGAGTATAAAGAGCAGTCTTATCTACTTTCATGTATTAGCAGAAGAAAACGTATGTTTATCTCTCAAATCAGATTGTCATCTCATCATTTGCATATTGAGACTGGAAGGTGGAATAATATACCTCGCAATGAGCGGTTCTGTCCGAGTTGCTTAGATCCAGCAATTGAAGACGAAGAGCACGCATTCTTGAACTGCTCAGCATATGAACAAGTTAGGTGCCAGTATGATATTACAGCATCGACACTTGGTGAACTCTTTGATGCTGTACCTACGCATACCTTATATTCATATCTTAGAGATATTTTTAAAGAGAGAGAAGAGATAAGTGAACTTTTCAATTTTATGAGTAATTTTGACATTGATGGCATTCTAGACTAAGTGCCAAATAGATCTGTATTTTGTTTGCCATAGAGGCCTGGGGGCCTAAATGGCTTGGTCAATAAATTAAAAAAAAAAAAAAATTATGTTTTATGAACTAAACTTTTTCAAAGAGGGTCCCAAAGCAAAATACAAAACACTTAATCAATAAGCCAACACTTTACCAACAACCAAAGCTTTATTAAATAAGATTTTTATGTTATTTTATCAAACCTAACAATGTTTCCATATGTGACACTTTGAGTTAACTGATCCAAAGGATCATGAAAGCGACATTTTATACAATATGTCGGAGCTTTTGTGTCGTGGCATTAGTAAACACCTCTAATGGAGCAAATATTTTGTAACTCATTTTTTCAACAACCCTGGATGCACGCCTTATCAAACATTTCTTCATTGCAAGGACACCATTCTCATAACTTTGAGGCTTGCACAATTCGCTTAAACGAGGTCATGGGACGACTTTCAAGCTCGGCTCCCACAACTTTACAACGTAAAACTAGATGCCCATTGCCCTGAATGTATATCTTGGAAAAGCATGTCTCTTATGTCCATATGTTAGACAACAACGATGCTAGTAATGCTTTTCCCTAGTCTCAAATCCCCAACATCTGATAAATATAGCCCAAAGAAAAATATTTGATTCAGTGAGTGAATATAAATCAAGAAGAGGGAAGAAAAAAGAAGCAAGGATCACATGACGCGAAATCTCACTACACATTTACAAAGTGCATATGCATTTTCGCATGGTGTGATCCATGTATTATTGAGGGTGAAAATTTGCAAATATCCTCCTCTTCAAATCCCTTCCCCCCCTCCCTTCCCCCTTTTTTTTTGCAATATATTATCCATAGCATTTATTTTGAACCCTATAGTTCTACCTATTCATTGTGTATGAATGTCGCTCCGGCGATGTAACTCCATAGTCACCCTTCGTTAAGGATAGCATTCTCACCCACAAGCCTATGGATAGATATCCTTCCACCGTCATGCCTTTATTATTTTGTATGGGTAGTAAAAACATGGCATGTAATGTACGTTTGCTTGTCTGCACATCGCCTCGTCGTTGTTGCTTAACTCTATGCTCGCCCCGCAAAAACACAGACACTATTGGAGACTTGGATTCCAAATGAAGAGCGAAGGTGGAGAGGATGCACGTAGCGGCGCTAATGTGAACAATGGAAATCTTGGTGCCAAAATTTGATAAGGTGGTTGGTGCATGTGGGCATGTGCACAGTAGGCGGGAAAAGTAGCCATTATTTTGGTCCACGATACGATTTTCGAAAAATGCGGGCCATTAATGTGGTTGCAATGAATGCACAAACATGTCCTATGAAATTTCGCCATGTGGATGCCAAGTAAGCCTGCTCCTCTTTCTACTTGCCAACTAATACTGACTTTGGAAAAAAATGCGCAAACATCATTGGTCGCGAGAAACATGACGTGGAATTCTGGCATCCAAGATATGGGCCATTTTGAGACCCCAAATCCGCCCTAATGATGGCGCCCCCAACACACCCATGGACGCATACCACTGTACTATATACAAATTACTACGGATACAAGCTAAGTCCCTAGGTTTGTGGCACGTCCTGAAGCCACGATTGTGTTGGACCTAGACTCTTTTGTTACCTGGTGGTTCAACGAGTCGGAGGCTGAACCGGCTTTAATGTCTAAGGAACGAGTTTACGAGATCCTAATATCCTTGTTTAGGGAGTTGTATTATGTGCAAAGGCAACCCCAAATTACGGCGCAAGACCCGGAGACGGATGGAGAGTCTTCCGGGGATAGCTCTAGCGACGACTCCTCGGTCACTTCCGAGGAGGGGGAAGATCAAAGGGCCAATTAGGCATGGGTGACGGGGTTGGCTTGGGGTTTTTGTATATTATGGGTGTATGGTGAACTCTCCTTTCTATGTATGTGGCCTTGGGCCTAATGTAAACGATTTGATTGTAACCATAACTCTATGAATATAAGTTCAGCATGATTTGATTGTCTATATCCGAGTTATTTAGCGCAACGGCCTGGGCTAGATCCGTTTCAGTTGGTATCAGAGCCCAAAGTTCTGACAACCTTCGGGCCGTGGGAATTAAGGGTTAGAAACTTAAGAAGTCTACTCGAAAGTAGAGATGTTTTATGGAAAATAACCATTGCCATCATTTTCCAGGTGATTAGCAAGATGTCTGGAAGTGATGATAACGGTTTAGGAGCTGGGGGAAGTGGCACTGCTCCTACCATCACTGAACAAATTTTGGCAGCTATGCAACAACAGCTTGCCATCATGCAACAGCAGCTTGTCGCCAAGGATGCTGGCCTTGATGAGGTCAACAAGGTTTTAAAGCAACTCAAGATGGAGACCTTTAGTGGTAAAGATACCACAGGCGAAAGCGATGGTCCCCAAATTTCACTGGCATATAGAATAACTGGCATTATTAGTGCATCAAACAGCTTTTTCCTCAGTGGCCAATATGTGATATGGGCGTGCCAACACATGTTTGCTATAGGATAATGCCTTCAGGGCTGCTACAATTATGAGATCCACGCCTTTTGTCCAACGCTTGCGCCCTAAGAACACTTGGTGTCTCAAATACTTATGAGATTGAGCCTTTCCAACCACTTCTCCGTGATAAAGCATAGCAGCAGGCTGCGTTCCAAAGCCTAAGACCTTAATCTTTCCCAAATTGACTGCAAGCCTAAATTGTGAACGGAATTCATGCAACACATCCAATTGCTTCTGCAAATCTTTCGCCGTATATGAACATAAAAGTAGATCATCAGCATATAATAAAAGTATTACCAGCTCATGGAATAGGCATGAAGCCCTCCAGTTGATTGATATATAGCCCGAATAGCGTGGGAGAGAGGGTGCATCCTTGTCACTCCAACATCACTGATAATCAAGTCAGACATACCCGCCGGTGTAACCACTCTCCCCCAGACTGATTCTTACAATCTCGCAATAGCCTGTATCCATTCACATGGAACACCAAGCTGGGTTAGGCGGTGCAGGAGTTTCTGACAAGATACCGTGTCGAATGCTTTAACAAAATTGACAAAGCAGCATAGCAATGGTTTCCCTTGTGATCTGGCCTCTTCTATCATGGTCCGGAGAGTAAGCAAATGGCCTATGGAGAAACCAGGCCTGAAGCCTACTTGCCCCCATGCTCTTATGTTGTGTTCCTCACAACAAGAGAATGGACATTTAGCGACGTGGGCTTGCGACGTCTGTGCGACGTGACGTCGCAAATAACGTCACCATGCGACGTCAATGCGACGTCACGTCGCAGACACGTCGCATGCGACGTCTGACACCGTGACGTGGCAGATCTGTCACGCCAGATGGACGCTTGCGCCAGGTGGACGACAGGTGTCACGCCAGGTGGACGCTTGCGACGTCGCGTCGCATGTGACGTACAGTGCTTGGCCCATCTGTGACGCCAGGTGGGCTTGGGCGCCTAGTGGCCTCTGCCCAGTTTGTAAGTTTTAAATCAAAAATCTTACCAAAAAGTTTAGCAAGTATAGGGCTGACCATGACCATCCTGTAGTTATTTGGCAGCAACACATCTCCTTGCTTATGTATTGGGTGTATCAGACTTGTTTTTCCAAGAAAACCCTTCTGTGATAGCTTGATTGAATAAATCTGAAATCAGACCAGCCAACTCTACACCATCATCCTTGAGGTGTTTTGCCGGTAACCCATCAATATCTTATGCCTTGCCACGAGCCAAACATTTAATGCCTTTATTTACATCCTCCAAAGTAACAACAAAACCGTATGTGGCTTCTTCATGCAAGCACAGTCTAGCCTCTCCCTTAAAGTACAGATGTATTGCATACGTTTTCCAGACCTGAAGGTCTGTCAACGACAATTCTTTAGTGGGAGGTGCTAGCTGCTTTCAAAACCATTTGCCAGAACATCTTGCCTTATATTCCAGTTTTTCCTTTTGACTAGCCTCTTATATGCCTACAATTTAGATGGACTATCAATCCGTTTTCTGGCCAATTTCAACTCCGTATCATACCAAGCGTTCATGGGCGTATCATACCAAGCGTTCATGGGCTGGGTACCTATTTGCTTATGGTGCTCCCTATTAACGGAATGGTATTCTGCAGGTTACCCTCTGCCTGCAAACCGTCAACATTTTGCCACATCATCCTTAAAGCCACATAGGCTTGTCCACCTCCTTGATCCATATCTCCAATAGTCATACCTTTTCCAATAGCCATGTCCTTTCCCAAAAGACATGCCCTCATGACCTTTCGGATATCCTTTCACCTGCTTACGTAAACTATCCTATTTTCCATATTTTCAATAGATTCAACTCAAGCATTGCACAGCTACCAGGGAGCCCTTCCGGTCTGCTACTGTCTCTCAAGACAGATGGACAAAGAAGAGACGCTTACAGATGTAGCGAAAGCTATAAAAGAAATGATAATTAGACACCGGGGGGTGCACAAAGAGAAGGGTCTCATAATCTGAGAAGCACTACTGAGGCGAATCAGAGAGGCCCACAAAGGACAGCTCAAAGCTGTTGATAACGATGCATTGTGTATGGCCAAAGAAGCCAACTAAAAAGCACGATGCGGGTATCAAAAAGAACAAGAGAAGCCCGCTAGAAGGCTACATAAACCTGTGCGTCTGTTGTTGGCAGCACCCTAATTTTTGGGAGCTCGCAGGATGCTACAAAAGTCCGGGGGCCTCACGGCCTGAGGGACGTTAATGTATATTCTATTCTATTCTATTCTATTCTATTCTATTCTATTCTATTCTCAAATTCATACATGAATATATGATTCCATTATCTATTCAATTTTGTATGAATATATAAAATTCTTGTTTACGATCGCATCGTTCCGAGCCATCGGATCGCCATTCTGGGAAGGGACGAGCTACTATATAAGGCTATTTCCTCTTTCGGACCGGTTATCGGCGTCTTCTCACAGCAGCTCGTCTTCCATTCTCATTGCTTCCCTCCCTTCCCGCCCTGCTGCGTGGGGGCCTGACTCTTTTTCATTTATGTTCCTTGTTCATGCACTCTATTGTTCTCCACCCATTGGGTGATGCTTTTCCACCCTATGGGTGATGCTATCTTTTTCTGTTGTGTTCTTTTTCATCTGCTTTCATCACTCATATCTTGGGGAACTTATTGATGCGGCTTGTTTCATCATGGCCATGCATGTTTGCTTTTATCTAACCATTCACGGGTGTTTTTTAGGGTTTCTTTTGTGTTGCTTACAGGATTCCGCCGTCTTCTGGGTAGGATTCCGCCGTCTTCTGGGGTCCTGCTATATTTGTGTTCCCACCTCCTTCGATTCTCCAGGCAAGACATTCAAGGTTGTTGGCGACCATTTCTCATTAGGGTTTTCCTCGAAAACCCGAAAGGGCGGGGTTTTTTATCCCGATGAGAAGTTGTCGCCATTACCCTTCTATATTGCCTGTGTGCATTTCTTTTTACGGGGTAGTTCGATATTGTTCCTATGGTCGGCTACCCCTCTCTATTCTTCAAAAACATTGTATACTGCTGCTGTGATGAATGACAAGCCTCTTCTTCTCACTCTCGCTACGTGCTTCGTGACCCAACTCAACACTTGGAGGTTTCGCGGCGACTGGGCTTCTAGTTGAGGAAGTTCTCTGGTAGTCGGCCGGTTTTGTGTCTCTTGCTAGTCCCTTTCCAGAATCCAAGCAATGGCCAAGAAATCAAGAATCTAGCGTGCTATTTCTCGCATCAATAAGTGAATCACACAACGTAGAGAATCAAGAATAAGGAAGGCAATATTCAAAGTAAATCAGAGATTAGCAGCACGAAGAAATGGCGTTGAGCGCAGAAGAAGCGCATTCTTGAGGCTGACAGAAATTCTTTGAATTTCTTTTATCCCTCCTGATTGATTTTTATAATCAAATCATAATTATGGCTGCTACTTTAACCGAGACACATCGTCTCATAGAGAGATTTGACGGCGTCGGTTTCCATCACTGGAAACTTAAAATGAAGACGCTACTTCTAGAAAAAGATTTATGGAGAATGGTTGATAGTTCTGAAGTACGATCAACTGCCCAAGAGGAGAAGGCCAAATGGAAGGCCCGCGATGGTAGAGCACTCGCTGTTATCATATTCCTCTGAAGGACAATGTGGTGACTTATGTCAGCAGCGCCAAAACGTCCAAAGAAGCTTGGAAACATCTAGTTGGTATGTATGAACCTCAAGATGCATGTACCAAACATTTTCTAAGAAAACGATTTTACAAATCTCTCCAAATGGTGGAAAATCAAAGCATGGCCGAATTCATCAATGAATTCAAGACACCTTTGGAGTAACTTGCTGCAGTTGACTCTCCAATTCAAGATTCTGATGCAGTGATGGCCCTTCTAGGAAGTTTACCTCCTTCCTATGATACTTTTATACAATCTATAGACGCTCAAGCAATGGGAGCCGCCAGATCAGCCACATCCATCTCTAATAATATGTCATTGCAATCCACCACAGCCATGCTTCTTCAAAAAGAAACTAGAAGAAAGTCATTGAACACTTCTAGTGATGGGGTTGTTGCTTTATACTCAAGCAACAAGCGGTCAAACTATGGAGGCAAGCCCAAGCCTTGACCCAATTCACGATCCAGTTCGTCCTTCAATCATCAATCCTTCAACAAGGATGATGCAAGCAAAGGATTCAACAAAAAGCCCATGAATCGCAAACTAACATGCAGTTATTGTGGCAAACCAAACCATTATGCCAAAGATTGTCATACTCGACTTGCAAAAGAACGTAACAAGGCAAATGTGATCATCAATGATCATCAAGAAAGGTGTTGTGTCTCACAAGTTTCATGTTCTTCTGTGACTAACCATTCTAGCAGTTGGTTTTTAGATTCAGCATGCACTGCTCATATGACTCCACAACGTGATTCATTTATCACATATCAGAAGATGCCATCTGGGCAGACTGTTCTCTTAGGAGATGATAGTCCTCTTAGTATCGAAGGACAAGGCAAAGTTTCAGTGCAAATGCCCGATAGATCGACCAAGACAATACATGATGTATTACATGTACTCCGTTTGACCAAGAACTTGCTCTCAATTAGCAAGATTTATGATGCTTGTTCCACTTCCAATGATGTTTATCAATGGCACTTACGATTGGGACATGCTGGACTGCATGCCTTGAAGCAACTCCACTCTAAGAAGATGGTTCAATACCAGTTTGCCAGTATGTGAAGCATGTTTACTTGGCAAGCATCATCGGTTACCTTTTTCCAAGGTCAGTCATTCAAGAGCCGAGCATCCACTTGACTTGGTACACACTGACATTGGTGAGTCTGAAATACTTTCTGATAATGGCTGTAAATATTTCATCACATTTATTGATGATTCTTCTAGATACACCACTGTGTATTTTCTTAAAAAGAAATCTGCAGCTTTAGAAGCTTTTAAAGAATACAAAGCTCTAGCTGAGAACCAACTTGGAAGAACCATCAAATGTTTCAGATCTGATAATGGTGGTGAATACACCTCCAAGACGTGTTCAAGTCCAAGTCTTGCTTTAGAATATTTGGTTGTCAAAACTTCATCATATGCATCGCTGGCCAATGAAGTTCCTATTAATGGATCTTCTAGAGGCTCAGAACCTTCGACTTTTAAGATACCAATTTTTCCTCCTAAAGCTACAAGAAGGAAGAAAATTGCCAGTGGAAATGTGGCAAGGGAAAAGATATCAACAACATGTGTATGTTGATCGGGTCTGGCATCCCCCGAGACAAGTCGGACAACTACAGAGGAAAACTGAAGGCATGATAGAAGACAATTCCATGTCCATCAAGCTCAGAGCAAAGGTACATGGTACGAAAGTGAGCTTATTCTTTGATATAAAAGCATAAGAAAAAAGGAAAACCATTTTATGGCCCGGACAACGATGAAGAGATTCTCTACTAATTAATGGTGCGCTATTTTGATGATTGATTAAGGTTGTCCACAGAGGAGAGAATGGAAGCACAACATACCCAACACAAGGAAGTGCAGCTCCCACCATTGATATCTTGAACAGGTATCCCATTTTCAATAGAGAGCCCTTGGTCCTCCATGAATCCATTAGAAACAGAATGACATCATCAAGACCAGAAAATAGTAGTACTCCCGATCAAAACTATCCGTTCGGATAATCACTCCAAGCTGTGATCGAGTTGCCAGAATAGCGATATTAGAATGCTTGATCATAACACATGTTCTACCAATAAAAGCGCAAAACAAGAAAACTCAGTACTTCCCCTTCTACTTCCGCTGGCCATGGATCAGCCGGAACAAAAGAAAGGAGCTCATTCATGCCACTGCCATTGCAATGCTTTCTGCCCTCTATGTAAGCAAAGAAACGAGAATATTGAGCATGGCTTCTTGTGTGAGCGGCTTCGACTGGCATAGTCTTTATTGTTGATCCTATTTGGCTTCTCTCTATCTAGCTAGCATATTTTGCTCGCTATTTATCTTGATGCATGGCCCAAACTGCAGAAAACAAGCATTTCACATTGTTTATGGTTGACTTTTGTGGTCGATTTGGAAGAGAAGGAGACTGTATATCTTAATGGGCATTGGACACTATAGATGAGATTCTTCTACAGTGGGGACGCAGAAGAAAATTGTTATGGCTTACCATTGTTCCTCTCATGATCAAGAGAAGAAAGTATTAATTTGGAAAATTTACCTTCAGATTCATTCCTATGCATAGACAGGTGGTTGTGTTCAGCTGGATTAGTTTTTCTGCTGGGGTTATAGTCCTATCTTTGCATTTTATTTTGTTATAATTGTTTGATTGACGAAAAAAGTTTGTCGTCCTTCAAAAAAAAAGTCCATTTTGGTTGGAAAGCTTGCTCCGAGCTCTTTTCGGAGGTGTATAGCATCAGCTGTTTTGCATGTGGCTTGTTGCTGCAAACAGCTGATTTCCGGACTGGTTCGGATGTCATGGCTCCTGCCAGATAACTAGCATTGGTATTCACAAAACAACTAACCTGGACCAAAATTTCCATCATAAAATAATCGTATAGACTTCAAAATTATCGTATAGAATCTGAAATAGTTTTACTAGATAGACCCACAAAATGCAAGAATGATTCATTGGCATATAACAAGAATGCATACAGAGAAATCCACAATAATACTTCCTTTTAAATCTTATAGATGCGTATAGATTTATCCATTTCAGATCTGTTTGTTTTAAAATGACAAAAGGAGCGTTATAAACCTGAGTAGATTGCTCCCGCCATCATTATCCATTGTGTTTTGCTCCAATGATATTCTGCTGCATATGTATACGAGATGCATGTGCAAAGCTTCAAGGATATCTGATGGGAAAACCCATTTTGCAGCCTATGAATAATCGAATTAGAAGCATAGGTCAGTATCATAGGCAGATTCTCTTCCATCATTTCGGCCTTTTGCTTTCCGTCATCACAATACAAAGAAGGAAAGAGAGAAACCTGCGCCTCTGCTCTATTTTGAGACATCATCGTTATGAAAATGGAGCTTCTATATGTGGCTCCACAAATAAAAAAATTGCGGTAATACTAAATCTATTTTCTATTAGAAACAATCCCTAAAATTGTCTCAACACTTAATATCCACAAAGTAAGACCTAAATACAATTTTTGATTTTTATTTAATCCTCAAAAATTGTTTTTGAGAAATAAATTTGAATAAAGGTCTATCAAGCATAGAGAATTTAGCTAGATATACTTTACTGTATAGGTCAATATTCATACGTAAACAACCAACATGGCACGATATCTCAGGCTAGAGATTCATAGGAAACATGTCACTTTGATCACCCAGATGTTAATTCCAACCACAAAGCCACTTTAGCAAATAATTCTTTTTTGCCCTATTATGTTGGCAAATGATCTTTACAAGTTTTTGTTGGGGGGGAAAGTTTATTCAAAAATAAGGGCTTTTGTGCATGCCAAACCATGAGAGTTCATATAAATATAGAGGAAAAGATGTAGCTAAAAATGAAAAGGAAATTGTGACGTTCCAGGTATTTATATGGTATATATATGCATACTATGACATGTCACCAGTATTTAACTAGACCCCTAAGGGTCAATAGGGGGTAACTTGGGTTCACTTAAAAGGAATTTTATCTAATTATGCTAATTAGGTTATAATTACTTAAATGGAACCAACAGGGGAGCGCCACCTGGCCCAAATCGATGGGCCAAGTGGGACTTGCCAATTTGAGAGGAGAAATTGGGGTCCTACCCCATTTCTACCCCAAAATCGATTGGGGAAGAGGAGAGGAGGAGCAGCTACCAGTTCTTTCCAACAGACCCGAGGAATGGAGGCTTTCTGTGATAAAGGCTCTAGCCAAAGACTGGTTAGTCCCTAGATAGCTTGTATTTCTGCTAACACTTCTTTAAATAGATGGAATAGTTAAAATCTCTTTCATATATTATTAGGATTGGTGTTTATGTTCTTTCTTTATACTCCCTCCGTGTATTGGATTAAGGGAAGGGTAGAGACATGAAAGCCTCTTAGAACTAGATATCTTTCTAGCTAGACCCCTTAATAACCAATAATTGCGGCCTGTGCACAAGAGCCCATCTGGCTGTGGAGGCTATCGCGTGATTCAGCAGACAACGAGCACAATGGTGAAACGGGGGTGAGATCTTGCCTAGCATGGCTACAAGACTCCTACAGTGTGCTAGGCTTATAGCCGGTCCTCGTGGTGGGGCCGGGTATGGGTCCGGCACCTCCTGGGTCTCAGGCTCGCATGCCTATATGGACATCATGGGCTCGATGGGCACGCCTAGCAGTCCATGGATTTTGGGGGGTCCAAGTCGGGTATGGATGCAAGGGTCGCTAAGGAGGCACACATTCTCTAGTACACCCAATGAGCCATTATGTTCGGGGAGGGGACACTCCCTGACTTGCCTCATCGGACTGGGGAGATGTAACCCGGAGTAGTCTCATAGGGTGATTCCATGAGATTGCATCTTCGGAAGGCTACAATCACGCATAACATGTTTCAGCCTATCTGCAAAGTGTGTACAGGAGGGGCGGATGGAGTGGACTACCCTAGCCATTGTCTTATGCCAACCAACGCCATGTTATACTTCGTTGCTGATATCTTGAGGTCCTGACCGTCAGTTGATCCCACGGAGTCTGAGCCCCGGGTAGCGGCCTACTCATGGTGTGCTGCTCATGTTATTTATGGTTGTATTGTCTTTTCGTTGATGATGATGGATGGGGCACCCTTCGTGGTGATATATTATTTCAGCATGACTGTTGTATGCTAACATGTATGTATGCTTTCGCTGTATAGGATCCCTATAGAGGACTTGAGACGAATGACACCTCCGTGTTCCTCGCCCGGACACTTGGCCATCCCAAGTGGTTCGAGTATGACGGAGGGCCCTACCATGGTGATGTGGTCGCCACGGGAGGGGAATTCCCGTATTTGTACGATGGGGGCATCGTATAGATTCTGGGAGCATCACAGTGGTATCAGAGCATGATTTTGGTAGACCAAATCATTGCACTGGCCATAGTCTAACTCGATATTTGACGGGACTTTGTCTTAGGTTAAACTTTTCCCAACTCTGTAGTTATGGGAGGACTAACTTAGTGAGTAGGAGAGTGTTCTATAGTAAGGTGAGTAGGTTCAGATGGTGGACCAAGGGGTTTGTATGTTCCAAGCATCATAACTTTCTCCAGGTAGCTCGGATGGACGAGATTTTTGCGCCAACGTGTCGGGCATGGTCTAAATACTCTAGGAGCGTCGACATCCGGCATCGAAATGGCAGTTATAGGGCCCAAAAACATACTCGGGCGCCACTCTAATTTGGGTCTCATCTTGAGAGGAGCACGTATAATTCAAGCAGCGCCCCGCATATAAAAATGCATATTCTGCCGCCGTATAAATTTTTTTTTTTTTTTTAAAGGAAAAACAAGTTAAAACCAAAAAAAAATTGAATTTAAAAATAAAAGTGACGGTTATTTTTTTAACTCTTTTCTTTCGCTTGAGCGCCCGCCTCGCCTGTCCGCCCTAGCCGCCGGAGTAGAAGCTTCAAGCGCTCCGCCTCCGCCTTTGCCCTACGCCGTTGTCACCTACTAGCGCCTCCTCTCTCGCATTTCTTTCTCCATTCCAATGAATATGGCACGCACCAAAGGTACCTTAAGTCCCAGCAACTTTAGTGTGCCCCAAATATTTGCCCAACTTGGAGAGCACCTCGCTACTGACCCGCATCTGGTAGAGCTACTCTTGACTGAGTTCGTGCAACGCTTCGTCGCCGGGCATAGGATTCCTTATCCTATTTTCCATTTGTCCGAGCACTTTTTGATAAAGCTTAACCTCCTCTAGCAGCCCTACACCTTGGTTGAACAGCCCGACCAAGTGCTCATGCTAGTCAAGTTTTATCCGCCTGCATGTATAGAAGTTACGGAAGAAGAAGCTATCCGGGGGAAGCTACCAGGATTCGAGAACTTGCCCATGGGGATGACACCCGGGAGATGGAGAGGGGAGATCCAAAAGTCCGGGGACTTGAGTATGTATATCTGGGTGATGGAAGAGCCATCATAGATGGAAGCCCTTTCGACCTTTCTCCTTATGAGTACGATGAGGCCACCCAAACTTTTGTTTGGGGTGAGGTCCCAACCTACTTTAAGGTGGACTACTTGATAGCCACCCAGCTGGACATGCAAGTTCGGCTGGACCGCTATCATGCAGAGCTGCTATGAAGGATTACTGCCCAACGCCTCGCTGAGGCAGAGGAGCGCATGGCAGCTGCCCATGCCGTACAAGAAGAGGCCGATAGGGCGAGCAGCAATGGCAAGTGGAGGAGCTTGCCCAACGGAGTCAGGACCAGCAGCAGCAGCCACCAAACCCAGAGCCGGATAACCAGCGTGGCCCTGACCAGACAGAAACTCCTACAGTTAAGAGACGGCGAAAATCCACCGCCCATTTCCCTGGCAACTACATCACCATGGTAGGGCCCTCCGTCATACTCGAACCACTTGGGATGGCCAAGTGGGACCGATTGAGCCTCATGGCTTGGGGCTGAAGCCAAGGGAGATGGCGAGAAGAAAGAATCCTCCAGTAAAGGGGAAGGGCGCGGGTCTCGGCATGCATGAAGAGGCGCGGGCTGTAGGAAGTGGTATGCAATTGGTGGCAGAGATGAGGGAGCTCTTGGAATCCCCTTCGGTTGAGAAGTATGTGGATTGCTTTTCCTCTCAATATAATTCTGAGACCCAAGTAGATTGTGTTTTGGAGACTCCGGTCTTGATTCCATCAAGCATGCCCCCTTTGGAAACTGGATCTGTGATGCCCTCTTCCCCGATGCTTGGGAAGGGATCACTTGATGGTGATGCGCCCTCTTCTAGGGTGCGTGTAGCTGATGTGCCTCCTGGGGTGCCCCTGGATACCTCTCAGGATGCCAGGGCGGAAGCCCCAACTCCTGTGCGCCCGGCCTGGCGGAGCAATGACACTGTTGCTCGCATCACTCGGCCAGGGTTTTCAGATTGGATCAAGCGCAAGGATCCGGAGTGTAGGACTGCCCGTGTTCAAGAGGCTTTGAAATTTGTGGAGGATCATCACTCTGTTGACCTACAGGCAGCTCTTCCAGAGACTCCATGGATAGATATTGATCATACCAAGCATGTTCAGACAATTGAGAATCTAGTTTCATTTGCGGTATTGGGCTACTTCACGGGTTACATATTGGACACGAGGAGGTTTAGCTCTTGGCTTGCCGGACATCTGAGGCGGATTGGTTTGCCCAGGTATCAGGCACTGAAATTCCTACCAAATAATTTCTTCATAATCATGTTTGAGGCTGAGTCTTCTATGCGACAATTGGTTAGTCGGGGGTGGATACTTTGGGTGAATCATATGTGTTGTATCAGTATTATACTCCGGCAATGTCCACCAGTTCTTTGACAGCGGTTAAAATCCCGTGTTGGTTCCAGATTCAGGATCTTCCTCCTGATATGATGGTGCCTGATTTCTTGGTTTCTATGGCTAATGGCCTGGGTGTATATTTGGCTCATTCTATTGTGCAGGTCCCCAAGATCTGTGTTGCTCTGCCTGCTTTGCAGCCTGTGCCCACTTCTCTTCCAGTGCGTAGTGGTCCCTGGCACTTTCTTTTCCGATTGAAGCTTTTGAATGGCTCTGAGATCCAGCGGATGTTTCCATCTATTGTGCTATCATCTGACCCTGTTGATGATCCTGCTGGTGCTTGTGATGTGGTAGGGGTTGCGGGTGCTTATGCAGGGGCCCGGGATTCCTCTGTTCCTGAGGCAACAGGCAGAGGACTCCGTGGTGCAATGCCATTGGATGGCGGGGCTAGGGGACGTGGTGGCTCAGGGGAGGGCTCAGATGATTTGGTTGTGGCTGGGTCTGAGGACAGGGCTGTGGGAGGGGCTGGTGATCTTGCTGGGGATGTCCCGGTAACGGTATGTGCTGAGCATGAGGTGGCTGGAGCAGCCCGGTTGGAGGTAGAGACTAGTGGCCCATGACTCTATGGAGGTGCCTGGGGGACTTCCAACACGTGTTGGAAGTGGAATGTCACGTAGAGCGGTTGTGGGTCACATTGCTGTGATTAATCCTCTGGCTCTGGATGATGACTCTGTGGAGTGGGTTGATGGCCTGGTGGGTAGGCATGTGGGGCTGGACACTTCTCCTCCGGGATGAATAGGTCAATCCTCAGTTGGAATGTGCGGGGGGTGCGGTCCTCTAGTAGTAAGAGGGCCCGTGTTTCTTTGGCACTTCGGCAGTTGCGTCCTGATATTGTTTGCATTCAGGAGCATAAGTGTCAAAGGGGTGATATGTCCAGGCTCATGAATATGGTTGGTAGGCAGTTTGGCTCTATTGCTTCTTCTTCTGGGCGGACTAGTGGGGGTCTTATTGCTTGGAGGATGGATGTGCAGGTCACATACTCTACAGCAGACAGGTTTGGTCGGTGGGCAATAATTAAGTGGTTGGAGGGAGGGCAAGAGTGGGGGATTGTTAATGTTTATGCCTCTAATCAGCCTTCTCAGCGGGGTGCTTTATGGGCCACAGTCCGAAATAAGTTGCGAGCCCTTGGTGGGTTGCAGGTTGCTTGGTTGCTGTTAGGGGACTTCAATATGGTAGAGCGAGTAGAAGATCGCTCTGGTTCTGGAACCCAGGTTGTGCATGGGTTTGAGAGGGAACAGTGGTCTCGTTTGTTGCAGGATTTGGCTTTGGTTGAGGTCCCTGGAGACTTGTCTTTCACCTATTGTAATAGGCAGATTGGTGCGGGCCGGGCGTATGCTAGGCATGACCGGTGCTATGCTTCCCCATGCGCATTGGATGGTGTGCCCTCTTTGGGCCGGAGTAACATTCTGTCTACCTCCATTTCTGATCATTACCCTCAGGTTTTGTTCAGTCAGGGTGCGGTTGCCTCTCGGTCCTCTCGGACGGTGTTTTGTTTGAACACCCGGCTTCTGGCTGATGCGGATTTCTCGGCCCAGTGCCAGGAGTTGTGGCTTGATACCTTTTCATCTCTGAAGGGTATGTCTGGTATGGTGACTGCGTTGGCCAGGGTGAAGCATTTTGCCAAGGTCTTTGGTAGGCAGCTGTTAGTCCTGTGCCTCCTGGTACAGGACTATTCATGCATACGACGGACCAGGTCAAGAACAAGGATCCACAGTCAGCCACGGGTCAACCATCAAAGGCTCAGCAGAAGACCAAGCAGCAGACCACGCAGTCAAAGCCTGCGTCTGTCAACAAGAGGCGCCGCTCAGACAAGTGACGGCCCGTCACCGCCCGCATCAGCGTCAGCGTGATTCTAGGCACTTCAAGAGGCACCGCCAGCATTCCTGCAAATCAGGCCTCCTTCCAGGAGTCGGCACCAAGATCAGTCAGAGTGTCTATATTGGGCCAAAGGCCATTGTACTATATATATGAGTAGAGCTAGCACATGAGTTTTTGAGATGAGTTTTGAGTCTTGTCTCACTTCAGTTTTCTCTCGATTGTGAGAGCTCATGTATGTTCATCATTGATATCAAGGAAGCTTATCATTTTCCTCTCATTGTTCTCTTTTGTTCTGTTTTCTTCTTCTTGTTCTCTTCTTGCAAATCCCGCGTGACATAGTCCCCCGGATTCTCCTGTTAGATCCTCGGGTCCTCACAGAGGGCTGTCTTGCAGGAGTTCCCGAACCCAGACCCCAAACACTGTCGCCGCTGCCGGGTCTGATTCGCTTTTCCTTTCTTCTGTCGCCATGTCTGTCCGAAACTTCACGCCTGAAGAACTTCTTTCCCAGACGGCGTCTCGCTTGGAGCGTCATCAGCGACGGGAAGTTGTTCGTGATATGTATGGATCTGCTTATGACATTGAGGGAGGCCACATTCGGTCTAGGGCTCAGTCGGCGCCACCCACCCCTCGTGTCATGTCTCGTCCAAATTCCCCGCCTCAAGCGTGCAAACATTGCTCACAGCCTCAGTCACCTCATCACTATCAGGAGCCCTATCAGGCTCAACCTTCTCAACCTTACTTTCATACCCCCGAACATGCCTACATCCATCATTCTTCTGGCCATACGCCTCTGCCTTCACAACCATCATCTCCCCCGGGTGGGCAGGGATATCCACATGTCTCTTTTGCACCTCCCCAGGAATTTCCCTTCCCCACCTTTACCACCGCTCTTCCTGTTTACAACCTTACCGACCTCAAAACCAATGCTCAGGCACCTTCAGTACCTCCCCCGCAGTCACCCCGTCATCAGGGTCCTTCAGGCACCATGCCACCACCAACTCCACCTCAATATAATCCCTATCCAGTTCCTGTCCAGCCAAGCACTTTCACCTCTACCTTTCAGACCCTTAAGCTGACTTATCCTACCTTTGACAACACGAAAGGCAAACCCTTAGACCAAAGTGCTCAGGCCCACATGGAAGAATTTGAGGCTCTGGCTGTCCTAAATGGTCATGCGCAACCTCAACTGAAATTCCACATCTTTTCCACCACACTGCGTGGCTCCCCTCATCAATGGCTCATGTCCAACAAAAGCCACTGGAAACAAGTTTGGTCAGAAATGAGAACTGCTTTTCTTTCTCACTATGGGACCACGGATGATGATCAACTTCATCTCAAACAACTCAATGACCTTCAACAAGAGCCCACTTGAGTCTCGCCGGGGATTTTGCAGATCGACTTCACATTCTGCTCAGCAAACTCAAGGAGTACCCAACCCAGAGCCAGATCTTGGTCTGGTTTCTCCAAGGACTTCCTCCAGCTATCCGACTCATGACGGAATACCTGCGCCCGAAGACTTTGGAGCAGGCTATCGACCTTGTCAATCACTTTCACCCAATGTTTCTCCCGTGGCGTGGCTCTTCAGAGCTCCCTTTCATTCCACCGTCGGCCATGGTTCCACGATCGTTGTCCAACCTCAACACGCAAATCCTTGGTAGCAGATCGGATATGGTGCCATATCTGCAAATATCAAGGCCACTTGGTGAATGAGTGCAACTCCACCAATGGCCCGCCTCATTGTAAAAGATGCAACATGTGCAATCATGCCACGGAAGAGTGCACTCGCACTCATCCTACACCTTTCCGCAACAAACTGGTTTATCAAGTGCAAACAACACCTCAGCAACAATCGCAATAATATCGGCCCACCACAAAGAAGAACCCAATCAACTCTATCAGCAACAGGAGCAACAACGGGGACCCAACACACGTCCTCCTTTTGACCCTTCTAAAGCTCAGTGTTATCACTGTCAAGAATGGGGTCACACCACCACGGCGTGTCCTCAACTTCCACAAGTTCAGGTGCAGCTTCCTGGCACCAATCAGACCACATCGGTCCGCCTCACGGCTTACCAACTCTGGATTGCCAACGGCAAACAAGGCCCGCGTCCTGTTCTTCGGAAGCCACCTCGCGCCAAAGAATCACGCTATCAACCAGCTCCTGCCAATCAACCTCAGATGGATCAACAAGCACAGGAAGAAATTTTTCAGGCTCTTAATCCTCCAGTCCAGCCGTCAAATTGGGTTGGTTTGGTTTCACGCCAGACCAGGGCGTCACGCCCCTTAACCATTATTCCTAATGGCACGCAACCTGCTTTTGCAGTCGACACCATTCCTCATGAAGAGGAAAAAAAGGTTCACTTTGCACCTGACTTGGAGAAACTCATGCCGCATGTCATGCCTAAAGTTCGCCAAAGCATTTTGAACCTCATGCAAGCCGGCTTTGAAGGCCGCACGTTGGCTAATGTTCATGCCACCACCAGAGCTCAACAACGACAAGATCCACCTTCCACATCTCAACCTCCATGCTCTCAGACATATCCCAATATTGCTGCTGAGGTTGACCTACTCAAAGAAGTTGCTGCTTCGCTACCACGCACTCCGGCACCTGTGGATCCAGCAGATCCTTTTTCTCATGTGCCTCTGGAACTCCAAGAGGAGCTAGCAAAAATCAAAATTCCCTTAAGTTTAGCAACAATTTTGAAACTCTGTCTTGCTCTCAAGGACCAGTTACCACTCCCGACTGTTTTGGTTGGGGCTGTTGCTACCTCTACACCCACGGTACATGCCACGGTGGGCAATCAACAAGTCAATCATGTTCAAATTGACGGAGGTAGCGCGGTCAATCTCATCACGGATAAACTCCGCAAACAAATGGGCATCAAACAACTCTATCGTGCCCCATATGACATCAAATTGGCTAATGGCCATATCACGCGACCTCAAGGCGTCACGCCTCTTCTTCACATCAACATTGGTGATCTCCGATTCCCCTTGGAATTTGGTGTTTGGAAGGCTGGAGAAGATCCAGGTGATTATGAAATGTTGGTCGATTGGACCTTTTCTCTCCGCCAGCCAAGAGTATCCATTTATGGGCCCACGGATCGCTTAGTCATCACCGATGGTCACCTCAATGCCACCATGGACTTGGAAACAAGCAAGATCATTTCCGTTGACCATCTTTGAACCCTCTCTCTCGACCACAATGCATTCTCGAGGGGCCTCCGAATATCTATCATGTTCAGGCTCCACCTGCGAGTCTGCCTCTGTCATCCTACCCCGAATATGCTGATCCTTGGGGAGAAATGACTCTTGATCAGGACCAGGCTGTGGCTGCTTTGCTTGACCCTTACCTGGCTCCTTGCAATCGAATCCAATGTGTTGATCACTTTTCAGATGCTGAACCTCCTGCAGCTCCTGTAGATGTACACGCTGTCATGAAGCAACCTCTGCTTGATGAAACTCAGCAACCTCTCTTTTTCACCACGCAGAGTGCCACGCATCCTGTCATGTTACAACCTCCTGCTCATATTGTCCAAGACATGGAAGTTATCCCACATATTCAGACTCCTGAAGTCGAGATTGTCACTACCACCCCAATTCTGGGACCACACCTAAAAACAACAGTAACAAAAATACAACATGTCGTTGTTCCAAAAAATCTACATGTGGTTATGTGGAGGTGTGGTTTATTAAGGAGGCGGTGTAGTTTTTTTTATGGAGCTATAGTTTTTTTTTTTTTGAAGGTGTGGTCTTTTTTTGAGGTGTCGTTTTTTTTAAAGAAGTGTTGCTTATTTTTTTGAGGGGGTGTTGTTTTTAAGAAGGTGTTGTTTTTTGAGGTGTAGTTTATAACTAGGTGTAGTTTTTAAGAGTCGTTTTTTATGGAAGTATAGTTTTTTGAAGTGTGGTCTATAAGGAGGTATAGTTTTTAAGTGGTTGTTTTTTAAGGAAGTATGGTTTTCTGAAGTGGTATAATTTTTTTTTAATCGAGGTGTTGTTTTTTGAGGTGTCGTTTATAAGTGGGTGTAGTTTTTAAATAGCTGTTTTTTAAAGAAGTATGGTTTTTTGAAGTGTGGTTTATAAGCGGGTGTAGTTTTTAAGTGGCTGTTTTTTAATGAAATATGGTTTTCTGAAGTGGTGTAGTTTATAACTAGGTGTAGTGTTTAAGAAGCTATTTTTAAGGAAATATGATTTTTTTTTGTGTGGTTTATATAACTAGGTATAGTTTTTACGTAGCTATTTTTTAAAGTAAGTATGGTTTTTTGATGTGTGGTTTTTAGTGTAGTTTTTAAGTGGTTTTTTTTTTACAGAAGTGTGATTTTCTGAAGTGGCGTAGTTTTTACGCAGCTATTTCTTAAGGAAGTATGGTTTTTTTGAGGATATTTCTTAAGCAAAGCTCCACCACCTGGAATATTGTTTGTGTGCTCAACTTTGGGAATGTATAGTATTGTTTTACATTCGTGAAAAATAACTTCAACGGTTAGATCCAACCACTACAAGAGAATGAGCATCACACTAACCCCAAATTTCGCTCTATGTGCCCGGGGGATTCACATGTTTTGGGCGTACAAACCATGTGAGTTATACTTGAGGGGTTTTTTTACCATTTTACGTAGGCATACGTACCATACTAGGGGTTTTTTAACCACTATTTGGGGTAAACCATATACTTAAAGGGGTTAAAATAGCTTTCATAAGTCAGTATACTAGGGGGTTTTTTACTACCCCCTGAACGCAGATGGCATATCCCCTTTGTTATAAGTGAATCCCCCGGGTCTATGTGTAGTTTTTCGCTGTCTTTTTTTGAAGAAAAACAACACTTAAAGCCCACCTGTTGTATTGTTCCGAAAATGCTAGAAACAACGTGTAGTTTTTGGCTAAAAAGTCTATGCATAGAAAATTGACAGCCTTTTGAAAAAAAATCAATGCATTGTTTTTAGGTGTTGTTTTTTTTTTTTTGTTTTTTATTAAAAAAATAACATGTGTTTTTACAGAATATCAACATATGGTTTTTGAAGATACTAGTTGTTTTTACTAAAAAATCAACATGTGGTTTAACAGAATATCCACGTGAATAGTAGTTGTTTTCAAGTGTTGTTTTTACTATATAATAACATAGTTTAGAAAAATATCCACATGTAGAAAGGTGTAGTTTTTAAGTGTAGTTATTACAGGTAGAAAACTTGTGTGGTTTTTTAGGGTACAAATTTGGTTTCTATATATTGTTTTTAAGCAACCTACCATTGTTTCCTTCAAAAATATATATGCTTTTAAGCAATCTAACGTTGTTTTTTTAAATTACTAACGTTGTTTCCTTAAAAAAGAGATATGCTTTTTTTTTTTTTTTTTTTTTAATTTCCTAACATTGTTTCGTTCAAAAACCAAACCTATTCCTTTTATCTTTGGGGATTGTATTTGTTGTCAATTTTAGCTCTTATTCAATAGTCAAGACATTCATATATTTTGAATATTTCAATTTTGATTGTAAACTAAGGTATATTGTGAATATTTTGAATTCTTCATAGTAAAACAAAGGCATTGAGACAAATAATATGATCATCCTTATTGAATGAAAGAAACGTAAGGAAATAAAATACAAATCATTCAAACCATTCTCGTTTTTGTCTTTATTATTCAACCACTTTGGACCTCTAAAAGATCAGATTTGCAACATTTTACAAGATTCCGGATGTATGATAATCTTCCGATTTTGCAATGGCCTTTGAAACTCATTAACCGATCTTGAAGGGTCATTACCGTAAAATCATCGAGATGCCATGAACATGGTGGAGGCCTTCACAGAGGGACATTGAGATTGAAATAAGTCTTAGAAATAACAATCGTCCAAATTTTTTCGGCCGGCATTTCATTTCGGCAGAAAGCACCGCAAGGCATGAAATTAGCGGTGCAAAGAACACAAAAGCAAAGCAAAACCAATACAAAAATTCAGAGCGCACCTTGGTAGTGGTCGGCCGCTGAAGGAGTTGCAGAGAAAGCAATGGCATCCTGGTTGGCCAGTGAAGTGGTCGCCTCTTCTCATTCTTCCTTTTAACAAAACAGGTAAGGCATTCAAATGCTGATGATCCTGAGATTAAAGACGACATCAGCTCCAACGAACTGGAAAATAACACAAATGGAGCTTCAAGTAGGGTCGATTTGCCGGATTTGCACGCTTGAGCTTCAAGTTGGGTCGGAAGCCCTCATTGCTTTCTTTTTCTCGCATTCCTTGAAGGACAAGCAAAGCCCAAGCTCCTTGGGAATCAAATCCCGCCGAAATGCCGCCGGCTGTTTTTAGGGTAAAACTAGAATGGAAAAAACCTGTTTGCCATCGCCAGCATGCCATAGCCCGTCTGCCGGATCTGCCATCGCCATGGCCAGTCGGAACTACCATCGCCATAGCCAGCCGGAACGACCATCGCCATAGCCTGCTCTGCTACCGCATAATGCCATAGCCTGCAGAGAAAGAAACACAAGATGCACAATGGCCGGATAATCTCGGATTTCAATCTCAGCCCTTCATTTTAGTAGCCAGTAATCATAGGACTAGGATCAACATCTATACCATTCATCTTTGAGTTAATCTGAACCGCTAAATAAAGACCAATAAGATCTAAGGACTCGGATCAAGATCTGTGCCGTTTATCTCGGCCTTTGACAAAAAATCACGCGTATATAAAATATTATTTTATTTTCCACGCCTAGCAAATACCCCTGTATTTTCACAAATTGTTAAAATGCCCCTGTCTGCTAAGAATACCCATGTTTTGCCCCTGAGACAAATTATTAAAATGCCCCTGTCTAAGTGCAACCTTTTGTATTTTTTTTTAAGTTTTAACCATTGTTAAACCATTAAATTATCACGTATAAACAATGGATACACCAAAATGTGCAAATACGTGCACATGCCAGTGGTTCGATCAAGCCCAAGCCTGAACCTAATAAGCTCCAATGAACGAAGCACATGCAGCTAAATCATATGCAGCCATAACCCAACATCAAGAAACCAGCAGCTAGCTGCTGCCACTGTACATATTTGAAAAGGCAAGCCAACATGCCACCTAGGCTCAAACATGCCAAGGTGGCTCAAACATGCCAAGATGGCTCCAACATGCCACCTAGGCTCCAACATGCCAAGGTGGCTCAAAAATGCCAAGGTGGCTCAAACATGCCAAGGTGGCCACCTAGGTTCCAACATGCCACTTAGGCTCAAACACGCCATCTAGGCTCAACATGTCAAGGTGGAGCCCTCAAACACGCCATCTAGGCTCAAACACGCCACCTAGGCTCCAACATGCCTAGGTGGCTTAACCATGCCACCTAGGCTCGAACGTGCCTAGGTGGCTCAAACATGCCACCTAGGCTCCAACATGAAAAGGTGGCTCTTACATGCCACCTAGGCTCCAACATGCCAAGGCGGCTCAAACATGCCACGTGGGCTCCAAAATGCCACCTAGGCTCCAACATGCCGAGGTGGCTCAAACATGCCACCTAGGCTCCAACACGCCACCTAGGCTCCAACATGCCAAGCTGGCTCAACCATGCCACGTGGGCTCCAACATGCCAAGGTGGCTTAAACACGCCACCTAGGCTCCAACCGTAATGATTGGATTGCATGTATGTTAAAAAATGGTGCTGCACGTAGTTATCTGCAACCTAGTTATCTGTAAAAACAACCACGTTTCGACCTCTGAAACGTAAACCCTATGTGGTGCTAGGTTATTGTAGGGTTTACGTTATGGAGATCGAGTTTTGGTCGTTTGCACTTGGGACATGGTCGAGAAGTTGCAGTTGAAGACGCAAAGCAATAGGAACTGACGGACATGGGTTTGGATCTATTTTCCTCCCATTGTGGCAATTAGAAATCAAGAGCTAATTGTATACAGATTGTCTTGAATAGAAGTGCTCAAAAGAGTTGGAATTATTGACCTTGTCATAATTTCTAATGCATTCTAAAAACTTTACTCATGTGGCCTCTCCCATGGCCACTAAATCATTGTGGGATACGCGTATATAAGGTGACACTTCTCAGGTGTGTTAGTTCATATGCATGCTTTTATATGGATATGGTGTGTTAGAACCTCCACGTTGTTTAAGAATAGAATAGAATAGAATAGAACATAATAGATTTTTTATCGTTCACGGAGACAAATTGGCCTATGGGATCCAAACAAAAAAGAGCAAAGCAGTTTATTACATTCATTTGTCAGGATTTAAGGCAACCAATCTTTATCCAAATGTATGCAAAAAGGCATCAATTACATGAGGATCCCTAAAGCAAAATGAGGTAGTTGCACCTCGGATCCGAAATATCTCGAGTGCGTTGATCTTGTTCAAATGATTTTTGGAGGAGAACCAGCGAAAAGTTGTAGTGAAATGTATGAAAAATTTTGGTTCAATTTGGATCTGAAATGTCTGAGAAAATTGAGTTCAAAGTTGGAGGAAAATTTGGCCAGTGCACTACCTTGGAACAAAACAATGTCTGCACACTCAAATGATGATATCTCGAGTTTAACTAAACAATTTTGCATGAATTTTAAAAGACTATCGAGAGAAAAGTTGTAGGAACATGTGGGAAAAAACTTTTGCCTAATTTGGAACTGGGATGATGGAGAAAAACGAGTTTAAAGTGGATCCGAAATTTTGTCAGTGAACTGTCACAGAAAATCAGCAAGTAGTTTTTGGATCATCAAGTAGTTTTTTGCACAACTTCAACTAACACACAGTTTAAATATGTCCTAATATAATGTTGACCCTCAACCTGGCTGGCTTAACAATCAAACACAAGAAGCCAACTTGAAACTATGCTCAAATTGGGGTTAGAACCTCCAGATCACTTAAGGCAATCAATCTATACAAGAAAATTTCAATAGGATAGCTCAAAAGTTCATATGTTCATACCTTTCCCATTTCTAGAAAATGGTAGCAAAGACTCAAATCGAGGTGGCATGCGGAGATAAATTGATTCTTGATTATTGATTACTCACACTGATAGAGAAAAGTTGTTGGAAAGCAATGGTGAAAACTTTGGCCAATTCTGAGCTCAGATCTCTGAGATATTCGAGTTCAAAGTCGGTGCAAAATTTGGTCAATGAAAGCCAAAATAAATGTGGATTTTGAGTTGCTAATGGAGTTTTTGAGAAATTCCAAAGCTGAGGTGTGCCAAAAGGAGTTGTGATATGGGGCAAGTGGTCAAATTTGTGCAATCGATTTGCAAAACACAAGTCAAGAATAGTCTCAAACAACATGCAAATGTCTGCAATATGAGTTTGGACTAGTTTATTTTGAAAATTTTGAAGCATATAAGTACGAATGGTTGCTATGAGAGATTGCAAAATTTGTTCTTTGCAAAAATTCATGGCATGTGTATGATGAGGTGGTAAAGATGAGTGCTGAGGTGGCAAAAGATGAACGGGTGGAAAAGCAAAGAATTTGCCTAGAGAACTATGGTGACATGGCATTCCTTTGGATAGTGTGCTATGTGGCATGATGACTAAGCATTTATGCACTTTAGATAGAAAATGACTAGGTCAATTAAAAGAAAAGGGAGATTTCTTTAGTGTAATAAGTAGGTAATAGTGGCAAGCAAGGTGATGTGGCACTGGAAATGATGAGGTGCCATAAGAGAGAGAAACCAAACTTCTTTCTTTTTGAAAATGTGACTTTTACAAAAGTTATAGGTGATGACATGGCATGAGCATGCGAGATGGCAACTATGAGTGACATGGCAAAAGATGAAGGGATAGAAAATGAAGAATTTGCCTCGGCAATTTGCAACTTGTTAGAAGAAGCATATTCACCTACTAGATTTGGGACCCCTAGATTTTGTGGAGAATAACCCCCACTGGGACCCCCTTCCCCGAGTGAAGTTATTTTGCTGCATATCATAGCATTGTTAGTATTGGTTACGTATCTCATAAACCAATTGGTTTTGGTTATTCCTCCTCTTCTTGTTAGAATGAGTCTTTTAAGTGCACAAATAATAGCATAGGCTAGGTTCGGAAAATGGGTCATCCAAAAAATTTAGTGGTCCTTGTTGCCTTTCACCCCCTAGACCCATAAGCATTATAAATGGGATCCTATGCAATCACATAATATGCTATCATAGTAGCTTGTTATAAAATAATTTTGAAATTCTCTTTAGTATTGCTTAGGACATGGATGTCAGGTTTTGATGATTTCTCTACACTCTTCTTATTATGCATACGTGATGCTTTCGAGAAGCTTGATATTCAGCACGTTGTGAATTCAATATTGAAACATGAGGTAACCAGGATTTTTCATGGAAACTTAGTAATATCTCATATGGGTTAGTATTTCACGGGTTCTGACATCCATTGTCATGTCCAATAGCCTTGTTATGGATGGCTAGTGGTGACTCTCGCCTTATTTGCTTTGTGCAGATTGTTAGGGTTTTCTATTCCCCTCAAATTATTCAATTTGTCACTAAACTTGTTGCATACATGTTTATTATTTGCTCTTTTTATATGTGCCTTCTTCTATAGTTATTAGAAGTCATGTGGCTCTAGATACCACAACCATCTTATAGAATGTATAGATTTACATGAAGGGCTCAGAAGGCTAATGCATCATTCTTGTTTGGTACGATTCAAGATCAACAATTGCATTAACTCCCTTTGTCGCACCTTGAAACCCCTCAGATTTGAATTGTGCTTGTCCTTTGATAGTTTATATGGTAGGCCCCGACACCCATCTTGGGTTCATGTCATATTTCGTGTAGCATTCCATGATTTGTATTTTCTCTAACAAATAGATTAAATAGTAAAAGCTTATGAGTTTGACGGAAGTGGGCGGTTCAAATTGAATCTGGGTTTTGAAGGTCTCATGAAGTCCCCGTGTATCGCCTCTCACCTTCAAGTAAAATCAATTTAAAGTCGAGGATGCGTAATTGCTATATAACTAGTAGAGCCAGAGAGATTATGTCCTATATCCTGTTGATTAGATTAAGGCATTTCAATATTAATGCAAAGAAGCTAGATTATGCAACAGGAAAGCCTAAATGGTCAAGCAAATTTGAAATGTAAAAAGAGTACCCGTGGAGCAAGATGACCCGTGACTCCTATTTTGAATTGAAATGTGAGAATTCCTTCGAAAATTTGTCAGATTAGACCTGCTTAGATGAAAAAACGGATTCTAAACCAAAGCAGCCTGTTACCTTCCACGGTAAGAAATGAATGGTTTGTTTTGTGGGTCATTGGGGCTATGCAGACGGTGAGAGAGGCCGTTGATGGAACTAAATCTTGGGAATAAGCCCATAACACTGTGTTTTTCTAGCTTGATACTAATGCATCCCAAGTTGCCCTTGATTGCTCTGTTTTCCACTTCAATCTGCTCTTGTGGGGCACTTTAATTACCCATCTGCTGCAATTAAGGCCATGTTTGCCTCTCAATCAAACAAATCCAACCATGTTTGCATTCAAACGAGAGCATATTAACAAACATTAAGATCTTTGCTCTTTTCGGGAGGAAGAACGGGAAAAAAACGAAGGCTGTCGGAAATGGAAGGAATTGGAGCTTGGGAGCGCAAGGGATAGCTATGGTCAATTAGAAGGCAGACGATGCTCCTGACACACCAACACCTAAGCCCCATACAAGAATCGCGAGATTTTTAGGATTTCTCAACCAGTTGGCTGCAAAGCTCTTGACAATTTCCCAGTTCACTCTGCCCACGCCAGGAAGATTGACGCCATGTCTACATCCAGTTTCAGTATTGGGAGTTTGACAAGAAATTTCATCTCTTGCTTCTGCAAAATTCTTAAAACTTAGGGGGGAAAACAACATTCCCATGATTGTAGAAGATATTACAGACGCCCGTGCTGCTGCCCGCTGATGCCGGCCTCGCCAATGCCTCTGTCATCCCAAATGAATCTTGGCCGTCTAAGTGTCACTAAGTCTCACAAAACCCTAAAAAAGCACAATCAATCACAACCGCCTATACAGAATTTTCTATGGCATATTATACTTAAAATAAATCAAAACCTTCTATACGTCACTCCACCCTCCAACAAGAGGGTTGCCCCCTACGGGCAACCCAAAAAAGGGGAAGAAGTTTCACTTATAATAACCGTGATGAATTTACACCGTGTTTGTAATTATTTGATGTTATACATGTATTGCTATAAATCTTTAGGCATGGTAAATTTGTGTTTAGTTTAAAGGATTTATGGCCGTTCATATCAAAACATAATCAAGGGCTCAGATTTGGATCCAAGCCCTTCAATCTGATTGGTCCTTTTGTTTTTTTGAGTTTTCGATGGAACATGTTATGGCGGGAGACGGAAAGCCCCTTTGTCGCTTCTATTCTGATTCGATCATCTTCCTCCTTCCCGCTTTGCCGCTTCTATCCCTCTTCTTCCGATCTTCTATGTTCAGATGCGTGCCAAAGCATAGTGTGATACCAGTTATTCAGGGATTGGGTAATGCATTTTTGCCAATTCTGAGGTAGAAGCTTCAGATTGAATAAGGGAAAACGTGCTGTGGAGTTGTCCATTGCTGGAGCTGCAGCTATGGCGGAAGTCTGGCCGGCCTTGTCATCTCCACTTCGCCTCCATCTTCAGTCCGAAACGTTTCAAAACAGGGGAAGAGCTCTTCAAGAGCTTGGCCAAAGGAAAGCTCCACTCTGGAAAAATGGCTCCTCTGCATGAGGCAGAGGCTGTGATTGCAGAGGCCATAGGCAGCCAGAGCTTTGGCAGATTCCCAGAGGGTTTTTTGAGCTCTGCTTTGCAGGCCTGTCTCCTCACCTTCTTCAGGAAAATTTCTAGCTATGAATTTTGCACTAGAGCTGCATCATTACCATTTCTCCATAGCCCTGCGCAGCAAAAAGCTGCAAGAATCAGACTGCTCAAAGACGTCTTTGCAGGGGGAGCTGCCGAAATCTTCACAGGATTAGCCCTAAAGCATCCCCTGACCATCTCACATGTCCAAAATTCAAGGTACTGCTTCGCATCGCGGCTCGCACCAAAATGCCCAAAGAAAAAACTCGCTTTTTTCCGCCAATTTGGTTCGGTTTCTTAACTACTCCCTGCATTTAATCTTGATCTAAAAACAAATCTTGGCTGGAATTATGGCCCAACAAAAGGCTACATGCTTCAGCTTACTCTAAGAATGAATTGAACTCGTGAAGCTAAACATGGTAACTTTGTTAACAATCTGGCGACATCAGATTATTGGCCTAATCATGGTTAGATGCGCACCGTGCCGATAGGATGTTGCCTCGAGACCTGTCTGCAGGAAGTTGCCTCCGGAATCCGCCTCGGATTTGGTCGGGCCAACACAATAGGAATTTTACCGCCCAAATGCCCGGATTAGTGTTAGCTGGAGCAAGATAATCGCCAAAGCCACAAGCCTATTTAGCTTTGTAGTCTTAACAACCTGAAGTAAAGTGTAGTCTTAACAAATTGAAGCGGTGTAACCTTACAAAGCAGAGGAACTCCAATGCTTCACAGAATTGAGACGTAATACTATTTCTTTCTCGTTAAAATTACTTTCCTTTCTTCTTAATTCCTCATCAAAAAACCTCCATATCCATTCGGAAGGGGCTGCACATGAGGGCGAAAAGGGCCCCTCTGTTTGGGACCATCGACCAAAACCAAACCAGGTCTTTAGTCGCTTTCGGACCGCTCCATATTTTCGATTCATTAACTTATAGTTTCTCACCTTTTTGAAGCTTTGTACAGATGAGATTGAAGATCTTAGCACGCCGGATGTGACACAGGACCAGTATCATAGATATGAGGCAAGTGCCTGCAAAATCTACATCTGAATATTTCATGTTTGAAAAGCTTGGCTTAAAATAATCTTGGAGTCCAAAAAATTTGTGGGTTACTTGCAAGTTTTGTTCTTTGCATGTGGTTTCGTTGCAATTTTTGCTGCCAAATCTTCTATTCTGACCTGGTTGCAAATGCATGTGGCAGGCTCTGCCTGGGAGCGGATACCCTACTTAAGGTCTTATCTACCTTTTATTTCTGCCCCATCTTCTAGATTCCACCTCTTTTCCCGTTCTTGGAGCTTCCAATCTATTCTATGAGTTGTCAAATTTTTTATCATGTTGCTTCGGCTTTGCCTTCTAACAAATGGATTAGATTTGTGGCAAATAGGCTTGGATATAGACAGCGCTTAAGTTTTGTTCAATTGGGTTGGATTTGTGGCAAATGTCTGGATACATGGATACAGGAATGTATAAATCTTGTAAATTTGTTTCAGATATCAATGGCAGCAAGCAAATTTTGCTACAAAAAAAATTTATGTATCAACATTCTTCTTTTTATATAAATCTATATATCTGTAAATCTATGCATGTTCATTTTATATAAATCTATGGATCAACATTCTTCTTTTGTGAGAAAAATAACACTTGAAAACAATAGTTATTTCTTAAAAACCACACTTTTCCTAAAAAACACGTATCAATATAAAAAAAAAAAAAAACACTTAGAAACAACATAATTAAAAAAAAACCACATTTTTTTTAAAAAGCACCTGTCATTTTGTTAAGAAAATAACACTTAGAAACAACAGAGTTAAAAAAAAACCACATTCTTCTTAAAAAACACATAGAAAACAACACTTAGAAACAACAGAGTTTACAAAAAACCACATTCTTCGTAGAAAACACATATCACTTTTTTAAGAAAACAACATTTAGAAACAACATAGTTAAAAAAAAAAACAAAGAAACTACGTGTAGTTTCTAGCAAAATCGGACAAAATTCTATACGTAGTTTTTTAGTGTTTTTTTTTCATACAAAACAATAGTTAAAAACTACATATGGACCTTTTAGGTTTTATTAAGAACCACATGTCTATTTTAGAAAAAGCAACACTTGAAAACCACATCTACTTCTAAAAAACAACATGTAGACACACATGTAATTCCTACGTGTAGACAATCTTGACAAAACTCTACGTGTAGACTTTTGGCAACAAAAACTACATGTATAAAAATTTTGCTAAAAACTACACGTCATTTCTAGCAAATCCGGACAAAAAACAACACGTAGTTTTTTGGTGTTGTTTTTTTGCAAAAAAGACACTGAAAAACAACATGTGGACCTAGTTTTGGGGTGGTAGTGTGTGGACGTCAACAATCAGCCTGTCCGCATTGCTGCAAATCTTCCGACACCCTATCGTCACGGGGCCGTCACGCTCTTCAAAAAGTTCAAACACATTTTCGCCTGGAGCTACAGAGACCTTCGGGGAATCAACAAAACCTTGGGGGAACTCACCATTCCTACCAAATCGATGCACGCCCCGTATAGCAACGACAAGCATCGGCTCAACCCCAATTCGCGGATCGCATCAAGGCGAAATTGACAAACTCCTTGCCGCGGGTTTGATCTATGAGGTCAAACATTGCGAATGGGTGAGCCCCATCGTCATTGCACTCAAACACAATGGTAAGATCCGTTTGCGTGGACTACCGAAAACTCAATCAGCCACGGGCGTGATCATTTTCCACTTCCCTTCACGCACTGAGGTTCGAAGAGGTTCTTTGGACATGAGATGTACTCCTTCATGGATGGTTTTTTCGGCTACAATCGATCTCAATCAAAGAACGATCAACTCAAGACTACTTTCACCACCCGTGGGGCACTTTTTGCCTACAAGGTGGTTCCTTTTGGATTATCAAACTCTCCATCCACGTTTCAAGCGATCATGCTCTAAATTTTTTCATGATTTTATGAAGGAAAATCCCTTCTTACAAATTTTTCAAGATGACTTCTCGCCTCTGGTTCCATGGTGACCATTTGGATAAATTGGAACTTCGTCTTTCAGAAATGTGATGAGTCCGGCATTAGTCTCAATCCAGAGAAATGCACCTTTTGCGTCACTTCAGGTGTTCTGTTAGGACACGTAGTCAGCAAAGCAGGCATCACCACGGATCCTGCCAAAATCAGTTGTGTGCTCAAGGCTCAAGCACCAGCCAATATCAAGGAGACACGCTCTTTCCTGGGTAAGGTCAATTATTACTCTACCTTCATTCCTGGACTTGCAGCCATTGCAGATCCCATTCATAAACTCTCACGGTGATGAATCCACCTGGGCTTGGAATTCCCAGCGGATCTTCGCTTTCCAACAGGTTGAAGCTCTTGCTTACTCGGCCCCGGTTCTTGTTCTTTCTCAATGGGACAAGCCCTTTCACGTCCATGTAGATGTCACCGGCGTTTGCTATTGAGCTGTTCTTTCTCAAGAATATGATGCGCACATCGACAAACCAAAACGAGATCGCCGGTAGGAAACTCAATTCTGCTGAGCGCAACTACTCTGCCACAGAGCGTGAAGCCTTGGGTTTAATTTTATGTGTCCAACGCGCTTCCGTCACTATCTTTTGGGCGGTCGGATCAAATTCTTTGTTGACCACCAAGCACTTCTTTATTTGATCAACAAATCCCGCCACACGGCCGCATTGCTCGTTGGGTCCTCCTTCTGCAAGAATTTGCACCTTTTGAAATTGTTCACAAGGCAGGCAAATCTCATGTTGTCCCGGATTATCTTTCACGCATCCACACAGATGATCCCTCCACTGGAGTCTCAGACGCCTTTCCTGACGCTCAACTCTTTCTGGTCACGGCAACACCACATTGGTTCCATGACTTTCAGCAGTATCTCCTCACAGGCGCTCTTCCACCAGAGGACGCCACGCTCTCTCAAGCCAAGCGACAATCCCGACGACATCAATTTCTCCGTGAGGTCCGTGACTACACCATGGTTGCAGGCCATCTTTACAAAAAGGGTAAGGATACCGTCCTTCGACGCTGTGTTCTCCCTCATGAGGTCCCAGATATTGTTCGAGAAGCCCATGAAGGGCTCGGTGGTGGTCATTTTCATGGTGACACCACGGCACGCAAAATCCTTCTTGCTGGTTATTTTTGGCCCACGCTCTTCAAAGACGCTCACGCCCACGCCCGCACGTGTGATGCTTGCCAGCGTGTGGGACGGCCCACGGCCCGTGACGCTCTTCCCTTGACGCCGGTCGCCACGCCACTTCCCTTCAGCAAATGGGGAATGGATTTTGTGGGACCCATCGATCCTCCTGCGCGGCACACCCGTGCCCGCTACATTCTGGTTCTCACTGACTACGCTACCAAATGGGCGGAAGCTTGCGCACTTCGGACAAACACTGCGGCAAGCAATGTACCAAGGTCATCTATCAACAAATCATCATGATTCGATTGCCCCACACGAGCTGGTCAGTGATCGTGGTGTCCATTTTATCAATCATACCATCAAGGAGCTGACGGATTATCTACTGATACATCATCACAAGAGCACACCTTACTATCCTCAGGGGAACGGTTTGGCTGAAAGCACCAACAAAACTCTGGTCACCATTCTCAAGAAAATTTGTGACGCTTCTCGCACTGACTGGCAAAACAAACTTCCCTACTGTTCTTTGGGCTTACAATACTTGTTTCAAAATCGCTCATCTTGGTCACACTCCTTTCAAATTGGTTTATGGTCAAGAAGCTCTCATGCCTTTTGAGTACATTCTCCCAACTCTCCGTTTTCAACTAGCTACACCCATAATCCGCTGCTGTTGCACTCAAAGAAAGGGTTTATCAATTGGAACAGTTGGATGAACTTAGAAGGGATGCTTATATTCGTGTTCTTCATGGACAACAGTTGCAAAAATCCTTACATGATAAACGTCTGAAGACAAAAACATTCAACGAAGGAGATTTGGTTCTTCTTTATGATTCTCGGTACAAAAATTTTCCGGGTAAGCTTAAGTTTCGATGGCTTGGCCCTTATCGAATTGTTCAAGTTGTGCAACCCAGGGTTTTTCAGATGGCGGAGTTAGATGGAACTCCATTACCTACACTGGTTAATGGCTTTCGCCTCAAAACATTTCATACCACAGAAAGTGAAACTCAACAAACAGATGCTGTTCCAGACACAAACACAACAGATAGTGACTAAACCAGCGGCATATTTATATTATAGGTGGAATTTTTTACAAAATGTGGGCAACGCCCAGCTATTTCCGCTATGGGCACTGCCCTATATATAAAAACGGGCTCAGAGCCCTATCTACTAAGTCCTAAGAAGAAAAACCCTCTACTCCGGGTTAGGGGCAGAGGTGATACGCAGGATGTGGTAGAGATTATGCTCCGGGTCCCAGCGAAGGTGCAGAATCACCTCCATCCCGTTGGTCTTAGGATCGGGATGCTCAGCCATCCCGGCACACCACCCGTCTATCGCCATGCCACGGTTGTGGCAACGCCAGAGGTCCAGACAATCCATCTTGCAGGTAATCCACTCCAAACAGTTTGAAGGCATAGTGCAGTGATCATGCAAACCAGTCGCAGACATACTGAGCGCCATCGGATGTCTTCGCTTCACTCCCGGTTCGTCTTATATAGCCAACCGAGGAACTCCTTGTCGACGTGGACCAATCAAAAAAAAATCGCCAACGTGTTTGCAATGCAAGGCTGTTTCTAAAATGAGAATCTTTTCTCCCGCCGCATATCTAGCCATGGTACCTTCTGACACATTCGTTTTAATGATATCCCACTTCGAGTTGCCAGCATTAAATACCATTTCTTCTTTTCACGCCCGTCAACCATTAATGTGCCTCCTTTTGCCACCTGTCCCATCCGATCATTCTCTCACGTCTCATCTCCACCGTTCCTTGCTTCTCCCTTTACTGTTTGGGGACTTAGCCAAAATTTTGTCTTTCAATCGCCTCCTTAGCATCTATCGCCACCTGGCATCATCAACGGGTGCAGTTTCGCCCTCATCATGCCCCTTCACCTCCATTTGCGCGCCCTAAACCTTTTCGTCTCTCTGCACCTTCGTCCTCCGTTCTCCGCTCTCCGCCTTTGCATCACCGTTCTTTTTCGAAGCTCTTTGCCATGGCTGCACCAAAATTTCCTACACTTCAAGCTACTGCTCCCAGGGAACCGGCTCTTTTCGAGTCAGTATCCTTCTTGACGCCCACTTTTCGTGAAGCACTTGTTGGCCCAAATCGTGAAGTCGCGGAATGCCAGAAGCTTTCTGCATTCTCACAAATGGAACTCCCGGCTCCAAATCCAGACCAATTGAAGCAGTTCATCGCTCACATCGTCAACAGCCCGAATGGATACGCTACTGTGGTCGATGGCACCACCATTTTGCTGACCCAAAGACCTTATTTCGAGGTATTCCATATTCCTTTGCAAACCCCTTGTTTATCTTGGGCTGCCTTACAGGATCTCGATGTCACTGAGTTTGGTGCTCCTGCTTATCAAGCGAACATGCATCGCCTGACAAATATTGACAAGACCCATGAAACTTTTGTTAAGTTTCTGTGGCGAAAGTTCCTTGGGTATTCTATCAAGAACACCCATATCAATAAGCCTTTCTATAATTTGGTGATCACTGCTATCCGCTCCAACCACCACATTGATTGGCCCCAATTGTTGTTCTACCGCCTTCTTCAAGAGGTTCACCGTCTTAGGGCTGCCCCTCTTCTATCTCTCAAGTCTCGTGGGTGGCCATCTTCAAGCCATCATCCGTCATTACTTTCCTCCAACACCTCCTAATTCTCATGATTCCACTCATCGCCAGTCCCTTCCTCAAACTCACCAAGTTGGCACTTCACGCCCTTCTTCTTCCGGGTCATGTCAACCTTTCAAAGACACGCATGTCACTTTGTCTCCTCCTCCTCTACGTAAAACCAAGCACTCTAGTTCTCACCATGTCTCCCAAATGTCACAAACAAGGCAACAAAGAGGCTCCACCACCTCCGCACCCTCGCCGGTTTGTTGTATCAATATCAGCCAGGATGTTCAAGCTTTGCTCTCAAGTTACAAGAATCGGGAAGCTCTCATGAATGGGGTTCAAACGCCCTGGAGGCCTCCTCGACGCGGTTCACCGCGACCTTCAAGCTGCTACCACGCAAGTTCATACGGAGACCCAGCTTCAAGACAAGCACGCAGGTTTTTTACGTGCCCGTGAGGATCTAAAGGCTGCCCAAAATCAGAATAATCGCTTGCCGATCGCAGGGCTCAATTGCGAGACCACCATTCAGAATTATTGGAGCAGTCAAGGCAAGAGAGACTCTCTTGGTTGACAAGGATAAAGACATTGCCAAACCTGGACACGCCATCTACGTAACTCTCTCGAAATTACAACACTCAAGCCCAAGACTTACAAACGGCGTGGACGCTCAAATTGCCTCTTTTGACGGCTTTTCCATCCAGACCTCTCAGCTTACATCCCTCCAAGATCGCTTACGGAGGTTCGGAACACGAAAATTCTTGATGACGCTGAGATTGCCGTGCTCCGACTCAATGTACCTGGGCAATCCTCCTCACATGCCACGACTTCTCAGGAACGGGTCCGTGACCAGTCACGCCTTCCGTTAGAAAAGGAGCACCGGATCCGTGACCTCGAACAACGCCTACAAACAAGCTATTGATCTGGCGATGAGGCTCAGACCAAACTTGAAGGCTATGTTACCATTGCTCTCAACCTGCATGTTGACTTCCCTATTCCTTCCAGTTATCTGGATTATGTGGTTGCCCGCCGCCACCTCTTTCTTCTGAAGTGGCATACGGCTGATGGTCCTGTTGATGTTCCCTGCAAGACGCGCAGATTTTCTTTGGATCCGGACGGACCTTTTCGTTGAAGACAAAGGTTTATTCTGCGCCCTTTTAGTCTTTGATATCATTCACTGTGACGATCCGGATATGACCACCTTCAGAGTTGTTCAGCCAATGGCGTACATTTTTCATGATTTCTATCTAGCTGATACACAGGACAAATTTCGAGATGGGCCACATCAGAACTTTCAGGGTGATCCCACACTTCAATGGTTGCTTTTGGATAACAACCCCTATCTCTCTGATCATGATCAGACACATGCTCTTCATCAAGAGTACATGCCTGAGCTTGCTCATCATTTGCCTCTCTGGCAAGCTGAAGCGCTGCAACAGATAAGGAAGTATCTGGGACATCCCAGGATCTTCCCTTTGCACAAGTTTATATGCAAAGACTGGCTGGTTACAATCAACTGCGTGCTTTTCGGATAGCAAGGCGGTCCCCACGGGTTGGGATAGCCCTCCCAGAAACTCTCGGCTCCCTCGCTACGTTTGGGACCATTGGTGCAAAGCTCTTGATCCGCCCTTGTCAGGTGAATTCAGGGAGCAGGCTCAGCAGCCCACGCCCACGGGCATGGTCCCCTCTCCCTATGCTTCCCTGGGTGTCCCTCCATGCCCCAGGTTCCTCACCTCTGATTGGCATCTCCCCTTTTGTACCAAGGTCATCGATGGCCATCTTTGGATGGACTCCTACCCAGATCTCGACGGATCTCGGTGGGATCCCCGTTTTGTTCGCCGCTCCAATTGGGAGGATGGTGCCACCATTGATAACACTACAAATTGGATCTATATTGCCAATGAGCGTGGTTGGCAACGCCCTGCTGATGCTCTTCATGGTCTTGACACCTTCTTGCAGCATGCCGCCACCTCACCAGATCCCCGATCCACAGACAACATTTGGTTTTCGTCTTTGCTCTCAAATGCATCTTTGGTCAGCTCTTTAAATCGGCGTCCCATCTTTCACTGCAATCCGAATTCCAGCGTCAGTGCCTTCGGTCTCCAGACCTGCCTACTCATGGAGTGCCAGTTTGTTTCTTCTGAAGCCCATGCTGCCCTTGAAGACATGGTGCGCTCTCATTTTCTCATTGATCGCGATCCCGCCCTTGGGCTCAACACTCCTCGCTCTTCAAATCGCGGGATCTCATTGGCACTTACCATAATGGTGCCCGTCCTCACTCCCATGAGGATCACTTTCGGGGTGATGGCTTCCAGCCCTCGAAACACTTCCTCCTTTTCTTCACCACGAGTGTCGTTTTTGTGGGAGTGTTAGTCACAATGCCTCGGTACAGTGGGACTATTCATGCATCTGACGAACCAGGTCAAGAACAAGGATCCCGCGATCGACCACCGGTCAGCCATCAAAGGCTGGCAGAAGACCAAGCGGCGGACCACGCGATCAAAGCTGCGTCCCGGACATCAACAGGCGCCCTTTCGGACAAGTGGTGGCCCGTCACTTTGACATCGGCGTCGGCGTGATTCTAGGCACTTCAAGAGGCACCGCCGGCATTCCTCAGAATCAGGCCTCCTTCCGTGAGTCGGCACCGAGATCATCAAAGTGTCTATATTGGGCCAAAGGCCATTGTACTATATATATGAGTAGAGCTAGCACATGAGTTTTTGAGATGAGTTTTGAGTCTTGTCTCACTTCAGTTTTCTCTCGATTGTGAGAGCTCATGTATGTTCATCATTGATATCAAGGAAGCTTATCATTTTCCTCTCATTGTTCTCTTTTGTTCTGTTTTCTTCTTCTTGTTCTCTTCTTGCAAATCCCGTGACATAGTCCCCGGATTCTCTCAATTAGATCTCGGGTCCTCCACAGAGGGCTGTCTTGCAGAGTTCCAGAACCCAGACCCCAAACACTTGCATGTGCAAAGCAGGCGGCGAGGAGTTGCATAGTCTCTATCGGGGAGTTGGAGAAGATTCTATGACCTGCCGATGGCATTAGGGAGAATGCAGTGTTGCAGCGTATTGTTGCTTTGGAGCAGGTTAAAGTGCAGAGGGCGTGTGAAGGCAGCCCTTACTTGGTTGAAGGAGGGGACACAAGTTCGTCGGTGTTCTTGAGCAGCTAGGGTGCGGGTGATATGCAAAGATCTATGGCGCCCCTTGCTTTGCCCTCGATGGCGGACTTTGGAGGATCCCGCTGATTTGCAGAGGTATGTGCATGCTCAGGGTTTTTCGCAAGCAAGCACTCTTCCCTATGAGCGGAGATGCGGGAGCTTGTTTTGGGAGCTGTTAAGCCATCTATTCTGCCTCACCAAAGATGAGAGCTTGGAGCGGGAGCTCTCCGCATGTGATTTAGCTGAGGCATATATGTGCATGGCCAAGGATAAATGTCCTGGGCTGGATGGCATCCATGTGGAGTTCTTTCAGACTTATTGGGAGTGGGCTGGTGAGTCTGTATACCAGGTGTATCTTGAGTTGTTGCAGTCTTCTCAAATGGATAGGATCTTGAATACAACATGCATTTCCTTGATTTCTAAGGTTAAGCAGCCTTCTACTATTAATGATTGGAGGCCTATATCCTTGTTGTCCTCGTGTATAAGATTATCACGAAAAGCCCCGGGCAGAGAAGTTGAAGCGGTGTTGACTTCTTCCATTAGTAAGGTGCGATGCAGGTTTGTTCATGGGAGGAACATTTTGACTAATGTTGCCGCAGCCTTATGAGGGCCTTTATTGGGCCAGAAAAACAGTCAAGGTTGCCTATCTTAAGCTTGACTTTGCCAAAGCTTACGATAGTGTCCGTTGGGAGTTCTTGTTCGCCATGATGTTAGCGTTGGGTCGTGGTCCACGCTTTTACGAGACGATCATGAAGCGCATAGGTCAAGCCACGGGCTACTGGTGGTGTGCAGGGTGAACCCTCCGCCTTTTTCTCCTTAGGCAAGAGGGGTACATCGAGGGTGCCCTTTTGGCCGCTTTTGTTTACGACAGGCGCAGGTAACCTTTGTCTCGCTTGTTTTTGGCGGCAAATGGAGGAGGGGTGGTGGATGGGCTTTGGATGCGGGATGGTAGTCAGATTATTAACCGATTCGGCCGATGACACTTTCCTCTTCTTGGTGGCGTAAGAGAGGAATTTCTACTTGGAATATGAAGGGTTTCTTTGGATACTTTCTCCTTGGCCTCGGGCATTCTTGAATTGGGGTAAATGCTCGCATTATGGGCCCGGTGACCCTCCCCTTGTTTGGCTCTATTCCCTTGGAAGGTGCTTCCAGGTAATGTGTGTACTAAGCTGTTGGGTATTCCCTTTGGAGGGGATGTTTCCATGGGAGGGTGTGGGATGAGATTTTGCAGGGATTGCAGAAACACCTCAATTGGTGGAAGGGTAGCAAGTTGTCCATGGCAGGTAGGATCACTATTGCCAAGTCAGTACTTTGTAGCGATGTTAGCTCCTGAGGGTAAGATACAGGCTTTGGATAAGATTGTTCGAAATTTTGTGTGGGGCGGGGATGATGAAGGGGCGGTTGTTAAAGTGGCTTGGTGGAAGTGTTCCCCGGGAGGATGGGGGCTTGGCCATTTTGGATTTGGCTTCGCATAGTAAGGTGTTGGTCTCCAAGTTTGTTTGGAGCATTGCGGGGATGGAGCATCTTCTCACAGTGATGGCGCTATTATTGCAGTCTCTTCGCCATTGTGTGGCATTTGGGAAGCCGTCTGTGCATGTGGAGTTGCCCTGGGCACTGTTGTATGGCCTCCGGCCTTTCCCACATGCATCCCCTTTTCTCACGGGAGTGTTGCGGGCTTGGGATCATGTGTGTGTGCTCTTCCAGCTAGATTATGCCTCAGTTTATCACCACTCTTCTCTCCTTTCTTGTGGGTTCCTCTACCCCCCAAGACTTGCCCTTGGTCGCCACGTGCATGCTCGGACCTTGAGCCCGTTGGAGGCGAGCTGTTGTGCTCACCTTGGAGGATTGGTATTGGGGTGGTCAGCTAGCTTCGTGGGAGTTCTTTCGAGCTCGCTTTCGCCTGAGGGGCAGTGACCGGGCTATCTGGGAACAAGTGGCGGGGAGTATTCCGCTACACATACCTATAGTCCCTCAGGATGATGTGGTGGTGCAGGTTTGGAAGGTTCATCCGGATGTTGTGTCTTCTTGTTTTGTGCGGTCTTGTTACCAGTCTTTGGCTATTCATGACACACCTTGCCCCCCTCGTGCAAGTGGTCTCTGCAGCTTCCAGGGTTCTCGATGGCGCTCGGTTTGGACGTGGACATGGAGCTCACTTCCCCCACCGAAGGTTAGGGTGCTTCTGTGGCAGGTGGTGCACCGCTGTATCAGGGTGAATGCCCTTGTGAGTCAGTTTAGGCCGGGTGTGAGCCCTCTCTGCCCTTGTTGTGGCCTTCATCGTGAGACTGTGGAGCATTGTCTGGTTTTATGCCCTCACTTGCGTGTGCTTTTGGGATTGGGTTAGGGCTCTGTTTTCGTGAGATTGACTAGCCAGCAGTTGCTGCTTCATGTGTATCCTGGTGCTTGGCCGCTCTTGTGGCAGCAAGCCTTGCATCTGTGCGTGGCTTAGTTGGTGTGGTTGATTTGGAAGCGGCGGCAGTTGTGGATCTTTCAAGGGATTCAGCAGCCTGCAACCTCTCTGATTCCTCGACTCAGGTACAAGCTATTTCAAAGCTTTCTGGTGTTCCCAGGATTAGTTGAGCGGAAGTTTGCCATTTGGCGGGACTTCTTGGGTGTTGTAGATGGTGATGGTCGGTTTGTACAGCAGTAGAGTTGCAGTTTTTTGTGAGTTTGTTGTGGAGTGTCGAGGTATCACTGTCTCTTTGGGGCAGTTCTCCTTCCTCCTCACTTGCTTTGTAACATTACCATTCTTTTAATATATTGATGACACAGTTCTTCAAAAAAAAAAAAAAAAAGTCCATTTTATTTTGGAATAACTAATGTCCTAATGTAAAACTTTGGACAATATCGAGCATAAGACTTTGATGTTTTTCTAACAATGTTCAATTTTTAGATATATGGATAGGGAAAAATGTGGTGATCCATGATACATTTTTCCATCCTCATTTCCATCTAATTCTTATTTTAGTACATAGTACCACTTAGCCAAACGAAAATTTAAAATTTCAAGAAAATACATAACATCCTTGAACCATGAAATCGTCTAGACTCAAACAAGATTCATATCCACTGTATCATATAGCCATAAGGCATTAGGATGTTCAAACCAACACATTTCAATCATCCTCAATATATGAGAGTTACTGAGTTACTGTAAAAATGGGAAAATGCAAAAACAAGCTTGAATACAAAGCATGAAGTCCACAGATTTGATCCTCGAGTGTCAGCACTCTGCCCACTATGCAAGCAAAGGGACGAGACCATTGGGCATTGTTTCTTTTTATGTGTTCATCTCCAGCCTGTTTGGTCTTGGTTGCTGTCTCTTTTTCATGTGACATTGACAAGTCAGCAACTGCTTCTGGCTATTTATCCGGATACTTGGAATAAGTTGCGGAGCCAAGCATTTCATTTAACATCAGGATGGTTGTTGTGGTCCATCTGGAAGCGCAGAAGACTGTGTATCTTTCAGGGTTTGGATATTTCTCCTGCAGTTGTCCTCCAGGACGCACAAGCTAGAATCGCTAAGGCATACCATTGTTCTTCGCTTGCTCCTGCCAAGCGACAGTTGATATTTGAGTCCTATTTGACTGTGTTGTCTTATGCATAGGCTGGTGGTTCTACTCAGTGGATCATGATTATCCTCTGAGACTTTATTCCCGCCTCTGCATTTGTATTTTACTTTTGGCTTGGAGGTTCAATAAAGTTTGTCGTTCTTCAAAAAAAAAAAAAAAAAAAAAATGAAGTTAAGACCACAATACAAATTGTTCCATTCACATGGTATATATACAATTGTTGGCCAGAGACGATATCTGGATTACCTTTTGGATTGGAAATAATGGGATTGTTGAATATACAAACAAAACTAAGATTAATGTATTTGTGAAGCTAGATCAATCTAGGTTATTCATCAAGTTTGTGCAATTCCATAAGGGCTGACTTGCCAAGAGACTTTTAGGCAGTAGGCAACATGGAAAATCTATAGCGGTTGAACAAGTTCAAATATTGGATTCAACTCAATGAGTGCGTTGAAGTTTATAAAAGGTTAGCCATGGAATTTTGAGTTAAAAACGTTATTTTGGACTCGAGGCTAATGGCTGTCCTCTGGTACTAGATGAAGGTGTAAAATCGACGTCAATCACAGTATTATGGTTATCTAGTATACAGAGATTCTAGGCTGGAAAACTTGCATGTTGTGTGAGGATTACTTGCATATGTATGATGATTGTTTGTTTGGAGTTAGTCTAGCATCCATTATACATGTAAGTTATAAGCGAGAATATTTAGTTGCTAATACATCTCACAACAAAACTTGAAACACAGTCTGAGCATTTGCTATGTCCTAGGTAACTGGCTGGGTGGAGGGGGTACCTTGTGGAAAATAAGTAGTCGCAGCATGAGGGCAGTAGGCCCGAGTGGTGTTTCCGTTACCATTTTTCCACAGGAAACCCTGACACCCAGGGGGCTAGGTGATGTAAGCCATTGGGGGATCAAAATTTCCAGTGATTGTGGCAGAGCTCTAAGTGGTCCCACCAAAAATTTCAAGCCTGAAAATGACCCAAAATAATTTTCCACATAAAAAGCTAGGAATTTCAACCATGTGGTGGTTTACAATCTTAACATTCGCGGTAACGTGGATGGGTCAAGCACTATTGTGCACATAGTTCTTCTATGATATGACATTTGGATTGCCGGAATATTATGGAGCCTTATATAGCAATTTTGACCAATTCATGGCTAGGTCTTTTTAAAAGCTCGAATTGTTGAGCATGTGGATATAATATAATGTAACTACAAATTGTATGTTAGCTCTAGCCAAATTTCCAGCTCAAAAAAATGCGGCACCATGTATAAATTTCTTTGCAAAATAAAATAATTCGAACTCTTGAGCGTTTCGATTTTCATGTGCAACCCTAACTAAATGGCGGCAATCTTCCTGTGTCACATTTAGGGTTTTGTAAGCAATAATGCAGTTTCTTCTTGCATCAATGGTGCGGCTATGGAAGATCGTTCCAGTTTCCAACGTGAGATGCTAAAATTTCGCAAATTTCTTAGGAAGGAAGGAAGGAAGGAAGGAAGTTTATTTTAACGTCCACGGAGGCCAGAGGCCTATGAGACGGCACAGAACAGGCAAAGAAGCCAAAAACCCCAACACCAAAAACAAACAATGTAACTGTACAGTAGAACCCTACTACCGGGATGAAAAAACCCCCACTTGGGAGGAAAAACCCTAACAGTAGGCTCTCAAATACCATGCCCCAGAAGAGCAAGTCTGACGGCCGAAATCTGCAGGATGTAAGCTCCCAGTCGCGCTACCATAGGTGATGCGAGTAACTGATGTAGCGGTGTGTCAGAGCATCTAAGATCAGTGTGCCTTTGCACCGCCGGACATGGGCATATGCCGGGCACCACATTTGGAGGGCATGGTGCTCATCCTCTATCACGTGCATCTCACAACACCGACATATCCTCTCCTCCCAGGGGATCCGTGCCGCCATTCACCCCCAAATGACTGTCTCAATTCCGAGGTAATGGGAACCCGCCCTTATGGCGGCAATAGCTCTCTGTTTCTTCACAGAGATGTGTGCTTTCGGCACCGATGGAGTCCATGCTCAAGGCTGGGATTAATCTGGCGTGATAGTGCTCGCCTTGGGCTTTGCAAGAGTAGAGGCATCCCACGGAGTGGCAAAGATAGCCCGCATCCAATTGCCCATTCTCGCGATCGAGAATGCCGATTGCCACCATCTGTTGGTAATCCATAGACCACCTCCTAAACCATCCCTTACAGTGCTCGTGCCATACCCTCTTCAGCCGCTGGGGGCCCTGCGTTAACAACACGGCCTGTGGGGGCAAGCGATGCTCATCCATCCCATCCACCTTATGGAAGCAAGTAAGATGCCTTCGCATAGCAGAATGCTGTAAAGGCCAGAACCCCGTCTCATACAACAAAATCTGATACGGTACGGTGTCCTTCACTCCCAAGCTGTAGGGCAACTCTTATGCAGCATTTTGCATTTTTCTGTTTGAAATTTTTTCCTGTATTTCTCCTCCTTGAGTGCATTTTGCAAGCTATTGGTGGTCATCGAAATGCTTGGACAAAAGGTGATCCCTGTCTATTGTGATTTCGTCTCTGCATAATTAATGCCTTACGTCTGATATTTGTTATTTCCGAGAGCAAATTGAACGTTTTTAAGAAACGGTTTCCAGGCTATAGTTTCTTAGAATCGCAGGAGGATTGCTTGTCTTTATATGGATTGAACTTCTGCTTTTTTAGTAAATGGACTATCAATCACAAGGTTTTGCTTACAGCTCAGTTCTGCTAAAAGGTTTAAATAAAAACATTCTGATAAAGCTGTCATATGCTGGACCATTGGGGGTGCTTATGCTTATCTAAATTTGTAGTGTAAAGGTGAATTAAACATTCTGTACATTGTTCCTGCTACTACTGAGCACATGAGCTGATCTTTGGGGCAACTGAACATACAACTGCAATTTATGAGACGCATGTTGGCTGAATCATTACTTGGGTAGGCAGGTGTACACTTATAAACTATGATCATATTGATTTTATTGTACTATTCATCCACTTTAAGTATTACTATCACCCAAATCAATGTTCTTTTGACTATGTCAACATCCATTAAGCAGATGATTTCCAAAGTACCAATGCCTGCAATGGCTGGTGTAGAAGGTTCAATGCAATACTGGTAAGTTTCATTCCATCTTCTTTATTTACTCATCTACTGGATATGCTAATTTTTATGCAAACTGAGTCAATAAAAGTCATAGTTATCAACTTTATTTATGGTTTATTTAGTTGTTGTATTCTTATTTTGATAGTCTTGGTTTTTATTGTGCCTGAGAACATAATTTCTTTGAGCAAAATGGTTGTGTTTGGTTTGTTTATCTATGTAAAGGTTAGGTACTGTCTGCCCTAGAAGACGAGATAGCATTTGGTCCAGCTCGTTGGTTGTGGGATAATATGTGTCACAGGGATGCAACTAGTTTCTGTACTGTTGTCTTGCTGTCTTGTTTGCTTGTCAGCTAGCTAGTGATGAAAGGTAATAAATGCCATCATATGATCTGTCTATATCAGCTCCATTGAGCTTAAATGAAATGCAGGCCTTGAAGAAGGTGATTTTCAAGTGCACTCCGATGTGATGCGTATTGGCAATTATACAAATGATGAGTTGCCAATGAACTTGCTCTTTATATAGACAACAATGATATTTGGCTATTGTCAGGTTAAAGATGACCATATGGCTATCTGCTAGCTAAGCAAATGCAACAATACGTTTCCAGCCAAATGAAGTCACCTAGATGCCAGTGGTTTATGCGCATGTGCTAATTTAGAAGGCACTTCAAATGGGCAAATCGATCCATGGCTGGTCTCAAATCAGATATTTTTATCTGTAGTACACTCATTGGTATGTATGTTAAATTTGCAAATTTTGCTTATGCTCATTTCGGACGGTCATTTGGAAGTTAATCATATTCGCAATACTTGAAATTAAATTTTGCAAAATGCTTTAGAGTACCACATGTTTTTAGTTGTCTATAGGAAGTAATAGTTCCTGCAATGGACACTCCAGTTTGTAATAAATATGGCCAGACAGGTTAAAGTCAAATGAAACATCATTTTTTTGTGGTAATATCCTATGGTCTACTAGCAAACATTTGTGCCAGGAGTAATACTAGACAACTGCCGCGTGGAAGGGTCCAATGCATAACAAGAGGTAAGTGCATCTTTTTTATTATCATAGAGTGAGGTCTGTCATTTTGGAAGTTAAATCATAATTGCAGTACTTGAAATGATGCTCATTGCATATTTGTAGTTGTCTATACGAAGTAGTAAATTGATAGAAAAATTGATTCTATTTATGACTGAAGAGTGCACTAAACAAATGCATTGAGATTCTGTGCAATGTTGGCAGGTCACAGAGAGTAGAATGGGAGATCGACAAGAGACAGAGACAAGAGACAGTGCCGGCTGCTAATGAAATACAGGATTGAGAGAACATTGTTTGCACATGTCCTTGTTGTCTATGTGAAGAGAGCTCTGATGTCCCTTTCACTAGACTAGGATACTTGGAGCATGTTAAACGTGCCAAACATAGAGATTCAAATGCTGCCTTGGCTGAACTCCATCGCAAACTCCATTCAATTGCTGTAAAAGCATGATAGAATTGTACATTGAGAGGAATATTTAATGGAAAAAGATTTGAGCATCTTTGTCTTCTATTGTTGCTTTTGTATCTCTCTCGTAAAGAGAATCCAGATTTGGAAAAAATGCTTAAATGAACAAGATGCTGAAACATACCAATTAATCACTAGACATCACACTTTGAAATCACGTGGTAAAATGCATGCTGGATCCCTCAAAACTTTACCGTGCTAATATACTAAGGTGGAATACTATTGGTCTCTTACCGTACCATCAAACTTAGACACATGAAGCATTCAAAATCAGGCATGCTTATAACCTTCTATAATTGTATTGGTATGATGGAAATCAAGCATAGTTTTATTGATGATAAATTGCTATAAAATATCATAATAACTATCCACTTAAAATTACAATGATGACTAATCACTATAATGCATCGTACTAATTATGCACTCAAATTTACACCGTCAATAAACCAAAGAAGGAAATTGGGACCAAATACCATTCAAATTTACACCATCAATAAAGCAAAGATGGAAATGTGGACCAAATACCATTCTGATAAACTTGACAACTTAAGTAGCGGCACACATCATATATTTAAGTTGCCATAAAAGCCAGTTATAATAATCATCTTTTAGTACCATGTGAAGAAACAATACTTGTTTGTCGCATTACGAAATTGCATTGATGAACTATAGTGTATAACTAGACACGGTTTGTAAACTTTTTGGCCCACAAACCGATATTGATATTAAGAATTGACTTTCGTTAAGAAATCATTAAAAAAAAATCATATTGATTCAATTTTGGGGGCCTTGTGTCGGATTCCCCTTGTCCGTTCTAGTTCTGAGATGACTGTTCGCCGCCTGGGGAGAGCATCCCCAAGGGGATGCATAGGCCCAAACAATCCCTACTGTCAGGCACATCCCAGACGAATCGTTGCCATCTAACTGTCACTGGGCGTCACAAAAACCCTAAAAAATCCCAACCGATCGCAACCGCTTACACAGAATATTCTATGGCATATTATTCTCAGAACAAATCGAGGCCTTCAAAACGTCACTCCACCCTCCAACAAGAGGGTTGCCCCCTACAGGCAACCCAAAAATGCAAGACTGCATTATATATGTCTAGATAGCTAGATATATTACTTTATGTTGTTTGCCACCAGTAGGTAAATGATCTTTGCCCTATATCTATGCCGCTCCCATATGCCTATTGATCTTCATGGGTGATAAAAACACATTCAATTTAATTTAATTTATTTACACTATAGTCATAGAAGTATGTTTACGTTGAGGCAATATTGAGATATTGACCTTATGGAAATTCACTCACTAACCTTAAGATATAGCTTAGGGTAAATATGTTGCCTTGAGTGAATTGCTTTTCAAAAACATATTTCTTTAAGTCATTTGAGGAAAACACCCCCTTTTTTCGTCTTCAAAACTGACATTACACAGATCTTTCAAGTGAAGTGTAATTCTTATTCTTTTAATATTCAGTAGGCAAAGGTGGGCCTATTTATAATGCTCAATGTTCCTAATGGAAGATAATTCTTAGTAATATTTGGATGTATTCAGTTTCTTAGTGCTCTTTCATTTACAGAGTTATATTTTGTGTGTTGTAGTCAGTTGTCCGTTGGCTAGTCATGCCTGCAAAAACAACCATGTTAGATGCAAAATGCAATGAATTTTTGAAACTGACCCATATAACACAATCAAGTGGAATCCTTATGGCAGCTATATCCTTTGGAACAATAGTTATGTTAAGCATGAGGTATATCCTCTTGGTCGGATTCAGAGGATGACATGAGAAGCGTCTTGGCTGAAATCTGTTTCCTAGATCATGAGGCAGGTTCGAAAATCTGTTGTCTAATCGCAAGCTGGTCCAATGCAGAGTCTGGTTGTTGCTGTTGTCAGAATTTCAGCCAAGCCATTGCTGGTCGCTGCTGACTTCTATCCCCATATGTCGCTACCTTCAAACCGTTGCTTTTCATAGATTGTTAAAGGCCATAGCAGGGAGCTATTAGAGCCCTGGCAAGATAAATTACAGTGCTATTAGAGCCCGGGCTATTACACTGGAAGGAAGGGGCAAGATAAATACACAGTTCCAGAGATAGATGGAATTGCCGGTTCTGCCCTTCCTTGGTTTCCGGCATCGTTGGGTTGAGGCCAAGCACTCGAGGATTCTTTGCAGGTGAGGTTTGAGCATCGGATTGGAACTGGAGCTCGTCTCATCTTTGAATGCTGTTGCTGCGTTTGAGTTATGCCATGCCGCTGTATTCATGTGCCGCTTTTGAGTTATCCTATGGTCTTTGGTCATGGAGCGCCCCTTTAAAAGCGGGTCAACAAGGGCTAGTTTGACCCCAAAAAGACCTCAGATGGACGAACAGGATCCAACGAATTGACCCTACGATGGACCCTACGAATTGTGCCACGATCCAAGGGCCCCGAAAAAATAATCACACATTTTAGCCATAATATACGACTTGATTAGGTTAATACATGTAATTGTCACCCCAATTTCCGGCTACCGGAAAGCTTAAAAACTGGTATGGCCACCATGTCCGGCGAGAAGCTCAGTTCTCCGGTCAGTAGTTGTTGCGGATAACGACATATAAGCTTAGAAATACTTATGCATTTAACTGTTTGCTTTTCTTTCTCTTTCTTTCCTGCTGTTTAAGGACTTCATATTCAACAATGGCGGAGTTTCTGTGGCATTTATATTGATCTTAGATCCACAGAAAGAGTTATCCCCAAATATGTGGGAAAGGTATGGCTGGAATTTGTAGTTGCTGATGCGTTGCTTATTGAATTGTAATTTCATAGTACAGAAGAAACGTATAGTAAATATGAACTGATCTCTGCATTGTTGTAGAATTTACTGTAAGTTCAGTGATTGCAATATCGTTTTCTCTCAGAATTGAGAAGGTTAGGGCTACTTTTAGAATTCTACATGTTATAATAGCATTGCCATCGGAGGAAGCAAACAGAGCCTTCATCGAATTCTACTTCAGGTAATGTCATACATGCAAGTCATAGGATGTGCCCTAAAGTGGAGTTTCTTTAGCCGTCCAAGTCCAATGAATATTGGCGCACCAGCATATATTTTAGTATTGGATGCAACTGCTGCAATGGAAAAGATGATACGAATGGCACATGTTCATGCTGGTAAGAATCTAATACTTGAAGCAAGCAAGTTGATCCATTTAAATTTGTTTCGACAAGCAAATTTTAAGCAGACAATTTCTGACATAACCCTATAATGCAGAGTGTAAACGCCAAGGGACAATTGCTTTGCTTGATTTAGAGGTGAACACATCTGACTTTCTGTTGTTTGCATTCTAGTCACTGCTTGGTAGCTTCAATCTCTGAGGAATAAATTTTGCCATTAGAGGAAGGAATTTGTGCAGTCAGAAGAAGCCCGCCTCAATAGCATTGCTGCTATCCCTCTACTGGATCATCATGATGCCCTTTCGGTAGTATGTTTTATTTAGGACCATTTGGAACTGTTCAGTATTATGCATTGATTTTCTCACTCAAATTTTAGAATTGTGTGTTGATCTACTAAAAAACCTGGCAGCTTGAGCAAGCTTTTGGTTCCATCACCAATATCAGTAGAGCTTCTCAAGAATTGATTATGGAGATAACTGACCTTTCCATTGACAAGGCTGCTGCTGTTACCAGATTCTTCAATGACAAATGCTATGGGGCCACACCTAAGCTTAGCTGATTTTTGTGTCCATGTGTTTTATCCTATCATGCTTTAGGTGCATTTGTTGGGCCCAGGAACATTACCAATAGAAAGAACTCTGTGCATCAAGACCTAAGGGGTTTGCAAACAGACAATTGAACTCTGTCCAGTCTTCAACTTTGAAGTCTAAACACTTTGAAGTGCCAATTTTTGTCATTGCCCATTGTTGCACATCGAGGCACCAATTATGCATTCTGTTAAACTTTTCTCTGACTTCCAAATTGAAATTACAGAACGAACTGCTCCTGTATATGGCCTTTGTATTCTAGTTTTAAAATGCATAAGCTAAACATGCGCAAATAAAAAGAGAGAAATGCAAGGAAATTTGGCCTGAAAATCGACAGGCCCTTTGCAAACTTGATTGCTCACAAAAAAAGCAATGACAATCCAGATTCATTGATAGCCCTAGAAACGCAATAAGATTCCATGGATAAAATTCTGTCAATGATGATGCATGTCCTTGCATGTCCCTAGGAACATCCAATTAGCAACGACGATCATTTTGCAATGGAACTGGATTGATTGGTTTTTACAAACATGGGTTGACACTTGCAATTTTAGTGTCCATGTTGCAGCCATCTAGGATTTCTTACCACATGATCTCTAGGATTCTTACCACATGATGTTTTCACTATTTAATCACATCACGTTCTATTAGAAGTTCATTATGCATGCCGTGGGAATACAGCATTTCCATTTTCTTTGTACATGTCTTCACGACCCTTAAAGCCGTCAAACTTGCCAGCATCAAGATAGGTATGCCTTCTCAGCCCAAAGCGCTGATTAGACATTTCCTTTCCAAGCTATAAAAAATAGAGTAAAAGAAGATTTCAGATAAATCGCAGCCCTTCTTCCTGAGTTTGGAGTTTTGAGACCAGGCTGGGGCAAAACCTACATCTTAGACATGCACTATGAATTGAGGACACTTTTGGCAGACAATCATAATAATGCTTGTTGATAAGGTGCAACTTGATATTGGAGAGGCCCGTAGACAAAAACAATTTGCAAAGCCATCGTATCAAGCCATAAAACCAAAAACTTATCATAGTGTCCTCACATCTACAATTAGTGGCTGAGCAAGATTATTAAATTTGATGGAACACCATAGCTTTGGATGCAAAATATGCCTTCTTATTTGACAACTTTAAACCAAGCTTAGAAACTGCACTTTATTCCATATACTAAATCAATCTGCATTAAAGTCAAAGCCTAGCTCTGTATAGAAATAGTCCAGTTGAAACACATGTTGCGGGTTTCGACTTCTGATGCATCATAGAATTTTCCCCATATTGCTCTAGATTGGGAGTTTTGCAGCTTCCAAGAATCAAATCCTACAATGCATCAGACAGCATATGTAAAGAATTTTAAACTAGAGAAACTGGACAGCCATCACGTACCTTGACTCTTCGCAGGTCATTTTCTTCAATATCAATGTTTTTAAGTTCATCGACAATGCGTTGCACCATTCTTATAGATCTCTCCTCATGTGACCTGCATGATCTACCCAGTAATATTTTGGACCTGATCTTTCAGATGCGACAGATCTTGACAAATTAAGCTTAACCCAAGACAATAATCCACGCCTTCAAAATAACAATAATACTAATCTTAAGCAAAAGCGATACCAAATAGACAAGTTTTTGAAATACAGACCCTGGAGCAGCTCTAGGCAGGAACTCGTTACCAAGCGAATGATTGAATGGTCCATGACCACAATCATGCAACAACCCTTAAGTATTAAGCATTTTGGGTCATTATCACATAACAAGATTAAATCAAAAGCAGGATGAACCCAAACATACCTGCAAGCCTCACACATCTGACATGGGAGGGGTCAATAGAATCTCCATCCATATCCTAGCCAATACAATAGTTCATTCATTCATACCATTTAATCTTGAAATACCATTTAATCTTGAAGTGATAAGGAAAGTGCTTACTTACATTTAATATTAACAAGGCACTATGGTAGCAACGAAGAGAGTGTTCATATCGTGTATGAGTTGCAACATTATCACATAGATCTGCACAAAATGTTTGCTAGTAGTGTACTTCTATAGAAGAAAGATTCAATTTGCTTACTTTGTTGCTTGATATCTCGTAATCTGAATCATAAATACCAGATATCATCAGCATCATTCTGAAACAATCCTTTTTGAAAATAAGAACAGAAGGTGAACTAACCTCTGGAATTCTTCAGTATCCATGAACTTCAGTGATAACTGCACCAAATGAAACCTATATATTATCAGCCAGCATGATATAGATCTCACAATACAACTCAAATTTATCTGTTTTGAAGTTTCTGTTTCTATTTGTATAGAACCACACATAATATGCCCACTACTATTATTTCCTGCATTGCATGGGAGACATCATTGTGGCTTTCTTTTTCATTCTCATATACAATTAAAAACATGCATATAGCGACCTGCGATCTTCTACATTACTTCTATATTCGGTTCGACAACATAGAACTTACTGGATCAACGAGAATATTAACATGAATATTGTCATGAAACTCCTTCATTTCTTCCCTCTTACCAAACTTATTTTCGCTGGAACCCATCCCTCTGCAGCCAATATTAAATCCTTAGAACATGAAAATATTAAACATGCATCTTCTCGTCATGAATATATCGAGAAGAGAAATTTAAACAGAACTACACTAGCTTTGATCACCAAGACGGAACAGATTAGGAATGACGAAGACGTGAACTCGAAAAGGTGTTGGTAGATAGCAGAATAAGAAAATTGAACTTGTTTTTATATGGGAGGAGGTCTAGTGGTAAATTTATCGAACGGAGTTCATTGCATGACGAAATTGTGGCCAGCCTTTTCTTTGGCTGCTGATTTGGCAGTCACGTGGCATATCTTTTTTTTTCTTTTTCATAAAGATATATATGCCTCCACAAAACTGTGACGTGGAAAGTCCAGGCTAGCATAAAAATGTGACGTGGCATTTTATGCTAGCCTGGACTTTTCACGTCACGGTTTTAAGATTTGGTGGTAGCTGGACCAAATCTTAAAATTCCAGTTGTCCCGCAACTTAGGTAGCAAAACCATGCAAAGCAAATTTGGTAGTAAGTATGTGAACCAAATCTGGCAGTTGGGAGTCTGCCTTTACTTGCAGTCTAGCGCAATTTGGCAATTGGGCGCCTTCCTTTGAGTTTCTTAATCGGCAAAGTTTAGACCAACCTCTGCTTCCACAACATGCACCAAATCATTCTTAGATTCATTCATTGTCTCTGCATGTGTATTCATCTGCATTAGAATATGTAAAGATAAGAATAGCAATGTTGTCAGGAAGAATGACAAAATAATTTTAAGATTAAACAGCGAAAAATACCTTATAAAGAGGCCGAATCGGCAAAATGATGTGCCGGATCATAGCTGGGCATGCGTCTCAGGGCTAATCCCTAATCTCTTATTCCAAGCAGTTCCAAGTTATTTCCAGCTCTGTGCAGTGCAAGACAAACCCATTCGGTTCGTTCTAAAAATAGTTGCACGAGTTCTTACTTGGTTTGGTTAACAATCGTGTTTCCATTCTCATTCATAGGATTTCTTTTTTAACAAGTACTCCAACTCATTCTTGATTATGAAAGGATTATTGTGAGCCTTTTGAGACCCTGTATTGTATTGGGTATTGTATTGGGTCCCATACTGATTGGTCTTCGTGGACTATAAAAGAAATTCAATTCAATTATCCTTCTTTATTAAGATAATAATGTACATGCAACATATTTGACGTAAGCATCTCTTCGTATTCTAAGTTCTGAATTTGTGCAATTTAAGGAACACCACACGGAGTGCGATGATAGTGGCACTGCTTTACTTTCTTGTAATTTATTCTTTAAATTTGGTTTTTAAGGTAAGTGGAAAACGTTTTGGATTTTTTTCTCAGGCTATTTTGTCTAAGGAATAGAATAGAATAGATTTTTTTAACGTCCACGGAGACCAATAGGTCATGGGACCCATACAATGGGCTAGTACAATCATTACTACTAGGATTAAAAAACCCCTGCCTCGAAAGGTTTTCAAGGGAAAAACCTTTACAGTAATGATGATACTAGACAGTCGGAGATAATGACTACTGAGGGCTCAGTAATTGAAGATGTTCATCTAGAACCTCAAGTATGTATAATGCCAAGTCATGTACAGATGGTGCGCTGAGAAGTTGTGGAAGCGTGGAATGGAATGCTAAGGTCGAAAAATGATTCCGGACTATCTCAAAAGCAGGGCAACTCAGAAGAGTATGGCTTTCATCTTCAATAACACGAATCGGCAACAGGTACATAGTCTCGCTTCCGCGGCAATTGCGGCCGCCCCATCTAACTGTCTCAATCCAGAAATTTTGTGGGACCCCCGCGAATTGATGCAATAGCTACAAGCTTGTTCCCGGACAATGAAGCAAGCAAATAAGCTTGGGGCCCCCGTGCCAAGGTGGGATTTATGTGTGCATGATAATGACCGCCACTTGGGTCAAGGTAATCAAGGTCCCATATCTTTTGAGAAAAACGACCATTGAGATATTGTTGCAAAAGCTCGGGATCGAATCGGCAAGCATCGGCGAAAGGTTTCTCGTTGCAATGACCCAAACAGCAAACCATGTAGTGCAACGCTCTTTCCAACGTCGTTTCAAATGCTGAGGAGATTCATCCATGGCAAGTGCAAGAACAGGATACCTATCATCATCCATGTGGTGCACCTTGCAGATATAGTGGAGATGACGCTTCATGGCAGAATGTTGAAGAGGCCAAGAACCTGTCTCTTGTAAAAGAATAGCATAGGGCACCGTTGTTTTAACTCCGAGGCTGTAAGTGAGAAAGGACTTTTGCACCCGCTCCAAGCTCTCCCAAGCACTAGCACTAATGGCAGGCCCCCACACTTCAGAACCATACAATAAAACAGGCTCTACCAAAGCCCGAAACAAGTGGGCTTTCCGTGGCCAATCATGAATTTCTGCGCGAAAACAATTGTTTTGCATTGCATAGAGTGCTCTCCATCCGATTTGCCAAAAAAAAAAAAAAAAAAAAAAAAAAAAAAAAAAAACAGCAAAATTGAGTGGTTCGTGTTATGCACTAGCACCTCTAATGATAACCAACACACTAAAAGGGCGGATCCTTCAAGGAAATCGTTATCCAATGGGCCCCAACCTTCCAGGCTTTATCCCATACCCCACAAACCATATCAATTGCTCCCCTTCTCGGGATGCTTGCCCTCAAGCATATGGAACACATCAATGTTGCCACGAGGAATTAGTTCTGATACCAAATGTTATATGCAGATTCTAGCATATATAGATATCAACATCTTTTTTTTTTTTTTTGCTTTTAAATAAAGGTTAAGGTTTATTTGTTAACTTGCTCTTTGACAATATCAAGGATTAGACATACTGGATGGCTTTCCTACTCGACTTAGTTGTGAAAATTTGGCGATTATATTCCTCTGATCTAAGACTAAGAACTAGAAGCATTGCCCACAAGCTCTAATGAAAGAAACATGGCTCTGATACCAAATGTTATGCACTAGCACCTCTAGAACCAACACGCTGAAAGGGAAGATCCTTCAAGGAAATCGTTATCCAATGGGCAAAAGTTTGACTGTCATTGACCAACATGTTTTGGAAAAGCGTAAGTCAACAATTTTCAAGTCAACAAGTGTAAACCGCCCCCAAGCATTTGGTAAAGCGTAAGTCAACAACTTTGACCTATGCTATTGAATGGATTATGTTAAGGCATATTGTGTATAACATGTTTAGTAAAGCATAAGTCAACAATTTTCTTTTTTTTTTTGAAGAACTATGTCATCAATATATTAAAAGAATGCATAAGTCAACAATTTTGACCTATGCTATTCTATGCATTATGTTAAGGCATATTGTGTAAGTCAACAATTTTCAAGTCAACAAGTGTGAATCACCCCCAAGCAAATGTTTGACTTTCATTGACCAACATGTTTGGTGAAGCGTAAGTCAACAATTTTGAAGTCAACAAGCAATTTACACTAACTAATTACAATTACAATTACTAAACAAGTGCCAAGCCAACATAAGATGATTGATGTCCAAAAACGAATGGCCATTTCAGGATAGACATTTTTTTTTTAAATGTTTTAGAAAATAAAATTATGGTCATTTCAAGGTAATTACATTTCACTTCATATCCTATTAAATCATTACGATTAAGATACTAATGATACGAAAATCCTAAAAACGTAGCCTACGAAATTTATTTTACGCCAGCCTTTATATGGTCGTGAGGGAGAAGCATCGTCTAATTCTCCCACCCAACAGAATGCCGAAGCGCTGCCGCTCCCGCTCTGCTTCCCCTGCCCCTGCCCCTGCCCCTTCCAAATGCCGGGAATTGATTTCCCTAACTTTGCCAGAGCTCTTCGCGAGTTATGGTATAGGTGCTTGGCTAATTCCGGTAGAAGAACCTAGAGAAGACCTTCAAGATTTTTCCAAAAGGGTAAAAGCACGCTGTGGTGTATCAAAAACACGCATTTTGACCCCACATTTTGGCACCACCTTTGTGGTAGAATCGGGTGGTGCATACCGCAGTGGAGATTGCGGGAGTGCGAATTAATGAGCATCGGTTATTTTGAATTTTATGCCACGTCATTGTCCACCTTTTTGAATTAAGAAATAATCACCTCTTCTTCTGTTTTTTTGCCGCTTCTTGCCGATTGAACCCTAATGGAGTCAGAATTGAACGCCACTGGTTACACGATGAAATCTCTCCTCAAACAAGAGATTGTGCCCCACGAAGATCTAAAGAAGCTTTGGGGTGACAGAGTTCCAAATAAATCTGGCTACATGTATTTTTCCCCAAATGTTTTGTTCAAACTGAAAAATTAAGGCATATGTTTTCTTGTACAGGTTAAAGAATCTGAGCAATGAACAATACAAAGAGTTCATGCAAATGTACAAAAGAATTACAGGGAAGCCACATACATGGGGTGGAATGGCTCCTGGAACCTGGGCAGTGGCTTATTATCTGCATATAAAAGGGGAGGCTGTTAATTGGAAGAGCTTCTCGGATTATTATAAAACTCCCGATGAGAAAGCAGAGGCCAATTCTTCTAGACCCAAGAGAAAGCATAGGCAAATCCAACGTGACGAGGAGAAAAATAGTAAAAGTGACAGGGATGATGAAGATGATAGGGAAAAAACCAAATCAGGTTCCTCTAGACTACACATTCAATCTGAACTCACAATCAAAACAGAAAAGCAGAGCAATGTTCTGAGACCAAAACATGCCATTGCAGGTATGTTCAATTATTAGTTGTGTTACAACAGAAAAAAATCTCAAGCTTGACCTAGATTGTTTCTATCAACACAGAAAAGGTAACATCAAATCCACTTCAAGAATCAGGTATGTCTACTACCATTTTGCATCATGTTGGCTGTATTGTCATGTTGTGTCTTTATGATGCCATCTGTGGGGCATTTCGTGCAATGGATGCCAGAATGATAGATGAGGTATGTGTGGTCTGGTGAGTGGTGAGTTGTTGGCATCCACCATGTCCCACACCACACCCCACCATCTCCCACCACTATACACTCTACCATCTCCCACCGCCACACTCCACCATGTCCCACACCACACCCCTCGACCACGCTCCACCACCACCACCACCACACTCCACCACCACCACACCACACCACCGGACTCCACCATGTCCCACACCACAATCCACCACTACCACATTCCACCACCACCACACGCCACTACCACCACACCACACCCCACCACCACACCCCACACTCCACCACCACCACACCACACCACACCCCATCACCACACTCCACCATGTTCCACACCACACTCCACCACCACCACCACCACCAAACCCCACCACCACATCCCACCACCACCACACACACCACCACCACCACCACCACCACCTTCACCCCCGCACAATGTCCCACCATCGCTTTGCTACCACCACGTGTTGTGTGGTGTGTAATCGTGGCAAAAGATGTTGTGTGGTGTGTGGTATGTGGTGGTGTGTAGAGACTACCTTGTGTTGTGTGGTGTGTGATTGTGGTTTTTCATCAGTACGTGGCTTACTATGTTAGGAGGCGTACATATACGTAGTGTTTTGTTTTGCAGACTATGGCAGACTTGTGAAGGAATGGTTGGCTGCAACATCAGCTAGGTTTGATAGATGCAAGCAACGATTGCAAGCAAACGAGGATAAGAAAAATGATATCAAAAGAAAGATTGAGTTGATGGAGCATAAAGCATCAGAAATTAGAGCTGATTTGTGATGGCAATCAATCATGACAACAAACCAAAGCAAAGCAGAGGGTGTTCGGGTTGTGTTTAACAAAGGATGAAGAGCTAAATGGTACAGTGTTGTCTGGGTGAATCAATTAAATAAGGAACTAGCAGAAACTGAAATTGAGCTAAAGGCATGTGAAGACTTACTGCTGGAGCTGCAACCTCGAATGCAAAGATTTGAGATTTTTTCTGAGCGTAGTGGTCATGACACTCCTTTAGATCCTGCACTTCCAATGCTTCCTGAGGCAGAAGAAGAGGGTGATGAAGGTTGTCCATTTTGTGGACGTTGTCTGAAATGGGAGGGTAAAATATTGCCAGTTGTGATAGCAGAATGCAGTCACCAGTATCACATTCCATGTCTATCACACCATTTGAGGTAAATATTATCATCTCTAACCCTCGTCTAACGACTCTATTGATTTTGAATTTGTTTTGCAGACACTCTAGAACCTGCTGCAGCCCCAGTTGTGCCCACATTATGACTGAGACATGGCTTTTGGCTCTTGGTGTTCGAGTGGTATCACAAGGACCAATAGACACAAGTAAGTGCCTTAACTAATGTTTACTGATGTTGTCACAGGTCTACTGACTTAGTGTTTGTAGAATTGCAGAAATTTGAGACCAAGGATATCCAACAGTTATCCACGCCTCGATCAGTTATGAGACTGCAAGATACCTCCCGGTTGTACCTAGAATTCACCCCATTTGATACTCCTAAATCAATCCCAGCTGCTGACGGCGTGGAGACTCCAAAACGAAATTTGGATAGTGAACTGAATGCAGTCGTATCAAGTAAGTACCGATGCCACATACATGATTTATTTTTTTGTATTTTTCTGTGGTCTTCCTCATTTCAATTATGTTGCAGAGATAAATGCCACTACAACTGGAAGCCATCACGAAGAGATTCCTGGTGCATCTGTTTTAGGGGGAAAAATTAATTCCGTTGAGATTCATTCTGCACGGGATCCTTCACCAGAAAAAAGTTTTGGTGCTGAACATGAGCCAAATGCGGATGCAGGTGATGAAGTTGACAAAGAAACCCCAGATCCTGGACAAGATGCAGACTGCTCAACGAGTCCAATACAACCTCAACCAAGAAAAACTAAGAGGTTAACTGAAATTCTCCTTGTTCTGGATTTTAATGGGGTTTTAGGCAAGTTTTATGACTTGAAAGAGAGGATCCCTGCATCGGCCGAGCCAGAAGTGACCCTCCAGAAATTGAACCATCAAAAGGCAGTAGTTTCCAGGCCTGGATTACAGGAGTTCTTAGAATGGTGTTTTTCAAAATTTGAGATTGCATTGTGGTCCAGCATGCCCTAAGAGTAATGTTGACTTGTTGATGAGAAAGTTGCTGCAGGAATATAAGGGCAGATTTCTTTTTATTTGGAATCAGGATGACTGCACCAACACAAAATTAAAAGTGGTTAATAAGCCAATTTTCCTTAAGGATCTGTCCAAAGTGTACCAGAAATTTTGGAGATACCAGGTGACAAACACATTGTTGATAGATGACAGCAGATATAAGGGTTCTGCCAACCAGCTGAACACAATGATATGTCCAAATAGTTTTGCTCCCGACAAGTTGGATTCCAATTTCCTTTTGGAGCAACTCAAACCATGGCTGGAGGGACTTCTGGCTGCAGAAAGTGTGCCAGCTTATGTGAAGGAACATCAAATGTGGAATATGTGGGATTCTGAAGAGTCGCGCAACTGCATGAAAATGCTCGACAAGTATTTTCATAAATGAATCTTGTAAAACTCTTTGAAAGTCAATATAAGTAAAAATATTTCTATGATATGTGTTGTACTTTTTCAATTTAAAATATTTGAATGGATTGTGAGCAAATGTTCTCGTGTGTGTTTAGAACTAGAGATGATAGAGCTTCGGCAGTCCCTGTCTATCTAAAGCCAAATACACATTTGGAAGTGGTGCTGAGTGGAACTGAAACTGTCGTGATTAGCTCCACCGACATCAAAATTTTGGAAGCTGATACGCAGTGGTTCAATGATCAATTGATCCTCCTCTTCTCAAGGTGATACTTTCATCTGATTTATGATCATCAGGATTGTGCCATCATATGCATATGTTTGCAGATACATGGAATACTACTTGATGCTCCAAGGAATGAGCCATCGCTTTCATTTCTTTGACCCTCTTTTTCACTCGACATTGTCCAAGGATACAAATAGTTACAAAACAATAAGGAAACATGTGAATCTGGAAAGTGCCAGTACATGTTTTTACCTGCTTGTGATGGACATCACTGGACCTGTTTTCTGATTGTAAGCCACGCGTGTCTCGCACAGAGATATAAACCAGGGATATATCACTTTGATAGCTCGGGCTTGCATGGCAGAAGCAGACATATTGAGAGGTTAGTGCTTGCTCATTGCATTTTGTTGTTGTGGCACAATGACAACAAACTTTGAATGCAGGTTCCTGGAATTGCTTGGACACAATAATTTCAGCTTTACAACCTCAGATGTTGTGAAAATTTCCAGAACGCCTCTTCAAACCGATGGTCATTCATGTGGCCCTGCCGTATGTTCGTTTATGCACAAATTTGTGAGGGGATACTTGAAAGGAGTGAATATATTGTTGCCTATCTAGTAAGTCAACTCAAATGCAGCAGACAAACCAAACTCTGTTATTGACAAAGTGTGCATTAGGGATTTTTTGAGATCATAAAAGGGCCTTCTAAGAACTGCTGACTAAGCTATATGAACTACCAATCAAAAAACAGAACTGGTAATCCAGTCAGCAAAACAGTTATAACTAACTCACTGGATCACATTTTCTAGCATAAGTGTTGATAGAAAAGTCCAAATGAGCTCTTGTTTGGTACAATAGATAGATCTCATTGAGATCTTTCCAATCTTAGGTGGTTTGCATATCTTTTAGCCCCGTAGGATAGTAAAAAATGGTAAAAACCATATTTTTTGGAGTTTTGACAATCATAAGTGGTTAAAATATGCGCAAAGCACCTAAGGTTGGAAAGATCTCAATGAGATCTATCTATTGCACTAAACGAGAGCTCATTTGGACTTTTCTATCAACAGTTATGCTAGAAAATGTGATACAGTAAGTTAGTTAAAACAACTTTGCTGACTGGACCCGTCAGGCTCTGATTTCTGATTGGTAGTTCATTTATCTTCATTTGGCTTAGTTGGCATGTTTTGAATGCCCTTTTTTAAACTCAAAAAAACCCTAATGGTTAACTGCAGGTTGTGGACATTTCAGACCAGGATCTAGTTGATGTTAGAGTGTTCATGCTTGAAGTTTTAAGATTAGAAGCAATAAAAGCTGGAACTGAGAGGAACATATATGTATTGGGAAGTATGTAGGTGCATGAATCACCTCGTACTTTAAATCACTGTATATCTTTCTTATGTACATAATTGTTATTGTAACCTCGATTCATTTGAATGAAAATTCATATTCAATTCATCTCACAAACAAAGGAATCAAGTGTTCAAAAGAATTCAAATCTTCAAAAGAAATCAAGACAAACTCATTTTCACAGCTGAAGCACAAAACTTCACATGAGTTCTGAAAACTACAGAATGGTTTTACATTTCATCATCATCAGAAAGAACTTCGGGTAAATTCTGTAAAATGTTCTCCTCATCTAAAGGATCCAGCCTATATACAGTCCTGTTTTGACGTTTAGTTGGTGGCATGTGAAGTCTGATTGCACAGATCTATGTTGTGAATACTATGTCTAAGGCGTCTTTACTGCAAAGATCATAGCTGCCAGTTGATCTTGCGCCCTTCTTGTAATACATACCTTCTATGACACTATCACCGGCGAGGTACCATGTTCCATTGAGTTGGAAGTCTTTCTCCACTATCCATTTGGTTTTGTGCACATCAGAATCCAAAATTCAGAACCCTCATCATTCCCTTTCGGAGCAACGACAGCAAAATTATCACCAACTCTAAGTGCCTCTGCTAACATCGTGGGGTTGGAGGAGAACAAGGACCTGCTAGATTTACGGTCCTCAATGTCAGCATGCACATTGGAGGATGGTACAATAACTTGAAGTTTCCAATCATCAACATAGTGCTTGTTCACACAACTGTCCCACATGCCATCCAAGCAGTAGCTGCAGAAGCATGAAAGTTCCCTCGTGTGCAAGCGCAATGGAGATTCGAGGATTGAATGCATGTACACAATGGATCTGCCTAGTGTCCAAAATCCTTTACGCACCCATGCTTTCTTTCTATCTATATCCTCCACCTTGACTTCCCAAAAGAACCTTTTTATATTCTTCCTCTTCTTGGTTTCGGATGTGTTCATCCACTTCGGATGTTCCACAAGTAAACATCTCTTCGCAACTTCTACCACTTCATGAGCATTACCCAATTTTTCTTTCTTTGTATTTTAATTGCGCTTGTCTTAACCATCTCTTCAACTCAAAGACTTTGCCATCGTGTTCACCTTTCCCGTGGTTAGAACCAAAAAAATTCCACACCATATAGACATCAGTGTCGTTTGTGTACCTAGCCACAAAGTAAAATGGTCTAGAAGCCTTGAATTGAAATGCTGCACCATCTGAAAACACATAATGTCTCTTTGGCACCCTTCCTTTCTGCTCCAGATATTTGTGGTGCTTCATGAAGCAGTGTTGCACGAACAAAGTATCGTGTTCCCTATCATCTGATACATAGTAATGTGTTTCCTTGATAATCTCATCTGCCACTGAGTCGTACTGATATGTTATTTGAACCAAAATGGTAATCTGGTTATTGATCCAACACATCGACTGCACCTCCTCTTGTTCCTTGAATGTATAGTGCTCTGCAAAATCCACTACCGAGAGACATGCATCTGCTGGGAGATTCTCCAGAAGCTCCTTAAATTGTTTTGCCTGCCATTGGTACCTGAAATTATGCAGTGGAAAGATTTTTAGACACTCTTTCAGTTTATCCAGAAGCTCCTTGGGTTCTGTCTCATTGTACTGATGAGTCAGTCTCCTACCAAATGTACTCCCATTTCACTTTCCTACTGCCACTTCCTTCCATGGGACAGGTCTGAAACTTCTTGATTCCACACAGCTCACAATTTTCAAGGATGCACGCCTTCTTGTGAAACTCATCTAATTCACTCTTTGGACACAATATAGATCTCCACAAGCTTCCTGTACTTGCAATTTTATGCTGATGTGCCCTGCATTGACCAAGTTCATGTGATCTACAAACATCGCAGGTGCAAGTGCAATTCTTCGGATGTTTGGTTCTCATCCCATTGAGTCCATCCACTAGCATTTGCATCCTCACGTGCTGAATGCAACAGTAACTATTGAAGTCCTTCAATTTCACAACAAACCATGGTTTTAGCTTCTCAAAAGCTCGAAGACGAATCTTAATTTCTGGATGTTGGTCCAGAAACCTCTTGAACAATAGCATCTGCATGAAATGAACACTAAACTGTTAGGATGTGTATACCACACCAAACCATGCACCATACCATCCCCACACTCATCATATTCACCAGAACGAGCACCTTAGTGCTGTGTACATTACCACACACCACACTACACCCCACCACACTATTCACCACACACCATACACCATACACCAAATGGTGGAGTGTGGAGTGGTGGTGGAGTGTGGTGGTGGGGGGTGGTGGAGTGGTGTGTGGTGGTGGTGGTGGATGGTGGTGGTGGAGTGTGGTGGAGTGGTGTGTGGTGTGGTGGTGGGGCGTGGTGGTGGGGGGTGGTGATGGTGGTGTGTGTAGTGGTGTGTGGTGGTATGATGTGGTGTGGTGGAGTGTGGTGGTGGGGTGTGGTGGTGTGGTGTGGTGTTGTGGATTGTGGTGTGATGTGGTGTGGTGGAGTGTGGTGGTGGTGGTGGAGGGGTGTGGTGTGGTACATGGTTGAGTGTGGTGGTGGTGAAGTATGGTGGTGGTGGAGTGTGGTGGTGGTGGTGGAGTGTGGTGGAGGGGTGTGGCGTGTGATATGGTGGAGTGTGGTGGAGGGGTGTGGTGTGGGATACGGTAATATGGTGGTAATGTGGTGGTCGCAAAGATGTGGTGGTAGTCTATGGTGGTGGGATAGATGATGGGGTGTGGTGGGGTGAGGGGGGAGAATAAATAAAATTGAATCCACACATATCATACATTAACATGCACATACCCACATGACACCATGGACATAACGCACCCCACACCACACCATCACAACACCACACATCACATCACATCACTTTTATCCTATTTCGTCTGACATAAAAAATCTGCCAAGCCTGCTCTCATAAACACTTCTGAAATTCGTACACTCTGATAATAATTACATTCCTCTTCTAATCATTAGAAAAGGATCTGGGTCCTAAATCCTGTTCCTGCGTCTGATTTTTGGCGTTTCATTCTCAATTCGAACAAGTTCATTCTGGCAACATGGTAGGAGGGATGTTCAGAGATCACTACGGCTATTGTAGGAAGGAAGGAAGGAAGGTATTTTTATCGTCCACGGAGACCAATCGGTCTATGGGACCCAATACAAAAACGCAGCAAGCGGATTACTGCCCGGATTAAAAAACCCCCGCCCCGAAGGGTTTTCGAGGGAAAAACCGTGGCAGCAATCAGCCTGCTGACAAACTGTCCTAACATATAAAATGCCAGAAACACCCAAATATATACAGTCATGCACCGCACCCGTAGTGCCCAATCAGCGGGCAGCCAGGCGGGGGCAAAGGTGACCTCGCAGGTCCAGCACCTCCTGAATGTACGACCCCAGGGCACGTACTGACGGTGTGTTCATCAGCAAATGTAAGGGCAAGTCCGGCCGTACTAAGGGAGCGTATTTGGCCCGGATCTGACTGAACGCTGGGCAACTCTGGAAAGTGTGAGACTCATCCTCAATGGCACCCGTTTGACAGCACTGACAGAGCCTGTCCTGGCGGGGCTCCCCAATCCACCTGCCCGTCTCGATGCGAAGATGGTGGGCACCTGTGCGAATGGAGGCAATGAGTCTGCGCTTTTTCAGGGGCAGCTGGGAACGCAGGTAGAGCTGTGGGCCCCGGGCTAACACGGGGTTGATGTGCTCCTTGTAATGGGCCGTTTTGACCTGCTCTAGAGCGCCGGGGTCCCAGAGCTTGCCAAGGAAGCAAGCGTCTAGGTACTCCCGCAGGCTGTCACGATCGGCCGCTGTGTCCACCTGCACGCATCTGTGCTCCTGCACGTTCCATCTGGCGAACCACTGATCTCTTTTAGCCCTCCAACAGGCCCTGAGCCGCTGCGGACCCATTGCCACAGTGTAAGCCAGGTGCGGGAGCCGAGCATCACCCATAGTAACCGCTTTCTGAAAATAGACGATGTGTCTATCAAGGGCTGCCCGCTGAAGCGGCAAGAATCCAGTTTCCTGCAGCAGAATCTGATAGGGGACTGAGGGTTTCACCCCAAGTGCCCGTGCCAAAAATGCCTTCTGCACCTGCTCCAAGTCATTCCAGGTCGGTGAGCGAGGAGGGCATTCGGCACATGTTAAATAGGGCTCGTGACCAATCTCTGAAGGTGGATATGCCTAAATCCACCTTCTTTGCAGATTTCGAATCCAACCTAAAGGCATACAACAGACTGGATGTTGGGCCTTCAATGGCTATGCTTGGAGTCAGATTGACAGGAAGTGAGCTCTTAGACAAGGTCCATGAGCTTATGTTACATGCTGCTGCAAGGGCAGCTGGTTTATTTGTTCTCTGTCACTTGTCCGCTCTGACCCTGCAACAACGGGAATTACTGGCAGGGTTGCGTTCTTACCACCAAGGGATGCAAGCACTGGCAAACCTCATCCTGTTAAATTCTGGGATGACTGCATAAAGCTTAGATGCTTTAGTGCATTTCGGGAACCAGCGAAGAAGAAGACCCAGAAGAAGAAGAAGATTTTTTTGAATTTCATAATTGGCTCTAGAGTAAGTCGCATCGCATGCTTTTCATTTTTTGCTTTCTTTCGAATATTAGAGCTTTCTAACTTTCTGAATTTTTCTTACAGATGAGGCCTAAAGACCCTGAAGCTCCTGAAGACCCTGAAGACCCTGAGGACCTGAAGACCTGAAGACCCTGAGGACCTGAAGACCTGAAGACCCTTTTTTGTTTATAGCTTTGCTTTTTTTTTTTTTTTTGATCAAGGAAACATGCCTTTTGTGCATTTGTAAATTTTTGAAAAACAGATGCTATAGGCCTTAGTGCCTTTCATTGTAATGGCCTTGCCGACCCTTCTGTGAAACATGCCTTAGTGTCTTTGATTGTAATGGCTGTGCCGACCCTTCTGTAATACAGGTCTTAGTGCCTACTTTAATAGATGATGGCCTTGTGCCTTTCTGTAAATTTATGGTTTTTTACATGTTTTAATCAATTGGTTTTGTTATCTTTTGTAAATTTTTGAAGAACACATACTATAGGCCTTGTGCCTTCAGTTTAATCCAGGCCCTGCTCGATCTGCCAGGGTACCAGCATTTTTCGGTGTTCAATGGTTGTACAAGGAGACGTGGGCACGATGGGGTTGCCTGCTACTACCGGGTAGCCTTGGCACATTTGGTTTCCCTCCAGAAGAGCACATTGTTATGTCATAGCTCTGTAAGAATGCATGATAGCTTCAAAAAGAAATATTGACTAAATGTATGGTTAATCAATGCTAGATAAAAGGCTACCTTATGGCTATGGCATTGGTAAAACCAAGAATGTAATTTTGTTAGGGTGCCTTTAATTCTACAATTACTTCGGTTCTTCATTTTGAAAGCCGCAGAAAACTAGAACTTTCTATTTCCTATATCAACAGACATCTGATTATTATATGCTCATCGGTCGTAAGTTTCTAGAATCGTAAGTTTCTAGACATTCAAGATTGAAGCTATTATAGAATAGACAGAGTCGATGCTCCTACTGAAGAATTGTTAAGTTTCAGTTGACGCCCCCCTTCCATTTCAGTTTCTAGGTTCTTTGCTTCTCTTCTAGATAATCTAATTTCTTTTGGCAGGGTTATAGAATCATAGATAAATCTTATTTGCACTAGATTCTCTTTTTTTCTTTTTTTTCTTTTCTTTTTTTGAAGGCAAGGTGAAGTTTACTATTCATAGATCAAAAGTACATCATATAGTATACCATGGGTGACATACTGTAATATAGATAGACAATAAGTTCATTTACATGCCTATAAAATGAGCATGAATATATATCAGGGTCCCTGAAACTCTTACATTATCAAAATGCATCAAAGTGGAACTAGTAGTTCGAGATTATATGCTTACTGGGCATCAACCAGGTCTTGCATAGTAAGATCTGTCACTCTTCTTCTGCCAAAAATGTTCAGTAGCAGATCGAGTTGTCAGCTCGATAGTTAGCAAAATCTAGTAGTACAGCACATGAGCTTCCCGTTTCTGTTCCCATTTATGGTAAAGGTTCATGAAATGCTGCCTTAAATTATTGTGTCTCCAAGCCTCAGGTCTGTTGAGTACCTTTTTGATGGCTGAGGCATGGATCACTTCCTGTTTCAGCTGAATGAACATGTCCTCTTGCTCTCTTTTAGACAGTCTGGAAAATTCATCATCCGAGTCATATGCTACTCCCATCTCTCTCTCAGCTGCTCCAACTCTATTGAGTCTCCTGACTGCACCTATGCAACACAACATCAGAAAATGTTAGGTTCAAAATAAAGAAATCATGTAGCCCTTGGAATTTGCCAATGGCATTCCAGTCTTTATCATAACCTTTCCCTTTTGTTGCTTTGTGTGCTATTGCAGAGTCAATTAAAGAACTTAGAAAGACCTGTTTTAACCAAATCAGATTTGGAGCTTTGTTTTCAATAGCAACCCTGTTTCTGTGCTTCCATATTGCCCAGCAGCACAAGGATCTCATTGTATTAAGAAGCCTGCTGTCAGAGTTTAGAAATTCTAACATACAAGAGTCCCCAGTAGCCCCTTTATTGACTTGTGCTGTCCAGCTCCAAAATTCTTGAATTTTGGGACATAAGAAAACATGATTAGATGTTTCAGCTTCTTCACATCCTAAAGGGCATGTCTCTGAACAAGAGGCATCATATTTTGCTCTCCTATAATTTGTAGAGAGGTTTTGATGTAAAACCAGCCAAATAAAGGTCTTTATTTTGTTTGCTGTGTAATTTTTCCAGCCCTGAGCACATATAGTAGCTAACTTCTTTTCATCACAGTTCCAAAACTATGTTGCTTTGGAAGGCTTATGCCTCACTAAATTTTTGTAAATATCCTTCACTGAATAGGTCTCCTTTCCTTTTAGATGCCATTGATTGGAGCTATCACACAATTCTTCATATTCCTGTACCTTATCCATAATAAGATTGTATATTTTCTTATCCAACAGTGAACCTTTGGTAACCATTGCAATTTCTTCCCATTTCCTCCAAGCTTTTTCCCCACATCTCAAATCTTCAATTTTCCTAATTTCTGCATTATGCCATTGCATGTACTTTTGTGGATGTTTGAGAGCCAAACATTCATTATCACTGTTCACGACCTCTGGAATCCAAAAAAAATGGATGTCTTTACTTTTAGCATCTAGAATTGGAGGTCTATAGCATAGTGCTGTAGAATTCCAAGCTTCAAACATTCTTTTAAGCACAATAAAAGTGTTTGGACATGGATTAAACTGAAAAAAGGCTGAGTCTGGGAGTTCATGTTTCAAACTGTGGCTGCCTACTGGGAATGACTCTTGTAGCCAAAATCTGATCAGTTTCATTGCAGGGGATGGAGAGGAATTATAAATGGCTCTCCATATCATCTTAGCAGCAAGAGCCTGGGCCTGAGTAAATAGATCCTTACAGCCAAGTCCTCCTTCTTTCCTTGGTTTGATGAGGTCTCCCCAAGCAACTTTATGTACCCCTTGCCAAATAAAACGCCTTATAGCTGCCTCAATTTTACTGTATGATGCTTTATCACCAACTATTACTGATGAGAAATACACATGTATGCTGCTTATGATTGCATTAGCAATCTGCACTCTACCAGCCAAAGAAAGAGATGAAGAATACATACCTAATTTCTTTTTTATTCTGGTAATAATAGGATCCCAGAGACCTCGAAGTGAAGAATTCAGAGCCAAGGGAATTCCAAGAATTGATGTACCTTCATTCTTGTTTAGTATCTTGATGCCCTGTAATGTAGTCTCCATTGTGTCCAAAATAATTGCACATTTACTTCTATTTAACATAACTCCAGAAATGTGACCAAACCTTTCCATCATAGTCAGGAAATTTGATAGGCTATTATCTTCCTGTTTTAGAAAGACAAAGATATCATCAGCATACTGCATGAGGGAGAAAGTACCTTCATTACCTGGCAGCTCCAAACAAGTTATGTCCCCTTTTTCTTGCATATGGATTACCAATTTGGTAACCATTTCTGCCACAATTAGAAACAGATATGGAGCTAGGGGGCATCCTTGCCTCACACCTCTTCTGCATGGGAATTGTTCTGTAGGAGTGCCATTAATTATGAGTGCAGATGAAGCCATGATGTTAAATCCATACACCTTTTGATAAATCCTCTCTGACAACCCCAAGTGAGCCATTGCCTTCTCAAGGAACTGCCAGCTGATAGTATCATATGCCCTTTTAAAATCCAACTTGAGAAGCATGCATTCCTGACCAGACAATTTATTCCAATGAAGACCTTCAGTTGCACCAATGTAATTATCCAATATATTCCTCTGAGGTAAGAAGGCTGACTGAACAGGATTTATTACCTTCATTAGACTTAATTTTAGTCTGTTGGCCAAGATTTTTGCCAGCAGTTTATATGTGGTATTAGTGAGAGAAATTGGTCTCCAATCTCCAAGATTCACTGGATTTTCCACTTTTGGTATGAGGGTAATATGGCCTGCATTAATGGCTGGATGCAAATATTTGGCTTTCCACGCCCCTTGAATGAATAAAATGAAGTCCTCTTTTATTAGCTCCCAGAATTCCATATAAAACTCAGGCTGAAGTCCATCTGGACCTGGACTTTTCCTAGTGCCATGTTTTGCAGAGTTTCCTTAATCTCTTTTTCCTCAGGTACTATGAGCATGTCATCTTTCTCAATTTGTGTTCCTTTGGGAATTTCCTCAAAGAATTTATCAATTTCCTGCTCATCAACCTTATAACTGCTGAATAGGTTTTTGTATTCCTTGAGGAAGAAATTCTGAATCTGTATTTGACTATCAAAGACATTACCCTCATTCCCTTTGACTTGAATAATACCATTGTTTAGAATTCTGTTTTTTGCTGTCCTAAAGAAAAAAGCTGACCCTGCATCATCCATTTCATTGATATATTTACACCTGCATTTTATTGCTAGACTCTTGGCTTCAGCCTCCTCAATTCTTTTAACTTTAGATGTCAACTCACACTCCTCCTGCCAAGTTATATTGTCTTTATCCTGGAAAAGCTTTTTCCTGATCTCTCTCATTTCTTCATAAACTTCTTGCTTTTCCTTCCTTTTCTTAGTATTCCACTCTCTTCCCCAATCTTTAATCCAACCCTTGACCTTTTTAATCTTCTGAACAAAGATGTTCATAGATTCAGTTAAGGGAATTTTAGGGAGATGTCTGTAAAATTCAGAGAATGCTTCACAAAAGCTTTTATTATGTAGCAAACCTGTATTAAATTTGAAAGGAATATTGTCCCCTCCCTTTCTTGGTTGTGCCACATACCCTAGAAACTGAGGGAAATGATCTGAAATAGAATTCCCAATGTCACAGGACGTGACCAAGTTATCTCAGCTTTCCAGATCTGAATTCCATAGATAAAATCTAACCAATAAGCAGTATGTCCTCTGGTCTCCTTTCCTTTTATTACACCAGGAGTATTTGTGTGTAGAGGAAGGGGGGAAATATACAAAGTTTGTCATCAAATTGTCCCAAGCCAGTCTTTCCCCCTTAGACATGTTTAATTGCTTCCCCATTTTCTGGTCCCATGTAGGTGTGTTTTGAAGTCCCCTGCCATCAACCAATTCCTAGTCTGATGACCAAGGATCCAGCTGTTAATTTGGATCCATTGCTCCTCCCTCTCAGCAGGGTCAGTCGAAGCATACACATTAATTATACCAATGGTGTCCTTCCCTTTTTGTAAGACTGCTACAATCCACCTTCCTCCCGGATGACAGTATTTTTCTAAACAAGAGTACCCCTACCAGACCATACAAATTCCACCCTTGGTTCCATCTGCCTTGGACCAAACAGAGTCACCATTTGGCATAATCCATTCTCCAAGATTTGCTGATTCAAAAGCTAGTAGTCTATGTTCTTGGAGCAGTATTATGTTAGCTTTCATCTCTTTTAAAGCTATTAAGGCTCTCTTTCTCATGAGAGGTCCTTTAATCCCTCTCATGTTCCAGGTGGTGATCTTCATTATGCTGCAGTCTTCTTTACCCCCTGACTTCTCAGATTTAGAGCAGGGTTGTTTTCAGTAAATTGAACCTTTCTAACCCCTTTCTTTCTTGGTAAAGGGGTGTAGAACTTATCCCCCATCTCTTCATTTATGATATTTTCTTTCCCTTGAGCTTGGTTGACAGTCTTGTTTAGCGTGGTTGGACTTATTGGCCTGTTGACTTGCCTCAAGGTGTCAACTACCAGGCATAATCTGTTGTGTTTCCCTGCTTGGTGTTTTGGACCACCCCCTAGCCAGATGGACTTACAGGGTCATTGGTCTTCTTATCTCCCTTCTTTGCATGATGTGGAGTGTAGAACTTTTCACAGTTTCCTTCTGTATCACCTGCATTCTTACATTCATTCATATTCTGCCCCAATGGACTTATTGGCCTGTTGAGTATCTCAACTTCCAGGCTATCAAAGGGCTTACTTCCTTGCTGACAGGCCAGACCCTGGCACTGTGGACTTACAGGGTCACTGGATCTGAATTTGTCATCCTTAGCTGGAGTATGGAATTGAATCAATGGACTTGTTGGTCTACTGATCAGCTCAGTTACCAGGCCATCTGATTGCAGAGAGTTTGGCTGAGAATTGTAAACCATATCTTGGCCAATTGGACTATAAGATCGTTGGTTAAACTAACCATACCCTGGCCATTTGGACTTATAGGGTCATTGGTTAGACAATTACTTTCTGAACTAAATTTTAGTTCCTCAGTTCCCCCTTCAGATTCTCCATCAAAATCTATAGGAGATCTAGTAAAGAATTTATACTGTGCTTGTTCCTCCCTTGGAGATCCAATTGTAATAGGGGTTTCAGGAATTATCTCTCTTTCCATATCTTCTTGTCTCTCCATAAGTTGCAGCAAGATGTCATGCATTTCTTCACTACCCTGCTTGGCACATTCATTTGGTTCAGGTGATGTAAAATTGATCCTTTTGGCAGAAGAATTGAATTCATCTGTCCTAGAAGGCTCTCCTTTGTAAATCTTTGTTCCCTCTTTTGAAATATCAGAATCTGAGGAATCCGGATAACTATTTATAGGAGGGATGATTGCCTCACTTATAATTAATTTATTACTCCTCAACATATGGGCTGGAGTTATGACCATGCTGTCGAGTTGGACCAAGTCTTTCCCTTTCCTATTATCCCTCTGGGCTTCACTGGGGTTGACCAAGACTTTGACTTTCTCAACCATCTTGTCATGCTGTTGTTTTTTCTTCCACTCTGATTTGAGTTTGACCAACTCTTTCCCTTTTTGCATTTCATTCTGTTTTCTCTCTTTGGCATTCAACTTTCTTGCTTTCTTATATGCACTACCATTTTTATGCTTTTTTTTGGATTTACTAGGGGTCCATCCTTCATCAGTCTTTGTGAAAATTCCTTTATCTGATTTTCCCAAATTGATCCCTTTATCTGATTTTTCCAAATTGAGCACATGACTGGGCCTTTGATTTCTGGTTCTAGCCATCCATTTCCCCTGGCAGACCCTCCACCATGAAGCCTAAGACCGCAAATTGTGCATGGGGTGGGGAGACCATTCCAAATCAGTTTCAATGTTTTACTCCCACCAAAGTAGTCATTATACTTAATCTCCATAGGGATATCCTTTAAGATATCCAATTGCACCTAAATTCTGGGTGCTCTTTCCGGGATTGCCTCCCATCCAATGTACTCTCCAACCCTGAAAAGAGACTCTTAAAAATATCTTCATGCCAGTACATGGGACTCAGACCCTGGACTGAGCATGAGGCCGGGTGTTATAATTGCTGAAGGTCATTTGGGTCGAATTTGGCATTCCATTTCGTGGGTACGGAACGATGTAAGGGCGCTAACAGCAGCGCCATGTGAACAGTAAGGTAAGGTTGACAGAGCCATCAGTGGGGCCAATGCAGGATCAGAAGAGTGACAGAAACAGGTATATGGGAACAGATAGTGAAAGAATGGAAAAGGTAGTACAGGTGTAGGTTGAGGCATGTACTCATGGGAATGAGGCAAGTAATTTGGGGCAGGGTGGTCAGGGCACGGTTCCCGAGGCACTTTCTGGGAACCCTGTGTGTGGAAAACAGGATAGATAGGAAAAAGGATGGGTGTCCTTTTTGGCCAGTTAACAACTCCCATGCAGAACTAAATTATCGAAATCTTACAGACATTGACAGAGAAAGAAAGGAATACTGGAAATTCTTTCTTTGTTTGTGGAGACTGGTTGATACCAAAAATGGCGGATGGAGCGGGCATTAGGACGAGATCAAGAACCATCCCTCCGGTTCAGATGCAGAGTCAGTTAGTGCAACCCTTGTTGGACGAGATCAATCAGGAGCAGAGAAGAATATTGCAAAAGCAAGAATGCAGGATCAAGCCTGAGTTTCAAGGTATTCCTTCTCTTAAACACCAATAGTCCTAAATAGGCTAAAAGAATTCGAAACCAAAGCTGCTATTGGATGTATTAGGCATGAAGGAGTCAAGCTTTCTACTATAAGAGCAGAGCTGGTCAAAATGGGGAAAACTTTAGATATCAAAAACATGTTTTGGCTCGAGTTCCCTTTCTTTGTTATCGAATGTGGTAATGCACAATCAGTGCAATTCCTCCTTAAACAGGGAACCATTTTCCGAGTAAATTTGCACTAGATTCAATAATTATCTGCATATAAAATGCTTTTGATTTGGCCCAGTATATTTCTATTTTAGCTTTAAGATGCCACATGCTTTTTACTCACTTCCAAAAGCCTGAATCACAGTTAAATCTTATTTGCACTAGATTCAATAATTATCTGCATATAAAATGCTTTTGATTTGGCCCAGTATATTTATGTTTTATCTTTAAGATCCCGCATGCTTTTTTAGTCACTTTCAAAAGCCTACTATGCTCACATGTGTCTAGGCATGATGTACTTAGCATTTGAGGCCAAAGAATGCCCCAATAGATCCAACAAATTTTCTTGATCAAAAGCAATATTGGTATTGATTAGAAACAAAATTCAAGGGATTCTTACAATGGAGTCTCGGCATTTAAGTCATATGTATTTTGAAATGCAATGCATAGGCTTCCAGGCAGAGCTACTAAATCCGAGTTCTCTTCACACTCTCCCAAAATGTCTCACACCGGAGTCTCGACATTTTCATCTTATGTATTTTGAAATGTGCTTCACAGGCTTCTAGATAGAGCTACCGTATTCTACGTAGAGCTATAAATCCGAGTTCTTAATAGTCTCCCAAAATGTCTCACAGTGGAACCTTGGCGTTTTTGTCATATCTATTTTAAAATGCGCTTCATAGGCTTCCAGGCAGAGCTATTGAATCCGGAGCTATTGAATCCAGAGCTATTTAATCCAAAGCTACTGAATCTGTGTCCTTAATACTCTCCTAAAATGGCCATTGAGTCTTTCCTTTTCAATAATTTAATTGAATTTTCCATGCAGACCCTTCACATAGTAGTTGCTTTTTCTTTTGATGGATGTGGAAGTGCTTGAAAACATCTTTTCAATTTGTTGTTGGAAGAGCTTTTCATATCATCTCTTGATAGATAAATGCAGCGGAATATAACATAGATCTAGCTATCAAGGCTTGTAAAATGCCAAATGTATCCTTCTAAGTGAGGACAACAACATCCATTCTAGTTTTTGCAATGCATGCCACATAAGAGTATAGTTGCATGGAATGCAATGATTGCAAGTTATGTTAGAGATGGACACCTTCGGGAGCATTTTATCTCTGTGAACAAATGTCTGAAATCCTTCTCATTTTATTTTATTTTTTTAATCTTTAATCTGAAAGGCTATCCATGTGTTACGTTGTCATTATTTTTGTCATTAGCAGTTAACTAATTGCTTGCATGACCCTTGTATGTTTGTAGGAAAAAAACGATTCATCAGCTTAATTTCCAGCATTGTTTGAAGTTATGATCAAGGTATGGACAGAAAGAGAAGGCGGTCTTTGTTCAGGTTAAAAAGTTGCACTTTGGTATATAGCCACTCTTAGAAGATTTGACAAAAAAATAAGCAATTAAAAAGCTAAAAACACAAGGTGCTCGTACAAAATTAAACACGTGAAAAGGCTGAAAGTTGCTGGGATGCTTGAATAGTTGGCTCTATTCACTCTATACAATTAGATATGTACAACTATTTATATTTTTGTGCAATGCAAATGCAAAGGGAAAAAACTATGGAACAACTTTTCAATGAAATGTTCAAAGACTTTATCCTATCCATTATGGGGACCCAAATTAGGAAAATACTACTTTGACGAACTTGTTTATATAGATACTTCATCATCTGGAGTTGGATATGTGCTCAGGTAGATTCAGACATTTTGTTTGGTAGACGTTTATCAAACATTTATGTTGAACAAATTTTCTAGTCTTATCTTTTTTTATCTCCACCATATTGTTAAGTGGATGTTCCTCATAGTAGATGTTCATTTCATTGTTGGATGGTCTTAATTGCACATAATGAAGCAGCCAACTTACCTGTCAAATGTTATGAACATTAAATGGTACAAACATTTAAGATTTGGATTTACGTGTAGGAGTGTATGGCTTTGCGTGCATATATTCATCTAAAAATCTTGCTCATCTTTTCATGGCGTAACGCTATTTATATCCTTAGAGATAAAAGTGGCACAGTATTTGCATGGGCTAATTAATAAGGAAAGAATTAGAAAAAGAGATATAACAACTCACGACTCACATTTGTTCGAATCAAAAATATTTCACAACCTACATTTATGCTATACTTCTTGTGCTTAAAGTGTAATAATATACAAATGCCCAAGAAAATACCAGTGCCCATCAAAGTGGTTTCCTGAGGTTGCAGGTAATATGCTTTTCTTCCTGGTTTAAAGGCCGCTGAATTGTGTAATGATATTTAATGGCTCCAGCTGAAAAAACATCATCATACTGACTAGAGCTTCTACTGAGGAGGCATAAGGTTAGCTATGTTAATAAATTAATTATAGATGGCGCAGCCCACAGGCTAGGGTTTTGGCGTCGGTTCAGTCTGTGATATCTCCCTCCTCGGGTATCCGTTTCCTGCGATTCTTGGTGCGTTGGAAAGCCTGTGCAGTGAGCTTTCCAACGGTGTATGGCATCAGGTGGTTTTCGTGCTGCTTCAGTCCCGGAATTGGGATCCTCTATTTCGGCCTCCATGGTTGCCTCCGCAGATGACGCTTCCACCAGAACTTTTCGGCGCGGGGGTACTGCGAGGCCAGACACCTCTCAGGGGAACATCACGGCGGTGCAATGGGGAGCGATGCGCAACAGCTTTATGATCCCCCCGGGAACACGGGACAGATGTGCCCCCGCGAACATGGCCCAACCGGGTGATCTGTAAGAAGATGTCGAAGAGGGGCTGCAGCGCCTGGCTAATGGGAAGGCAGCAGATTTGGACGGCCTGCAAGCGGAGTTGCTTAAGTGGGCAGGACAGCCCATGGTGCTCGTCCCTGGCTTTGCACCGTTCCTTGAGTGGTCTTTGCAAAGGGTTTTCCCGGTCATGGACACAAGCGTGGGTTGTTCTGATCTACAAGGCAGGGGACCCACACTGTCCAGCCAATTACCGAACCATCATGGTCAGCTCAGTGTTTGCCAAGCTGTGCGCGGGCATTCTCGAATAGCAGGTAACCAGATGGGCAGAGGCAGCGGAAGTCAGGGAACTTACCCAGGCAGGCTTCTGACCCCGACATTCGACCATTGATCACATCTTCACACTCAGGGCCCTGATCGAGGACAGCAGGAACCGTCGGGAGGACCTGTACTGCTGTGTTGTGGACTTTGCAAAAGCTTTCGACACAGTACCCCGGGAAAAGTTGTGGGCGAGATTGCACCATCTGGGGCTCCCTATTTATCTACAGAACGCAGTGTACAGACTGTACGAGAGCTGCACAGGCCGCATGCAATCTGAAGGACAGTCATTTTCCAGTAGCATTGGAGTTAGGCAAGGTTCTCCTCTCTCACCCACACTCTTTGGACTTTACATTGACCAGTTGGAGGTCTGGCTTGCTACCAATGGGGGGGACGGTATACAGCTCTTGCACCAGGTCATCTGGCAGCTCATCTATGCGGATGATGTGGACCTCTTGGCCCATACACCAGAGGGCATGCAGGCATACCTAGATGCCCTAGACACATTCTGCCAGGCGACAGACATGCGTGTCAACCTGGCCAAGACTAAGGTGGTCCTCATATCCTCCTCACGTCATCCAGCACCTCCGGCGCTCACTTATCAGGGGCAGATGGTAGAGGTTACACCCAGCTACAAGTACCTGGGGGTGGAATTTCCGTCCTCAATGTATTCGCCTTCGGGTGACCGCAGATTGGAAGGCGCTGTACGTAATGCAAAACAATAGTCACGGGGCCGAGCTGTATGACTGAGGCCACCAGTCACATTTGTTCCGGGCATTGGTGGAGCCAGTTCTTCTGTATGGGGTCAAGGTGTGGGGCCCAGTGGTGTCTTTGGCGACTTGGAACAACTTAGAACAGGTCCAGAAGGCATTTTTGACGCGGGCACTTGGGGTCAAGCCCTCAGTTCCATCTCAGATCTTGTTGCAGGAGACAGGATTCATGCCCCTGCAGCATGCGTCCCTCGATAGACACATTGTTTATTTCCAGAAGGTGGCCAGCATGGGCGACACTCGGCTCCCGCACTTGGCTTACGTTGTGGCGATGAGCCCGCAACGACTCAGGGCTTGTTGGAAGGACAAGAGAGCCCAGTGGCTAGCGCGCTGGAACGTAGACGCACGTAGGTGCGTCCAGGTGCACACAGATGCCGGCCGAGATAGGCTGAGGGGGTACTTGGACTCTTGTTTCCTGGGGAAGCTCTGGGACCACCATGCTCTGGAACATGTAAAGGTGGCACACTACAAACAGCACATAAACCCCACCCTGGTTCGAGGCCCACAGCTCTACCTGCGTTCTCAGTTGCCCATGAAGAAGCGCAGGATCATCGCGTCAATTCGAACAGGGGCCCACCATCTTCGGCTTGAGACGGGTCGGTGGGTTGGAGAGCCGCGCCAGGACGGCTTTGTCAGTGTTGCTCGCTGGGGGTTGTTGAGGATGAAAGACATGCCTTCCAGAGCTGTCCAGCCTATAGTCAGATTCGGGCTCGCTACACTCTCTTGGTGCGACCTGGTCTGCCCCTGCACGAGCTACTCAGTACGCCGTCAGTTCGATTCCTTGGCTCCTACCTCCAGGAGGTGGGTTTTGTTTCTGCGGACTCACCTCTGCCCCCGGGCACCTACCTGAGGTGCCAGGAATTCATGTCGATATGTATATTTGTACAGCTGCCAGCAGGCTTGTTGCTGCGACAGTTTTTCCCTCCTAAGAGGGGGTTTTTTAATCCGGGTAGTAACGGGCTTGCTGCACCCGTGTAATTTGGGTCCCATAGGCCGATTGGCCTCCGCGGATGATAAAAGAACCTTCCTTCCTTCCTTCCTTCCTCTTCCTTGAGAAGAACCTTTGCATGTAGGAAGAGTGTTGCATCTAGAAAGGAATCTACAATAGAAATGAGGTTAGTCAAAAGGTTGGGCATAGATGCATTTAAATCCAAATTATCTATTTCTAATGATGGCCAAAAATGTCTTATATCTTAGTTTCTGTCTTTGAACACTTTATTACAGCAGTCCATTTACAACTAAGAGACCTAAAAGATTTTGAACATATCAGAAATAACAGGAACTGTCTGAAATATTGGAAAACAATAGCTGTTATAGATGTCTATTGGTGGTAGAGATAATACCTTCAGATTGCTTCCTCTTGTAAGTTGTAGGAGGTTTTGTAGAAACAGTTTCAGTCGTCTCAATGGTGATCTATGTATCCTCAGTTGCAATAGAAGTGTTAATAGTATCACTACTCTCACCCTCATGTACATAGTCATCTGGAACATATACCACCTCCCCTTTATTAACTTGAGCCATATTTTGTAGAAAGTTGAAGTTTCTAATGCAGGAAGGTACAAAGACTAGTCCTGTACGTCCAGGTACAGGACTATTCCTGAGTACCACGGAGCAGGGCACAGTCTTTGCAAAAATTCGACGAGAGTCCTTGTTGTGGGGTAGCACCTCCAATACTGCAGCTTCCCATAATTTCATTTGAGCCTCAGCAGTGGCAAATTCAACTGCACTAGCTCGGCATGCCTTAAACTGATCATCAGTTATTTTTGTAGGCTGCTCAAGTCCATACAATAGCATTTTGACCACTCCAAATTTGACTCTAGATATGAGCAAAATTTTTGCTCATTTCTTTGCACCTTTTTGACCACTGGCAGATTGCAGAAGAAAGGGCAGAAACAAAGATGCATATAATTATTTTTTCACAAACAACAAATCTAACAACTATCTGACAAAATAGTTTACAAACAAAAGAGCTCTTTGGCCCAGAGGAAGCCAAGAATCTGGAGTTAATGTGACCCAATTGTACCAAAAATAAAAAAAGCACAACTAATAAAAGAGGTATCACGATGTCTGTCTACATGTCATTAAACATCTTAAGTTTTCGGGAGTTGTTGTCTCCAAAGGTTACGAAGACATGTTTGAGAAAGCAATTGTAACATTCTGTCATCAACATGTTTATGATCCAATGTTTGAGAATATTGTTCATCTTACAAAAATTTCATGGGGTACAATCACAAATGTGGATTTTCTAGGACCATATCCTTAATATCATGATAGTATAGAGCAATTAACATTCATATGGATCCATTGTTAGCTGCTGGTTCTCTTAACATAGAAAAAGCACAGCCCTTTCTCAGGAAATCGCGTAGGCAATTGCAAAAAGTCTTTTAGATCTCGTTTCACACATGCCATTTGACAAGATACAGCCTGTGGAGAATGTGGCAGCGCATCCAGAGCATCGGCAAAGGCGAATTTCCTTATCTGTTCAGAAGAATGTTCTAACAAATAATTTTAGTATCCAGTGACATTATATTTTTTAGCATGATGTGCCAAACTCTTTTCACTGCCTCTGGAGAAATACACAGATCCAACATGTCAACCTTAATTCATGTAGTTTTAACAAGCCCCAGCAAGCGAGGTATCGAAGAAGCAGTTCAAGGTTCCCAGAAGCTCCCTTGGGTCTCTGGAAGGTGTTCAAGATGACTCTCAATGTATTGCTAGCAATTGTTACGAAGTCACAACTACATCAAGTTCATTATATACATCAAGCAATACCACAACTCCTCCAAGTTCAATCAGAGCAAATTTTACTAGCAGTGATGAACTAGGAGCGGGCTTAGATTTTCTTTCAATCCCAGATACTCCTGATTTCATGCTCAAATTTAAGCTAGATGAGGAAACAGACTCGGTAAGTGATGTACTTGGTTTTGCTCTATTATATATCCAAATACTATTTGCTAATTATCAATATTAAGCAGGTACCATGTTGTGAGTTTGAACAAGACAAGAAAAGAGTCTGCAGGTCACATGGTAACAGCCCTGGCATGTCCTTTGATAGATGGCTAGTAAAAAGCTGAGTATTACTTGTGTTAGTTATGAGGTCCTTGCAGCAGCTAATCGAGATGCAGTGGAGATATATAAATAATAAGAAAAAAACCAGAGCATAGTTGTGTCCTTGCTTAAGTCTATAATGCATGTAAGGGCCTATGACCTATAATTGAAAGGACAGAAACAAAATGACCCATAACATTGAAAGGGCAAAAAATTTTTTGATGGTTTTAAGCAGGGAAAAAGGGAGAGAAAAAGGCAGTGAATACTTGATGCAGATTCTTGAGGAAGCCAAGTACATGAAGCTTCACTTCATTTTTATGCCAAGAAATTAGTACGTTACCTCCAAAGTCCATCGTGTGAAGTTTGGGCATAACCTTCTCTTCAATTATTTCGTTGATTTATGCCTGCCCTTTCGATGACTTTGCAGAAACAATAAGGGTGATAATTTTTCAAATCCATGGCGTGCAATTTCTTCATTCTGCATGAACATCAATAAGAAATCTTTGAGAACAGTAATAAACAAACAAACAATAATGTTAAGCAATCTCTAGAGAACAAATAAAAAACTTGCTGCTAAGAAGGTGTCGTATTGGCCTGTTGACTCAAAATATCTCTTGAGAAATTTCTTCCCAACAGTGGTTTATTGGGATACATTTTTACATATTTTTCAGTATTGTCGATTTGTTCATAACTAATATGCACTTGCAATGAACAGAAAGAAAATCATATTTGAATGATTCCATCTTAGACGCTGAACCTATATATATAATAAAGAATGAAAAGTGAAAGAAATAGAAGTTTGTAGATCCTAGTAAAAATCTTTACAAGCTACTATGCCAACATTGTAAGATTCATAATTGGCAGGCAAGATTCTCAAAGAGCACAATGTGAAATTTCCAGGCTGAAATTTCCAGGCAAAATTTCCAGGTGAAATTTCCAAGCTGAATGCGAAATTTCCAGGTATAGAAGTTATTCCAGACAAAATTTCCAGGTCCAGGCTGAATGTGAAAATTCCAGCTGAATACAAAATTTCTAGAAGCATAGAAGTTATTCTTATGACCATAAAAGGCTTACCTTATCCATTTGGCGACTTCGATGCTCCTCCTCACATCGGCTGACTTTATTAAATTCTAAAACTTTTGAACCCGTGTGCAAGGAATCTCAGGGTTTTAAGTGAAGAATGTATTGCTTCACCAATTGAATATGGAAATACGTCCATGACAGAAAAACTGGGGTTTGTCAGAGATGAGGAGAATTCAACTGACCATCCAAATCCCACTAAAGCTCTTATAGATAAAAAGCTGCAATAGTGCATTTTAAGTTTGCAAAACTGCTTAGATAAACATCAAGTTAGCGTTCGTGGTCAACAAGAACTATTATAGCTTCTATTTGAGGGTTTCAAGAATGAAGATAGCGACTGTCTCGCAAATTTACTTCTAAAGAGAGACTCAACTGCTTTACCTTCAACTTGGCACAGGTATTTATTTGCTAATACTCCAAGAAGTTCTACACAAGTGAATTTATTTGTTCTAAACATGTTACAATGTAACTCATTCACTTGTATAGGTTATAGGTCATGTTTAATGACTTGGGAAGCCCATCCCCGCAGAGGAAAAGAATTTATATCTCTGATCAACAACTTGAGTTCAAGCTTCTGTCAAGATCTGTTAAGAACATTATGGAGAAGTCCAACTTTTCGAGCAAGAATTGCATGGAGGGAGAAAGACATATGGGGACAAGGTACAATTCGAGAATATTGGCATGGAAGCAAATGGTTAGATCGGAAAGTATTTTTTGATCCAAACTCCTATTGGGAGCTGCCAGTCATTTGTGAGAGTTGCCAGATGGGTGGTGCCTGCAGGTTCCACAACCCACTTTGTGTCGTACATGGCGATGGCTTTGGGATATGTTGCTCCCCTAAAGTCTCTGTGCTATGGTGGCAGGTTATCCACAGGTGCCTGCGTGTTAATGCCTTCCGACATCGTTATAATCCTCCCGCTCTGCCTTTTAGATGTCGAGGCTCTTGAGCACTGTCTCTTTGATTGTCCAGAGATTCAACCAGCGTGGTCCTGGCTACAAGGTTTATTTAACAGTACATTGGGCTGCCGATGCGTCCTCTTAGCATCCTATTTCAATGCATGGCCTCCAGCTAAAAAGAGGGCATTCCATCTTGGTTCCGGTTGGCTCCTATGGTCGATATGGGAGCGTCGTAGACACCACATCTTTCAGGGCATTTATTCTTCTGCACGCAGTGTTATTACGGTGGCCCAAAAAAAGATATTGACAGCCTATAAGTGTTCCTCCCTTGAATCAGAAATGATGGAAGCATTTGGATTCAGTATCTTTGAATTGATTCTTATCGTTAGTCTTCTATTCTAAAGTAAGTACATTGTGCTTCAGACTCGTGCTCCTGTGGCATTTTTTGTGCTTACACAATTAAATGAGACATGTAAATTTTGCACTTTTTATCTGATTAATAAACTTTTTGGCTTTCGTTATTCATAAAAAAGAAAAAGAAAAAGAGATGGGCAAGTACAAATGTGCCTTCTAATATATTTAACCGACAGATGCCATGCATTTAACAGGACATTTTCTTGTGCCAAAAAGTAGCTTACAAAGATAGTGCTTCGAGATATTGTAATTTCTAAATTGACTTTGGAAAGACAACTGACTCATTGTCTGCTAGTGACATGTGTGTTAAAGAAACTAGCCCAAATGCATCATTTGGTAATGCTTTCAAAAAGTTGCCCTGGAGAAGTAAAGTTAGTTATTTCTGAAGTCTAAGCCTATAATTTAGTTTATTTCAGGATGCAGAAAAAACCACAGGAGCTGAGAGCTTTTTATAATATTTATGTTCAATCCAAAATCGAATTTGATTGGCGATGGTTTGACATGTTTTTTTCTTCATGGATGACATAGCCTTTTTTGGTGCAGCATTCTTTCATGCAAGTTACAGATAAATATAAATTCTCTCATGCATGGTCCAGTGATCTTCTAGGAAGGCTTAAGGATTTCGCATTACAACTCTGTAACAGAGTGCAGGGTTTATCTGTGAAAGTCCAACAATCTAATAGTAGATCAAAGCATGGATGTAGGTGTTCCACTTGGACAATTCAAAATGCAAACTCTATGGATACACGAGAGATACATTTGGTCATGGCATCTGCATGTGAAAGAGGATATTAGAAATGGCTATGGTGAGGGACTACTTAGTCTGGATGTTAATAGCGAAATATCAAAACAGTTCTCGAATCACTTACCTTATGGGTTTTGAATCCATGCTTTGGAAATGAAATGGGCAGTATAGACTATAAACATATGGCGTTTGAATATCCATGCAATACAGATATACAAACAGCTTTATGATCCCCCGGGAACACGGACAGATGTGCCCCCACAACATGGCCCACCGTTGGTGATCACAGAAGAAGATGTCGAAGAGGGGCTGCAGCGCCTGGCTAATGGGAGGCAGCAGACTTAGACGGCCTGCAAGCGGAGTTGCTCAAGTGGGCAGGACAGCCCATGGTGCCCGTCCTTGCTGCACTGTTCAACAGGGCGCTGCAAGAGGGTTTTCCCTGGTCATGGACCACAGGCAGGGTTGTTCCGATCTACAAGGCAGGGGACCCACACTGTCCAGCCAATTACCGAACCATCATGGTCAGCTCAGGGTTTGCCAAGCTGTTGGCGGGCATTCTTGAACAGCAGGTGACCAGCTGGGCAGAGGCAGCGGAAATCAGGGCACTTACCCAGGCAGGCTTCCGACCCTGACATTCGACCATTGATCACATCTTCACATTAAATCTAACTTGCCATCTTCCTTGAGTCTATCAACTATGGCACTTGTTATAGTTTTTGCATCTGCGGCTGTCAAGCTCAATGTACCTAAGAATGATTTCTTGGGCTAAAAGTCCTCTAAATACGCAACATAAAGAATTAGTTGCTGTGTCACACTTACATCAGTTGACTCATCGACCATCACACCAAACCAAGGGCTTTGCCTAATCTTCTCAAATAACTTTTGCTCCAATGTTTCAGAGATGCATTTGACAAAATCACTGCATGCTTTATCATCATTATATAATAGTGGAACATCAACCCTAGAAACCCTAAGAAGATGGACTAACAGAGCAAACATTGTGTAAGCCAAGTCCTCCTTGCCTATTAAATATGCACACCTGAATAAAGTGAGAAGTTCTTTATCCACTGTTTTCACCCTTTTCTCTTCAACTTTATGCAAGGAATTCTTCCCTTCATGGACCAACCAAGCTGCATGTTTGTGCTGATCACTTTCAGCATGCTCTCGAAAAGCAGAGGTTCTTAAATTAGTGGATCCATGATCATCTAACCAAGAGTCCCTCCATGTTTTTCTAGCTAGCATAACTCTTTCATGATCAGCATTCAATTCTGCAGAATGAGCATTGACCTGTTCTGCCATACTAGGCTCGTCACTTACAAGTGGGTTTTGCGTAACAACATCCCGTTGGAATGCAGCCATTTCTAACATAGATGTTTGGTTCTTATCCTTTCGAGCTCCAAAGCGTGATGTCTTCTTTCGAGGTGCCATTGAACTGACCTAAAGAAAGCACCTATCATACTTTTAATAAACACTTGTATAATATGCTCAATACGCCTATATGATGGGGATGGGAATGGCCATGCTTCATGCTTTTATGTTAAAGCAAAATTGCACGAGCAAAATAATGTGCAACATATACGAATAGAATATTGTGCAAAGGAGCAAATACTAAGCAGAATAATGTGCATGCATGTATGCAATATATATGCAAAATACATGAGCAAATAACTGTGCAAAAGAGCAGCATATTAAACAAATATTGTGCATGAGATAATCCAGGGACTATTTAATAACCTGATTTGGAATCTTCAACCAAAGATCCACCAGTTAAAATAGTTAAAATACTGTTGTGACGATCAAATTACTGTCACGATCAGATCCTTGTTCTTTCCGTTAAGCCCGGGTACAAGAAAAAAAAAAAAAGCAACACCACCACCTTATTAATACGTTCACATTTCACTCCATACTCTCTTTTTTGCTTGCACTGCACTTATTCTTTAAATAGCTCTAAAATACATTAGTTTACTAACAAACATGTTTGCCAAGCTATTTTCCATTTTGCTGCAGAATAGATCAGATTTCTTCATTAATTCATTACGTGGGGCAAACACTATACTAATTAGTGATCAAGCAAATGTTGCATGTTCAAGAATCTACCATATGCTAATAGCGTGTAACCCCAAAGTTTATATGCTGTAAATCAGATCACATTTGAATCTAGTCTCACAAAAAGCCATGCATTAGAAGATGAGGGGAAATCCAAAGTCATGTCAGGTTTTATACATGGGCTTGCACCACATGAATTGACTGTATCCAGAGTCAGGTGGTAACCCATGTTAAGGAATTTGCTATTCAGTTTTACCTCAGTCACATATGGTGAACATCTATGAAATGTAGAGTTAGCATCTGAACCAGGAAGGCTCCACAAAAAAATAAGGCCAACTAAGGTACATAACAAAGCCAGCCACCTCAACTACAGCAATAGAATAACTAACTAAATAAATTTTGTATTTATAAATGGAGGTACGATCTCACTAGATATACAGCTGCAAATCTCACCAGATATTAGCAGTTTAGATACCCGTAGAATGTGGAAAACAAAACTTTATCCCTTCATACAGCTGCAAGTCGCGAGTCCAAATGAGGGGTGCAACAGAATGACAGGAATTGCTACCACAAATCTAAAACTGAAATGCTAGAACAGTAGGCATAAGAAAGAAAAGGCATGTAAACTGAATACAAAAGACAAAATACTAAATATAACGGAATCTTTGCCATCACCTTATTGCATTCTCGAAATAACTTCTAAAAACAGGTGGAGCAAGCCATGTTGCATGGGCAGCCATCGTCCAGCGCCTAGTTCTTGCTTATAGAACAAAGTATGAAATGAAAGACAACAAATACGAAATGAAATGGGAGGATACCATGAGTCAGTTGCTTTGCTGGAATGCATTAGGCATCAGACCATCATTTAATAAGAGCAGCGCCCTCCAATAGCATGAAAAAATTGTGTTAGAGGATGCTACTCTCACTAAATGATAGTCTAATGCTTTGTGGACCATTCAAATCATTCTGCCCAATGCCATTCTTCTATCCTTCGTCCTTCTGCTCTCTGCTGCACCTACAAGCCGCCATGTATAATGGATGGAGAAGGAATCGTGACGATGGGTGGGCATATATGTGGCTGATTCCATCACATTCACAAGAGAAAACAGAGAGGAAGAATGATATGAGAACTTGATCTGATCTTCGCTTGCAGGCTCGCAGGTCGCAACAGAGCAACATCGGCCTCCTCCTTGTTGCGCCGTCTTCTATAATAGTGAACCCTAAACTAAAAAAATAACCTAAGAAAACCCTAAGAAAAAAGTGACGTTGAAAATTGGGGTTTCGTGGAAATTCCAGAAAAAATAAATAGGTAAAGTTAAATTTCCGCCTATTTTTCCTAAAACTTAGCACTTTTCTTCGGGAGTGGATCCGATTACTGTTTTTTTAGCAAGACTTTTTTAAAATTTACACGGTAGCTTGCTATAATTCCAGGGAATTTCCCAAACCAAGATTGAAAACTTTGAGAAATACTTAATTTTCTAGAGTAATATATATAGGTTCATTATTTAAAACTACGTATTTTACGTATTTAATAAGTATTTTATAATTTCAAGAAACGTATTTAAAGTACCTTTTAAATGAGAGGTATGCATACGATATTAATACGTTAAGTACGTATAATACCCGTACCGTACTAAACGTATCTGACAACACTGTCTTCAAGATGGAATGGCCTTCGCTACGAACGTTTCTGCAAAAAACGGTGGCCTACAAAAGCATTTGCAAGGAAGAAAAAACTAGGGCAGAGCAGTCATCAATTGCTCTACCAGCGAAGAGATGAATGGAGGATGCGTTGCTACTGCCTCAGCCATTGCCGCTTTGGGGCTTTATTTTTTTTATAGCTCGAGAAAGCTTTGCAAGTACTCGGTCTTTTTTTATTTATATTACGGGCCCTTATCCGCACATTACACCTAGAATTATAAATTCTGTGGAGTTGTTGCTAGGCGTAGAATTCTAACTGGAAATTGTGTGGTATTATGACCATTTCCTAGGTGTTTAATTCCATAAACACAATTGCTAATTCTATATGGACCCTAATCCCCACCATGCCAGAGTTAATGCCTAAATATCCACATTAACCTTAGGAATTGAGTTCTTATCCACATTAACCTTACGAATTGAATACTCCACAAAATCGAATATTAGCCATGTTAACCTTGGTAATTGAATTATTATCCACATTGACCTTAGGATTTAAACTCCTTACAAATGAATTATTAGCTAGGGCCTCCTTGACTACAAGACATTTTAGTTTTGAGCTGATACAAGTTTGAACATGAGCTGTAATACTCAATTTATGTACATTACTATTTCCTCATGGATTAAATGGCGAGACTGATATCCATCAATATGTGCGAATACAGAATTAGCATTTTCCTTTTGTTCATTTGCATTAGTAGACGTCCTATAAATATAAGCTTCTGTTCATATAAAAGAGACATGGTACCTCAAGTGTTTTGGTTTTTTATTGCAGATGGAAGAATAGAATAGAATAGAATAGAATAGAATAGAATAGAATAGAATAGAATAGAATAGAATAGTTTTTTAACGTCCACGGAGACCAATAGGTCATGGGACCCATACAATGGGCTAGTACAATCATTACTACTAGGAAGAAATATCCAAGGCATTGTAAGCCTCAATTCGTTCCAACTATTTGCATCACCTAATAATTTTACCAGTTAAAGTCTAGCTACAAAAGTCTATTCACATGGAGCTGAAAATAAAAGTTTATCAAAGATTTGGATTTGCAATGTAAGTGAGAAGTATAAATGGACTTTTATGGTGCATCTCACCATGACCTGACCAGTGGATTTGCAAAAAAAAGTGCAATGTTCCATGCTGCAAACTCTGGCTAGGAGTGAGTTTGACTCAGATGCAATCCAACTTTACGTACAATCTTTATTCCAACTTATGGCAAAATTTCATAACAAATTTTACATGCAATTTGCATTCTCAATTAATGGCAAATTTTCATATCCAATAATGCATTGTCAACTGGCCTTATAGCAAGGGCATAAAAGCCCAACACAATCATTGTGTATTTAGAAGATACAAATATTTAAATTGCTATTCTTCCCACTGCCAAATATATACAATCCCCTTTCTATTGCATTCCTTATAGTAGTTTTGTATTGGTCCAAATTAACCAATGTGCTTGCTCTCTCTTTCTATTCTTTGAGCTTTGTCAATGCTATGCAATGAATGTATTACATCTCCAACATCCATGTTTGACAATAGGACATCCTTTCTCCTTAGATGCCAAAAACCAAATCATAGACCATCTTACTCATCAACTAATACCCTAAAGGTCTACTGTGTACCCCACCCTACTCATTCTATTATTCTATTCTATTATTCTATGTGCTCATGACTAATGTGTGACTTCTCTAAAACCTACTACATCTATTGCCCCATTATATCTATGAACATTATTTGACACTTAATTACATCTTCAAAATTCACCTACAAAATCCTACCCATTTTGCACGTCTATGACTAATGCTGGGCATCACCGGGCACATGTTTCTATGTTTTTTATTTTTCCTACCCATTTCATGCCCTCATGGCTAATGAATGCCTAAACCTCGAACCTTCACACTTGGCACTCCAGTACATCTACAAAAATGATTATATTTATACATTCTTATTCCACTTGCAAATTACTTTAGTCACCCATTCCACACGTCCACGACTAATGCCCGGCATCGCCGGGCACACGTTTCTAGTACATTACTGAAATAACTTTTCAAATTACTAGATTCTTGAATTATGAGGACAATGACTTGAATACAAAACACATCGCAAAAAGAAATAATAACATACGTTAACCTACATTTGATCAACTTGGTATGAATTTTTATCTTCTACCTTTGCATATTCGCATGTTCCTAAGCTTGCATAAATGTAAAACTTGAAGCTGCATAAATACCAAATTTACCCATGTGATATAATTAATGAGGAGCATTTAGGAGCATTCCAAGCCATGGCAAGCTCAGTTATTCTGATTATTCATTTCTAAATGCATCCATAAAGTTACATCTATAGGTCTCTGAATTATGTCATTTGCATGTGTTTAGACTCCACGCACTGGTATAGGCTTAGGCCCCAAAAAAACCATAAATATATTCACGGACGATCAAACCTTTTGAACCCTCGCACATAGCACATCCGTCCTAGATTAAAAGCCTAACAATACTTGTAGAAATCTCCTAGTTCCTCGACCCTAATTAAGCCTAAAGCTTTCTCATGGATTTCTTTCAACAAAGTTGGAAAGGAATACATAATACATATTGCCACGATCTAAGAAAAGGGACAAATAACTCAAAGCATACTCAATAAATAGCTTCCAGTTGACCCTACAGAAGGTTATATTTTTTATTTACTTCTCCTCAACAAAAATATCTGAAAGAAAAACATAAAACTGTGATAGCAGGAAAGCAATTCTAGAGAGTGAGTAGTTACAGTATTTGCCATGCAGGCCGTTGGGCCCTCAATCTTGTCATCCTAAATGTAGATTTGGCCAAAAACAAAGTAATCCAGTCGCATGAGAAAAAACAAACTGCAGTCACAAAGTCATTGCACCTGGAGAGATTTAAGCAAAAGCGGATAGGGTTCACATCCATGCCAAAGAAGGGGGTGTAGATAGATAGGACATAGAGAGGAATGTTCATCGTGGCATCCATACCATACTTGCCTGAAGGATTTTCTAGTCCTTACCTTTTCCCAAAATTATACACGAACGACTCATTTTTGCAGTTTTTTTTTTTTTGTTTTGGCAAATCAAAAAAAATTTCGGATGCTAAAAAACCCCATAACCTTAGACAAAATACCCGAAAAAAAAACTCCAAAAAGTTTTTCCACTTGCCTTAAAAACCAAATGTTTATATTCACCTCCGTAAGCATATATGTAGTTTCAAGTGCTAATCCCTTGTGCTTGATCTTTATCATTGTATTTGAAACTGTAAGTAAGGAAGGAAGGAAGGAAGGAAGGTACTTTTATCGTCCACGGAGACCAATCGGTCTATGGGACCCAATACAAAACGCAAGAAGCGGATTCATTGCCGGGTTAAAAACCCCGCCCGAAGGGTTTTCGAGGAAAAAACGTGGCAAACAATCAGCCCTGTGACAAAAGCATCCTAACATATAAAATGCGAAACACCCAAATATATCTGAGTCATGCACCACACGTGTAGTGCCTAATTAGCGGCGGCGGTGAGGGGGCAAAGGTGACCTCGCGCAGGTCCGATTACCTCGAAGATATGCGACCCCGGGCACGTCTTGGCGGTGTGTTCATCGATAAATGCAAAGGGCAAGTCCGGCCCGTACTAAGGGGAGCGTGCCCGGCCCGGATCGGTGAGCAGCGGCCCGGGCAACTCTGGAAAGTGTGAGACTCATCCTCAATGGCACCCGTTTGGACCGGCAGGCGATGAGTCTGTCCCGGCGGGGCTCCCCAATCCACCGCCCGTCTCGATCGCGAAGATGGTGGGCACTCGGGCGAATGGAGGCAATGAGTCTGCGCTTGGGGTATTTGGGAGGAACGAGGTAGAGCCGTGGGCCCCGGGCTAACACTGGGGTTGATGTGCTCCTTGTAATGGGCCATTTTGACTGTTCTAGGCGCAGGGGTCCCCGAGCTTGCCAAAGGAAACAAGCGTCTAGGTACTCCAGCAGGCTATCACGACGGCGGCGTGCTCACCAGACGCATCGTGCTCATCGCCGCGTTCCATCCGGCGAACCAGATCTCTCTTACCCCTCCAACAGGGCCCTAAGCTGGCTAGCGGACAAATGGCCCCCGGTGTAAGCGAGTGCGGGGCCGAGCATCACCCATAGTAACCACTTTACGAAAATAGGCGATGTGTCTATCAAGGGCTGCCGGCGGCAAGAATCAGTTTCTGCAGCGAGAATCGATGGGATTTGAAGGTTTCACCCAAGTGCGGTGCCAAAAATGCCTTCGCACTGCTCCAAGTCATTCCAGTCGCCAAAGAGGCAGTAGGGCCCCAAACCGACCCGTCTGAAGGGCCGGGCTCGACCCGGTGCGAGAAGCGGATGTGGACCGATGGCCCCAATCATAGAGCTCTGCACGGTTTGTTGTTACGCATGGCATAAAAGCGCTTTCGGCCTGGCTTTGTCACCCATAGCGGATAGACGCCTCGGCCAGAGTGAGGAGGGGAACTCCACCCCTAGGTACTTGTAGGTGGGTGTGGCGTCCACAGTCAATCCCCGATATGTGAGTGCGCGGGAGGCATGGGGTGGCGTGAAGAGGATATGAGAACCACCCTGGTCTTGGCCAGATTGACGCGCATGTCTGTAGCCTGACAAAATGTGTCTAGGGCATCCAGGTGAGACTGCATAGCTTCTGGGGTGTGGGCCAGCAGGCTTGATGACAATACCAACTTTCCCTAAACTAAAGGAACACTACTCAGATTGAATAAAAAAGGGACCAAAAACATTCCAAGATGCAAATCAGGGCAAAAATTAGAGGCGCATCATATATCACTCACTTTTCAAATTACTGGATTCTTGAATTCCGAAGGTAATGACTTAAAATAGTAGAAAAAAATTGCAAAAAGAAATAATAACATACAGTAACCTACATTTGATCAACTTGGTATGAATTTTATCTTCTGCCTTTGCATATCTACATGTTCCTAAGCTTGCATGAATGTAAAACTTGAAACTGCATGAATACCAAATTTACCCATGTAATATAATTAATGAGGAGCATTCGATGCTCAGTTATTCTGATTATTCATTTCTAAATGCATCCATAAAGTTACGTCTATAGGTCTCTGAATTATGTCATTTGCCTGTGTATAGACCACGCACTGGCATAGGCTCAGGCCCCAAAAAAGCCATAAACATATTCACTGGATGATCCAACCTTTTGAACCTCTGCACGCAGCACATCCATCCTAGGACCAATGTGCTTGCTCTCTCTTTCTATTCTTTGAGCTTTGTCAATGCTATGCAATGAATGTATTACATCTCCAACATCCATGTTTGACAATAGGACATCCCTTTCTCCTTAGATGCCAAAAACCAAATCATAGACCATCTTACTCATCAACTAATACCCTAAAGGTCTACTGTGTACCCCACCCTACTCATTCTATTATTCTATTCTATTATTCTATGTGCTCATGACTAATGTGTGACTTCTCTAAAACCTACTACATCTATTGCCCCATTATATCTATGAACATTATTTGACACTTAATTACATCTTCAAAATTCACCTACAAAATCCTACCCATTTTGCACGTCTATGACTAATGCTGGGCATCACCAGGCACATGTTTCTATGTTTTTTATTTTTCCTACCCATTTCATGCCCTCATGGCTAATGAATGCCTAAACCTCGAACCTTCACACTTGGCACTCCGGTACATCTACAAAATGATTATATTTATACATTCTTATTCCACTTGCAAATTACTTTAGTCACCCATTCCACACGTCCACGACTAATGCCCGGCATCGCCGGGCACACGTTTCTAGTACATTACTGAAATAGCTTTTCAAATTACTAGATTCTTGAATTATGAGGACAATGACTTGAATACAAAACACATCGCAAAAAGAAATAATAACATACGTTAACCTACATTTGATCAACTTGGTATGAATTTTTATCTTCTACCTTTGCATATTCGCATGTTCCTAAGCTTGCATAAATGTAAAACTTGAAGCTGCATAAATACCAAATTTACCCATGTGATATAATTAATGAGGAGCATTTAGGAGCATTCCAAACCATGGCAAGCTCAGTTATTCTGATTATTCATTTCTAAATGCATCCATAAAGTTACATCTATAGGTCTCTGAATTATGTCATTTGCATGTGTTTAGACTCCACGCACTGGTATAGGCTTAGGCCCCAAAAAAACCATAAATATATTCACTAGACGATCAAACCTTTTGAACCTCTGCACATAGCACATCCGTCCTAGATTAAAAGCCTAACAATACTTGTAGAAATCTCCTAGTTCCTCAGCCTAATTAAGCCTAAAGCTTTCTCATGGATTTCTTTCAACAAAGTTGGAAAGGAATACATAATACATATTGCCACGATCTAAGAAAAGGGACAAATAACTCAAAGCATACTCAATAAATAGCTTCCAGTTGACCCTACAGAAGGTTATATTTTTTATTTACTTCTCCTCAACAAAAATATCTGAAAGAAAAACATAAAACTGTGATAGCAGGAAAGCAATTCTAGTAGAGTGAGTAGTTACAGTATTTGCCATGCAGGCCGTTGGGCCCTCAATCTTGTCATCCTAAATGTAGATTTGGCCAAAAACAAAGTAATCCAGTCGCATGAGAAAAAACAAACTGCAGTCACAAAGCTATGCACCCAAAGATTTCGGCAAACAGATAGGGTTCACATCCATGCCAAAGAAGGGGGTGTAGATAGATAGGACATAAAGAGGAATGTTCATCGTGGCATCCACACCATACTTGCCTGAAGGATTTTCTAGTCCTTACCTTTTCCCAAAATTATACACGAACGACTCATTTTTGCAGTTTTTTTTTTGTTTTGGCAAATCAAAAAAAATTTCGGATGCTAAAAAACCCCATAACCTTAGACAAAATACCCAGAAAAAAACTCCAAAAAGTTTTCCACTTGCCTTAAAAACCAAATGTTTATATTCACCTCCGTAAGCATATATGTAGTTTCAAGTGCTAATCCCTTGTGCTTGATCTTTATCATTGTATTTGAAACTGTAAGTAAGGAGGTCATTGATGACAATACCAACTTTCCCTAAACTAAAGGAACACTACTCAGATTGAATAAAAAAGGGACCAAAAACATTCCAAGATGCAAATCAGGGCAAAAATTAGAGGCGCATCATATATCACTCACTTTTCAAATTACTGGATTCTTGAATTCCGAAGGTAATGACTTAAAATAGTAGAAAAAAAAATTGCAAAAAGAAATAATAACATACATTAACCTACATTTGATCAACTTGGTATGAATTTTATCTTCTGCCTTTGCATATCTACATGTTCCTAAGCTTGCATGAATGTAAAACTTGAAACTGCATGAATACCAAATTTACCCATGTAATATAATTAATGAGGAGCATTCGATGCTTAGTTATTCTGATTATTCATTTCTAAATGCATCCATAAAGTTACGTCTATAGGTCTCTGAATTATGTCATTTGCCTGTGTATAGACCACGCACTGCCATAGGCTCAGGCCCCAAAAAAGCCATAAACATATTCACTGGATGATCCAACCTTTTGAACCTCTGCACGCAGCACATCCATCCTAGGACCAATGTGCTTGCTCTCTCTTTCTATTCTTTGAGCTTTGTCAATGCTATGCAATGAATGTATTACATCTCCAACATCCATGTTTGACAATAGGACATCCCTTTCTCCTTAGATGCCAAAAACCAAATCATAGACCATCTTACTCATCAACTAATACCCTAAAGGTCTACTGTGTACCCCACCCTACTCATTCTATTATTCTATTCTATTATTCTATGTGCTCATGACTAATGTGTGACTTCTCTAAAACCTACTACATCTATTGCCCCATTATATCTATGAACATTATTTGACACTTAATTACATCTTCAAAATTCACCTACAAAATCCTACCCATTTTGCCGTCTATGACTAATCTTTGGGCATCACCAGGGCACATGTTTCTATGTTTTTATTTTTCCTACCCATTTCATGCCCTCATGGCTAATGAATGCCTAAACCTCGAACCTTCACACTTGGCACTCCGGTACATCTACAAAAATGATTATATTTATACATTCTTATTCCACTTGCAAATTACTTTAGTCACCCATTCCACACGTCCCACGACTAATGCGAGCATCGCCGAAAACACACGTTCTAGTACATTCTTGAAATAGCTTTTCAAATTACTAGATTCTTGAATGAGGACAATGACTTGAATACAAAACACATCGCAAAAAGAAATAATAACATACGTTAACCTACATTTGATCAACTTGGTATGAATTTTTATCTTCTACCTTTGCATATTCGCATGTTCCTAAGCTTGCATAAATGTAAAACTTGAAACTGCATAAATACCAAATTTACCCATGTAATATAATTAATGAGGAGCATTTAGGAGCATTCCAAGCCATGTCAAGCTCAGTTATTCTGATTATTCATTTCTAAATGCATCCATAAAGTTACATCTATAGGTCTCTGAATTATGTCATTTGCCTGTGTTTAGACTCCACGCACTGGTATAGGCTTAGGCCCCAAAAAAACCATAAATATATTCACTGGACGATCAAACCTTTTGAACCTCTGCACATAGCACATCCATCCTCTAGATTAAAGCCTAACAATACTTGTAGAAATCTCCTAGTTCCTCAGCCTAATTAAGCCTAAAGCTTTCTCATGGATTTCTTTCAACAAAGTTGGAAAGGAATACATAATACATATTGCCACGATCTAAGAAAAGGGACAAATAACTCAAAGCATACTCAATAAATAGCTTCCAGTTGACCCTCTGAGAAGGTTATATTTTTATTTACTTCTCCTCAACAAAAATATCTGAAAGAAAAACATAAAACTGTGATAGCAGGAAAGCAATTCTAGTAGAGTGAGTAGTTACAGTATTTGCCATGCAGGCCGTTGGGCCCTCAATCTTGTCATCCTAAATGTAGATTTGGCCAAAAACAAAGTAATCCAGTCGCATGAGAAAAAACAAACTGCAGTCACAAAGCTATGCACCCAGAGATTTCGGCAAACAGATAGGGTTCACATCCATGCCAAAGAAGGGGGTGTAGATAGATAGGACATAAAGAGGAATGTTCATCGTGGCATCCACACCATACTTGCCTGAAGGATTTTCTAGTCCTTACCTTTTCCCAAAATTATACACGAACGACTCATTTTTGCAGTTTTTTTTTTGTTTTGGCAAATCAAAAAAAATTTCGGATGCTAAAAAACCCCATAACCTTAGACAAAATACCCAGAAAAAAACTCCAAAAAGTTTTCCACTTGCCTTAAAAACCAAATGTTTATATTCACCTCCGTAAGCATATATGTAGTTTCAAGTGCTAATCCCTTGTGCTTGATCTTTATCATTGTATTTGAAACTGTAAGTAAGGAGGTCATTGATGACAATACCAACTTTCCCTAAACTAAAGGAACACTACTCAGATTGAATAAAAAAGGGACCAAAAACATTCCAAGATGCAAATCAGGGCAAAAATTAGAGGCGCATCATATATCACTCACTTTTCAAATTACTGGATTCTTGAATTCCGAAGGTAATGACTTAAAATAGTAGAAAAAAAATTGCAAAAAGAAATAATAACATACATTAACCTACATTTGATCAACTTGGTATGAATTTTATCTTCTGCCTTTGCATATCTACATGTTCCTAAGCTTGCATGAATGTAAAACTTGAAACTGCATGAATACCAAATTTACCCATGTAATATAATTAATGAGGAGCATTCGATGCTCAGTTATTCTAATTATTCATTTCTAAATGCATCCATAAAGTTACGTCTATAGGTCTCTGAATTATGTCATTTGCCTGTGTATAGACCACGCACTGGCATAGGCTCAGGCCCCAAAAAAGCCATAAACATATTCACTGGATGATCCAACCTTTTGAACCTCTGCACGCAGCACATCCATCCTAGGACCAATGTGCTTGCTCTCTCTTTCTATTCTTTGAGCTTTGTCAATGCTATGCAATGAATGTATTACATCTCCAACATCCATGTTTGACAATAGGACATCCCTTTCTCCTTAGATGCCAAAAACCAAATCATAGACCATCTTACTCATCAACTAATACCCTAAAGGTCTACTGTGTACCCCACCCTACTCATTCTATTATTCTATTCTATTATTCTATGTGCTCATGACTAATGTGTGACTTCTCTAAAACCTACTACATCTATTGCTTCATTATATCTATGAACATTATTTGACACTTAATTACATCTTCAAAATTCACCTACAAAATCCTACCCATTTTGCATGTCTATGACTAATGCTGGGCATCACCGGGCACATGTTTCTATGTTTTTTATTTTTCCTACCCATTTCATGCCCTCATGGCTAATGAATGCCTAAACCTCGAACCTTCACACTTGGCACTCCAGTACATCTACAAAAATGATTATATTTATACATTCTTATTCCACTTGCAAATTACTTTAGTCACCCATTCCACACGTCCACGACTAATGCCCGGCATCGCCGAGCACACGTTTCTAGTACATTACTGAAATAGCTTTTCAAATTACTAGATTCTTGAATGAGGACAATGACTTGAATACAAAACACATCGCAAAAAGAAATAATAACATACGTTAACCTACATTTGATCAACTTGGTATGAATTTTTATCTTCTACCTTTGCATATTCGCATGTTCCTAAGCTTGCATAAATGTAAAACTTGAAACTGCATAAATACCAAATTTACCCATGTAATATAATTAATGAGGAGCATTTAGGAGCATTCCAAGCCTCTGATTATTCATTTCTAAATACATCCATAAAGTTACATCTATAGGTCTCTGAATTATGTCGTTTGCCTGTGTTTAGACTCCACGCACTGGTATAGGCTTAGGCCCCAAAAAAACCATAAATATATTCACTGGACGATCAAACCTTTTGAACCTCTGCACATAGCACATCCATCCTAGATTAAAGCCTAACAATACTTGTAGAAATCTCCTAGTTCCTCAGCCTAATTAAGCCTAAAGCTTTCTCATGGATTTCTTTCAACAAAGTTGGAAAGGAATACATAATACATATTGCCATGATCTAAGAAAAGGGACAAATAACTCAAAGCATACTCAATAAATAGCTTCCAGTTGACCCTACAGAAGGTTATATTTTTTATTTACTTCTCCTCAACAAAAATATCTGAAAGAAAAACATAAAACTGTGATAGCAGGAAAGCAATTCTAGTAGAGTGAGTAGTTACAGTATTTGCCATGCAGGCCGTTGGGCCCTCAATCTTGTCATCCTAAATGTAGATTTGGCCAAAAACAAAGTAATCCAGTCGCATGAGAAAAAACAAACTGCAGTCACAAAGCTGTGCACCCAGAGATTTCGGCAAACAGATAGGGTTCACATCAATGCCAAAGAAGGGGGTGTAGATAGATAGGACATAGAGAGGAATGTTCATCGTGGCATCCACACCATACTTGCCTGAAGGATTTTCTAGTCCTTACCTTTTCCCAAAATTATACACGAACGACTCATTTTTGCAGTTTGTTTTTTGCTTTGGCAAATCAAAAAAATTTTCGGATGCTAAAAAACCCCATAACCTTAGACAAAATACCCAGAAAAAAACTCCAAAAAGTTTTCCACTTGCCTTAAAAAACCAAATGTTTATATTCACCTCCGTAAGCATATATGTAGTTTCAAGTGCTAATCCCTTATCATTGTATTTGAAACTGTAAGTAAGGAGGTCATTGATGACAATACCAACTTTCCCTAAACTAAAGGAACACTACTCAGATTGAATAAAAAAGGGACCAAAAACATTCCAAGATGCAAATCAGGGCAAAAATTAGAGGCCCATCATATATCACTCACTTTTCAAATAACTGGATTCTTGAATTCCGAAGGTAATGACTTAAAATAGTAGAAAAAAAATTGCAAAAAGAAATAATAACATACATTAACCTACATTTGATCAACTTGGTATGAATTTTATCTTCTGCCTTTGCATATCTACATGTTCCTAAGCTTGCATGAATGTAAAACTTGAAACTGCATGAATACCAAATTTACCCATGTAATATAATTAATGAGGAGCATTCGATGCTCAGTTATTCTGATTATTCATTTCTAAATGCATCCATAAAGTTACGTCTATAGGTCTCTGAATTATGTCATTTGCCTGTGTATAGACCACGCACTGCCATAGGCTCAGGCCCCAAAAAAGCCATAAACATATTCACTGGATGATCCAACCTTTTGAACCTCTGCACGCAGCACATCCATCCTAGGACCAATGTGCTTGCTCTCTCTTTCTATTCTTTGAGCTTTGTCAATGCTATGCAATGAATGTATTACATCTCCAACATCCATGTTTGACAATAGGACATCCCTTTCTCCTTAGATGCCAAAAACCAAATCATAGACCATATTACTCATCAACTAATACCCTAAAGGTCTACTGTGTACCCCACCCTACTCATTCTATTATTCTATTCTATGCTATGTGCTCATGACTAATGTGTGACTTCTCATTCTCATTCTCATTCTAAAACCTACTACATCTATTGCCCCATTATATCTATGAACATTATTTGACACTTAATTACATCTTCAAAATTCACCTACAAAATCCTACCCATTTTGCACGTCTATGACTAATGCTGGGCATCACCGGGCACATGTTTCTATGTTTTTTATTTTTCCTACCCATTTCATGCCCTCATGGCTAATGAATGCCTAAACCTCGAACCTTCACACTTGGCACTCCAGTACATCTACAAAAATGATTATATTTATACATTCTTATTCCACTTGCAAATTACTTTAGTCACCCATTCCACACGTCCACGACTAATGCCCGGCATCGCCGAGCACACGTTTCTAGTACATTACTGAAATAGCTTTTCAAATTACTAGATTCTTGAATTATGAGGACAATGACTTGAATACAAAACACATCGCAAAAAGAAATAATAACATACGTTAACCTACATTTGATCAACTTGGTATGAATCCTAGATTAAACAATAGCCTAACAATACTTGTAGAAATCTCCAAGTTCCTCAGCATGATTAAGCCTAAAGTTCTCTCATGGATTTCTTTCAACAAAGTTGGAAAGGAATATATAATACATTTTGCCGAGCAGAAAATCAATCATGATATAGTGAGTGGTTATAGTATTTGACATGCAGGCCGCTAGGCTCTCAATCTCATCATCCTAGATTTGGCCAAAAACAAAGTAATCCAGTTACATAAGAAAAGTTGCGCAACCAAAGATTTCAGCAAACAGATAGTGTTTACATCCATGCCAAAGAAGGGAGTGTAGATAGATAGAACATAGATAAGATAAGATAAGAATTTTTATGTTCATCGTGGCATCCATGCCATGTTTGCCCAAAGGATTTTCTAGCCTTACCCCTTTCCAAAATTAGACATGAACTGTTATGATCTCTTCTAAATCATCTATGAAAACCAAAGAAACTAAAGAAATAACAATTGGTATCAGAGCCACAGTTCAATTCCTCGTAGCAATATTGGTGTGTTCCACATGCTTGAGGGCAAGCATCCCGAGAAGGAGAGGAATTGATATGGTTTGTGGGGTATGGGATAAAGCCTAAAAGGGTGGGGCCCATTGGATAACAATTTCCTTGAAGGATCCACCCTTTCAGTGTGTTGGTTCTAGAGGTGCTAGTGCATAACATTTGGTATCAGAGCCATGTTTCTTTCATTAGAGGTTGTGGGCAATGGTTCTAATTCTTAGCCTTAGATCAGAGGAATATAATCGCCGAATTTTCACAACTAAGTCGAGTAGGAAAGCCATCCAGTATGTCTAATCCTTGATATTGTCAAAGAGCAAGTTAACAAATAAATCTTTATTTAAAAGCAAAAAAAAAGTGTTGATGTCTATATATGCTAGAATCTGCATATAACATTCGGTATCAGAATCAATTCCTCGTGGCAACATTGACGTGTTCCACGTGCTTGAGGGCAAGCATCCCGAGAAGGGGAGCAATTGATATGGTTTATGGGGTATGGGATAAAGCCTGGAAGGTTGGGGCCCATTGGATAACGATTTCCTTGAAGGATCCGCCCTTTTGGTTATCACTAGAGGTGGTAGTGCATAACACAAACGGCTCAGTTTTGCAGTTTTTTTTTTCTTTTTCTTTTTCTTTTTTGGCAAATCGGAAGAATTTTTGAATACTAAAAGCCCCATAACCTTAGACAAAATAGCCTGAGAAGAAAATCCAAAAAGTTTCCCACTTACCTTACAGACGCAGAAGATGATGCCCATTCTGACATGGATGCGGCTTTGCATTTTTTCACTGATGTCATGCATGTGAAGGTTGGTGGAGTTGTCTCCGCTACTAGGGTGGGAGCGGCAAGACCTGATCATCCTCGCCATCTTTTGGTTCGATTTCAAGACAATCTTAGCCGTTTACATGTTCTTCAACATGGAAACCATCTCAGAGAGACTAGTTTCTCAGTACAGGAGGACCTCTCCCCTCTTCAATTGTGTAACCGTAAGGAGGAGCTTTGCAAGGTGAGGGCAGCCCGCTTGCAAAAGAAATGGGTAGTGTACAGAGGAGGCGCATCAATTATTCTAGATCAATGGCCTTCCAATCCTTGGACTGACTATGTCTAGATAATTTTAGAAGCATAAAATTACCACTAGCATTAGCAATATCTTCTTCTTGGTAGTCTTTTAATATTTGATTATTGTGTTTGGTGATGGGGTCTAGTCCCTAGGTTTTAGATGGGTTGTTGCCCTTGCATGTGCCATCCCATAACCCGTTGTGTTCCCGTGGACGTAAAAATTCATCTTAGCTTATCTTAGCTTATCTTAAAAAACCAAATTTAAACAATAAATTACAAGAAAGTAAAGCGATGCTACTAGCATCGCACTCGGTGTGGTGTTCCTTAAATTGCACAAATTCAGAACTTAGAATACGAAGAGATGCTTATGTCAAATATGTTGCATGTACATTATTATCTTGATAAAGAAGGATAACTGAATTGAATTTCTTTTATTGTCCACGAAGACCAATCAGTATGGGACCCAATACAAGGGTCTCAAAAGGCTCAAAATAATCCTTTCATAATCAAGAATGAGTTGGAGCACGTCAATTGAACCTTAAAAATTTTACTTATTAAAAAAGAACTTCTATGGATGAGAACGGAAACACGATTGTTAACCAAACCAAGTAAGAACTCGTGCAACTATTTTTAGGACGAACCGAATGGGTTTGTCTTGCACTGCACAGAGCTGGAAATAACTTGGAACTGCCAAGAATAAGAGATTAGATGCCTAGCTATGATCCGACATATCATTTTGCCGATTCGGCCTCTTTATAAGGTATTTTTCGCTATTTAATCTTAAAATTATTTTGTCATTCTTCCTGACAACATTGCTATTCTTATCTTTACATATTCTAGTGCAGATGAATACACATGCAGAGACAATGAATGAATCTAAGAATGATTTGGTGCATGTTGTGGAAGCAGAGGTTGGTCTAAACTTTGCCGATTAAGAAACTCAAAGGAAGGTGCCCAATTGCCAAATTGCGCTAGACTGCAAGTAAAGGCAGACTCCCAACTGCCAGATTTGGTTCACAAACACTAAGTCAGTAGACCTGTGACAGCATCAGTAAATATTAGTTAAGGCACTTACTTGTGTCTATTGGTTCTTGTGGTACCACTCGAACACCAAAAGCCAAAAGCCATGTCTCAGTCATAATGTGGGCACAACTGGGGCTACAGCAGGTTCTAGAGTGTCTGCAAAACAAATTCAAAATCAATAGAGTCTTTAGACGAGGGTTAGAGATGATAATATTTACCTCAAATGGTGTGATAGACATGGAATGTGATATTGGTGACCGCATTCTCGCTATCTGGCGGCAACATTTTACCCTCCCATTTCGACATAACGTCCACAAAATGGACAACCTTCATCACCCTCTTCTTACGCCTCGGGAAGCATTGGAAGTGCGGGATCTAAAGGAGTGTCATGACCACTACGCTCGAGAAAAATCTCAAATCTTTGCATTCGAGGTTGCGGCTCCAGTGATAAGTCTTCACATGCCTTTAGCTCAATTTTAGGTTTTTTGCGAGTTCCTTATTTAATTGATTCAGCCCCAGTGCAACACTGTATACCATTTAGCTCTTCATCCTTTAGTTAAACACAACCCGAACACCCTCTGCTTTGCTTTCGGTTCTTTGTCATGATTGATTGCCATCTGTGCAAATCAGCTCTAATTTCTAATGCTTTATGCTCCATCAACTCAATCTTTCTTTTGATATCATTTTTCCTATCCTCTTTTGCTTGCAATCGTTGCTTACATCTATCAAACCTAGCTGATGTTGCAGCCAACCATTCCTTCACAAGTATGCCATAGTCTGCAAAACAAAACACTACGTATATATCAGCCTCCTAACATAGTAAGCCATGTACTGATGAAAAACCACAATCACACACCACACAACACAAGGTAGTCTCTACACACCACCACATACCACACACCACACAACATACGCTGCACAGTACACACCACACAACACGCTGTGGTGGTAGCAAGCAGTGGTGGGACATTGTGCAGGGTGGTGAAGTGTGGTGGTGGTGGCGGTGGTGTGTGTGGTGGTGGTGGGGTGTGGTGGTGGTGGTGGTGGTGGAGTGTGGTGGTGGTGGACTGTGGTGTGGGACATGGTGGAGTGTGGTGATGGGGTGTGGTGGTGGGGTGTGGTGTGGTGGTGGTGGAGTGTGGGGTGTGGTGTGGTGGTGGTGGCGTGTGGTGGTGGTGGTAGATTGTGGTGTGGGACATGGTGGAGTCGGTGGTGTGGGTGTGGTGGTGGTGGAGTGTGGTGGTGGTGGTGGAGTGTGGTCGAGGGGTGTGGTGTGGGACATGGTGGAGTGTGGCGGTGGGAGATGGTAGAGTGTAGTGGTGGGAGATGGTGGGGTGTGGTGTGGGACATGGTGGATGCCAACAACTCACCACTCACCAGACCACACATACCTCATCTATCATTCTGGCATCCATTGCACGAAATGCCCCACAGATGGCATCATAGAGACACAACATGACAATACTGCCAACATGATGCAAAATGGTAGTAGACATACCTGATTCTTGAAGTGGATTTGATGTTACCTTTTCTGTGTTGATTGAAACAATCTAGGTCAAGCTTGAGATTTTTTTCTGTTGTAACACAACTAATAATTGAACATACCTGCAATGGCATGTTTTGGTCTCAGAACATTGCTCTGCTTTTCTGTTTTGATTGTGAGAGTCCTTGTTTTCATCGGGAGTTTTATAATAATCCGAGAAGCTCTTCCAATTAACAGCCTCCCCCTTTATATGCAGATAATAAGCCACTGCCCAGGTTCCAGGAGCCATTCCACCCCATGTATGTGGCTTCCCTGTAATTCTTTTGTACATTTGCATGAACTCTTTGTATTGTTCATTGCTCAGATTCTTCAATCTGTACAAGAAAACATATGCCTTAATTTTTCAGTTTGAACAAAACATTTAGGGGAAAATACCTGTAGCCAGATTTATTTGGAACTCTGTCACCCCAAAGCTTCTTTAGATCTTCGTGGGGCACAATCTCTTGTTTGAGGAGAAATTTCATCGTGTAACCAGTGGCGTTCAATTCTGACTCCATTAGGGTTCAATCGGCAAGAAGCGGCAAAAAAACAAAAGAAGAGGTGATTATTTCTTAATTCAAAAAGGTGGACAATGACGTGGCATAAAATTCAAAATAACCGATGCTCATTAATTCGCACTCCCGCAATCTCCGCTGCGGTATGCACCACCCGATTCTACCACAAAGGTGGTGCCAAAATGTGGCGTCAAAATGCGCGTTTTTGATACACCACAGCGTGCTTTTACCCTTTTGGAAAAATCTTGAAGGTCTTCTCTAGGCTCTTCTACCGGAATTAGCCAAGCACCTATACCATAACTCGCGAAGAGCTCTGGCAAAGGTAGGGAAATCAATTCCCGGCGTTTGGAAGGGGCAGGGGCAGGGGAAGCAGAGCGGGAGCGGCAGCGCTTCGGCATTCTGTTGGGTGGGAGAATTGGACGATGCTTCTCCCTCACGACCATATAAAGGCTGGCGTAAAATAAATTTCGTAGGCTACGATTTTAGGATTTTCGTACTATTAGTATCTTAATCGTAATGATTTAATAGGATATGAAGTGAAATGTAATTACCTTGAAATGACCATAATTTTATTTTCTAAAACATTTAAAAAAAAAATGTCTATCCTGAAATGGCCATTCGTTTTTGGACATCAATCATCTTATGTTGGCTTGGCACTTGTTTAGTAATTGTAATTGTAATTAGTTAGTGTAAATTGCTTGTTGACTTCAAAATTGTTGACTTACGCTTCACCAAACATGTTGGTCAATGAAAGTCAAACATTTGCTTGGGGGTGATTCACACTTGTTGACTTGAAAATTGTTGACTTACACAATATGCCTTAACATAATGCATAGAATAGCATAGGTCAAAATTGTTGACTTATGCATTCTTTTAATATATTGATGACACAGTTCTTCAAAAAAAAAAGAAAATTGTTGACTTATGCTTTACTAAACATGTTATACACAATATGCCTTAACATAATCCATTCAATAGCATAGGTCAAAGTTGTTGACTTACGCTTTACCAAATGCTTGGGGGTGGTTCACACTTGTTGACTTGAAAATTGTTGACTTACGCTTTTCCAAAACATGTTGGTCAATGACAGTCAAACTTTTGCCCATTGGATAACGATTTCCTTGAAGGATCTCCCCTTTCAGCGTGTTGGTTCTAGAGGTGCTAGTGCATAACATTTGGTATCAGAGCCATGTTTCTTTCATTAGAGCTTGTGGGCAATGCTTCTAGTTCTTAGTCTTAGATCAGAGGAATATAATCGCCAAATTTTCACAACTAAGTCGAGTAGGAAAGCCATCCAGTATGTCTAATCCTTGATATTGTCAAAGAGCAAGTTAACAAATAAACCTTAACCTTTATTTAAAAGCAAAAAAAAAAAAAACGATGTTGATATCTATATATGCTAGAATCTGCATATAACATTTGGTATCAGAACTAATTCCTCGTGGCAACATTGATGTGTTCCATATGCTTGAGGGCAAGCATCCCGAGAAGGGGAGCAATTGATATGGTTTGTGGGGTATGGGATAAATCCTGGAAGGTTGGGGCCCATTGGATAACGATTTCCTTGAAGGATCCGCCCTTTTAGTGTGTTGGTTATCATTAGAGGTGCTAGTGCATAACACGAACCGCTCAATTTTGCTTTTTTTTTTTTTTTTTTTTTTTTTTTTTGGCAAATCGGATGGAGAGCACTCTCATGCAATGCGAAACAATTGTTTTCGTATGAGAAATTCATGATTGGCCCACGGAAAGCCCACTTGTTTGGGCTTTGGTAGAGCCTGTTTTCTTGTATGGTTACAAGTGTGGGGGCGCCATTAGTGCTAGTGCTTGGGAGAGCTTGGAGCGGGTGCAAAAGTCCTTTCTCACTTACAGCCTCGGAGTTAAAACAACGGTGCCCTATGCTATTCTTTTACAAGAGACAGGTTTTTGGCCTCTTCAACATTCTGCCATGAAGCGTCATCTCCACTATATCTGCAAGGTGCACCACATGGATGATGATAGGTATCCTGTTCTTGCACTTGCCATGGATGAATCTCCTCAGCGTTTGAAACGACGTTGGAAAGAGCATTGCACTACATGGTTTGCCTGTTGGGCTGTGCAACCAGAGCACTGCCTGATGCTTGCCAGTTCTGATCCTGAGCTTTTGCAACAATATCTCAATGGTCGTTCTTCTCAAAAGATATGGGACGCAGTTACCTTGACCCAAGTGAAAACTGGTCATTATCATGCACACATAAATCCCACCTTGGCACCAGGGCCCCAAGCTTATTTGCTTGCTTCATTGTCCAGGAACAAGCTTGTAGCTATTGCATCAATTCGCACGGGGTCCAACAGGCTACGGATTGAGACAGGTAGATGGGAGCGGCCGCAATTGCCGCGAGAAGCGAGACTATGTACCTGTTGCCAGTTACAGGTTATTGAAGATGAAAGCCATACTCTTCTGAGTTGCCCTGCTTTTGAGATAGTCCGGAATCATTTTTCGACCTTAGCATTCCATTCCACGCTTCCACAACTTCTCAGCGCACCATCTGTACATGACTTGGCATTATACATACTTGAGGTTCTAGATGAACGTCTTCAATTACTGAGCCCTCAGTAGTCATTATCTCTGACTGTCTAGTATCATCATTACTGTAAAGGGTTTTCCCTTGAAAACCTTTCGAGGCAGGGGTTTTTTAATCCTAGTAGTAATGATTGTACTAGCCCATTGTATGGGTCCCATGACCTATTGGTCCTTAAAAACCAAATTTAAAGAATAAATTACAAGAAAATAAAGCAGTGCCACTATCATCGCACTCCGTGTGGTGTTCCTTAAATTGCACAAATTCAGAACTTAGAATACGAAGAGATGCTTATGTCAAATATGTTGCATGTACATTATTATCTTAATAAAGAAGGATAATTGAATTGAATTTCTTTTATAGTCCACGAAGACCAACCAGTATGGGACCCAATACAATACCCAATACAATACAAGGTCTCAAAAGGCTCACAATAATCCTTTCATAATCAAGAATGAGTTGGAGTACTTGTTAAAAAAGAAATCCTATGAATGAGAATGGAAACACGATTGTTAACCAAACCAAGTAAGAACTCGTGCAACTATTTTTAGAACGAACCGAATGGGTTTGTCTTGCACTGCACAGAGCTGGAAATAACTTGGAACTGCTTGGAATAAGAGATTAGGGATTAGCCCTGAAACGCATGCCCAGCTATGATCCGGCACATCATTTTGCCGATTCGGCCTCTTTATAAGGTATTTTTCGCCATTTAATCTTAAAATTATTTTGTCATTCTTCCTGACAACATTGCTATTCTTATCTTTACATATTCTAATGCAGATGAATACACATGCAGAGACAATGAATGAATCTAAGAATGATTTGGTGCATGTTGTGGAAGCAGAGGTTGGTCTAAACTTTGCCGATTAAGAAACTCAAAGGAAGGCGCCCAATTGCCAAATTGCGCTAGACTGCAAGTAAAGACTTACTACCAAATTTGCTTTGCATGGTTTTGCTACCTAAGTTGCGGGACAACTGGAATTTTAAGATTTGGTCCAGCTACCACCAAATCTTAAAACCGTGACGTGGAAAGTCCAGGCTAGCATAAAATGCCACGTCACATTTTTATGCTAGCCTGGACTTTCCACGTCACAGTTTTGTGGAGGCATATATATCTTTATGAAAAAGAAAAAAAAAGATATGCCACGTGACTGCCAAATCAGCAGCCAAAGAAAAGGCTGGCCACAATTTCGTCATGCAATGAATCATTGCATGACGAAATTGTGGCCCTCCGTTCGATAAATTTACCACTAGACCTCCTCCCATATAAAAACAAGTTCAATTTTCTTATTCTGCTATCTACCAACGCCTTTTCGAGTTCACGTCTTCGTCATTCCTAATCTGTTCCGTCTTGGTGATCAAAGTTAGTATAGTTCTGTTTAAATTTCTCTTCTCGATATATTCATGACGAGAAGATGCATGTTTAATATTTTCATGTTCTAAGGATTTAATATTGGCTGCAGGGGGATGGGTTCCAGCGAAAATAAGTTTGGTAAGAGGGAAGAAATGAAGGAGTTTCATGACAATATTCATGTTAATATTCTCGTTGATCCAGTAAGTTCTATGTTGTCGAACCGAATATAGAAGTAATGTAGAAGATCGCAGGTCGCTATATGCATGTTTTTAATTGTATATGAGAATGAAAAAGAAAGCCACAATGATGTCTCCCATGCAATGCAGGAAATAATAGTAGTGGGCATATTATGTGTGGCTCTATACAAATAGAAACAGAAACTTCAAAACAGAAATAAATTTGAGTTGTATTGTGAGATCTATATCATGCTGGCTGATAATATATAGGTTTCATTTGGTGCAGTTATCACTGAAGTTCATGGATACTGAAGAATTCCAGAGGTTAGTTCACCTTCTGTTCTTATTTTCAAAAAGGATTGTTTCAGAATGATGCTGATGATATCTGGTATTTATGATTCAGATTAGGAGATATCAAGCAACAAAGTAAGCAAATTTAATCTTTCAACTTCTATAGAAGTACACTACTAGCAAACATTTTGTGCAGATCTATGTGATAATGTTGCAACTCATACACGATATGAACACTCTCTTCGTTGCTACCATAGTGCCTTGTTAATATTAAATGTAAGTAAGCACTTTCCTTATCACTTCAAGATTAAATGGTATTTCAAGATTAAATGGTATGAATGAATGAACTATTGTATTGGCTAGGATATGGATGGAGATTCTATTGACCCCTCCCATGTCAGATGTGTGAGGCTTGCAGGTATGTTTGGGTTCATCCTACTTTTGATTTAATCTTGTTATGTGATAATGACCCAAAATGCTTAATACTTAAGGGTTGTTGCATGATTGTGGTCATACCATTCATCATTCGCTTGGTAACGAGTTCCTGCCTAGAGCTGCTCCAGGGTCTGTATTTCAAAAACTTGTCTATTATCGCTTTTGCTTAAGATTAGTATTATTGTTATTTTGAAGGCGTGGATTATTGTCTTGGGTTAAGCTTAATTTGTCAAGATCTGTCGCATCTGAAAGATCAGGTCCAAAATATTACTGGGTAGATCATGCAGGTCACATGAGGAGAGATCTATAAGAATGGTGCAACGCATTGTCGATGAACCTAAAAACATTGATATTGAAGAAAATGACCTGCGAAGAGTCAAGGTACATGATGGCTGTCCAGTTTCTCTAGTTTAAAATTCTTTACTTATGCTGTCTGATGCATTGTAGGATTTGATTCTTGGAAGCTGCAAAACTCCCAATCTAGAGCAATATGGGGAAAATTCTATGATGCATCAGAAGTCGAAACCCGCAACATGTGTTTCAACTGGACTATTCCTATACAGAACTAGGCTTTGACTTTAATGCAGATTGATTTAGTATATGGAATAAAGTGCAGTTTCTAAGCTTGGTTTAAAGTTGTCAAATAAGAAGGCATATTTTGCATCCAAAGCTATGGTGTTCCATCAAATTTAATTATCTTGCTCAGCCACTAATTGTAGATGTGAGGACACTATGATGATAAGTTTTTGGTTTTATGGCTTGATACGATGGCTTTGCAAATTGTTTTTGTCTACGGGCCTCTCCAATATCAAGTTGCACCTTATCAACAAGCATTATTATGATTGTCTGCCAAAAGTGTCCTCAATTCATAGTGCATGTCTAAGATGTAGGTTTTGCCCCAGCCTGGTCTCAAAACTCCAAACTCCATAGTGCAGACTCAGGAAGAAGTGCTGCGACTCCATCTGAAATCTTTTTTACTCTATTTTTTATAGCTTGGAAAGGAAATGTCTAATCAGCACTTTGGGCTGAGAAGGCATTCCTATCTTGATGCTGGCAAGTTTGACGGCTGTAAGGGTCGTGAAGACATGTACAAAGAAAATGGAAATGCTGTATTCCCAAGGCATGCATAATGAACTTCTAATAGAACGTGATGTGATTAAATAGTGAAAACATCATGTGGTAAGAATCCCAGAGATCATGTGGTAAGAAATCCTAGATGGCTGCAACATGGACACTAAAATTGCAAGTGTCAACCCATGTTTGTAAAAACCAATCAATCCAGTTCCATTGCAAAATGATCGTCGTTGCTAATTGGATGTTCCTAGGGACATGCAAGGACATGCATCATCATTGACAGAATTTTATCCATGGAATCTTATTGTGTTTCTAGGGCTATCAATGAATCTGGATTGTCATTGCTTTTTTGTGAGCAATCAAGTTTGCAAAGGGCCTGTCGATTTTCAGGCCAAATTTCCTTGCATTTCTCTCTTTTTATTTGCGCCTGTTTAGCTTATGCATTTTTAAAACTAGAATACAAGGGCCATATGCAGGAACAGTTCGTTCTGTAATTTCAATTTGGAAGTCACAGAAAAGTTTAACAGAATGCATAATTGGTGCCTCGATGCGCAACAATGGGCAATGACACACTTCAAAGTGTTTTAGACTTCAAAGTTGAAGACTGGAGAGAGTTCAATTGTCTGTTTGCAAACCCCTTAGGTCTTGATGCATGGAGTTCTTTCTATTGGTAGTGTTCCTGGGCCCAACAAATGCACCTAAAGCATGATAGGATAAAACACATGGACACGAAAATCAGCTAAGCTTAGGTGTGGCCCCATAGCATTTGTCATTGAAGAATCTGGTAACAGCAGCAGCCTTGTCAATGGAAAGGTCAGTTATCTCCATAATCAATTCTTGAGAAGCTCTACTGATATTGGTGATGGAACCAAAAGCTTGCTCAAGCTGCCAGGTTTTTTAGTAGATCAACACACAATTCTAAAATTTGAGTGAGAAAATCAATACGGTTTACAGACAGACCTACCGAAAAGGCATCATGATGATCCAGTAGAGGGATAGCAGCAATGCTATTGAGGCGGGCTTCTTCTGACTGCACAAATTCCTTCCTCTAATGGCAACATTTATTCCTCAGAGATTGAAGCTACCAAGCAGTGACTAGAATGAAAACAACAGAAAGTTAGATGTGTTCACCTCTAAATCAAGCAAAGCAATTGTCCCTTGGCGTTTACACTCTGCATTATAGGGTTATGTCAGAAATTGCCTGCTTAAAATTAAAATTTGCTTTTCGAAACAAATTTAAATGGATCAACTTGCTTGCTTCAAGTATTAGATTCTTACCAGCATGAACATGTGCCATTCGTATCATCTTTTCCATTGCAGCAGTTGCATCCAATACTAAAATATATGCTGGTGCGCCAATATTCATTGGACTTGGACGGCTAAAGAAACTCCACTTTAGGGCTTCCAGCACATCTTATGACTTGCATGTATGACATTACCTGAAGTAGAATTCGATGAAGGCTCTGTTTGCTTCCTCCGATGGCAATGCTATTATAACATGTAGAATTCTAAAAGTAGCCCTAACCTTCTCAATTCTGAAAGAAATCGATATTGCAATCACTGGACTTACAGTAATTTCTACAACAATGCAGAGATCAGTTCATATCACATTCTTTACTATACATTTCTTCTGTACTATGAAATTACAATTCAATAAGCAACGCATCAGCAACTACAAATTCCAGCCATACCTTTCCCACATATTTGGGGATAACTCTTTCTGTGGATCTAAGATCAATATAAATGCCACAGAAACTCCGCCATTGTTGAATATGAAGTCCTTACACAGCAGGAAAGAAAGAGAAAAAAAAGCAAACAGTTCAATGCATAAGTATTTCTAAGCTTATGTCGTTATCCGCAACAACTACTGACCGGAGAAATGTTGGAAAACCTGACACGATAATTCTCATCCTGAAGAAGGTTCGAAAATGCGTTAGTGAAAGTGTGGAACTGAGCTTCTCGCCATCGTTCGCTTGCGATACAGATGCCGCCGGACATGGTGGCCATACCAAATCCCGGTATCAACCAGAAGCGTTTTTGAGCTTTCCGGTAGCCGGAAATTGGGGTGACAATTTCCCCTCAAGCGAACATGTATTAACCTAATCAAGTCGTGTGATTATTTTTTCGGGACCCTTGGATCGTGGCACAATTCGTAGGATATTTCCCCTCCACAGATCCTGTTCGTCCATCTGAGGTCTTTTTGGGGTCAACCTGGCCCTTGTTGACCCGCTTTTAAAGGGGCGCTCCATGACCAAAGACCACAGAATAACTCAAAAGCGGCACATGAATACAGTGGCCTGGCATAACTCAAACACAACAGCAGCATTCAAAGATGAGACGAGCCCCAGTTCCAATCCGATGCTCAAACCTCACCTGCAAAGAATCCTCGAGTGCTTGGCCTCAACCCAACGATGCCAGAAACCAGAACCTGCAGTTCCATCTATCTCTGGAACTATGTATTTATCTTGCCCCTTCCTTCCAGTGTAATAGCCCGGGCTCTAATAGCAGTGTAATTTATCGTGCCAGCGCTTTAATAGCTTCCTACAATCTCCCATGCAAATCCCCTGCCTTTTCCCCTCTGTTGCAAAACAGCTTCGCCCTTCTCTGACTTTTGCACTGCCGATTCCATTTCTGCACAAAAGGCTTGACGTATCTGCCCAATTTTGCCCTTCTTTGTTTTCTAAGCCTGGCCACGGCAAAAAGGACAAAAACCAGAGATACAAAGCTTTGTGCAAGTGCACCATGCACCCATCCATCCACCCTAAATGCTTCTATTTCGAATCCACGATGCCACCGTCAGCAATATACGTATTCTCATACGAATACAACAAAAAACCATTAATAATCATATGTTATAAAAATATGGTTTGTGATTGGGCAAACATTTTGAGTGCCAGAAAGATTCGATTCCCTTTATACCTTAGTTTCCTAGAGTATAAAATTCAAAAATCAATGGACAATATTCATTTGGGCTTAGATTCCCGAGTACAAAATTCAAAAATCGATGGGCTAGCATTGGCAAGATACTTCAGCCAAGATCTACTCCTTTTTGAGCTCCCCGTTACTCCATCTGACTCTTCTTCCTCTTTCGTGGCGAGGGAAAAAATAACAAGGAAAAGACAGTTAAGAAAATTTCTTACCAATTGCCACATTTTTGTTCTTACGGGCTTCAACACGCATTCCGGAGCCCTTTGTTGCTATATATTGCATCAAGGCTCTCTTTTACATCCAAAGCTCTCCCACAGGGACTTCAGAGGTTCATTCCAGCCTCACCACGGGTATTAGATAGCAGGTAACATCTCGTCATGTTTCAAGTCATTTTGTGGAACTTCGAATGTGCAGATTTGCAGAACCTCATTTTTCAAGCATTCCGGCCCAGACTAGAATTGAGTTTGGAAGTAACTAACTTTGTATATTAAGTTGTAGAGACCATGATATTGTTGTTGACGAAGTTATTTTTAAGCTTTGATGAGGATTCATGTGGGTTATGGGCCTATTGGTTGGTAAGTTCCATAAGAAAATTTTGTGATTAAAATTCCAAGCCTACTTTGGGTATTTTAATAGTTGCATATAACCTTTAACAGAGGAATTGAAAAAGTGGGGGTTAGGGTCGAGGATTACCAGAAAAAGTGGGAGTTAGGCTTTAAAAACAAGAAAAAATTAAGATTAAACTATGGCGTTTAATAATCTATGAAAAGCAACGGTTTGAAGGTAGCGACATACGGGGATAGAAGTCAGCAGCGACCAGCAATGGCTTGGCTGAAATTCTGACGACAGAAACAATCAGACTCTGCATTGTACCAGCTTGCGATTAGACATCAGATTTTCGAACCTGCCTCATGATCTAGGAAACAGATTTCGGCCAAGACGCTTCCCATGTCATCCTCCAAATCCGACCAAGAGGATATATCTCATGCTTAATATAACTATTGTTCCAAAGGATATAGCTGCCATAAGGATCCCACTTGATTGTGTTATATGGGTCAGTTTCAAATTCATTGCATTTTGCATCTAACATGGTTGTTTTTGCAGGCATGACTAGCCAACGGACAACTGACCACAACACACGAGATATAACTCTGTAAATGAAAGAGCACTAAGAAACTGAATACATCCAAATATTACTAAGAATTGTCTTCCATTAGGAACATAGAGCATTATAAATAGGCCCACATTTGCCTATTGAATATTAAAAGAATAAGAATTACACTTCACTTGAAAGATTTGTGTAATGTTGGTTTTGAAGACGACAAAAGAAGAAGGGGGGAGGGGGGAGTGTTTCGTCAGATGACTTAAAAGAAATATGTTTTTGACAAGCTCCTCAATTCACTCAAGGCAATATTTACCCTAAGTTATATCTTAAGGTTAGCGAGTGAATTTCCATAAGGTCAATATCTCAATATTGCCTCAATGTAAACATACTTCTATGACTATAGTGTAAAAAAATTAAATTGAATTGAATGTGTTTTTATCACCCATGAAGATCAATAGGCCTGTGGGAGCAGCATAAATATAGGTCATATAAGGTTTTTCTCATAAAAAGGGCAAAGATCACATTAGAGGAGGTGGCCCTTAAAAAATGGGCCTTTTAATTTGGTGAAGGGTCAGGTTTGGTTTTAGGTTCGGATTAGGTATGGGTTAATAAGTTTGGTAATTTATTATATGGAGCAATAGAAACTTGTGTGAACCAGGCCACTTCATTGCCGCGTGAACCAGGCCCTTCCATCCAGCGGTCGATCCATGGCTTTTCCCTCCCGCCGGAAGTTGTCGATTCATTGCCGATTTACATGGAGCGGTCGATTCATTGCCGGAAGTTGTTGTTAATAGCTGATCTTTAGAGAATTGAATCCCGTATGCAATTGCAGTTCCATAGAATTCAATCTAGATAGCCTGAGGTCTTTGAATTAGTATCACCAGATTTTATAGTCTAAGAATGTTCAGGAATTTTATAGCAAGCATCTTCAGGAATTTTATAAGAATTTTATAGCAAGCATCTTCGGGAATGGCACTAGTACAAGGAATTGGTGAAATTGACTCTGTTAGGACGAGAATAGGGATAATTTCAACAGGTGACTGGGTTACAATGCAGCCCCCAAATGCAGTACAGATTATTCACTTGCATTGGAAAGGTAGAGTAACGGCATTTAGAGTAAATCAATCTGGAAAGATAGAAGCATTAGTGCAACATGTCTATGAAAGTAAAGATATGGCAACAAAGGTTCAGCATGGTAGATTTCCAAACTCTATTTTTCCTTCAGATGCTTTTGAATGGGAAAGCATTGATTGCTTCACATCTAAATTTACAGCCTACCACATTAGCTATAGAGGGATGTTTGCAAGTAGCACATCAATAGCTCTCAGGCAGCAAATGATCTTCTTTTATAGTCATGAGTATCTCGTGCCAAAACACTCAGAGCAATATGGTGTAGTACGGCCGTTAGAACAACCACTTGCAACAGAGCTTAGAAATAATTTGCAGCAAGTTATGTTCTTCAAAGCCAAGATCATGCAAGACATTCATGCAAGCTTGAAGAAGAGTAGAGGGACTGCAGTTAGACTTGGATGGTTTTGATTCCCGACATGTTTGAAGCTTTATTTGGAAGTTCGTGTCACAGAAAAACAAAGAAGACAGCCATATGCACAAAGCTGGACTTATTGCATGGTTGGAAGATAAGAAAGTACGTACTTGAATTTGAGGAGATTGAATATAGAGTTCAGGAAGATAAGCTTTTTTATAGGTACGTTTTACTTGGTCTATTAATCGTGTGTATTGTAAAAGCATTTGATTTAGACTATTTCTAAATTGACCATATCCATACTTCCATCTTTTCACAGGTATTACTTTTCAAGACAAAAACTCTCTTTGAAATTTGAATTTAGGAGGTTTCGCCGAGCAGCTAGTACTAATTATCAGTGGCATCCTCTTGAGCAAGATGAGGATGAACATGCGAATGTCACATCTTTGACAGTGTGCAAGAATGGAAGTCCATATCGGCACTTTGAGCTTCCAACAGATGCGGTTCTTCGAGATGTTAGATCTTTGCTTCTAGAGTATGAACCTTCATTGGTACTTTTCTTTTGTCTCAATGGCCGAGTCATTCGGGGCCGTAGGGAATTGACAGTAAAATGTCATGAGTTGAATAACATAGACATTGTCACCTAGATGCCTCTTTATGGGGTTATGTTGTATTTGGAGGGCTTATAGCTCACGTTTTTAAATGGTATAAGGAAAGAAATTTTATGAGCCTTAGATTTTATCTCAGTGCAGGCTGTATTTTAGTGTTTTTGATGGAACAAGTTTGGGCCTGAGCGTTTCAGCCTTAGGATGATACAATGACGTTGCTGGATAAAGTTGAAAATGAGGTATGTCCTTGCAATCTCTGATCTCCTTGTGCACATGTAAGTTACAGTGTGAAAATAGAATTTAACAGGACATAATGAATTCGAAATTCAGTTTGCTATGTTTACATAACTGTGGCAACATTAAAAAAAAAATGAAATGCTCGCTGTCTTTTGAGGTTGAAATCTTATGCAGTGAAGGGAACTTGTGTATTAGTTCCTTAGAAGATTAGTCACAAAGGATGTTCTAGGTCTGACAAACATTAGAAGATTAGAACAAAGGATGTTCTAGGTCACAAAGGATGTTCTAGGATGCTTGATACACAAAAATTGGAGCCTTTGATAATGGTCATGGTAAGAAATATCATGCTAATGCCAAGGAACTCCCAACGCTGCCTCAGTAGCTCCTGCATGGAAAATGGGAGATCATCTGATTCTACACATAGTTGCTATCTGATGCAGGTAAAATGGCCACTCTTTTTGCAGCATAATAAAGCTTCTTACTTACAGGAAAGTATCATTGGAACAATCCAGAGATGTCGTAGCTTCTTCACAAGGCTGTTCGGGAAAGGAATGAAAGTGCTTATGCAGTTTATCAGCACCACCTTTCCAGCAGGCCAATAAATGTAAGGACAGGAACCCTATCCCCTTGTCAAAGGTTGAGTCAGCATCCAAGATTGCAGAAAGATTGCAAAAGGTAATAATATTTATCAAGACAAAAACATAAATACTATGTCACGAGGCATATGCTACAAACAGAAATCAGATGGGTGTGCTACAAATTGCTGCTTTACTTTAGAAGACATAAATATTAGAATGAGCTTAAGTAATCTTAATCTGGGATTTACAGAGCTGTATCTAGCAAAATGTGGAAAATTTGCACTACATATTCCAGCATACTTGTCGTGGGTAAAATCAACTGCAGCCTATGCAATATTGCAGCAAAAGGTAACATTCAAGGATGTTTTGTTAGCTTACAAATGTGTTATTTGTACAATTGCTTTGGTAATGTTGATGAAATCTTTGTTTTACAATCATAGAGCTATCAGTGTTAGAAGAGCATGCTCTCAAGAAGATATTTCTATCTGTTCATAAACCCATGGGAAGTTGGAGATGCAAGCCAAGAAGGGATGTGTATATAATTATGCAGAGTAGCACTTACACAAAAAACTAGCAGTAATTTCTCTAGCTTTGATCATTGGAATTGTTGTTTAACATGCTGTTCATTTATTCATTCATAAAATGAAACAGCTCAGCATTTACATGCCAAGATTGCTATGTAACAGCTCAGCATTTACATGCCAGTATTGCCTTTCTCTTCCTTTATGTAAGCAAAAAGCATGAGGCCACTATTTCATGACAAACAAATGGCTCACCACTAACGCAGTTTGCTAGTCTCTTTCGTCATGAAACAACTGGTTTGGTTGTTGCTCGATACTAGATCCTTTACATTTATTGTGACTTTCCCACAAGGAACTCTTGAGTTATCACGAGTACAAACAAAGCACTCTAAAGACAATGACCATCTAGATTGTACAAAGAATCTAAGGGAACTCTCGAGTTATCTCGAGTGCAAAGCACTTTAAGACAATGACTACCATGACAAACAAACGTTTTCATTCATTCATGACATAAACCCTTTCCATTTATTTTGAGTTCCCCACCAAGGAACTCTTGCGTTATCATGAGTACAAACCACTCCAAGACAATGACCGTCTAGATACGACAAAGAATCAAGGAGCCCTTGACTTATCATGAGTGCAAAGCACTTCAAGACAACGACTAGAGAGGCTTAAAGCAACTAAGACAAATAATTAACTGCATCTGTCGGCTACATCTGTTGCTATACAGCTTCAGTAACTGGCTAATTGTGCAACCTATGAAAATTATCACAAATTGAGGATAGGAACTTGTGTTACTTATACACAAGAACATGGCCACTAGAAGAATCGACCAACTTGCTAACAACTGCTTAAAGATATTATGATGTCTCTTGCACCACTAGGAATAAACCAATTTGCCAACATCTACCCAAAGATATTCGATGATCGCCTGTCTAATAAATGGTGAGATAAGTGCAATCTATCTCAGCATGAAAAGCACTAACATAGTACTCTCCTACAAATAATTTGATGGTCCAACCTCTCAGAGTATTGGTCCACTCATACTTATATCACTAAGATTTAATCACGTTGTACATTGGAAACGTCATTAATCACGTTTAAATCTTATCGATATTAATTATTTGATTGATATGCAAATAGTCTGTTTGATGTTTTTTGTTTCATAATCCTTTTCAAAGAGCACTGATTTCCTGCTCGATCCTATAAGTTCTTCACTACATTCCTTGCACGTGATCAGTTGCATTAACTACTCGAGCATTAACTACTCGAGCTGCTCGGGATATACGAGAATCACGAATACGCTTGCTCATTTTACTTAGCATTCGTCTATAACACCCTTCAAAGGCCTGAACTAATGGACTCCATTTCTTAGTACAACCCCCGTGTTGAGTGCTGCGCTGATAAATTGTTTTGAATAATTTGTGTGATTTCTCCATCCCTTCTGCACTGAACTTTGATAAGCTGCCATATTCTTGTATAAACCAGGACAAGTGAGCAGATAATATGTGTTGTAAGGTAAACAAAAATGGTTACAATATGTTTAAAATGTATAATGTCTTTCTTACATAGCATAGTACCATGTAGTGAGTAGCTGATGATGTTGGATGAGCTTTGTTAAAAGCATGTATAAAATTGTTGACAGCATTTTGAAATTCCAAGGCTCTATCTCAAGACAAGTTCTCATCCATCATCATCTCATATACTTTTTCAAAGCTTGTCCAAACATTTTTCTTCTGCACAGCTGCCATACCTCCTCTTGTAAGGTCACGCTCAGCATCCACTAGTTGTTGACCAAAAGACCATTGACACGAGTTCTTAATCTCCCTGTATACATGTTATAGATTTTATGTTAGGCTCAATTATCCCTTAGCCCTTAACCCCCTAAAGTTTAATATCCGGGTTACCTATGGCCTTTTGAGCGTCTTCACTCAAGAAATGCCGTGCTTTTGCTCCTCCAAGACTCACAGATTTTGGAACATCTGTCTTATCAGAGGACCGCTTCTCATCCTTCGTTATCTTCGCTTCACCTAAAGAATAAATGGTACACTAAAGAATAAGAAGATTCATAGTTTAAAATGGCACACTAAAGAATAAGAAGATTCTGTTTACCATTATGTAATCCTGCAGCAGAAAGAACTTGTTCTATATTACGCAAGCTTGTGTCACGAGCAGCTTGGGGTCTTTTATTCCAGCAGAACAACACGGAAAGGTTAATCAGCTTGTCAACAATACGAATGAATGCATGAAGCATGCAAGGATGGAACCGGCTCAAAGAAATATTGATTATGGCATTTTGTGATGTACGAGTTGGTGCTTGTTCTGTTTGTCGTACGGAAAACCAACCAGAATCCTTCGTCGAGACCATACAAAAAGGGCAAGGAGCTCTTGCATTGGCACCTTCAGCAAAACCATAAAACACCTACAAAATGCATTTCATAATGAGCAAATTATTTACTTGGCATTTAAAATATGTTTGTACTTTTGCTGTTTTAAGATCAGAAGAAAAATGCCAATCAATCTTGAATGTTCCAACACCATCAACTATTAGTGGCTCTACTCGAATTTGTTCATTGATGACAGATGGAATTTTTGTTTGTTCGAGCACCCAGCGCAAATTGAAATAATTTTCAGCTGGAATTTCAAAAGCTGTTAGCCACCTGTAAAAAAAAAATCCATTTCTTAATCAAGGAGCGCATGCAGAGGCAGATACTAATGAGGTACTTGATGCACTAAAATTTACTAAGTCACCAAAGGTCAAATTCACTAAAATTTGACTCATCAAAGGTCAAATTCAGATTGTGTAATATTACTTTATGTTGTTTGCCACTTACTGGTGGCAAACAACATAAAGTAATCTAAGAAATTTATCGCGGCGGCCAAGGCCGTCGTGCACATTTCTATATTTTTTTTTTGAGGCGTTTTATCGAGGAATACGTTTGGTCCTCAAGCATTATCTAAGAGTATGAAGTTTTGAGTTTTTAGAAAGAGTTGAAGGCGAACAAAGTAATGAAGCGTTTATTAAAATCACAAGAGAAAATAATAAATCTAGGACGATTTTAAGTTGGCTATTTTGTCTAGCAAGGTGTTGCATTCAGTTGATCAATCAATTGGACTGATTGTTTGAATAACAATCTTTTGTCTTTGCCTATTTATATAGTCAGTTTGAACAACGACTACATGGAATGGTTTTTGGTGACTATGTTTCAATTCTACAATTATCGGCTGGCAATAAGGAGCAGAGGTTGGAACCCATTGCTTTGCGCAGCAAGAGTGGAAGCAAACAATCTAAACTGGATCAAACAAAATCAAAGGAAGTTGCGAGTAGAAATGTACCAAGGTCTCATTGACTACATAGATCATGAGGCATAGCAAAGAGGCTTAAGATCCGGCAAACTGACCTCACGATCTTCAGATGGGCATGCTCGTCAACGCGCTTCTTTGCCTGTCCACAATCTCTTGACCGAGACCACTGCTTATAAAATGTAGTATTAAACCCTGGATAATTCTGCTCCCCAGTGATGAAGTCTGAAACTCTGTTTGTTGGAATATAGCAGCAAGGAACAGCAACAGAGCCACTCTTTGCGACTGTGTGGTGATCTTCCATTTTCCATATCAGATCCTTCCTTGAAAATGGGCCTGGGGGAGGAACTTGAATGGGGAGGATCTGAATTGGGGAGTATCTTGAATGGGGCCTCTGAAATTCATGAAGCAGGTGTGGAGCTTGTTCCACCGTTTTCATGTATTCGATATATTGCATTATATTAGTTATCTCGGCCTCTCTCTAGATTATTTATATGGCATCAAATAACACAGGCATAGATTTTAGCTGCGTCTTCATGATTAAATAGCAGGATTTAAATGTGTGTGAAAAAAGTGAGACTGTAAATGTTGGGCAGTTGCAAAACGTCTTTGGTGATGCGAAGCATAACATAATCATCATGTCCTGAAGCTTGACATCTCTTTGGCAAAAATTCAGGACAATGAAGACTTTGAATCAAGCAAAGATAAAGATCAAGTATAATCTATTATAGAAATTAATGCTTTTGAAACCTCTAAAACAAAGCTGGAATGCAAATGTTTCTAGCTTTGGCTGATTAGGCAAGCCAAAGCTACCTAGGAGGATCTACGTAGAATCCTAGAGAGATAAATGCCCTGAGATTGATGGTATTCCTATAGAGTTCTTTTAGAAATGTTGCGATTGGCTTGATGATGATGTGTATTGCCTTTTGAGGTTTAATTTATCTCGTTATTGCCTATTGGAGTAATATAGCTGAGTTCGACTTCAAGGTCATGAAATAGTGTACCTAAAGTTGGATATGCAAATACGATATTGTTGACTGGACTTTCTTAGAGAAATATCTCTTATGCTTTGACCTTGTTCACAGATGATGTCATGAGACTTCATTATTCCCCTTCCCTTCCCTCCCCCCCCACTATGGGAGCTGCATGGGAGAAGATCATTAAAGGTCCGTTGGAGAAGCACTTGTTCTGGTGGTCCACCGCAAAGTTGTCTCTTGCGGGTCGCATTACAGTGGCCAAGTCAGTCCTTAGTAGTACCCATGTTTATATGGCATCCTTACTGCTAGCCCCACAGATCAAAGTACGTGAACTCATTGCAATAGTTCGGAACTTTATAATGGCAGGTATTGAGGAAGGTATTGTGATTAAGGTGGCTTGGTCGAAGTGTATCCATCCAAAATGGACAGGTAGTCTTCCCAATCAAAGTTTCAGAAGATTGTGGGTGTTATCAGAAACACTATTTGGGGTGGAAACAAAGCAGGGGCTGTGGTAAAGATTGCATGGTCTAAATGTATAAAACCTAAGTTTGCTGTTATGATCAAAATTTACATGTGATGTTATGTCATTTGGAGGCTTCTCGTGGGTAAGGATGATTCTCCTGGGTTACGACTTATTGCACAAGCTCTTACCCACTGTATTCCTTTTGGTAAAGATACACTTAAATATGTTCTTCCATGGGGTCTATTCTATGAGTTGCGACCTTATCATAATGCTTCTCCATTTTTAATGGGGTTGTTAGATTCCAAGCACATAGTCAAAACATTATTTCACATCAGTCCAACCGCTTGTGCCAATTGAATTCACCTTGTTGGTGGATCTCCCTGGCAGACAATGCAACGCTTTGCTTTACAGTCCACCCATTGACTCAACGATGTTGGAAAATGGCAGGAATCTTAACAATTGCAGCATGGTATGACTCATGCCAGCTGCTGTTATGAGAGGCATTTCAGTTAAAGTTTTTGTTGGGGCGATGGGATAGAGCTCTTTAGCAAAAAGTTGTTGACTATCTACAGATTCTGCCACATCAAGAAGCTATTTTGATATGGGTTTGTCATGAGGAGGTTAAGGAGTGCAAACTTGTGAACTCTAACAATGTTTAGAATTGAATGCACTAATTTTGATGAAATGCAATTCAGAAGGAATATTCTAAAGATTTCCCTGAAAACAATAAATTTCTTGCTATTTTTGTGGTACTGTTGATAATTTAGACATTTTTACAAATTTTTGTACCCTATTTTGGGTCTGTGTATAAAACTTGAAGGCATATTTTTTTGTTTCTAACCTAAATTGTTCGAACAAATTATGGAACAAAACAATAAAAAAGCACACTAACTCGAAAAGATAGTAGAATGAAAATATCTCAAATCTATAAGTAAGAGGAGTGACCCAAAGTAGTTTTAAATAGAATTTTATAAGAGATACTACAACAGTTATACAAAACATATTGATTATGAAATGTAGCATGACTTTGCAACTATCAAGAATGGACTATGTCTTCAAAATAACTGTTATTGAACATCATGTGACTTTGCTAGTAATACAAGGTCTATCTCATTCTCAGATTCGTTGGCACCATGGTCGGTATCAACACCATGGTCGTATCACTATTTGTGTCTAGTGCCTCGCTATCAGAGGTGGCTGTGCTGGAACGGTCCTCCTCGTCAATGTCTACTAGTAAAATGTCATCTTCCTTGTCAGTAATATTGTCAACATCCTTTGACGACTCACCTGGACCACAAGCAGATTCTAGCAGCCTTTTAGTAGTCTCCCGCAGTCTATTGGTGGCTTTGAGGGTAAAGTCATATGCAAGGATTTTTACTTCTGAGAGATGAAGCATATCCATTCTTGCTGTGCTTCTTGCTCTTTTGCCTCTGTTGGATTTTATCATCTCAAAGTCATACCATCCAGCAAATGCATATTTTGATTTGGTTCTCATCCAATGCACCTTAGGTTGTACGGGTAATCCCTCCTCACGAACAACATCAAGGACTTTTGCCAACCAAAACATTCGGCCTTCCTCATCATCGTCAGCCAAAACAATAACTAGCATTCCCTTTTGTATTTCTGAAGTATTGCCAGAAATTCTAGCTTCTTGTTGTACTGTTCTATGGGAGGCAGTCAAATATCTTTTCTGGCCATGCCCCTCTATCCACACCCTATTGGGAACTCCATGGTAGTGGGCACCACTGCCTCTAGACCCCTCAGCACCTCCATTGGCAGCATCACTTCATCCCCTTACACAGAGACGATGTGTTCTTGCAGGTGTTGTCTCTATTCAAGCATGGTATGAAGCGGGTCGCCTACTGTCTTGGCCTGAATTTCAGGCAAAGTTCCTGCTCTCTCGTTGGGATGTGTCTCTATGAGAGAAGGTCTCAGAAAATTTGCCTCTTATAGTGCAAGTTGGTGTTGCTGAAAGGGTGCCATGGGACTACCCTTAAAATATTCACAAAGGCAAGCACTTTGTCAGATCAGTGTATCGCCTTCTTTTCGCACCACATCCCTCCTTGCCAAATGGGTGGCACCTACAGGTTCCACAGCCCACTTTGTGTCTATATGGCGATGGATTTGGGATAGGTTGCTCCACCCTAATGTCTCTGTACTATGGTGGTGGGTTATCCACAGGTGCCTCAGTGTTAATGCCTTTCGACATCGCTATGATCCTCGCATATCTGCAGTACGCCCACTCTGCCTTTCAGACGTTGAGACTCTTGAGCACTGTCTCTTTGATTGTCCAGAGGTTCAACCAGCGTGGTCCTGGCTACAAAGTTTGTTTAACAGTACATTGGACTGCCGATGCATCCTCTTGGCATCCTATCCCAACGCATGGCCCCCAACTAAATAGAGGGCATTCCATCTTGGTTTTGATTGGCTCCTGTAGTCACTGACAGCCTACGAGTGTTCTTCCATTAAATCAGAAATGATGGAACGGATCAGGATTCAATATCTTCGAATTGATTCTTATCGTTAGTCTCCTATTCTAGAGCAAGTACATAGTGCTCCAGGCTTGTGCTCCTATGGCATCTTTTTGTGCTTACACGGTTAGATGAGACATTTAAATTTTATACCTTTTTATTTGATTAATAAACTTTTTGGCTTTCGTCCTTCCAAAAAAAAGGGGGGGTCAAACTAATGTTGGAGAGTAAAAAAAAAAAATTCAATACAATGCATTTAATCATTAGAGGTTTCTCCAACGAGGATCGAAGTTTACAAAGACACTTAAATTGGTATTAATGTACACGAACCTTTTAGACTATCATACACATGTTTTTTGCTGCGGAGAATCACTTATATCTCAACCCAACTCCATAAAGCTACACATACTAAGACTAACGCAAAGACTAAATGTCTGGAGGTGTTCCAAAAATTATTTTCGTACAAGAATGCATTGATCGGGACATTGAAAACCCCATACAACGAAGGAATACAAGTAGTGATGCACAAGAATAGTTAGCAACTATGCAAGAATTCATTTTTGAAGACCATATGATAGACATGTCCTATGAGCGTCTTAGACGTTGGCGAGCATCTTAGAAGTTGGCTAGCATCATGTTAGAACCATGGATATATTCATGCTATGTTTTGGCATATATTCTAACGATCTGTTAGAACCATAAAACAACACACTACATTTTAAAAAAATTTGAGGTTTGCTCGTGGTTCTAACACAAAACCACAACATTGACCAACATCTACCAAGTTTGCATGACCTATCCCCAAGTTTAAAAGTTGTACCATAGAAGACATCAGGTAAAATTTATATTACTGGTTCTCTATCATATCATATCATATCATCATCTATCTATATATCTATCTATATATAATAAAGAAATAGTGTCCGTGAGTTAGTTAGTTAGTCTGTCTGTTAGTGAGTAACTCCACCCCCATCGACGGTAAAGAAGGCGCCACATGGCGCGATCTCAGCCGTTAGATCCTTGAAAGTTCTAGAAGTAGAAGCTTCTAGAACAAGGCGCCACGCGCGATCTCGGCCGTTAGATCCTTGAAAGTTCTAGAAGTAGAAGCTTCTAGAACATTCTAGAAGCTTCTAAAATCTTCTTCTTGAACTCCTAGAAGCTTCTAAAATGTTATGTTTTGTGGGGGATTCGAACCCTAATCATTGCTCCCCCAAGCCCTCCATCCTTACCACTAGATCAAGCATTGATTTGTTGAAATAAATAGAAGTTCACATATAGTTAAGGGCGAGGGCTTATTAATTCAAGAATGGTCGTCCTAAATAGCTTTAAAATCTTCTAGAACATCCTAGAAAATTCCAGATGCTCATGGACAAAGAAATTTTTTTGAAACTTTGCAAATGCTCAAAATAGAATGTTGTGGAATGTTCCAATACTCCGGGGTGCCAGATCCTTGAAAGTTCTAGAAGTACTCCGGGTTGCCAGATCCTTGAAAGTTCTAGAAGTTTCTAGAGCCTTTTAAGGCTTTGGAGTCTTTTAGGATGTTCTAGGAGCTACTAGAATCTTCTAAAATGTCCTTAGCCTTTTCAATTTTTTTATTTTATTTTGTGGGGGTTTCGAACCCTGGTCATTGCCCCTCAAGCCCTACATCCTTACCATTAGGCTAAGCATCAATTTGTTAAACATTTACTTCACAAATAGTTAGGGGGCTACTTTTCAATAAGAAAGTGTGGGGTGACATTCACAAGTCCTGCGGGATAGTAGGAGGGAACGCGTTGATTGAACCAAAAGTGTAGAGAGCATTTCCAAGTGTTGGGATCTAGAAGAAAAACACCCAGAGGTGCTCCATTTGACACTTTAGTTCTCTAACGCCCGTCCCACTAACAACTAACGGTTAATGCGTTTCTGGCGGTAGCTGAGACCCAAAATAGAAAGTTTTAGTGCCTAAGGCCCAAAATAGAAAGTTTTAGCGTGTAGTTAAAATAAGCGTATCTTGATGTTCTGCAATGTTTTGAATGGTCATAGATAGATGGAATGTTCAAAAGTAGAAACTTTTTTAGAGTATGTGATAACAGCCTTTGAGGCCCAAAATAGAAAGTTTAGGTCTGATATTTTCCAGTGTTTTCAATGGCCATAAATAGGCTCCATACCCAGGTATGAAGGCGACGTGGCCTCAATATGCTCCTGAGACCTAACATAGAAAGTTTTAAGATGTAATACCGCGTTATTAACGAATGTAACTCCACCCCCATCGACGGCATGCGTGGCGCCACTTGGCAAGATCCGGACGGTCCTAATGCGTTGCTTCACGCGCCACGTGGCGCAATCCCAGCCCTCCCCCTTTTTTCTAACCACTATCTAAAATTTTATGTTGCATGGTGGATTCGAACCCAAGTCTAGCCGCCCATACCCCCCAATTCTAACCACTAAGCCAAGCATTTCTTCTTCAACAAAACAGAAAGTACATCTTTAGTTAAGGCTGGGGCAATGGAAATTCATTTGGTTAATTAAAAGCCTTGATCCTAGAACCTTCTAGAATGTTCTAGAATAAAGCCAGAGAGAGAAGAGGGAGAGGAGAGAGAGAGAGAGAGAGAGAGAGAGAGAGAGAGAGAGAGAGAGAGAGAGAGAGAGAGAGAGAGAGAGAGAGAGAGAGAGAGAGAGAGGCATGGGGGGAGAGATAGAGAGGGGAACGAAGAGAGAGGGGAGAGAATAGAGAGAGGAGACTTAAAAGAGAGAGAAGCGAAAGAAGAGAGAGGAGAGAGAGAGGAGAGAGAGGAGAGGAAGGAGAGAGGGAAGAAAGAGGAGAGAGAGGAGAGAGGAGGAGAAGAGAGAGAAAGGAATAGAAAAGAGAGAAAAAGATAGAGAGAGAGGAGAAATAGAGAGAGATAAGGAAAAAAGGGGAGAGAGAGAAGAGAGAAAGGGGGGAGAGAGAGAGAGAGAGAGTAGAAAAGAGAGGGAGAGGGTAAAGATAAAGAGAAGAGAAGAGAGAGGAGAGAGAAAGAGAGGAGAGAGGAGAGAGAGAAGAGAGGAAAGAGAAAGAAGAGAGAAAGAGAGGAGGGAGGAGAGAGAGAAAAGAGGGAAGAGAAAGAAGAGAGAGGAGAGAGAAGAGAGACAGAGGGAGAGGGAGAGAGAGAAGAGAGGGATAGACAAAGAGAGAAGAGAGAGAAAGAGAGGAGGGAGGAGAGAGAGAGGAGAGCAAGAGAGGAGAGAGAAGAGAGAGAAGAGAGAGGGAAGAGAAGGGGAGAGAGAGAGAGAGAGAGAGAGAGAGAGAGAGAGGCGAAAGAAGAGAAAGGGGAGAGAGAGGAAAGAAGAGAGATGAGAGAAAGAGGAGAGAGAAGAGAGAAAGGGGAGAGGGAAGAGAGGAGAGAGAGAGGAGGGAGAAGAGAGGAAGAAAGATAGGGAGAGGGGAGAAATAGAAAGAGAGGATAGAGATAGGAGAGAGAGAAGGAATCAATGGGAGAGAGAGAAGAGAGAAAGGGGGAGAGAAAGAGAAAATGGGAGAGAAGAGAGAGAGGAGAGCTGAAAGAGAAAGAGGGGAAAGAAGAGAGAGGAGAGAGAAGAGAGAAAAGAGAGACGGAAGAGAGAGGAGAGAGAGAAGAGAGAGAGAAAAGAGAGGAGAGAAGAGAGAAAGGGAGGAGAGAGAGAGAGGAGAAAAGAGAGAGAGAGGGTAAATACAAAGAGAAGAGAAGCGAGAGGACAGAGAAAAGAGAGAGAGAGAGAGAAAAGAGAGGAGAGAGAAAGAAGAGAGAGGAGAGAGAAGAGAGACAGAGGCGGAGGGGAGAGAGAGAAGAGAGGGAGAGACAAAAAGAGGAGAGAAAAAGAGGAGGGAGGAGAGAGAGCAGAGAGGAGAGAGGAAGAAGAGAGAGGAGAGAGAAGAGAGACAGAGGGAGAGGGGAGAGAGAGAAGAGAGGGATAGACAAAGAGAGAGGAGAGAGAAACAGAGGAGGGAGGAGAGCAGAAAGGAGAGAGAAGAGAGAGAAGAGAGAAGAGAGAGGGGAGAGAGAGAGAGGGGAAAGAAGAGAAAGAAGAGTGAGAGGGAAAAGAGGAGAGACGAGAGAGAGAGGAGAGAGAAGAGAGAAAGGGGAGAGGGAAGAGAGAGGAGAGAGAGAGGAGGGAGAAGAGAGAAACAAAGATAGAGAAAGAGGGGAGAAATAGAGACAGAGGAGAGAGATAGGAGAGAGATAGGATAGGGTTGTACTTTGGAATTCATAGTAGGTGTAGTAAGCTCCTAACGGGTGATACTTTAAAAGTAATAGTAGATGTGGGTACCCTCCCAATGGGTGAGAGTTTGAAATTGGTAGTCGCTGTAGTAAGTGTGAGTTAGCTTTTGATGGGTGGGACTTTGGAGTTGATAGTAGGTCTGAGTAGACTTCCAATGGATGATACTTTGAAATTGGTAGTAAATGTGACTAAGCTCCTCAATGTGTGGGCCTGACCTATTCTTGGAATTGGTAGTAAACTACATGGGTGGGCCCAAACCGAGGCGAGGCCTTAGGAAGGCCGAGGCCGAGCCGAGCAATAATCCCAAGGATGTCCAAACCGAGGCGAGGCCCCGGAGGGGCCGAGCCGAGGAATGGGTGCAAGAGAGAAGGGCGCTTGGGTGGGCCCAAATCGAGGGCCAGGAGGGTCGAGGGGTTTGGTTAATGGTACAAAGAAAGGGGCCGGTGGCCGCCGGGCCCTTTTCTAGTAATATATATAAGATTATTAGGATGTGGGGTTTCATACATACCCCCATCCATGCATGCCGATGGATGGACCACTTTATTCCAACCATCCGCAAAAAGTTGGAGTGTGGAGATTTAGCCACATCATGCCTAGGCATGCATGGGTAATGCATGGGGGCATGCGCCACATCCTCGAACGGTTGAATCAAACGGGGAGGAGAAATTCTAGCCCTTGATTTTTGTCAGGAAGGTATGTAAGGATAAATCCTAGGCATCAAGTATTTATATTAAATTGCAAATTTTTTTTAAAGAGGTGAGGTGGCACTCTCATTAATAAGAACGTAGTAAGGTGGTAGGAAGCTTCCTTTTTTTAATCGTCTTCGCAAGGCATGTAACTTGCACTAGAGAGGTCAAATGAAGGTGGGACCATGCCATTGGATTCCTCTCGTCGAGAGCTTTCTAATGAGTGGTGCTTTGGCACCGTTCCATCACAGTTGGAGTCAATGTGATCGGATTCTAAGAAAGAATCTTAGAATTTTACGAAATGTATGGTAATCTAAGAGAATTAGGAGAATCTTTATGGAATCTAGAGGAATCTCAATAGGACCTTAGGGAATATAGAGGAATCACAAGAGGATCTCTAGGAATCTAGGAGATTCTTTATAGGATCTTAGAGAATCTAATAGAATCTTAGAGAATCTAAGAGAATTCTTGGGAGAATCTTTGGGAATCTAGGAGAATCCTCATAAAATCTAAGAGAAGCTAAGAGATCTACATAGAATCTTAGGAATCTAGAGGAATCTTATGGTAGTCTTAGAGAATCTAACAGAATCTACATAGAATCTTGGAGAATCTATGGGATTTGTGGGAGAATCTTTGGGAATCTATGGGAATCCTTATAAAATCTACGGGAAGCTAAGAAATCTACATAGAATTTTGGGGAATCTAGAGGAATCTTGGGGTAGTGCTTCGGAATTAAGGGGAATCTCAAGAGGATCTTAGGGACTTTCAGAATCTCAGGAGGATCTATGGCAATCTAGGGGAATCTTCATAGAATATTTGAGAATCTAGGGGAATCTTAAAAGGGCCCCTTGGAGAATCTAAGAGAATCTACATAGAATCTTGGGTAATCTATGTGAAACTTGAGAGAATCTTTGGAAATCTAGGGAATCCTGATAGAATCATTGAGAATATAAGGGAATCTTGATGGAATCTTGGAGAACCTAAGAGAATCTTCATAGGGTCTAAGGGAATCTAAAGGAATATTCATAAATCTATAGGAAAGCCATCTTAGGATTGGATAGAATTTTAATAAGGATTGACTTGTACAGATGTTGATCCTAGTTGGGCTTTTGTCTAAGGCTAGGATTAGATGTAGTCTGTATTTGCTTCAATGCATAAAAATAAAACCCTCATTTGCATAACCCCCATCTTAACTTGGGTGGTAGTTTCCCTTTAAAGCTTTCCGAACTCTCATTATCAGAGGAAAGGCTCATCTTACCTTTCCCTGCTTGAAGCTTTTTTCCTTCTAAAACTTATGCCATTAAGAGTGGCATCTTGATGTCCAGCTTTGGTCAATCTGCCCCAGTGAAATCTATTCTACAAAGATAGAGATGGGCCATGCCATAACTCTATTACAGTGTAAGGGTTTTGTATGCCCGTCAAACACTTGTGGTTTTGTTTTGGGGCCTCACCAAAATTAAACACAGTCATAAAGTCTACTAGAAACATGTGCCCGGCGATGCCGGGCATTAGTCGTGGATGCATTAATGGGTAGATGCAATAGTTGAGAGAGAGAATATATAATGGAAGGAATGGTACAGGTTGGGATGGGATAAAATGGAAAGAAACGGATGTCAGGCATATAATATATGTGTATAGAATGGGGAGTGGAAGATTTGGGTCACGTTGCGTATGTTCTGTATGTCTATTCGTATTTGTGAATCTGCGAAATGGTTGGGTGTGAAAGCATGTTGCACCTGTAATAAATTTATCATTGCAAATTGTATATTCTAAACTATCTATTTTTTGGGATTTGTGGGGGACAATGGACATGATAATAGGATAATGGACCAAATCATGATAGACACAATAGGATCAAAGTGGTGCTATATGATTACACTCCAGGAAATGTTGTGGAAGACGTCAAGGAAATAGTAAACATGTGGTCAATTGAGGTGAAATGACAAACAATGTAATGCATTTGTTGGACTAAATGTAGGGGTACGTGTCCATGGCAAATGATATCGAATTGACAATATTATAGTGGGTATAATAAATAATTTTCTATACTGTCATATACATGACATTCCAATGGCTGCAACATGGTCGCACATAAAATATCTAATTTTACAAAGAATTCTATGCTGCTCAATTGATGCTCATATAGCCAACCATGGTCATATGATGTTTTTTTTCAATTTTGGAAAGTGTTGAATGTCAAGTATCTTATGATTCTAAAGGTGGCTACATGCACCAGCGTTTTCGAAGCCTCCACACCCTCAGCCTTCCCAATCCAATGAGGGAGGAGAATCCCCCCAACTCTGAGCTCAATCAAGAAAAATTGAAGCCTAGAGTAGAAGATGCCAGACTTGCCTCTGCTCCCCAATAGGAGGCCATCACCTTCTTGTTCAAATAAAAATTGAATGTCCTATTGATTCCAAACTCTAAGTATATGTTTGTCAATCTATTTGTTAGCTTAGGGAGACTAAGATAGATACAACAAATTGTTCACCCAAGAATGGAATGGTATACTTTTTTTTATTTATTAGAGAATAGCTATAATTATGCCAAGTCTTCATTATAACATTACCTACAAATCATATCTGGACTAAAATGGGGAGCAAGGCAATGGTACAAATTAAACGTCAAAAGAAATTGATCCTGGTTTTCTGCAACTCTTTGCCTTCAATCAATCTCTTGGGAGGCCTTTTGTTCAGCCCATGGCTTCAGTTTGTTATTGGAGGTCGTGGGAGGGTATGAGGTGGAAATGACCAATGTACAACCAATCCACATTTAACATACATGTCAATAAGGCTTGATGTCATCACAACATCTAATAAAAGACCAATGCTGATAACCTCGTTATGGATAAGCCTGCCTTGCAAAAGAGATGATATCATCTTGCATGCTGTAAGAATGCCATTAGATGCATTCTGTCACTTATCATCCGATCGCTTTCATAACCGAAAGTACTATTGCAGGCTTGATGAGAAATATTGAATGATCAGATTCATCCTGATCTCGATTGGTTGTTGGATGCACCATTGTAGGCTGTCTAATTTAAAAACTTTCTTCATTCATAAGCTTTTGAATTGCCAAAACTTTTCCTCTGCAACCATAACTGCACAAAAGAAAGCTAGTGAAAATCAAGAATATTTTCCTTTGGGAAATTGAGATGGAGAAAATGTGTAAGACCTATTTTGTCTAGAATTAAATTTACAATATAAAGGCACAAATAAAATGCATAAGGAAGATTAGATGGTTCAGAGCTTGCAAACCTAATATGGAGATGGAACCATCACGCTCTTTATGTCTTTGGTGCATTGTATCTTTGTAATTGTAATTGCCGACTTGCACAGCAAATGCTTTTGCGTATTTGTTGGCGCTGCAACAATTAACAGAACCACAAAAGTGCTTCTCTCATAGGTCGAATTACAATTTTCATATCCTGCAAAGCCCCAATGCAACCATCAACAATGCAAGTATATGCAGAATCTCAAATTCACAACTACATCATATAGAAAAAAAAAGGCCTCCATGAAAATACACAAATTTGCAAAATACAGAGCCCCCATACATTTATCTCCTGCACCAAATAAAATTTGCATAAGCCAGTAGTGGTTGATGCTTCATTTTTAACACAAATACACTGTGTTTGCCAAGTACTCTGCTAAGTTCAGTCTGATTGCAACTCACATTGAAACTTACGGATTTGATAAATGCAAAAGAATGTCTCTTTCCAGTCCCCGCTAGTATCTCATGCTACTATCTCTGTGACGCTCCCTGCTAAACATACGGCGCCCGGCCGTACACTTGGCAGGAAATCCCCCATCCGGCTCAACAACCGCATGGGCCCTTCGTCTAGCCCGCACTCTGAGGTGACTCTAGTGCGGGAAGGGAACACGAAGGTGTCTTGCGCGCCCTTCCCCTATGGGCTCCTATAACAGCGGAAGCGATAACACGTCAGAACTAGCATAAAACATATATAAATACTACCCCGGAGGGTAGTGCATCGCACATAAACCAATGCATAGATGATAATCACAAACCATAAAACAGGAGAGCTCCTACCCCGGCTCAGACTCGTAAGGAGGATGACTGACCGGCTAGGCCTCAAGATAGAGCAGACCGAGTCATGGCAATGGCGTGGGCTGGCATAGAACAATGGCTAGGGTTGACCACTCCATCCGCCCCTCCTGTGCATACTTTGCAGATGGGCTAGATCAGGCTCTGACAGGACTCTAGCCTTCCGGAGACGCAATCCCATGGCATCACCCATCGGGACTACTCCAGGTTGCATCTCCCTGGTCCGATGAGGCAGGAAGGGTTGCATCTCCCCTTCCCAGGGTCTAGAGGTGCCGTGGGCGGCTAGAGAATCGTGGCGACACACGATTCGTACCCGACTGAACCCCCCAAAACGAGAGCCAAGCCATCACTTGCAGCTCTCGAGAGGCAGGGCAACACCATTGCCCCAGGAGGTGTCGGACCCATGCTCGGCCCACACGAAGTGACCGACCATAAGCCTAGCCCACTATGGGATCCCCCGAAGCCCCCACTCGGCAGGGATCCTCCCTCCACTTTCCCTCTAGCCCTGTTATCTGGTGCTGAGTCATATCATAGCCTCAATAGCCTGGTGGGCTCCTATGCACAGGCCGCATCTAATAGGAACTAAGGGATCTACTCTAGGAACATACTACATATGGCCCTAGGTCTCTACCCCCCTTCCCAATACAAGAGGAGCAACATGATCAACCAACATCACATAATCATCACATCATGAGAATAATCATAAGAAGAACATCTTAACCTAATCATTCAACTAACTAATAGTTAGGGTTCCTTGATTAGGGTTCAAGATGTTGAATATGGGGTCTAGGATGGCTCTACTCTAGATACAAAATACTAGCACATCTGGAATGCTAATCCCAGATGAGCTATCACAACTACTATCCTACATACCGCCTCCCCGATGCTCTCCCCCAGATCCGGGCGCCTCCATGGTCTTGGCTCACAAGTCTGCTGTTCCTACCCAAGAACGGGTCTACCCATTGGTCTGCTGCACTGACCTATGCCTAACGAATCCATGTTCAAACGGGTTTTGAACAAGTAGGTGAGTCTCTGGGTGCTAGGGCTGGAAGGAGGTCTAGGGTTAGGGTTTATGCCTATATAAGTTAGGGTCCACCTAGGATGCCACGTGGCACCAATGGGTGAGTCACGGTGGCGGTGCCCCAATAGGTTAAGGCCACGTGGATGATGGCTTAACCTATGGTTGGCTAAGTTATGAGAATAACTTAGCCATGCCCCTAGTGCCACAATCTATGGTATACAAGGCTATAAGGATAGACTTGTATGGTGATTTGATCCGTGAATAATGTGATTTATGGCGTATATTCCCTTGGACCGTCACATTCTCCCCCCCTTAGGACAATGCTGTCCTCATCATTGCGCTAAGGTGACGACCCTACCTTATGCCTGCAAAACAGCAACGTAATTAACCTTTAGTTTACTTTAGGAATCAAGTTTTATTAATTGAAAGTCAAAATTTAGGCTATATTTGTACTTATACAAAATTATATAGCCTTAACACAGTTATTTCTTATAGTAATTCAAAATACTATTATAAGAATTATTAGGGTTCATAATCTAAATTATGGCTCCCCCTATCCTCTCGTAACGCGCTCCTCGTTGAAGTCCTCCTTCTACTTGCCCCGCAAAAAGGAGCACATTACGTTAGTTTAGTTAATAATTTGTGGTTTTAGGGGACCACCCCCCTTACCTCCTTGAGCCGAGCTACTGGCTCAAGGTTATCCTACTACCTTGCCCAAGATCATGGCCCTTTCGGATTTGAGCTTAGGGATCATTTAAGATGCTCCCATCATTGCCCATGATCGAGTGCTACCTTGTACACGATCCCCCCTGGATCGAGTACACCCCAGTGCATCATGCCCCGAGGGTTTCAGCTAGGGAACGCCTCACGATCCCATCATCGCCAAGATGATCACTTAAGCTTCACCATGACCCTCCCACGGCGGGTGTGCGATCCGCATCGTGGCATAGAGATCATCCGATCGATGTCCCATCATCGCCCACTATGCCTCATTCCTCACTCACATGACCCTAATGGTCATGCGCACCTATTGGTGCGTGTGGCCAGAGAATGCCCTAAAGTATCCCATCATCGCACACACGATCCAAGGTTCCGCACATGCACCCTCCTAACTAGAATGCATGCGCCGGGCTCAAAGCTAACTAACAACATACTAGCTAACCACCTGGCAAGTCGGGGTCGACCAAGTCGGAGACGACTCGCCCATCAAACTCCTTCATAAACTCTGGGTATTGCTTCTCCAAATCTTGCTTCAATACCCATGTCGCATCTTCCACGGGTAAGTGCTTCCACTTAACCAAATATTGGAGGAACTGAGACCTCCTAGTCTTCTTGAATGACTTATCAAGAAGCAATTCGTGCACTATTTCTACTTGCTCCTCCGTCATTTCCAACAAGGTTGGAGTATCTAAAACCTCCTCAGGGTTAGGATTGTGCCTCTTTAATAAACTTACGTGGAAGACCTTGTGGACCTTAAGATGGGCTGGAAGATCCAACTTGTAGGCTTGAGAGCCCACTCTCTCTAAAATCTTGAACGGCCCAGCCCACCTAGGGGCAAGCTTCTTGCAGCTCCCAATCCGCAGCTTGGCTTGCTTCACCTTGATCTTCAACCAAGCCAGATCTCCCACCTTTAAACTCCCTTACGGTCCGGCTTGCTTTCGGCTACACTCTTCTCACGACTTCTTCACGCCAATAAATAACCCCTTACTTCCTCTACTAGGCTGCGATATCCCCTAACATCTGCTGGGACACTTCTACCTTGGACCGTGATTGTGCTGTATCAGGGGTTAAGCACCGGTAGTCAGTAGTTCACCATGAAAGGCTTACATCCGAGATGACTCGCGCTTAATCGCTGTAGGCTTAATTCCACCAAGTGAATGTACTCATCCCACTTGGACCGCTTGTTCCACACATAGCTTCAAGCATGTCTTCAATGATCCGATTCGCCCTTTCCGCCCGGCCATCCTGCTTGGGGATGATATGCCGTTACTCATGGAGAGCTTCGGGCGAATGGTGCTAAAGAGATCCCGCCAAAAGGCACTCATGAACTTAGAATCTCTATCCGATATTATCTCCCCGAGGCATGCCATGGAGTCTAAAAATCTCCCTTACAAATAACTTGGCGTTGTCTAATGCGGTGTCCGTCGTCTTGCAAGGCACCTAAATGTGCCATCTTAGATAACTTATCTCGACAACCATCAATGCATCCTTGCCTCGAAGAGTTCTAGGAGTCCCGTGATGAAATCCATGCTTATGACCTCCCACTTTGCATTTGGCACCCCCAATGGCTCTAAAGCACCCGGAATCCGAAGTTGCTCCGCCTTGGTCTGCTGACATAACTGGCAATCCCGAATATATGCAGCTATCTGCCTCTTCATTCCTGGCCAGAAGTAACTACTTCGAATCTTGAAATAGGTCTTCATGAAGCCAGCATGCCCCGCTATTGGGCTGTTATGTGTGTCATGAAGAATTAACTTCCTTACCCCGAAGATTGGGGGCACACACAACTTATGCTTGTGGTACAACAGGTTGCCTTCCTTTTTAAAATGCTTGAAGGCTTCCCGCTCCTTGTCTGTTCTGGCTTCCTTGGAGAGGCTTTCCCACACCTCCTTGAAGTCCACATCGGTTGGCAAGGACTCCTCAATCTTCTTGCCAAACTCACTCGAAAGCGTGGAAATCGTGATACAATGCGTCCTTGTGCTGAAATGGCCTCCTAGAGAGGGCATCCGCTACAACATTAAGCTTACGGGGCTTATATATAATATCAAAATCGTACTCCTCAAGGAATTCCATCCACCTCCTTTGCCTTAAGTTGAGGAGTGGGCTGGGTGAAAAAAAAAGATACTTGAAGGCTCGGTGATCGCGATCTAAGCTGAAACTTCCTTCCCGGCCAAATAATGCCTCCATATCCTCAATGCCCCGACAATGGCTAGGAGCTCCCCGATCATGGGTTGGGTAGCGTTGTTCGGCGTCGTTCATCTTCTTTGAGTCGTAGGGCGACTACCCTTCCTTCTTGCATCAAAGATCCCCTGTTGCTATCTTGCTTGCATCATTGCTATCAACTTATCCTTACTCGGATCCGGGAGAACAAGCACTGGTGCTGTTGTTAAGGCCTCTTTAAGCTTCTCAAAAGAAGCTTGGACTTTCTCTAACCAATGGCTAGCCCAATCCTTAATCTTCTTGGCCTTAGTGAGGTCCGACAGAGGGGACGCCCACTTAGCAAAGTCCTTCACGAACTTTCTGTAGTATCCCGCCAACCCGAGAAAGCTTCTTACTTCTGCCACATTCCTTGGAGCTGGCCAATCAACTATTGCCTCAATCTTAGATGGATCTGTGGAGATTCCCTCGGATGTTACTACATGCCCCAAGTACTCCACGCCTGTTGCAAAGTGGCACTTAGAGAGCTTCCCATACAACCGATGACGTCTCAACTTCTCCAACACTTTCCTGAGATGCTGACAATGCTCTTCAAGGGACTTGCTGTAGATTAGGATGTCGTCGAAGAAGACAATAACAAACTCATCCAAGAAGTCTCTCAAGATGTCGCTCATAAGGCGATAAATGTTATGCGGAGCGTTCGACAATCCAAAGGGCATTATCAGAACTCAAAATGACCATACCGCTGCGTTAAAGCGGTCTTATGGATATCCTCTTCTTTAATTCTTATCCGATGGTATCCCGACCTCAAATCGATTTTAGAGAATACCTTTGCTCCTTGCAATCTGGTCCATTAGGTCATCCAGCCCTTGGTAATGCATACTTATTCTTTATCGCTGCTTGTTGTTGTCGGGCGATAGTCTATGCACATTCTTAAGCTCCCATCTTTCTTCTTGACAAAGAGTATAGGTGTCTCAAAGGAGACACACTTGCTCTTATAAATCCAAGCTCGAGCAATTCCCGCATTTGTTTCTTGAGCTCACCAATTTTCGGGATGCTCATTCTATATGCTTTATCGTAGGCTTGCGATCCCGAGCCAATGTGATCTCACATTCCACACCCCTATAAGGTGGTTTCGCCAAATTTCATCCGGAAATACATCCTTGAACTCTCGAAATAAGCCTTGCTATCTGCACGGGCAGCTGATTTCCCTTTGTGTCACTTCCATCCCCTTTTGCTTCGGCTCAACCGATTCCATCCTCAAGATGTAATCCACCTTATTCCTTTCTATACTCTTTCCTTAGCCGCTTCAAAGAAATACACCGGATAGGAGAATCTAGCTTCTTACCTTTCACTATCAACTTCTTTGCCGGCCCTGCGCCGTCATGGTGACTTCATTCCTGGCCGCAATCAATCATGGCTTTGGTTGGCTTCAAAAATTCCATCCCCACTATCAAATCATATCTTCCGATGTCCATGACTTCGCCCCATCGGGGCCACTTAGCCCCACTAAGGTCTATGTCAAAGGTGATCCTCCTCCCCTTAGTGTGTGTCGAATGGCTTGGCCATAGCTACCGCCTTGGCTTAGACTTCAATACCTTATTCTTCATTAGAGCAGCCAATCTAGGAGATGCAAAATTATGAGAGCTACCGTATCTATGAGGACTACGAAGGATTACTATCTATGATCCCATCACCGCTGATGATAGTTGGATCGATTCTCTATCTCATCGACTCAATGTTTGCACATATGTCACACTCACCATCTATGAAGTCGTGGCCCTCCCGCTGGTCATCGCCCTCATGCTACCATTGGGGAGTCCCAGGATCAAAGTTCCCGCCAAAGCCGACCGCATGATTTAATGGACAATCATGTGTCCGTGGGTGCCAAAATTTGGAAGCACTGGCATAACTTCTTCTCAATGCATTCTGTCTCTTTTCCTTCGCAGACTATCTAGAGGCGCTTTTAAGAGCTGCGATGCGTCCTTGCGGGCTTACTGGTCCCCAAAAGCTTTGCTCGACCCTTACCTTTGCCTGCCGACTCACGATGGTGTAGCTGGCCGATTGCTTACCCCGATATTGTCCCTCGAGCTCGCCTCAACCCTTACCCTCGAAGGTTGATCGCTTTCTGTTTGGAGTTGCCGGGTGCCTCTTCCAAACTTATAGCTTTATCTTCGACCTCGTGAATGACCTTGGGTTGATTGCTCTAACAAGTCTCTTTTGATATTGCCGTTCAACCCCTCAATATAGGTGTCCACCGCTTGCCTTTCCGATACTCAGGGACATGAAGTCTAAGTCTCATGAATTCTTAAGATACTTAGCCACCGATAAGCTACCCCGATTCAACCCAGAAACTGGCTGGATCGTCTACTAGTATGGGACCTTGGTACATAGTGCTTACTTGAAAGCCTTGCTAAAAGTCTTAAATCTGCAATTGTTCCTCTTCAAACTTGTTAGACTTAGCATATCCCTTCCACCGAGATCCTTGCTTGGTCCAATGAGGTTATTTGTAGCAACTTTCCCTATATCCTTGTCTTTCATCCCGTAAGAGTTACCAAATTCTTCCATTTCATCAAGCCATGCTTGACTTCCATGCCCGACTGTCTTTCCCCGAGAACTGGCCCAGCTTCCTTGTCTTCCATACATTGCTCATAGCACTATCCACCTTTTCTCGGTAATCATCCTGCCTCTTTCTTGCTCTCTTTTCCTTGCTTTAGGTGTGTGGACCGATCGCTTTGAGCTAGAGCTGTCCTCACCGGAAAGAGTCCCCATGAGCCGGAGCTAGATGATGATGGGCTCCTCGGTTCTCCTCTTCCTTCTTCTATCCCCCGCGTTCCCTCGTTGCCCTCCCCTTCCTGGGCCGAGGGACTTCGGTCACCACCCGGAAAACAAAGGCGGAGGTGGGTGACCATCCTCTTTGTGCATTCATGAGAGGTGTCGCCCAGCTTGATGAGATGTTGCATCGGGTTCCTCATCCGCACCAACCTTGCATTGAGCGCCTCACCGTGACATATCCCCGCTCAAGATCTTCTTGTTCTCGCCAAACAAGTTCCTTGGGACCCAATTATGGTGGTCGGTCTGGTCCGAGATCCCCGACTTGAGTTCCTTACGCAAGGATTGATCATTAATACATGTTATTAGGTTAGGCAATGATCATTTTTGCTTACAATTAAATTGTTGTTAGGTACAAAAGAAATCATATGAAAATTTCTTTTACAAGTCAAAATCATGGTAATACATTAATTAGTATATATGGGTACACTTAATGAACTACATGATAATACTTAAAAAGGAGTTACAATGTATTTTAATTAACTTAGCACCCAAACTTCCATCAACGATGTCGCTTGAAAAAGTCCTTGATTTTCTTGAATCCTGTGCCCTTGCCCATGTTCTCGCAGGGATTCTAGCAGCCGATCCTCCTCCAATGCTCTTGCCACTGTGGTCTTTGGGAGTTCCGTGCGGTTTGCCGCTACTACCGACAAGTGCGCATCCACGAGGTGGCCCCTCATGGGTCGAGAGCATGAAGTGCTCGCGATCTCTTGAAGAGGATAACATGGTCTACTTTCACATCTATTCTCAGATCTTTGACCAAAGCCCGAAAGTGCTATAAGGAGTGCTACTGAGACTCTTCCCCTCTTGGGCTAAATTCTTTATGAAAAACTATCATCTGCCCCTGACTAAGGGCCGGAAGATAGTACCTGAGTGACTTGCCCTTGGTTCCGCCCCCGGTGCCCGTACCTTTTCTCCCACCGCCACCAAGATGTCCAATGCCATAAGATCCTCATGGTCTCTCCACATGGTAGTTGCACTCTCCAAATTGATGCCGCTACGAAGCTTCTCTGTACTCATGGAGCTGCGACTGGTTCACGGGCGCTTTGGGCCCCTTCCAACTTGTACAACCGCTTTGGATTTCACGAAATTCTTCTTCAGAATGATGGGTTCTATTGCCGATACATCTGCTTTATCCGCTGATATGCCCGGATGTCCGGATATAGTTTCCCAAGATAGGAATGTCGCCCGCTTACTTCCCTTGGTATCTCCTCGGTAGGAGTAGTCGGCGAAGTCGCTACCTGCTCCTCGTGCAATTAGGCCTAGGAGTTCGTCTATCCCGAGGTTCTCCTCTTGGCAATAGGGAGATTGAGGATGTCGGTGGCTTAATATGTACTCCTCGCCATCGACGACATCGGGTGAGGCCCGTGATGCCTATTGGTGGCTCAAAGTCCCGCCTTAGCGCTTTCTGTTGCCGAGCTATACGCCTCTCCATCCTTCTTGCCTCCCTCATCTCCCAGCTTGGGTTTTCTTCCTCTTCCTCTTCGTAATCCCGCCGATTTTGACGGTAAACGTAGGTGCTTCCGATGTGGAGCCGTAGTGTTCGTGATGCTAAGGTCCGATCTCCCGGATGCTTATCTCAGGCCGCCGGGTGTCGAGGTGCCAAATCCAAGGGTTGGATTGACGGCTCCCCGGGTTGGTTAACCGCCCTATACCGCATGAACAATGCTAAGGCTGCCTGGCTTGAGAGGTACCTATGCCTATGATGCTTACAGGTCATGTAGTCTGGCATGTTTCTGGTTCTATCCCATAACTTATTCTTACCCCTGGATCCCCCACCCATGGCTTGAGCAAGAGAATCTAGAGAAACCCATTTCCCTCCCTAGGTGGCAAGCTAACTTCCTGTGGTAAGACCTCGGCCGATCATATTGACAAATGATGTCGGTGTAGTATGGAGTTCTAGTCGAGTGGCATGGAGATCAAAGAGATAATCAAAACATGGAAGACTTGTTCGTGGGGACAATCACGAATGTGATTGGTCTCATTATACCATCCGACAAAGCTTGAGAAGCCATTTGAGCAGAATAGCTATGGAAAATGGTGATGGAAATGAGCAAAAGCCAAAGAAATCGCCAAAGGGGCTGAGAGCAACTCTAATGGGAAAAAATGACAAATGAGGGTCCCTTTTTATAGACTAGGGGTGCCTCGGTTCCGCGGCACAAAGGTTCTTGATGGGAAGACTCCAAATCTATGGCCCTGGGTGTCCAAATGAGCTACCATGAAGTGCAATTCTAAACAAAGCAAAGCAAGAAACGCTACATGGCAGTTTGTTGGGTCAAAATTGGTCGATTGAAAAATTGGCCGAAATCGGTCGAGCGCTTGTAAACGCCTCGCCGCAGCGGCGGGTTCAGCCTTGGTGTGACCCGATTTGGGTCTATTCTAAGCTCACAGATATTTTGAAGAATTCAAATTGCTAGGATGACTATTTGGACGATTCTAATCTAACTAGGGGTTTTTCTTACATGATTTAGACCTTAAATTGATCAAGTTTTTATAAACCGGGTCGAAGCTACAAACGCCTCAAGGCTGCTGGCGCAGCGGGTCTGGCGCGGTGTGACCCGATTTCGGGGGTCGCTCGAACTACAATTTTATCTAATGCAGGAAAGATTTGTCTACTAAATTGCAAAACAAAGTTTTATATTTATGGGGAAAACTTAATAATTACATTTGTTTGAACAAAAATGCATCCTCAAGGATATTCCTTGCGGATGCGACGCGCCAAGTGTACATCCTTGGGCATTAGAGTCACCCTCTTCGCGTGGATCGCGCAGAGGTTGCCTTCCTCAAACAACTGGGTGAGCTCGGCCTCAGCGGCTACTTGCAGCACCCGAGTTGTGAGCGACGTCACCCTGTAGTCGGTGACGAACTCCGCCATCACCTCCCGCATGAGTCGCTCAAAAGGTGCCTTCCTAATCAGGAGATTAGTGCACTGTTGAAAGTGTCTAATCTCCCGGAAGACACGGGAGTATACCGAGTTAGGCCCATGGTGGACCTTTACTCGCTTCTCGAGACTTGGCGGCGGCGGCTTGGGCTGGCAGTTCTAAGGCGGCGGCCTCCACGGTCGGCCGGATGTTTTGCCGCAGTGGCCAATCGTTATACCTCGCCCACCGGCGAAGGTATTCTTCTGGTATGCCTTGAGGCGGCCAGAGAGGCGTCCTCCTTCAAGGCGGTAAGGCCCGGCCGCCATATACGCTTCTTTGCCACCTTAGGTGGCTTGGGCCACTCGGGTAAGGTGGTCTTTTAAAAGCCCTTGCCCCCTGCTCATCTTCTTCCTCCTCCCTCCTTCCACCTGCTCCTCCCTCGCCGGGAGTATCCTCTATCACGCGGGCGGTTGGGCGGGGACCGCTGTTCTTCTCTTCGTCCTCCGCTTCTTCCCCGCCGCAGCTCCTCCTCGCTCCCTCTTCCTCCTTGCGGCCCTCTTGAGCCACTCACACCTTCTCCCTTTCTTTCTTTGGGGGTCAAGGCCTCCGCCTGGCCCACGTTGCTGGACCTGCTCTTCCTCCTGCTCTTCCACTCCGGTGTCTGTGGCCCCGAAGTGGCGAGATTCGTTGGTTCTTTGTGTTCCCGCCGACGAGGGGCTGCTCGGCATCGCGGATACGTAACCCGCCGCCGCCTTCTTCTTTGGTAGGGGAAGCCTCTTCCCCTTCTTGGGCCGTGGAGGTGCTCTCGTATCTTCTTCACATGCCGCCTCCTGCGCCATGGAGAGGGTAGGCCTAGGGCCAGTCTTCCTATAGGTTTGTTTGGTTCGAGCCATATTTAACGGTCTAGAAAACAGGTGGGGATAGGCTGGTCAAGAGAGAGAAGGTAGAGGAAAGTTTGGAGGGAAAAAATGAGGTGTCAGAGATATTTAAAAGGAAGGGCCCCTGAGAATATTCTCCTACCATTAATAGGCCTACTTATTAGCCCCCCTTATTAATTACCCCATAGTACCCTTTAATTTTAATATATGTTTAATTTTAATACACCTAAAAATTGTATATACCTTTGAAATTTCCAATTTCCTAATGGTTTGAAGTGTGAATTATGGATTTGCGCCATTTTTCACCTGGATCTCCGATTGGGATGATTCTTCGACCCATTGTAGGTGAAATTTGATGCAGATGCATGATTTTCACTCCAATTTTATTAGAAGATGAGTTTGACTCACTTAACTTTCGTCTAACACTTAACCTAAGTCCTGACCCACTACCTAGGAGAAAATTTTTCCCCCATTTTCGCGGTTCGATGGTGGAAACGTTTATTTCACACCCCTATAGGCCTGTTAGACTACTTCATGGTTGTGGGGAGGTGCTAGTTCTTGGTCAACCAAGAACATTGCTCTGATACCATTGTGACGCCCTCGCTAAAACATACGGGCTACCGCACACTTGGCAGGAAATCCCCCATCCGGCTCAACAACCGCATGGGCCCTTCGTCTACCCCGCACTCTGAGGTGACTCTAGTGCGGGAAGGGAACACGAAGGTGTCTTGCGCGCCCTTCCCCTATGGGCTCCTATAACAGCGGAAGCGATAACACGTCAGAACTAGCATAAAACATATATAAATACTACCCCGGAGGGTAGTGCATCGCACATAAACCAATGCATAGATGATAATCACAAACCATAAAACAGGAGAGCTCCTACCCCGGCTCAGACTCGTAAGGAGGATGACTGACCGGCTAGGCCTCAAGATAGAGCAGACCGAGTCATGGCAATGGCGTGGGCTGGCATAGAACAATGGCTAGGGTTGACCACTCCATCCGCCCCTCCTGTGCATACTTTGCAGATGGGCTAGATCAGGGCTCGACAGACTCTAGCCTTCCTGAGACGCAATCCCATGGCATCACCCATCTGGGACTACTCTGTGTTGCATCTCCTGGTCGGTCCATGAGGCAGAAGGGTTGCATCTCCCCTTCCTGTGGTCTAGAGGTGCCGTATGCTAGAGAATCGGGCGACACACCCATCGTGCCTGATCGAACCCCCAAAACGAGAGCCAAGCCATCACTTGCAGCTCTCGAGAGGCGTGGCAACACCATTGCCCTGGGAGGTGTCGGACCCATGCTCGCCCACACGGGTGACCCACCATAAGCCTAGCCCACTATGGGATCCCCCGGCCCCCACCTGGCAGGGATCCTCCCTCCACTTTCCCTCTAGCCCTCAAGTTATCCGGGTGCCGAGTCATATCATAGCCTCAATAGCCCTGGTGGGCTCCTATGCACAAAGAGCCGCATCTAATAGGAACTAAGGGATCTACTCTAGGAACATACTACATATGGCCCTAGGTCTCTACCCCCTTCCCAATACAAGAGGAGCAACATGATCAACCAACATCACATAATCATCACATCATGAGAATAATCATAAGAAGAACATCTTAACCTAATCATTCAACTAACTAATAGTTAGGGTTCCTTGATTAGGGTTCAAGATGTTGAATATGGGGTCTAGGATGGCTCTACTCTAGATACAAAATACTAGCACATCCGGAATGCTAATCCCCATGAGCTATCACAACTACTATCCTACATACCTGCTCCTCGATGCTCTCCCTCCAGATCCAGCGCCTCCATGGTCTTAGGCTCACAAGTCGCCGCTCCTACTCCAAGAACGGGTCTACCTGGGGGGTTCTTTGCACAGCCTATGCCATTAACGTGAGCCATGTTCAAACGGGTTTCAACAAGTAGGTGAGTCTCCGGGTGCTAGGGCTGGAAGGAGGTCTAGGGTTAGGGTTTATGCCTATATAAGTTAGGGTCCACCTAGGATGCCACGCGGGCACCAATCTGGGTGAGTCTGTGTGGTGGCGGTGCCCCAATAGGTTAAGGCCACGTGGATGATGGTTTAACCTATGGTTGGCTAAGTTATGAGAATAACTTAGCCATGCCCCTAGTGCCACAATCTATGGTATACAAGGCTATAAGGATAGACTTGTATGGTGATCGGATCCAGGAATATACGTGATTTATGGCGATATTCCCTTGGACAATCACATTCCCCCCTTAGGACAATGTTGTCCTCAAAGATTGCGCTTAAGGTGATTTAATTCTACCTTATGCCCGCAAAACAAAGAACGTAATTAACCTTTAGTTTACTTTAGGAATCAAGTTTTATTAATTGAAAGTCAAAATTTAGGCTATATTTGTACTTATACAAAATTATATAGCCTTAACACAGTTATTTCTTATAGTAATTCAAAATACTATTATAAGAATTATTAGGGTTCATAATCTAAATTATGGCTCCCCCTATCCTCCTCGTAACGCTTGGCTCCTCGCTTGAAGTCCCTCCTTCTACTTGCCCGCAAAAAGGAGCACATTACGCTAGTTTAGTTAATAATTTGTGGTTTTAGGGGACCACCCCCCTTACCTCCTTGAGCCGAGCTACTGGCTCAAGGTTATCCTACTACCTTGCCCAAGATCATGGCCCTTTCGGATTTGAGCTTAGGGATCATTTAAGATGCTCCCATCATTGCCCATGATCGAAGTGTTACCTTGTACACGCATCCCCCCGATCGAAAGTACACCCCAAAGCTGCATCATGCCCCGAGGGTTTCAGCTAGGAACGCCTCACGCATCCCATCATCGCCAAGATGATCACTTAAGCTTCACCATGACCCTCCTGCAGATGGGCTAGATCAGGCTCTGACAGGACTCTAGCCTTCCGGAGACGCAATCCCATGGCATCACCCATCGGGACTACTCCAGGTTGCATCTCCCTGGTCCGATGAGGCAGGAAGGGTTGCATCTCCCCTTCCTGTGGTCTAGAGGTGCCGTGGCGGCTAGAGAATCGTGGCGCCACACCATCTGCACTGACCGAATCCCCCAAAACGAGAGCCAAGCCATCACTTGCAGCTCTCGAGAGGCAGTGGCAACACCATTGCCCCTGTGAGGTGTCGGACCCATGCTCGCCCACACCTAAGTGACCCACCATAAGCCTAGCCCACTATGGGATCCCCCGGCCCCCACTCGGCAGGGATCCTCCCTCCACTTTCCCTCTAGCCCTGTTATCTGGTGCTGAGTCATATCATAGCCTCAATAGCCTGGTGGGCTCCTATGCACAGGCCGCATCTAATAGGAACTAAGGGATCTACTCTAGGAACATACTACATATGGCCCTAGGTCTCTACCCCCCTTCCCAATACAAGAGGAGCAACATGATCAACCAACATCACATAATCATCACATCATGAGAATAATCATAAGAAGAACATCTTAACCTAATCATTCAACTAACTAATAGTTAGGGTTCCTTGATTAGGGTTCAAGATGTTGAATATGGGGTCTAGGATGGCTCTACTCTAGATACAAAATACTAGCACATCTGGAATGCTAATCCCAGATGAGCTATCACAACTACTATCCTACATACCTGCTCCTGATGCTCTCCCTCCAGATCCGGGCGCCTCCATGGTCTTCGGCTCACAAGTCGCTTTGTTCCTACTCCAAGAACGGGTCCACCTCTTTTTGATATAAATGGAAATAAGTAAAAAATCATATTTTTAAGGTTGCTGCACCTGCCCCTATGCCATTGGTCGAAAGATCCATGTTCAAACGGGGTTTCAACAAGTAGGTGAGTCTCGGGTGCTAGGGGCTGGAAGGAGGTCTAGGGTTAGGGTTTATGCCTATATAAGTTAGGTCCACCTAGGATGCCACGTGGCACCAATCGGGTGAGTCCTGTGTGGCGGTGCCCCAATAGGTTAAGGCCACGTGGATGATGGCTTAACCTATGGTTGGCTAAGTTATGAGAATAACTTAGCCATGCCCCCTAGTGCCACAATCTATGGTATACAAGGCTATAAGGATAGACTTGTATGGTGACGGATCCAGGAATATACGTATTTATGGCGTATATTCCCTTGGACCGTCACATTCTCCCCCCCTTAGGACAATGCTGTCCTCAAGATTGCGCTTAAGGTGATTAACCCTACCTTATGCACGCAAAACAAAGAACGTAATTAACCTTTAGTTTACTTTAGGAATCAAGTTTTATTAATTGAAAGTCAAAATTTAGGCTATATTTGTACTTATACAAAATTATATAGCCTTAACACAGTTATTTCTTATAGTAATTCAAAATACTATTATAAGAATTATTAGGGTTCATAATCTAAATTATGGCTCCCCCTATCCTCTCGTAACGCGCTCCTCGTTGAAGTCCTCCTTCTACTTGCCTGCAAAAGGAGCACATTACGTTAGTTTAGTTAATAATTTGTGGTTTTAGGGGACCACCCCCCTTACCTCCTTGAGCCGAGCTACTGGCTCAAGGTTATCCTACTACCTTGCCCAAGATCATGGCCCTTTCGGATTTGAGCTTAGGGATCATTTAGGATGCTCCCATCATTGCCCATGATCGAGTGCTACCTTGTACACGCATCCCCTCGATCGAAAGTACACCCCAAAGGCATCATGCCCCGAGGGTTTCAGCTAGGGAACGCCTCACCATCCCATCATCGCCAAGATGATCACTTAAGCTTCACCATGACCCTCCTACGGCCCGGTGCGATCCCGCATCGCGGGCATAGAGATCATCCGATCGATGTCCCATCATCGCCCACTATGCCTCATTCTCACTCACATGACCCTAATGGTCATGCGCACCTATTGGTGTGCGTGTGGCCTAGAGAATGCCCTAAAGGCGATCCCATCATCGCACACACGATCCAAGGGTTCCGCACATGCACCCTCCTAACTAGAATGCATGCGCCGTGCCTCAAAGCTAACTAACAACATACTAGCTAACCACCGGCAAGTCGGGTCCACCAAGCCTGAGACGACTCGCCCATCAAACTCCTTCATAAACTCTGGGTATTGCTTCTCCAAATCTTGCTTCAATACCCATGTCGCATCTTCCACGGGTAAGTGCTTCCACTTAACCAAATATTGGAGGAACTGAGACCTCCTAGTCTTCTTGAATGACTTATCAAGAAGCAATTCAGGCACTATTTCTACTTGCTCCTCCGTCATTTCCAACAAGGTTGGAGTATCTAAAACCTCCTCAGGGTTAGGATTGTGCCTCTTTAATAAACTTACGTGGAAGACCTTGTGGACCTTAAGATGGGCTGGAAGATCCAACTTGTAGGCTTGAGAGCCCACTCTCTCTAAAATCTTGAATGGCCCAGCCCACCTAGGGGCAAGCTTCTTGCAGCTCCCAATCCGCAGCTTGGCTTGCTTCACCTTGATCTTCAACCAAACGGTATCTCCCACCTTAAACTCCCTTACGGTCCCCCAGGCTTGTCGGCTACACTCTTTCTCGCCCACTTTTGCCGCCAATAAATAACCCCTTACTTCCTCTACTAGTGCCGTGATATCCCCTAACATCTGGCTGGGACACTTCTACCTTGGACAATGTGGATTGTGCGTGTATCAGGGGTTAAGCACCGTAGCCGTAGTTCACCATGAAAGGCTACATCCGAGATGACTCCCTTGCTAAATAATCGCTGTAGGCTTAATTCCACCAAGTGAATGTACTCATCCCACTTGACCGCTTGTTCCACACATAGCTTCAAGCATGTCTTCAATGATCCGATTCGCCCTTTCCGCCCCGCCATCTGTTTGGGGATGATATGCCGTGACTCATGGAGAGCTTCGCCTCGAATGGTGCTAAAGAGATCCCCGCCAAAAGGCACTCATGAACTTAGAATCTCTATCCGATATTATCTCCCGAGGCATGCCATGGAGTCTAAAAATCTCCCTTACAAATAACTTGGCGTTGTCTAATGCGGTGTTCTGTTGCCTTGCAAGGCAACCTAAATGTGCCATCTTAGATAACTTATCTATGACAACCATCAATGCATCCTTGCCTCAAGAGTTCTAGGAGTCCCGTGATGAAATCCATGCTTATGACCTCCCACTTTGCATTTGGCACCCCTAATGGCTCTAAAGCACCCGGAATCCGGTTGTCCGCTTTGGTCTCACTGACATAATCGGGCAATCCCAAATATATGCAGCTATCGCCTCTTCATTCCCCGCCAGAAGTAACTACTTCGAATCTTGAAATAGGTCTTCATGAAGCCAAGATGCCCCGCTATTGGGCTGTTATGTGTGTCATGAAGAATTAACTTCCTTACCCCTCAAGATTCGGGCACACACAACTTATGCTTGTGGTACAACAAAGTTGCCTTCCTTTTAAAATGCTTGAAGGCTTCCCGCTCCTTGTCCTGCTCGCTTCCTTGGAGAGGCTTTCCCACACCTCCTTGAAGTCCACATCGGTTGGCAAGGACTCCTCAATCTTCTTGCCAAACTCACTCGAAAAGAGTGGAAATCGATTACAATGCGCCCTTGTCCGAAATGGCCTCCTAGAGAGGGCATCCGCTACAACATTGCTTACAAAGCTTATATATAATATCAAAATCGCACTCCTCAAGGAATTCCATCCACCTCCTTTGCCTTAAGTTGAGGAGTGGTCGGGTGAAAAGATACCAAGGCTCGTGATCAAGATCTAATCAAACTTCCTTCCCAAAGAATTAATGCCTCCATATCCTCAATGCCCCGACAATGGCTAGGAGCTCCCGATCATGGGTTGGGTAGCGTTGTTCGGCGCCGTTCATCTTCTTTTGAGTCGAGGCTTACTACCCTTCCTTCTTGCATCAAGGCGCCCTGTTGCTATCTTGCTTGCATCTGTTGCTATCAACTTATCCTTACTCGGATCCGGGAGAACAAGCACTGGTGCTGTTGTTAAGGCCTCTTTAAGCTTCTCAAAAGAAGCTTGGACTTTCTCTAACCAATGGCTAGCCCAATCCTTAATCTTCTTGGCCTTAGTGAGGTCCCCATTGGGGGACGCCCACTTAGCAAAGTCCTTCACTTAACTTTTCGTAATATCCCGCCAACCCGAGAAAGCTTCTTACTCGCCACATTCCTTGAGCTGGCCAATCAACTATTGCCTCAATCTTAGATGGATCTCGTGGAGATTCCCTGATGTTACTACATGCCCCAAGTACTCCACCCGCCTGTTGCAAAGTGGCACTTAGAGAGCTTCCCATACAACCGATGACGCCTCAACTTCTCCAACACTTTCCCGAGATGTCGACAATGCTCTTCAAGGGACTTGTCAGAGATTAGATGTCGTCAAGAAGACAATAACAAACTCATCCAAGAAGTCTCTCAAGACGCTGCTCATGAGGCGATAAACGCTGTTGGAGCATTCGATAGTCCAAAGGGCATTATCAGAACTCAAAATGACCATACCACGTTCGAAAAGCGCCTTATGGATGTCCTCTTCTTTTTTATTCTTATCCGATGGTATCCCCGATCTCAAATCAATCTTAGAGAATACCTTTGCTCCTTGTAGCTGATCCATTAGGTCATCCGCCCTTGGCAATGCATATTTATTCTTTATCGTCTGCTTATTAAGCTGGCGATAGTCTATGCACATTCTTAAGCTTCCATCTTTCTTCTTGACAAAGAGTATAGGTGCTCCGAAAGGAGATACACTTGCTCTTATAAATCCAAGCTCCAGCAATTCCTCGCAGTTTGTTTCTTGAGCTCACCAATGCGGGATGCTCATTCTATATGGGCTTTATCGGTAGGCTTCAGATCCCGAGTCAATGTGATCTCACATTCCACACCCCTATAAGGTGGCAGCTGCCGAATTTCATCCGGAAATACATCCTTGAACTCTGAAATAAGCCTTGCTATCTGCCTGGGCAGCTGATTTCCCTTTGTGTCACTTCCATCCTGCTTGCCTGGCTCAACTGATTCCATCCTCAAGATGTAATCCACCTTATTCCTTTCTATACTCTTCCTTAGCTGCTTCAAAGAAATACACTGGATAGGAGAATCTAGCTTCTTACCTTTCACTATCAACTTGCTGCCGTCTGGTGCCGTCATGGTGACTTCATTCCGGTCGCAATCAATCATGGCTTTGGCTGGCTTCAAAAATTCCATCCCCACTATCAAATCATATCTTCCGATGTCCATGACTTCTGCTCCCATCGGCCACTTAGCCCCACTAAGGTCTATGTCAAAGGTGATCCTCCTCCCCTTAGTGTGCCGAATGGCGCCGTTGGCCATAGCTACCGGCCTTGGCTTAGACTTCAATACCTTATTCTTCATTAGAGCAGCCAATCTAGGAGATGCAAAATTATGAGAGCTACCTGTATCTATGAGGACTACGTAAGGATTACTATCTATGATCCCATCAGCCGCGATGATAGTTGACTGATTCTCTATCTCATCTGACTCAATGTTTGCACATATGTCACACTCACCATCTATGAAGTCGCGGCCCTCCCCGCTGGTCATCGTCCTCGCCCGGCTTCGCTTGGGGAGTCCCAGCCCAAGAGTTCTCGCCAAAGCCGACCGCATGACGAATGGACAATCATGTGTCCGTGCCCCCGGCTGGAAGCACTGAAGCATAACTTCTTCTCAATGCATTCTTGTCTCTTTTCCTTCGGCAGATCGTCTAGGAGACGCTTTAAGAGCGCTGCCCTCGATGCATTCTCGGGCTTACGGTCCCCAAAAGCTTTGCTCCGACCCTTACCTTGCCGCTGACTCCCATGGTGGTAGAAGCCGCTGATTGCTTACCCCCGATATTGTCCCCGAGCACGCCTCAACCCTACCCCTCAAGGTTGATCGCTTCTTCGCTGGAGTTGCTGGTGCCTCTTCCAAACTTATAGCTTTATCTTCGCCCGCGAATCGACCTTGGGTTGATTGCTCTAACAAGTCTCTTGATATTGCTGTTCAACCCCTCAATATAGGTGTCCACTGCTTGCCTTTCTGATACTCCCGGGACATGAAGTCTAAGTCTCATGAATTCTTCGGTATACTTAGCCACTGATAAGCTACCCTGATTCAACCTGTAAAACTGCTGGATCTGTCTACTAGTATGGGACCTTGGTACATAGTGCTTACGGAAAGCCTTGCTAAAAATCTTAAATCTGCAATTGTTCCTCTTCAGCTTGTTAGACTTAGCATATCCCTTCCACCAGATCCTTGCCGGTCCAATAAGGTTAGCTGTAGCGACTTTCCCTATGTCCTTGTCTTTCATACCGTATGAGTTGCCAAACTCTTCCATTTCATCAAGCCATGCTTCGGCCTCCATGCCAGATCTGTCTTTCCCTGAGAACTGGCCCAGCTTCCTTGTCTTCCACACATTGCTCATAGCACTATCCACCTTTTTCCGGTAATCGTCTGTCTTTCTTGCCCTTTTCCTTGCCTTAGGTGTGTCAGAGTCACTATCGGAGCTAGAGCTGTCCTCACTGGAAGAACTATCCGATGAACTGGAGCTAGATGATGACGGACTCCTGGTTCTCCTCTTCCTTCTCCTATCCCTGACGTTCCCCTGGTTGCCCTCCCCTTCCTGCTGAGGAACTTCGTCACCACCCGGAAAACAAGGTGGAGGTGGGTGACCATCTTCCTGTGCATTCATGAGAGGTGTCGCCCAGTTGATGAGGTGTTGCATCTGATTCCTCATCTGCACTAACCTTGCGTTGACTGCCTCTGGTGACATATCCTGCTCAACATCTTCTTGTTCCCTGCCAAACAGATTCCTTGGTACCCAATTGCGTGGTCGGTGCTGATCTTGAGATCCTGCACTTGAGTTCCTTGCTGCAAGGATTGATCATTAATACATGTTATTAGGTTAGGCAATGATCATTTTTGCTTACAATTAAATTGTTGTTAGGTACAAAAGAAATCATATGAAAATTTCTTTTACAAGTCAAAATCATGGTAATACATTAATTAGTATATATGGGTACACTTAATGAACTACATGATAATACTTAAAAAGGAGTTACAATGTATTTTAATTAACTTAGCACCCAAACTTCCATCAACGATGTCGCTTTTGAAAAGTCCTTGATTTTCTTGAATCTCGTGGCCCTTGCCCATGTTCTCGCAGGATTCTAGCCGCCATCCTCCCTCCAATGCTCTTGCTACTGTGGTGCCGGGAGTTCCGTGCGCTTGCCGCTACCATCGACAAGTGCGCATCCCCGAGGTGGCCCCTCATGGGTCGAGAGCATGAAGTGCTACTGATCTCTTGAAGAGGATAACATGGTCTACTTTCACATCTATTCTCAAAGATGTCACCAAAGCCCGAAAGTGCTATAAGGAGTGCTACTGACTTTCCCCTCTTGGGCTAAATTCTTTATGAAAACTATCATCTGCCCCTCGACTAAGGGGCGGAAGATAGTACCCGAGTGACTTGCCCTTGGTTCCGCCCGGTGCCGCATCTTTTCTCCAAACCGCCCGAAGATGTCCAATGCCATAAGATCTTCATGGTCTCTCCACATGGTAGTTGCACTCTCCAAATTGATGCCGCTACGAAGCTCGCAAGCACTCATGGAGCGCGACCGGTCTGGCTGGCGCTTTGGGCCCCTTCGGCTTGTACAACCGCTTTGGATTTCTGAAATTCTTCTTCGAATGATGGGTTCCTCGCTTTGATACATCCGCCTTTATCTCGCTGATATGCCCGATGTCCGGACATAGTTTCCCCAAGATAGGAATGTCGCCCGCTACTTCCCTTGGTATCTCCCTGGTAGGAGTAGTCGGCGAAGTCGCTACCCCCGTTCCGCGGCAATTAGGCCTAGGAGTTCGCCTATCCCGAGGTTCTCCTCTTGGCAATAGGGGAGATTGAGGATGTCGGTGGCTTAATATGTACTCCTCGCCATCGACGACATCGGGGTGAGGCCCGTGATGCCTATTGGTGGCTCAAAGTCCCGCCTTAGCGCTTTCTGTTGCCGAGCTATACGCCTCTCCATCCTTCTTGCCTCCCTCATCTCCCCAGCCTTGGGTTTCTTCCTCTTCCTCTTCAGAATCCCCGCCGACGGTAAACGTAGGTGCTTCTGATGTGGAGCCGTAGTGTTCGTATGCTAAGGTCCGGATCTCCCCGGATGCTTATCCTGCCGCCGGGTGTCGAGAGGTGCCAAATCCAAGGGTTGGATTGACGGCTCCCCTGGTTGGTTAACCGCCCTATACCGCATGAACAATGCTAAGGTTTGCTCGGGCTTGAGAGGTACCTATGCCTATGATGCTTACATGTGTCATGTAGTCCGGCATGTTTTCGGGTTCTATCCCATAACTTATTCTACCCCCTCGATCCCCCACCTATGGCTTGAGCAAGAGAATCTAGAGAAACCCATTTCCCTCCCCCCTAGGTGGCAAGCTAACTTCCTGTGGTAAGACCTCGCTGATCATATTGACAAATGATGTCGGGTAGTATGGAGTTCTAGTCGAGTGGCATGGAGATCAAAGAGATAATCAAAAACATGGAAGACTTGTTCGTGGGGACAATCACGAATGTGATTGGTCTCATTATACCATCCGACAAAGCTTGAGGGGCCATTGAACAGAATAGCTATGAAAAATGGTCGATGGAAATGAGCAAAAGCCAAAGAAATCGCCAAAGGGGTCGAGAGCAACTCTAATGGGAAAAAATGACAAATGAGGGTCCCTTTTATAGACTAGGGTGCCTCGGGTTCCGGCACAAAGGTTCTTGATGGGAGACTCCAAATCTATGGCCCCCGGTGTCCAAATGAGCTACCATGAAGTGCAATTCTAAACAAAGCAAAGCAAGAAATGCTACATGGCAGTTTGTTGGGTCAAAATTGGTCGACATTGGTAGAAAAATTGGCCGAATCGGTCGAAGGCTAAACTTCATGGCCGCGGGCGCAGCGGTTCTGGCGGTGTGACCCGATTTGGGTCTATTCTAAGCTCACAGATATTTTTGAAGAATTCAAATTGCTAGGATGACTATTTGGACGATTCTAATCTAACTAGGGGTTTTTCTTACATGATTTAGACCTTAAATTGATAATGTTTGGCTTAAACTGGTCGAAGGCTAAACGCCCAAGGCCGCGGGCGCAGCGGTCTGGCGCGGTGTGACCCGATTTCGGGGGGGGGTCGCTCGAACTACAATTTTATCTAATGCAGGAAAGATTTGTCTACTAAATTGCAAAACAAAGTTTTATATTTATGGGGAAAACTTAATAATTACATTTGTTTGAACAAAAATGCATCCTCAAGGATATTCCTTGCGGATGCGACGCGCCAAGTGTACATCCTTGGGCATTAGAGTCACCCTCTTCGCGTGGATCGCGCAGAGGTTGCCTTCCTCAAACAACTGGGTGAGTTTCGCCTCGCGGCTACTTGCAAAATTCGAAGTTGTGAGCGACGCCACCCTCAGAAGCCTGGTGATCTAACTCCGCCATCACCTCCCCGCATGAGTCGCTTCAAAAGGTGCCTTTCCTAATCGAGATTAGTGCACTGTTGAAAGTGTCTAATCTCCCGGAAGACACGGAGGTACCGAAGTTAGGCCCATGGTGGACCTTTTTACGGCTTCGGCCGTGGCGGCGCGGCTTGGGCTGGTTCTTGGGCGGCCGGGCCCCCCTCCACGGGCCCATTTGGATGTTTTGGCTTCGGCAGTACCAATCGTTATACCTCGGCCCACCTAATTTAAGGTATTCTTGGTATGCCTTGAGGCGTGCACCGTAGAGGCGGTCCTCCTTCAAGGTAGCCCTTTCGCCATATACGCTTCTTTGCCACCTTGGGTGGCTTGGGCCCACAGGTAAAGGCGGTCTTGGAATTAGCCCCTTGCCCGCTCATCTTCTTCCTCCTCCTCTCCTTCCACCTGCTCCTCCTGCGGCAGGCTCCTCCTATCCGCGGCGATTTACGGCGAGGACCGTCGTTTCTTCTCTTCGTCCTAAAGCTCTTCCCGCGCCCGGCTCATCCTCGGCTCCCTCTTCCTCCTTGCGGCCCTCTCTTGAGGCCACTCCGACCTTCTCCTTACCTTTCTTCTTTGGGGCGAAGGCCAAGCCGTCCACACGTTGCTGGACTGCTCTTCCTCTGCTCTTCCCGCCCGGTGCGTGGCCCGAAAGTGCCTGGTCGTTGGTTCTTTGTGTTCCCGCCCGGCGAGGCTGCTGCTCGGCATCGTGATACGATCCGTAAGCTCTTCTTCTTGCTGGTGGGAAGCTCCTCTTCCCCTTCTTGGGCGTAGGTGCTCACAGGTATCTTCTTCACATGCCGCCTGGCCGCCTGCGCCATGGAGAGGGTAGGCCTAGGGCCAGATCTTCCTATAGGTTTGTTTGGTTTGAGCCATATTTAACGGTCTAGAAAAAGGTGGGGATAGGCTGGTCAAGAGAGAGAAGGTAGAGGAAAGTTTGGAGGGAAAAAATGAGGTGTCAGAGATATTTAAAAGGAAGGGCCCCTGAGAATATTCTCCTACCATTAATAGGCCTACTTATTAGCCCCCCTTATTAATTACCCCATAGTACCCTTAATTTTAATATATGTTTAATTCTTAATACACCTAAAAATTCAGATATACCTTTGAAATTTCCAATTTCCTAATGGTTTGAAGTGTGAATTATGGATTTGCGCCATTTTTCACCTGGGTCTCCGATTGGGATGATTCTTCGACCCATTGTAGGTGAAATTTGATGCAGATGCATGATTTTCACTCCAATTTTACTAGAAGATGAGTTTGACTCACTTAACTTTCGTCTAACACTTAACCTAAGTCCTGACCCACTACCTAGGAGAAAATTTTTCCCCCATTTTCGCGGTTCGATGGTGGAAACGTTTATTTCACACCCCTATAGGCCTGTTAGACTACTTCATGGTTGTGGTCAGTGCTAGTTCTTGGTCAACCAAGAACATCGCTCTGATACCATTGTGACGCCCTCGCTAAACATAACGCCGCCGCACACTTGCGTGAAATCCCCATCCGCTCAACAACCGTGATGGGCCCTTCGCCTAGCCCGCACTCGAGGTGACTCTAGTGCGGGAAGGGAACACGGTAAGGTGTGTCTTGCGCCCTTCCCTATGGGCTCCTATAACAAGCCGTTTATAACACGCCGTAACTAGCATAAAACATATATAAATACTACCCCGAGGGTAGTGCATCGCATATAAACCAATGCATAGATGATAATCACAAACCATAAAACAGAGAGCTCCTACCCGCTCGCACTGTAAGGAGGATGACTGAACCGCTAGGCCTCAAGATAGAGCAGACCGAGTCATGGCAATGGCGTGGGGTATAGAACAATGGCTAGGGTTGACCACTCCATCCCCTCCCGTGCATACTTTGCAGATGGGCTAGATCAGCCTCGACAGACTCTAGCCTTCCGGAGACGCAATCCCATGGCATCACCCATCGGGACTACCTGTGTTGCATCTCCCCTGGTCCGATGAGGCAGAAGGGTTGCATCTCCCCTTCCTGTGGTCTAGAGGTGCCGTGGGCGGCTAGAGAATCGTGGTGGCGACACACGATCTGCACTGACCGAACCCCCAAAACGAGAGCCAAGCCATCACTTGCAGCCTCGAGGAGGCAGTGGCAACACCATTGCCCCAGGAGGTGTCGGACCCATGCTCGGCCCACACGAAGTGACCGACCATAAGCCTAGCCCACTATGGGATCCCCCGAAGCCCCCACTCGGCAGGGATCCTCCCTCCACTTTCCCTCTAGCCCTGTTATCTGGTGCTGAGTCATATCATAGCCTCAATAGCCTGGTGGGCTCCTATGCACAGGCCGCATCTAATAGGAACTAAGGGATCTACTCTAGGAACATACTACATATGGCCCTAGGTCTCTACCCCCCTTCCCAATACAAGAGGAGCAACATGATCAACCAACATCACATAATCATCACATCATGAGAATAATCATAAGAAGAACATCTTAACCTAATCATTCAACTAACTAATAGTTAGGGTTCCTTGATTAGGGTTCAAGATGTTGAATATGGGGTCTAGGATGGCTCTACTCTAGATACAAAATACTAGCACATCTGCATTAGAGGAAATATGAGATCACATTTTGTCCCATTAAGGGATGCTTAAAATGCCACGTCAGCATTTTAAACTGTCCAATAAGAGAAGAGTTCCAGTGTATCTCATTCCAGTATTATGTGGCAGCCTGTAATTAATGCAGTTGCAACTAACTTCCGTAGTATCATTTTTTCATTATAACTTTTGATCCAGAACTCCGATTCAAACACTTTTTGTAGCAATGGGTTCGTCTTCTCAAAATGTATCTAATGATAACCCATTCATATACCTTTCTTGATATAAATGTACAAGAAATAAGTAAAAAATCATATTTTTTTAAGGTTAACGCATATGACCATATTGAAATACATCATAACCATATATCATTAGAAAGATCTTTTCATTTCGCATCAAATGCAACAAACGCCGCAACATTTTGACGAGTGGATCAAAAGTTATGGGGGAAAAACAAAAGCAATGAAGTTGTTGGTGCTGCATTAATTGCAGTTTATAGAGGGTAGCCATTCTATTGGAGGATTCTTATGGGGATGAAATGAGATCTCAAATTGCCTCTAATGGAATGCTAATCCCAGATGAGCTATCACAACTACTATCCTACATACCTGCTCCTGATGCTCTCCCTCCAGATCCGGGCGCCTCCATGGTCTTCGGCTCACAAGCTGCTGTTCCTACTCCAAGAACGGGTCTACCCTGCTGGGGCTGCTGCACCAGCCTATGCCACAACGAACGATGTTCGAAACGGGGTTTCGAACAAGTAGGTGAGTCTCTGGGTGCTAGGGCTGGAAGGAGGTCTAGGGTTAGGGTTTATGCCTATATAAGTTAGGTCCACCTAGGATGCCACGTGGCACCAATCGGGTGAGTCATGTGTGGCGGTGCCCCAATAGGTTAAGGCCACGTGGATGATGGCTTAACCTATGGTTGGCTAAGTTATGAGAATAACTTAGCCATGCCCCCTAGTGCCACAATCTATGGTATACAAGGCTATAAGGATAGACTTGTATGGTGACGGATCCAGGAATATACGTATTTATGGCGTATATTCCCTTGGACCGTCACATTCTCCCCCCCTTAGGACAATGCTGTCCTCAGCATTGCGCTAAGGTGACGACCCTACCTTATGCCTGCAAAACAGCAACGTAATTAACCTTTAGTTTACTTTAGGAATCAAGTTTTATTAATTGAAAGTCAAAATTTAGGCTATATTTGTACTTATACAAAATTATATAGCCTTAACACAGTTATTTCTTATAGTAATTCAAAATACTATTATAAGAATTATTAGGGTTCATAATCTAAATTATGGCTCCCCCTATCCTCTCGTAACGCGCTCCTCGTTGAAGTCCTCCTTCTACTTGCCTGCAAAAGGAGCACATTACGTTAGTTTAGTTAATAATTTGTGGTTTTAGGGGACCACCCCCCTTACCTCCTTGAGCCGAGCTACTGGCTCAAGGTTATCCTACTACCTTGCCCAAGATCATGGCCCTTTCGGATTTGAGCTTAGGGATCATTTAAGATGCTCCCATCATTGCCCATGATCGAGTGCTACCTTGTACACGATCCCCCCTGGATCGAGTACACCCCAGTGCATCATGCCCCGAGGGTTTCAGCTAGGGAACGTCTCACGATCCCATCATCGCGCATGATCACTTAAGCTTCACCATGACCCTCCTACGGCCAGGTGTGCGTATCCCGCATCGTGGCATAGATAGAGATCATCCGATCGATGTCCCATCATCGCCCACTATGCCTCATTCCTCACTCACATGACCCTAATGGTCATGCGCACCTATTGGTGCGTGTGGCCTAGAGAATGCCCTAAAGGCGTATCCCATCATCGCACACACGATCCAAGGTTCTGGCACATGCACCCTCCTAACTAGAATGCATGCGCCAGGCTCAAAGCTAACTAACAACATACTAGCTAACCACCTGGCAAGTCGGGGTCGACCAAGTCGGAGACGACTCGCCCATCAAACTCCTTCATAAACTCTGGGTATTGCTTCTCCAAATCTTGCTTCAATACCCATGTCGCATCTTCCACGGGTAAGTGCTTCCACTTAACCAAATATTGGAGGAACTGAGACCTCCTAGTCTTCTTGAATGACTTATCAAGAAGCAATTCAGGCACTATTTCTACTTGCTCCTCCGTCATTTCCAACAAGGTTGGAGTATCTAAAACCTCCTCAGGGTTAGGATTGTGCCTCTTTAATAAACTTACGTGGAAGACCTTGTGGACCTTAAGATGGGCTGGAAGATCCAACTTGTAGGCTTGAGAGCCCACTCTCTCTAAAATCTTGAACGGCCCAGCCCACCTAAGGGCAAGCTTCTTGCAGCTCCCAATCCGCAGCTTGGCTTGCTTCACCTTGATCTTCAACCAAACGGTATCTCCCACCTTAAACTCCCTTACGGTCCTGTGCTTGTCGGCTACACTCTTTCGCCGACTTCTTTGCTGCCAATAAATAACCCCTTACTTCCTCTACTAGTCTGCTTTGATATCCCCTAACATCTTTGGGACACTTCTACCTTGGACACTGGGATTGTGCGGTATCAGGGGTTAAGCACCGGTAGCCGTAGTTCACCATGAAAGGCGACATCCGAGATGACTCCCCGCCAATAATCTTTGTTGTGGCGAATTCCACCAAGTGAATGTACTCATCCCACTTGAATTTGCTTGTTCCACACATAGCTTCGAAGCATGTCTTCAATGATCCGATTCGTCCTTTCCATCTGGCCATCTGTTTGGGGATGATATGCCGTACTCATGGAGAGCTTCGTCTGAATGGTGCTAAAGAGATCCTGCCAAAAGGCACTCATGAACTTAGAATCTCTATCCGATATTATCTCGAGGCATGCCATGGAGTCTAAAAAATCTCCCTTACAAATAACTTGGCGGTGTCTAATGCGGTAATGCGTTGTCTTGCAAGGCAATTTAAATGTGCCATCTTAGATAACTTATCTACGACAACCATCAATGCATCCTTGCCTCGAAGAGTTCTAGGGAGTCCTGTGATGAAATCCATGCTTATGACCTCCCACTTTGCATTTGGCACCCCCAATGGCTCTAAAGCACCCGGAATCCGAAGTTGCTCCGCCTTGGGTCACGGCGACATAAGCGGGCAATCCCGAATATATGCAGCTATCGCCTCTTCATTCCTGGCCGAAGTAACTACTTGAATCTTGAAATAGGTCTTCATGAAGCCAAGATGCCCCGCTATTGGGCTGTTATGTGTGTCATGAAGAATTAACTTCCTTACCCCTGAAGATTCGGGCACACACAACTTATGCTTGTGGTACAACAGGTTGCCTTCCTTTTTAAAATGCTTGAAGGCTTCCCGCTCCTTATGCATTACGGCTTCCTTGAGAGGCTTTCCCACACCTCCTTGAAGTCCACATGGGTTGGCAAGGACTCCTCAATCTTCTTGCCAAACTCTTTCGAAGAGTGGAAATCGCATTACAATCGTCCTTGTGCGAAATGGCCTCCTAGAGAGGGCATCCGCTACAACATTAAGCTTACCGGACTTATATATAATATCAAAATCGTACTCCTCAAGGAATTCCATCCACCTCCTTTGCCTTAAGTTGAGGGTGGCTGGGTGAAAAGATACTGAAGGCTCTGGTGATCAGTATCTAACTGAAACTTCCTTCCCAGCAAATAATGCCTCCATATCCTCAATGCCCTGACAATGGCTAGGAGCTCCTGATCATGGGTTGGGTAGCGTTGCTCGGCGTCGTTCATCTTCTTTGAGTCGTGGGACTACCCTTCCTTCTTGCATCAAGCCCCCTGTTGCTATCTTGCTTGCATCTGTTGCTATCAACTTATCCTTACTCGGATCGGGAGAACAAGCGGTGCTGTTGTTAAAGGCCTCTTTAAGCTTCTCAAAAAAGAAGCTTGGACTTTCTCTAACCAATGGCTAGCCCAATCCTTAATCTTCTTGGCCTTAGTGAGGTCCGGAGGGGGCGCCCACTTAGCAAAGTCCTTCACGAACTTTCTGTAATATCCCGCCAACCCGAGAAAGCTTCTTACTTCTGCCACATTCCTTGGAGCTGGCCAATCAACTATTGCCTCAATCTTAGATGGATCTGTGGAGATTCCCTCGGATGTTACTACATGCCCCAAGTACTCCACCCGGCCTGTTGCAAAGTGGCACTTAGAGAGCTTCCCATACAACCGATGACGTCTCAACTTCTCCAACACTTTCCTGAGATGCTGACAATGCTCTTCAAGGGACTTCTTTGTAGATTAGGATGTCGTCGAAGAAGACAATAACAAACTCATCCAAGAAGTCTCGAAGGCGTCGTTCATGAGGCGCATAAGCGTTCTTTGGAGCATTCGATAGTCCAAAGGGCATTACTGTAAACTCAAAATGACCATACCGCGTTCTGAAAGCAGTCTTATGGATGTCCTCTTCTTTTATTCTTATCTGATGGTATCCTGATCTCAAATCAATCTTAGAGAATACCTTTGCTCCTTGTAGCTGATCCATTAGGTCATCCGCCCTTGGCAATGCATATTTATTCTTTATCGTCTGCTTATTAAGCTGGCGATAGTCTATGCACATTCTTAAGCTTCCATCTTTCTTCTTGACAAAGAGTATAGGTGCTCCGAAAGGAGACACACTTGCTCTTATAAATCCAAGCTCCAGCAATTCTGCTGTTTGTTTCTTGAGCTCGATCCATTACGGGATGCTCATTCTATATGGCACCTTCTTGGTAGGCTTCGTGATCCCGAGTCAATGTGATCTCACATTCCACACCCCTATAAGGTGGCGGTGCCGAATTTCATCAGGAAATACATCCTTGAACTCTGAAATAAGCCTTGCTATGCACAGGCAGGTGATTTCCCTTTGTGTCACTTCCATCACGCTTGCACGGCTCAACCGATTCCATCCTCAAGATGTAATCCACCTTATTCCTTTCTATACTCTTCCTTAGCTGCTTCAAAGAAATACCTTTGGATAGGAGAATCTAGCTTCTTACCTTTCACTATCAACTTCTTGCCGTCCCGGTGCCGTCATGGTGACTTCATTCCGGTCGCAATCAATCATGGCTTTGGCTGGCTTCAAAAATTCCATCCCCACTATCAAATCATATCTTCCGATGTCCATGACTTCTGCTCCCATCGGCCACTTAGCCCCACTAAGGTCTATGTCAAAGGTGATCCTCCTCCCCTTAGTGTGCGAATGGGCCGTTGGCCATAGCTACCGCCTTGGCTTAGACTTCAATACCTTATTCTTCATTAGAGCAGCCAATCTAGGAGATGCAAAATTATGAGAGCTACACGTATCTATGAGGACTACGTAAGGATTACTATCTATGATCCCATCAGTAGCGATGATAGTTGGTGATTCTCTATCTCATCGACTCAATGTTTGCACATATGTCACACTCACCATCTATGAAGTCGTGGCCCTCCTGGCTGGTCATCGTCCTCGTCCGCTTACGTTGGGGAGTCCCGGTCCAAGAGTTACGCCAAAAGCCGGCGCATGACGAATGGACAATCATGTGTCGGTGCCACCGGCTGGAAGCACTGAAGCATAACTTCTTCTCAATGCATTCTGTCTCTTTTCCTTGTTGATTTGTCTAGGAGGCGGCTTAAAGCTGCCTGCCCCCGATGCATGCGGGGCTTACGGTCCCCAAAAGCTTTGCTCGACCCTTACCTTGCTGCTGACTCCACGATGGTGTAGGCTGCTGATTGCTTACCACGATATTGTCCACGATCACGCCTGAACCCTTACCCACGAAGGTTATTTGCTTCTCTGGCTTTGGAGTTCTTTGGTGCCTCTTCAAACTTATAGCTTTATCTTGACCTCTGAACTGACCTTGGGTTGATTGCTCTAACAAGTCTCTTGATATTGCTGTTCAACCCCTCAATATAGGTGTCCCTTTGCTTGCCTTTTCGATACTCCGGGACATGAAGTCTAAGTCTCATGAATTCTTCGGTATACTTAGCCAGCGATAAGCTACCCGATTCAACTTTGTAAAGCTGCTTTGGATCGTCTACTAGTATGGGACCTTGGTACATAGTGCTTTACGGAAAGCCTTGCTAAAAATCTTAAATCTGCAATTGTTCCTCTTGACTTGTTAGACTTAGCATATCCCTTCCACCGGATCCTTGCGGTCCAATAAGGTTAGGCTGTGGCGACTTTCCCTATGTCCTTGTCTTTCATACCGTATGAGTTGCCAAACTCTTCCATTTCATCAAGCCATGCTTCGGCCTCCATGCCAGATCTGTCTTTCCCTGAGAACTGGCCCAGCTTCCTTGTCTTCCACACATTGCTCATAGCACTATCCACCTTTTTCCGGTAATCGTCTGTCTTTCTTGCCCTTTTCCTTGCCTTAGGTGTGTCAGAGTCACTATCGGAGCTAGAGCTGTCCTCACTGGAAGAACTATCCGATGAACTGGAGCTAGATGATGACGGACTCCTGGTTCTCCTCTTCCTTCTCCTATCCCCGGCGTTCCCACAGTTTGCCCTCCCCTTCTGGCGAGGAACCGTCACCACCCGGAAAACAAGGTGGAGGTGGGTGACCATCTTCCTGTGCATTCATGAGAGGTGTCGCCCAGTTGATGAGGTGTTGCATCTGATTCCTCATCTGCACTAACCTTGCGTTGACTGCCTCTGGTGACATATCCTGCTCAACATCTTCTTGTTCCCTGCCAAACAGATTCCTTGGTACCCAATTGCGTGGTCGGTGCTGATCTTGAGATCCTGCACTTGAGTTCCTTGCTGCAAGGATTGATCATTAATACATGTTATTAGGTTAGGCAATGATCATTTTTGCTTACAATTAAATTGTTGTTAGGTACAAAAGAAATCATATGAAAATTTCTTTTACAAGTCAAAATCATGGTAATACATTAATTAGTATATATGGGTACACTTAATGAACTACATGATAATACTTAAAAAGGAGTTACAATGTATTTTAATTAACTTAGCACCCAAACTTCCATCAACGATGTCGCTTGAAAAAGTCCTTGATTTTCTTGAATCCTGTGCCCTTGCCCATGTTCTGCAGGATTCTAGCCGCCGATCCTCCCTCCAATGCTCTTGCTACTGTGGTCTTTGGGAGTTACGAGTGCGATTGCCGCTACTCGACAAAGCGCATCCCCACGAGGTGGCCCCTTCCGAAGTCGAGAGCATGAAGTGCTACTGATCTCTTGAAGAGGATAACATGGTCTACTTTCACATCTATTCTCGCATGCTGACCAAAGCCCGAAAGTGCTATAAGGAGTGCTACAGACTCTTCCCCTCTTGGGCTAAATTCTTTATGAAAAACTATCATCTGCCCCTGACTAAGGGCCGGAAGATAGTACCTGAGTGACTTGCCCTTGGTTCCGCCCGGTGCAGGTACCTTTTCTCATTTTGCCGCCCGAAGATGTCCAATGCCATAAGATCCTCATGGTCTCTCCACATGGTAGTTGCACTCTCCAAATTGATCTTTGCTTCTGAGCTTCTCGGCGTACTCATGGGGCGCTTGGCAGTCTGGGCGGGCGCTTGGGCCCCTTCTCGGCTTGTACAATCTGCTTTGGATTTCCTGAAATTCTTCTTCTGGAATGATGGGTTCCTGTTGCTGATACATCACGCCTTATCGTTGATATGCACGGATGTCGACATAGTTTCCCCATAGGAATGTGGCTCGCTACTTCCCTTGGTATCTCTGGTAGGAGTAGTCGATGAAGTCGCTACCCCGTTTCTCGTGCAATTAGGCCTAAGAGTTCGTCTATCCTGAGGTTCTCCTCTTGGCAATAGGGGAGATTGAGAATGTCGGTGGCGAATATGTACTCCTCACCATCGACGATTACTGGGGTGAGGCCCGTGATGCCTATTGGTGGCTCAAAGTCTCGCCTTAGCGCTTCCTGTTGCCGAGCTATCGCCTCTCCATCCTTCTTGCCTCCCTCATCTCCCGGCTTGGGTTTTCTTCCTCTTCCTCTTTCGTAATCCTGCTTTCGATTTGCAGCGTAGGTGCTTCCGATGTGGAGCCGTAGTGTTAGGTATGCTAAGGTGCGGATCTCTGGATGCTTATCGTGCTGCTTTCGGGTGTCGAGAGGTGCCAAATCAAGGGTTGGATTGACGGCTCCCCTGGTTGGTTAAGCGCCCTATATCTTTGCATGAACAATGCTAAGGCTGCGGCTTGAGAGGTACCTATGCCTATGATGCTTACGAGGTCATGTAGTGCGGCATGTTTCTGGTTCTATCCCATAACTTATTCTTACCCCTGGATCCCCCACCTATGGCTTGAGCAAGAGAATCTAGAGAAACCCATTTCCCTCCCCTAGGTGGCAAGCTAACTTCCCAGGGTAAGACCTGCTGATCATATTGACAAATGATGTCAGTGTAGTATGGAGTTCTAGTCAGAGTGGCATGGAGATCAAAGAGATAATCAAAAACATGGAAGACTTGTTCAGGGGGACAATCACGAATGTGATTGGTCTCATTATACCATCTGACAAAGCTTGAGGGCGCCATTGAACAGGAATAGCTATGGAAAATGGCTGATGGAAATGAGCAAAAGCCAAAGAAATCGCCAAAGGGGCTGAGAGCAACTCTAATGGGAAAAAAATGACAAATGAGGGTCCCTTTTTATAGACTAGGGGTGCCTCGGGTTCCGTGCACAAAGGTTCTTGATGGGGAAGACTCCAAATCTATGGCCCTGGGTGTCCAAATGAGCTACCATGAAGTGCAATTCTAAACAAAGCAAAGCAAGAAACGCTACATGGCAGTTTGTTGGGTCAAAATTGGTCGATTGGGCGAAAAATTGGCCGAAATCGGGTCAGAGCGCGCGAAACGCCTCTGCGTCGCGGGCGCAGGCGGGTCTGGCGCGGTGTGACCCGATTTGGGTCTATTCTAAGCTCTGCTGTATATTTTTGAAGAATTCAAATTGCTAGGATGACTATTTGGACGATTCTAATCTAACTAGGGGTTTTTCTTACATGATTTAGACCTTAAATTGATCAAGTTTTTGCTTAAACGGGTCGAAGGCTACAAACGCTCTGCGTGTGGCAGCGGTCTGGGCATGCGGTGTGACCCGATTCGAGGGTCGCATTTCGAACTACAATTTTATCTAATGCAGGAAAGAGTTGTATACTAAATTGCAAAACAAAGTTTTATATTTATGGGGAAAACTTAATAATTACATTTGTTTGAACAAAAATGCATCCTCAAGGATATTCCTTGCGGATGCGACGCGCCAAGTGTACATCCTTGGGCATTAGAGTCACCCTCTTCGCGTGGATCGCGCAGAGGTTGCCTTCCTCAAACAACTGGGTGAGCTCGGCCTCAGCGGCTACTTGCAGCACCCGAGTTGTGGCGGCGTCACCACAGTAGGGGTGGCGAACTCGCCATCACCTCGCGATGAGTGCGGCTCAAAAGGTGCCTTCCTAATCGGGGAGATTAGTGCCTTGTTGAAAGTGTCTAATCTCCGGGAAGACACGGGAGTATACCGAGAGTTAGGCCCATGGTGGACCTTACTTCGGCTTCTCGGGCTGTGGCGGCTTGGGCTGGTTCTTGGGCGGCCGGCCTCCCTCCACGGTCCGCTGGATGTTTTGCCGGCAGTACCAATCGTTATACCTCGTCCACCGACGAAGGTATTCTTGGTATGCCTTGAGGCGGCGCCGGTAGAGGCGGTCCTCCTTCAAGGCGAAGGCCCGCTTCGCCCATATACGCTTCTTTGCCACCTTAGGTGGCAGGGGGCCTACTCCGGGTAAAGGTGGTCTTGGGTCCGCCCTTGCCCCGCTCATCTTCTTCCTCCTCCTCTCCTTCCACCTCCTCCTCCGGCTGTAGGGAGGCTCCTCTATCCACGGCCGGTTGGTGGGGACCGTCGTTTCTTCTCTTCGTCCTCCGCTCTTCCCGCCGCAGCTCCTCCTCGCGCTCCCTCTTCCTCCTTGCGGCCCTCTCTTCAGGCCACTCCGCGGCCCCGCTTCGTCCACCTGTTGCTGGACCTGCTCTTCCTCCTGCTCTTCCACTTCGGTGTCTGTGGCCCCGAAGTGGCGAGATTCGTTGGTTCTTTGTGTTCCCGCCGACGAGGGGCTGCTCTCGGCATCGTGATACGACCCGTCGCTGCTGCTGCTGCTGGTAGGGGGAAGCTCCTCTTCCCCCTTCTTGGGCCGTAGGTGCTCTGGTATCTTCTTCACATGCCGCCCTGCTGCCTGCGCCATGGAGAGGGTAGGCCTAGGGCCAGTCTTCCTATAGGTTTGTTTGGTTCGAGCCATATTTAACGGTCTAGAAAACAGGTGGGGATAGGCTGGTCAAGAGAGAGAAGGTAGAGGAAAGTTTGGAGGGAAAAAATGAGGTGTCAGAGATATTTAAAAGGAAGGGCCCCTGAGAATATTCTCCTACCATTAATAGGCCTACTTATTAGCCCCCCCTTATTAATTACCCCATAGTACCCTTAATTTTAATATATGTTTAATTCTTAATACACCTAAAAATTCGTATTATACCTTTGAAATTTCCAATTTCCTAATGGTTTGAAGTGTGAATTATGGATTTGCGCCATTTTTCACCTGGGTCTCCGATTGGGATGATTCTTCGACCCATTGTAGGTGAAATTTGATGCAGATGCATGATTTTCACTCCAATTTTACTAGAAGATGAGTTTGACTCACTTAACTTTCGTCTAACACTTAACCTAAGTCCTGACCCACTACCTAGGAGAAAATTTTTCCCCCATTTTCGCGGTTCGATGGTGGAAACGTTTATTTCACACCCCTATAGGCCTGTTAGACTACTTCATGGTTGTGGTCAGTGCTAGTTCTTGGTCAACCAAGAACATTGCTCTGATACCATTGTGACGCTCCCTGCTAAACATACGGCGCCCGGCCGTACACTTGGCAGGAAATCCCCCATCCGGCTCGACAACCGCATGGGACCTTCGTCTACCCCGCACTCTGAGGTGACTCTAGTGCGGGAAGGGAACACGAAGGTGTCTTGCGCGCCCTTCCCCTATGGGCTCCTATAACAGCGGAAGCGATAACACGTCAGAACTAGCATAAAACATATATAAATACTACCCCGGAGGGTAGTGCATCGCACATAAACCAATGCATAGATGATAATCACAAACCATAAAACAGGAGAGCTCCTACCCCGGCTCAGACTCGTCGTGGGAGGATGACCCGACCCGGCTAGGCCTCAAAAAATAGAGCGGACCGAGTCATGGCAATGGCGTGGGCTGGCATAGAACAATGGCTAGGGTTGACCACTCCATCCGCCCCTCCCGTGCATACTTTGCGGATGGGCTAGATCGGGCTCGACGGGACTCTAGCAGCCAGGAGGCGCAATCCCATGGCATCACCCATCGGGACTACTCCAGGTTGCATCTCCCTGGTCCGATGAGGCAGGAAGGGTTGCATCTCCCCTTCCGGGGTCTAGAGGTGCCGTAGGCTGCAGAGAATCGTGGCGACACATGATTCGCACCTGGTGAACCCCCAAAAGCGAGAGCCAAGCCATCACTTGCGGCTCTCGAGAGGCAGTGGCAACACCATTGCCCTGGGGAGGTGTCGGACCCATGCTCGGCCACACGAGAAGTGACCGACCATAAGCCTAGCCCACTATGGGATCCCCGAAGCCCCCCCACTCGGGGGATCCTCCCTCCACTTTCCCTCTAGCCCTGTTATCCGGTGCTTTGAGTCATATCATAGCCTCAATAGCACGGTGGGCTCCTATGCACAAAGCCGCATCTAATAGGAACTAAGGGATCTACTCTAGGAACATACTACATATGGCCCTAGGTCTCTACCCCCCTTCCCAATACAAGAGGAGCAACATGATCAACCAACATCACATAATCATCACATCATGAGAATAATCATAAGAAGAACATCTTAACCTAATCATTCAACTAACTAATAGTTAGGGTTCCTTGATTAGGGTTCAAGATGTTGAATATGGGGTCTAGGATGGCTCTACTCTAGATACAAAATACTAGCACATCTGGAATGCTAATCCCAGATGAGCTATCACAACTACTATCCTACATACCTGCTCCTGATGCTCTCCCTCCAGATCCGGGCGCCTCCATGGTCTTCGGCTCACAAGCTGCTGTTCCTACTCCAAGAACGGGTCTACCCTGCTGGGGCTGCTGCACCAGCCTATGCCACAACGAACGATGTTCGAAACGGGGTTTCGAACAAGTAGGTGAGTCTCTGGGTGCTAGGGCTGGAAGGAGGTCTAGGGTTAGGGTTTATGCCTATATAAGTTAGGTCCACCTAGGATGCCACGTGGCACCAATCGGGTGAGTCCTGTGTGGCGGTGCCCCAATGGGTTAAGGCCACGTGGATGATGGCTTAACCTATGGTTGGCTAAGTTATGAGAATAACTTAGCCATGCCCCCTAGTGCCACAATCTATGGTATACAAGGCTATAAGGATAGACTTGTATGGTGACGGATCCAGGAATATACGTATTTATGGCGTATATTCCCTTGGACCGTCACAATCTCATAGTTTGTGTTTGTAAAAGCCTTCAGAACAGCATGATTATATCATATAGCTCACAACTTGCTCTGGTGATGGTGATGGCAAACAATTTTTAATGTTCGTAGCTCACTCCTATTGGACTTGTCGACCATGGATCTACATAAAAGCCATGAAGGTCAGTTTTTTGCACGATTAAAGCATTTACAAAAGAATCTATGTCTCAAATAAAGTTTACACTTCATGACATACATGATCAATGCCGGAATCATTTTGGCTTCCCAAAGAATGAAGACTCTCATCCTGCTTTATTCAATCAAGAAACAGGTAGGGCAGTATCTAGATTGCTTGTCCTTATGATAAGAAATGACGATCTGTTGTAGTTCCAGTAAAGAATGGCTATAAGCTGCTTCATCGAAGCTCCCACCTCCAACAATGGCTGGTTCCTTGCTCCATCAGACATCCCTGAGAAAAAAATATTAGGGCATACTTGCCAAACTGGAAGCAGACCTGCCAAAAAATATTAGAAGCAGACCTGCCAAATTGCCAAACATGACTTCAAAAACCTTAATGCATGAAAAATACAGGAGGAGAAGGAGACGGCTCCTCCTTCTCTTGCCATATCTCTAGCCATTTGACTAAGAAATTCCATAGAAATCGGGCCTGGCGTGAAGTTTGCTGTTTAATGCCGGAAAGAGGTTTTTGGGTTCCAACAACTTGACTGGTTTTCTGCACCATCAAATGACTGAACTCTAGATTCAGGTTTTCTGCACCATCAAATGACTGAACTCTAGATTCAGGTTTTCATTTTCACCATGAAAAAAGCTGTGCAGAAATAAACAATGCCAGAAAACCCAAGGAAGAAGAAATAGGGTGTAAATCTATCGATCCATACCTCCCTTACAAAAGCTCTAGACATCCTTCTTGATGCCACGAATCTGGCCGGATGCAAAAGCTCAAACATTGATCTCTGTTTGTGCATGAACAAAGCTTGGTGTAGATCAATGCACGCCTCTCCACCGTCGAGCTCCATCCCACAGGGACATAAGAAAAAAAGACATGCTGCTTGCAAAGGGCATGCAGAGCGGCTTCCCTTCTTGAATGGAAGGCAGAGAAGGATAATCAACCCTGCAGCCAGAGCACTAATGCAACGATAGCCACATTTGATATTCTCAGCCGATATATGCTTCCTGGAGTTAAAACAAATAAATCAGTCGGGTTTCTAAAACTTGATCCAACAGAAAAAATGACAAACGGGCTTAGATCGACCTCCAATGCTGGCCGCTGGAGCTCAAATGTAGTAGGACTAAAAGCTGAATATAAGCTCGAAAATTCGCTTGCTTCCTTCTTGTTAGAACCTTGACCGACGTTACCAGAAAGGAAAACGCAGAGAAGAGAACTGTAGCTTAAAAAAAAACTCCCGCCCAAGCGTAAGGAAAAACTCCCGCAAGCGGCAGAGGGAACGCTGCATGCGGGAGAGGGAACGCCGCATGCGTCTGCACTGCGGCGTTCCAGGCACAAAGTCCAACACGCTCCCATTTTAATAAAGAAGATTACACAAATTCCTAGACCTTAGATCTTAATTGTATTTTGCTTATATCAATGTTGGCACTTCCGATTTTGTCAAAATATTGTTATTCAAGTGCTACATCCGAGCTTATATGGCAAGCATCATTTTCCTATGCAATGCACCATTTTATAAGTTTCGTATATACTGGAATCTTCATTATTTTTCAAGTTCCTAATCATATCCACATATTGGTTGTATCCTAAGTCTCACTTCATTACACCATTTAAGCAATTCATTAATGCATTAACAAAAAAAAAAAAAAAACCCATGAAAAAGTTTCCCCCCATGCACATAGAAATTGTCCCTAGATCAAGTTGATATTGTATATTCTCAAAACTATTTTTTGCGCATAACTATTAATCCATTTAATACACCATTTTGGGCTTATTCAAAGAGAATGTGCATGCTATTATATTGTCCTAGAATTATGCCTGCATTATTTTCACTTAAGGAGTAAAGATGCGTACCTTAGCCATATTCTGAAGCATCGTCATGGGTTTAAAGATTAAACTAGGAAGCTTTACCAATGGGGTAACATCAGAGTCGACGTACTCATGCATCAGTCTCCAGTACCTTTCCCGGTTCTGAAGATAAGACCATAAGATCATATCAAGCTAGGCCCGGACTAATGCTTGGTCACAAAATGACAACAAACCTAGGCCAAAACTTAGTATGTAAGTGCAGTTGTCCAAATTCTACCTTGATATATAAATGCAACTGTCCAGATTCTTCCAAAAATGGGAAACTATAAACACTAATGGTAGCTATAGGAGAATTCAGAGGAAGAAAAGAATGGCTGAAAGGAAAAATGAGATCAGACTTGATTCTCTTAACATGCAAAAGGCAATCTTCAGAGTTTTCTTCTTTGGTACAGCCTCCCATCAAAATCTCAGTTTTGAATAAAGGTGCTATGGCTATTGGAAATTCAAGTGTAGCAATTAAGGAAAAGATTCAGTTTCAAGCAAAGAATCTACAGTGTGCAAATTCTGAAAGACTCAGCAGCATTGACCATAACAGAAAGTTGTTAAAAGGAAAATCGCCAATGGTTGTTAATACCCTTGATCTACAGAAAACCTTAAATAGTATTATGAAAAATAGCAAAGATCATAATCAGCACATGCAAAAATGAAGCAGGCAGAATAAAGGAATTGTTATCATTTCAGGTTCAGGATTGTCTGCTAATGATACATCGAAAAACACCTTGAAAGATGACTCAAATGGCAAGGATCATTTTAACATATCAGCTACACGGAATGAGATTTCATTATCTAATGATATGAAAAGTAAAAAAGGAGGCATTGTCACTAAAATGCCTATTGCCATCCAAAAGCACAAGACTCCTAAAGTATCTACTTCTTCAGCACAACAGTTATCTTCATTCAAAGACAAAGAAGTCTTCAACAGCACGCCTCCAAGCAGTCCACAAAAGGTTCTTTGTTCTAATAGCTACAATGTTCTGACTGACTTATGTGATGATTTTTGTGCAGATACAAATGAGCCAAATGCCCCTCTCCCCTTTTTCCATAATTCTCCTGACCCCATTATCCATAAAACCACAAACCTAATTGACCTCTCCCCAGACAATATTAGCCACCATTCAACTTAAATGAATTTGATGGCTTCTCCCCAGACATTGCAGTCCAGATAACAGAATTACAAGAAGAAATACACTCAAAAGGTATGGCTGCTTAGGATCCAAAAAATATAGCTGACAAGATGGATATCAGTGATTTAGGATATAAAGATATTGTTGAAGGGAATGGCTCTAAAAGAGTAAGTTAAAATATTCAGATGCAGTTTTGGTCTCAGTTCAGGGAACTTCGAGCAACAAGTCAAATCTAATTGACAAAGGCATGAATATATTCAGCATTGGGAATATTGATATTAATGGCATAAATACAGAAGTGGTTCCAATACTCAAGAGACACACCCCAGGTTAACCTTGCAAGCCTTGTAAATGTTCAAGATCTAGAGTTACTCAATACCAAGCAAGTCCTAAACTCTTCCAAACTTATAAATTTGACTTCCAATAATCTATTAATGACTGATTGTTGTATCTCTAAATTCTGGGATGCCCTCACTCCATAGCCAAATTGAAATCTGGTAAAGAAAATTCCAACCCAAATTCTATTCTTAATAATGACTGGGAAGACGACTCCTACCTATATAAGCCTCCTGATGCAAATGTGGGAAAAAGTAGCAAGGGCCCTATTGGTAAATCTAAAGTGAAAAAGCTTAAATTAGCTTCCAAGAAAAAACAAGCTTCAATTGGAACCCCTGCTGCTAATACAAGATAGAAGACCAATAGAAGATTGAGAAATCATTCTTAAGGCTTTTTGAAATGACAGATTTTACATTACCAATATGAATAATGACGTTTGGGATAATTGTCTGGTTACTAGTGATGAATGCAGCTCCATCTCTGACCACCAACCACAATTCCTTTCCACTAGACATGAGGTGGTTTTAAAGAGACAAGGTAGTATACCCTTCAAATTTAACTGCTCTTTCCTCAAATCTGAGTCTTTCTGTTCAGATTTTAGAGCCTTCTATGCCAATCTCCCAAAGGTTAGTGTGAACAATAATTGTTCTATGAAAGAATTCTATGCCAATATTAAAGCTTCCAAAGGTTGGATAAAAGGTTGGACAAAAGTCTTTCATAATAAAAAAAAATATCGAGAAAGAAAAATATTTTCAAGAGATCAAGCAGGTGAGAATTCAGCTTCAGCAAGACCCCTTCAATCTTAGTCTTCACTTGTTGGAAGGTAATCTGGAATTAGCGATTAAAGTTATTGAAGAGATCGAAGCCAAAGATGCTGCAATCAGATGCAAACTGAAATATCATTCCAATATGGATAGGGAGAATTCAAAATTCCTTTTTAGAGTGGCTAAAAACAAGCTCCTCAAATGATAATAATGTCATTCTTGACAACCACTTTGATATCTCTAACTTCAATATAGAGGTTTATTCTCTAATCAACTCAGCAACCCCTTAACAGCTTCTAAAGCTAAAGATTTTTTTGATATGGTGGATTGTCTTCCTCAAGATCTGATTCAAAATGATTGTACAAAGATGAATGACAATCTTTCTCTTCCCCCTAGTCTTAAAGAGGTCTATAATACTCTCAAATCTTTGGCAAAATGAAAAAGCCCGGACCCTGATGGTTTATCAACTGAATTTTACTTACACTTCTAAGATGTTATTCAATATGATTTTATTAGAATGGTTCATGGCTTTTGGTTATCCAATCACCTTCACCCTGCCATCTCAGCTGGATTTCCCTGACTAGTACTTCCTACAAAGTATGTGCCAAAATTATTGCAAATCGAATTAAAGGGTATCTTCAAAATAATATTAGTGCATGTCAGTCTGCCTTTCTTTCAAACAGATATATCTTGGATAATTATATTGCTGCAGCTGAAGGCCTCCACTGGAACAAGCATACTAAGCAAGATTGTATCCTCTTGAAGCTTGATTTTTCCAAAGTTTTTGACACTGTCTGTTGGAGCTTTATAGATTATGCTCTAGACAGAATTGGTTGTTCAAAAAAAAAGTCATTCAATTGATTCATGGTTTAAACTCTCGATCACAATTAATTGTGTTAATTAATGGTTCTCCTGGGGCTTTCTTTCCATTGGCCACAGGGGTGAGACAAGGTTGCCCCTTAGCTCCTTATATTTTTATTGTTGTCACAGAGATCCTTATTAGAGTCATTAATCATCAGCATCAGATTGGGAACATCAAGGGAATGTGAGCAAACTATTTATATAGGCAGCAAGACATTGCCAGGCCTATACGTGCAAATTAAAGTAGTTGTATGAATATGACGAGGACACTATTGATACCCCTACAGAAAGACAGTACAAGTAATAAATATTACTTCTTGTTGAAATCATCCTCTATAAAATTCTTCAATATCATCCCCATCCTCTGGATTGACAACTTCCTGATCTTCAAAGTTTTTTAATCATCTCCTGTGGTCATGTTCAAATAACTGCAGAACTAATACCATTAATATTCTAGAAAACCGTTACAAAAGCACTTGAAATGATCCAAAACATCTAGTGAAACTAGCCGTATGCAACTAGCTAAACAGTTTGACTGCAGAAAACAAGCGAAAAGTAGGAATCTAACGAGCCCTATAAATATTTTTATGCGGGTTATTGTTGGAAGAAGGGTCTTGGACCTTTATCCACCCACTTTTGCCCTTAATAACCCACCTTCAACACTAAAATGTAGCTATAAATTGCGTAATCAAAGCAATTTTTGGGATTGTACTTATCTAGCTATTTGCTGCATCTACAGTTCTGAGGATGTCTTACATTGATGAGTGAGATGATGGGCCCATCTGTCGTATTGTCTAGAGCATCCAGAAACACCCATTGTCAAACAGGAATATAGAAGCATCTTTGATGAAATGCCTATATGAATACACTTCATGGATCAATACCTTTGACTTAAATAAGGCCTTAAGGAAGGGCTCCTTATGAGACAATTTTTTTTTTTTGGAACTAAACAAACTTTGGGGGCTCTTAGGATTTCGATTAAGAAAAAAAGGGAGGTGGGATTTAGGGAAAAAAATGGGGGGGCTTTAGGTTTAATACCATCTTTCACAACAGTCAACATAACCCTATAATATAAGATGGGTGCCTTTATCGTTTTCTATGCATGTTCAATTGAACCTCATTTAGTTGGTGGCACAATTTCATGTTTTCTAGGTTGTTTTCCTGCGGTGATGGAGACTATTGTGTTTGTTAGTTTTGGAGTTTGTAGCTATGCAAAACATTTTGGAAGGAGAAGCATTGTTACATGGGAGGTAATTACAAACGTCTTCCTTATGCTGCTGCCTTTTTAGGATAATGAATCTATTTGATTCAATTTTTACAGAGTTCCTAGATGTGGATCCTGTGACGTTCCAGAACAGTATACGCTCCCAGGACGTATATTGTACTGCCACGTCACGCGTACACGCCACCCCGATTGACGTGTACGCCAACGTAGAGCCAAGTGGGTAGCCCTAGGGGGCAACTTGCTAAGAACATGCATTAGTATTAATGTGCACATTTTCCAATGTACACATTAATGTGGGCACACATTTCCATGTGGCCACTTGATGCCAAGTGGGCCATACCCATAGGAGCAATTAATGTGCACATTTTCCAATGTACACATTCATTAATGTGCACACATTTCCATGTGAGCACATTTGGGTGCACACATTTCCATGTGGGCACATTTGGCCACCTAGCCCTTAAAGGCAAGTGGGCCCATTACCAATTATCCCACATGCCAAAAGGGGATAATTGGAAACCCTAGCCACCCCCTTGTCTATATAGGGTTGGAAACCCTAACTAACCTAATTTTCGATTTTAGGGCTTGAACTTGCTTTTGGTCGCCTCAACAAATTAAAACCGCATCCCGCACTCTGACCGGAGAATTGCAACCTTAGTTTCTCTAGATTCGAAGCTGCCCTCAACAGATGGTCGAAGCTCAGTCGAGGAGCCCCTCAAGGATCAGGTATTTGGCCAATTAGATAGTCTAAACCCTATTTTAGGCATTGAATCAAGAGGGTTTAGCCTATTAGATTGCCCATAGCAGCCTTCTAGAACTCTAGATAGCAGATTCTAACTAAAAGAACCTAACTCTATGATATAGATTAGATCTTGTTCTTTAGTTCTTCTGTGATGTATATGGATGATGTATCTCTGTGAACTCCTTGTATTGGGAAGGGGGTAGAGACCTAAAGCTTTGTAGTTGATGCTCCTAGAGTAGCCTCTCTAGCACACTGTAGATGCGGCCTGTGCACAAGAGCCACACCTGGTTGTGGGTGAAGGGGCCAGACGGGCTTATAAGGAGGTTCATGTTTCGATTCTTGAACGACCCCTCCGTGTGTGTAAAGACCGCCGGGGTCTTTGTGGACTAGGTCTAATGGCTTGTTACCTGCGTGTGGGCAAGGCATGGGCTCGACACTCGTGAGGTGGTGAATATGACCTTCCATTGAGTTCAAGTCGCATCACGGCAGTGGCCCTCTAGTCACCTTGAGTCAGCATTGTAGATCTCTCGGAGGGAGACATCCCTACCGCCCCATCGGAACCGGGAGATGTAACCCGTGATATAGCCCCTTGGCTATGCATCCGTGGCTCTGGTCGTACCAAAGTCCCAACACTTTTCAACCTACTCGCAAAGTGTGCACTGGGAGGGGCGGATGGAGTGGACAACCCTAGGCCATGTTCTCATGCCCAAATCCATTGCCATGAATTCTCGCCCGCAATGAACTCGAGACCCAAGCTTGTCACCCATCCCCGTGGTTCGAGCCTTGGGTAGGATTCCCTATGTGATGTGCCGATCTTCGTCTATGCAGAGATATGTGGAGGACCATCCTTCGTGATGGTCATATGATGTTGATGTATGTGCTACCGACATGTATGTTTACGCTTCGCAGCTAGGTAGGCCCCGAGGGAGGGGTGCAATGACCCTTCCACTCTTCCCACCGGAACCCGCCACGCGATTGTAAAGGTGTCATGTGGAGGGCCCTCAGATTAGCATGGAGCTGGTATGGGGATGAACTCCTGCTTGTATCACGGTGAGGGCACCGTGATGCAGTAGGGGACGCCACAAAGGGTATCGAGCTATGTTCTTGGAGACCAAGAGCAAAGCACCGCCATGTTCCCAGTAGCACTAACTTGATAGGATCCTCAAACCTCGAAAAATGAGAAAATTTTTTCTCATTTTTGTAGTTTATGCTAAGCTAGTAACAGTTAAAAAGAATAGAAACGTAAAAAGACTAAAATTGATGAGCCAACATCCAAAAAGTAGGGTGGTCTCACACGTCGGCCGAGATGATTTCTACATTTTAGAAACGTCAAGCGCAACGATCGAGACATTCAGCTTTGACACCAAAAAAAGTTGTAAATTACAGTAAAATATCTTGATAATTCTAAATTTAAGCTAAGAATTAGTAGATTTAGCATGTTACATGTTAATTTAATAGTGGGCCCCACCATGTCTCACACGTCGCGCCAGGACAGGTTTCTAGATTCTAGGAATCGGGCTGGGCGCAACGTGTGAGACCTTGCTTAATTAAGTGTTCTAGATGCCTTAGACAACCCAAAAAGGTAGTTTAAAAGTTGACCTAAAATTGGCCCTATAAATAGAACGGACCCTCCCATTTTTCCCCTGGCCCTTCCCGAGAACTTCGCCAGATTGTCAAGGCGATCTTTCGGGCGCCAGAGCTCCAATCGACGAACCAAAAATGATGGCCCGCATTAAAGCGCATCGCATGAAGCCTAGCCAAGCGATCCTCCACGCCAGCGGCCCGCCTTTTCATAGGATTCTTCGGGAACGCTTTCTCCACGCCGACGGATCTTCGCCGAAATGAGGAATCGTGGTCGGACAGAGCCACCATACAGAGATCTTGGAGGACGATCGCCGACGTCATGAGCGAGATCCTCAATGAAATTGAACGGGCAGGAGGCGTAGCGGGCAAAGCGCCAGGAGCAACACCGGGGACGCCAACCCAGGGGAGGAGCAGAGGGAACAGTGAACCCACCCATAGGCCAAGAACAACCCCAGATGAGATCCACCCGCAGGAGGAGTGTGTAGGAGAGGAGCAGTCACGGAACTCACCCCCGAGGAAGAGGCCGACCTAGCACGCCGGGGCCCACAAGTACGAAGTCAAAGAGCCACGGGAGCAGATCAAAGGATCAGAAGACGCCGCATGGGACCCAAGAAGAGGAGGGCCAAGGCCATCAAGGCAGGGGTGCAAGAGGAAGCCGGTGAAGGTTGGGAAGAGAGCCGAAGGTCCGGTCATCAACGAGCCGCCGGGAGGGGAGACCCCGCCACCACCGACGACATTCGACCAAGACTACGCGTCGGGCGCAGACGGGCAAGCTCTTCAAAGCCCCGGCCAGAGAGGAAGAGGTACACGAAAGCGCACGCCCAAGAGCAGAGGAGGCCGGGCAGGTGGCTAAGCCCCCACCATTTCCCGACGGGATAGGGTCAAGGCCCCACGGCCGCAGGGAAGCTTCTATGTGATAGACCCTTAAAGGTCTATGAGAAGAGAATGAGGGAGCACAACGATATATGGCTAAGTGGGAGGCCTACAACACCTATTACCAGGAGCACCGGGTGAGAACGATTGAAGGAGGGCACCGACTAAGAGCCGACACTAAAGCCCCTCCACCAAAACCCAAGGCCCCACGAAAGCACCCGGGAAGAAAGCGAGCAAGAAGAAACAGAGGAAGACGGGGCACTCAAGGAGATCCGCCACTTCTTAAAAAGTTACTGGACTCGATTCCCAAGGCGCCGTTCCGGGTCCGCGAAGTCATTCAAGAATACAACACGGACATGCGCTGCGATGCATTTAGATGTTGTGTTTGCAAGAGGCGGCGAAGCCCACTTGGTGAAACATTTTGAAGATTCAACGGCCGCGCACAAAGGCACGCGAAGAGGGTTACCCTCATGAGGCAGGATATGTATCTTGCCGGACACATCAAGGAGAACGCCTTGAACCTTGTAAATGATCAGAAAATTTTGTTAATATAAAGAAAATTTTGCGTAAATAAAGTGTCCAAACCAGTTTAGATAGGTCAAGATATCGATCCCTAGCCTTCGTTTTAATTAAATTGGAGTTTGGAGCAAAACTGAGACGATGTCTCACACGTCGCGCCAGGACAGGTTTCTACATTTTAGAAATCGGGCTGGGCGCAACGTGTGAGACCATGCCCAAAAATGCCCAAAACAGCTCCAAATCGACCAAGTAAGGGGTCAATTCTGCCTAACTCGATGAGTTTAGTAGAATTACAGCCTTAGATCACCTAAATTGAGTAATCCTAGCCCAATTAGGACCCATGTCTCACACGTCGCGCCAGGAGAGATTTCTACATTTTAGAAATCGTGCTGGGCGCAACGTATGAGACCCCGTACCATGTCATCACCAAATGATCTCCAAATTGCACAATAGGTTCAGTAGCTTTCCTTAGCATGCTCAAACTCTAGAAATAGTCTTCAAACTTGCAATTGCATCCCTTAATAGATCAGAATCACCTAATCTCAGTAAAATCTAGGTCATCCAAAAATTAGGGTTTTCCCCTTTCTATAAATAAGTCCCCCATTTCTCAAGTGGCACCCTGCAAATCCGCTCCCCACTGCTTAGGCGATCTTTCAGCTCCCTGAGGGGCTTCTGCATCCGTTTGATACTCCCTTCCTTGCTAGATCAATGGCTACTGCTGATTTCATGGTACAGCCAAAGGCCCATAAAGCATCGGGTGCGGATGTCAATGACATCTTCCAAGTCTTTGTGAAAGAAATCGACATCCGTCGGCCTGAACGCAACCCCAAAGATATAGGCAGGTGCTAGCAGAATTTCAGGCTAGGGTAGGACCCTCCCTTGTTCAAGTCCCCCTTGCATAGGATATTTTCTTTCCCCGCCCATCCCTTCAAGCGGCCTTTGGCGATGTCCCCAACATCGCCAAGTACTTTGACTAATAAGGCGCAGAGGCTACCTGATTACATGGTCCCGATACCAACAGGACCAAGTACTTCTCGCATACCCAGCCTCTAGCCATCTTCTTATCCCACCGCCCGAGAACCCGATGGGGGCAACCTCTATCCCTCCGATGGAGGTAGACCCCATAGCTGAGCAGCGAGTATGAAGGGCAAATGTCACGTAAAGATCAACAAGAACAAGAAGCAAGAGAGGATGAAGAAGAGTCGGACGACGAAGGATACACTGAGCTCGACTCGGACGAAGAACGGGGCCAAGGAGAGGGGTGAGCTGATCAACTTCGAAAGCGTAGCCAGGCATCAGAGTTGCTCCCCACTTGGGCCAGGCATCACAAGCCTAGCCCCTATCATCATCGACTGAGAGGAGTATCTACCTCAGCACATCCGTAACTCCCCAATGTAGGGAGAGGGAGCTCAAAGTTGGACCTAACTGCTCCACCCACCAAGTAGATCAGGCTCGGACGACTTCATCGTCCGGGAGCATCAGACTTCCCGGCCCAAGTGAGGGAGTCCGACACCCTACGTGGGAGATGACCTCCCGACATCCGTGCCTACAAAGCACATCGTGCAATTGATGGAAGAGCGGGGAGCTGCCAACAGAGGAGGAGTTCCTCGCCCTCCAAGAGCGTGATGGGAACCGCGGGAAGACCACGAGTATCCTAATGCCGGGTCCTTCAATATCACCCTTGCCAAAAGGAGAAGGAATCGACCCGTGAGGCTCGACCGCACAATTGAAGACTACAGGAGCTCAATCAAGTAGAGGTCGAATTCAGTACGCCGGGCGCACGTAACCGAGGCCAAACAAGTTTTGAGAAGCTTCGGGCGACACACAATGACAGTCGCCAGTACTACTTACCATCGCCGATGGATGGGGAGAATAGCGGTAATTCACCGCAGTTCAGTCCCAGAGGCTAAGAAGAAGGAGTGTTTATGCTGATTGCACTCGGGCTTCTCGGCAGCATGCTCGAATAGCAAAGAATGTCGACTATGCCGTTTTAGTCAAGAGGGCAATGGCACTTGACCTCTTCGACTTCGCCATCCCCCACCGACGCCGTGGGAGATTAATGGATCGCGCCCTTACATCCTAACCCTTGGGGTAGAAGACCTGGTGAGAGCCATCCAAGGAGGCTCGCCAAAGAAGCATCATCGGGAACTTGGGTCACCTTAGGGACGCCCAAGTTAAGAAGTTTCTTGAAGACAACCCGTCTTACCGGGCGATTTCAAGACTAGTTAGACTCTTGATCCCTGAGACTTTTTGTACCTAAAATATTATATGATATATAAATACAATTCTTTGCACTTTAAATGATTTATTGATGTGTGTTGCCCCACAATTATACCAACAAACATAAACAATGCAAGAGAACAAATGGAACTAACCATATAGCCATTAATCACTTGTGGATGCAGCTAGAGGGCTAAAGCCAGGGAACGCGACAAACCGCGAGACCTTATAGAAGAGCAAACCCCGCTGCGGACCACCCCGCAAGGAACCTATTTGAAGATAGGGGAACCCATGACCCCAGAAAGGTGAGATAGCCTGTGATAAGGACGGATCGAGGAGCGGATAAAGGCATTGTCAGGTGCAAGCTGTGAGTAGGTTCGGTGGGCAATGCTCGGTTGCGCAAGCATCAGCTCGGAGGGAAGGAAGGGACAAGAAGAGGAGCAAGAGAAGGAGATCCCCAACCGAATCTTCCCGACTCAAGTTCGCACTGTTTCCACTCGAGGAAGAGGAAGAGCGTGCTCGGGAACCAACAAGAGGGAAGGCAGAGGAACACCCCGCAGGGGACGACAAAGAGATACCGGGGCCTCCGACCAATGTAAGAAGGTAGATTCCGTGACGGGCAATGTATGGAAGGCCCGGAATCGAACATTCTCGGGGAGAACAGTGGTCGCTTGGAGCCAGAAGAGGCATGGCTGGACTAAATGAGCGAAAGTACTGAAATGCTTATGGTATGAAGGATAAGGACAAAGGCAGAGTTGCAACAGCCAACTTGAAAGGAGCCGCCGGATTTGGTGGAAGGGGTATGCAAAGGCACACGGCTTAAGCAGGGGATGCTTGTAAGTTCGAAAGTTTGCTAAAGCCTTCAAAGCCATTACGCTCCAAGGGAACATAAGTCCAAAGATGATGCAAAATAGCTTACACTGAGGTTGCAAGCAAGGCAACAAATCAGGGCCAGAAATATACAGAGGAATTCATGAGGCTAAGGTCAGATATGTGTGCGAAGTTGGGAGAGAAGCATGCAAAGAGAAAGCTATATCGAGGGGGCTGAATGAGGAGATCCATAAGTTTGTGAGAGCAATAAATCCTAGGACGGTATCAAAAGCGTAATCCAAGGCTATAAGCTTGCAGGGTCAGGACCTCGTAATAGCGGGCACAAGCGGCCAAAGATTCTCAGGAGAAAGGCAAGGCGACAGGGAAGCTATAGCCCTAGGGCAGCCACCCCAGTCCGGCTAGAACACAATATGGTGGGAACCAGGGGAAGCAAAGTATATAGGAGAAGAAGCAGTGTCCTTCAAGGACAAGGTGAGAGGTCAAACTACTCCAAAGCAAAGGCAATCCTTTTTGCAAGCAATGCCCAAGGAAAAGAGAGGGGAGTGCATAGAAAAGCAGCTGTGCTTCGTGTGCTTCCAGGGGGCCTGGAGACAGCAAACCGCCCCTACGCCATGAGTGCAGCTCTCTAGCGGAGTTGGGAGATTGGGAAGCCTGCCGGACGGACGGCGGCGAAGAAGCCCGCGACTATATTCGTGGTGAGTGTCATATCTTTGCCGCACAATAGATCAGAGCAAGCAAGAGAGCCAAGATAAGGTAATTTCCCAAGAGGGAAGGCTAAAGCTAAGTCATTCATAGTCTTGATAGACTCAGAAGTAGCCATAACTTTGCATCCCCTGAATGGTTCGGGATGTTGAAGTTGAAGCCGCTAAAGTCAAAGCCAAGACCCGTTGTTCTAGCAAGTGGTGCAAAGAAGGCGCACGCATGGGCAAGAGAATTAACTTCGACATCGACTTGCCGTGGGGATTAATATCCGATGGGAGCGGTAATGGGCATTGGAAAGTATGACTTGATCATAGGAATGGAGTACCTTGGGCAGGGCCATTATCAAATGGAAAGTTTTTAAGGTGACCTTCCCAACGCCCGACGGCAAGATCATTGAGATAATGTAACGAAGTTGTTCCCATCATGCGGTGCATGTCTTCTAAACGGTGCTCAAGTGCATCAAGAGTGAGCAAGTGGCATACATCTTCAAGCTTGAGATTAGTGAGCCGAAATCGAAGGAAGGAAGCAAGGAAGACAACGCGCCAAAGAAGTTGCCGGGCAAGTATCTCAGCCTAATCACGGAGTTCCATGATCTCTTTCCGTGATGAGATCAAGCAGCTCCCTCCTTATAGGGGAGTCGAAAAGCAGATAGCACTCGAACCAGAACAAAGCCAACAAGCAAGGCTCCATATAGAATGACAACACAGAGTTGCCTGAGCTGAAGAAGCGATTCAGTGTGAGCTGCCGACCTAGGTTTCATTAGACCTAGTGTCTCGCCGCTTGGAGCCCATTCTTTTTGTCAAGAAGAAGGATGGATCTTTGAGAATGTGCATAGACTATAGACAGCTTGAATAAGCACACCATTAAGAACAAGTATGCGCTTCCAAGATCGGGACGACTTGATGGATCAGCTCCAAGGTGCAAAGATCTTCTCCAAAATCGACTTAAGGTCGAGGATATCATCGGATCGATAAAGGAAGAAGATATCCATAAGACCGCCTTAGAACGCGGGGTATGGGCATTATGAGTTCACAAGAATGCCTTTCGCTTATCAAATGCCTTAACGCTCATGAGGCTCATGAACGATATCTTCGTGGGAGTTCCCCGACACCTTTGTGATTGTTTTCTTTGACGACATTTTGGTGTATAGCAGATCCCTTGAAGAGCACGTACAACACTTGAGAAGAGTGCTAGAGAAGTTGAAGAGGCACCAGTTGTACGCCAAGTTGTCGAAGTGCCACTTCGCAACAGAAAAGGTGGAGTATCTAGGTCATGTGATCTCAGCAGAAGGCATCTCAACAGACCCCGCCAAGATTGAGGCCGCCATTCAAAGGGGCACCAAGAATGTGCATGAAGTCGGTTTCCTCGCCTAGCTAGTGGTACTACAGAAGTTAAGTAAGGAACTTTGCTAAGATAGCAGCCCCAAGTAATGCACCCGACGAGGGCAGAGAAGGTGAAAGATTGGGTAGAGCATTGGCACAAGAAAGCCCAAAAGGGGTTTGAATTGTTGAAGGAAGCTTTAACAACAGCCCCAGTCTTAACCCTGCCGGACCCGGAGAAAGATAAGCTGGTAGCAACAGATGCGAGTAAGATAGCTACAAAAAAGGCTTATGCAAGAAGAGCGGTGGTAGCATATGATTCCAGGAAGATGAACGACGCCGAGACGCGCTACCCAACGCACGATCAAGAGTTGCTTGCGGTTGTCAGGGCATTAAGAATATGGAGGCATTACCTCTTGGGAAGGAAGTTCCAATTGGATACCGACCATCAGAGCCTCCAATATGTATTCACGCAACCACACCTTAACTGGAGGCAGCCGGAGATGGATGGAGTTCCTCAAGAATATGACTTTCATATAGTCTACAAGCCGGGAAGCTCAATGTGGTAGCAGGAGCGCTTTCAAGGCATCCCCCGACAACTAGAGTGCATTGTAATGCAATTTCGACGCCTCCAACGACTTTGGTAAAAGGATTGAAGAGTCTTTGCCAACGGATGTGGATTTCAGTGGAAGTATGGGCAAGCCTTCAAGGAGGCCAGAACAGATAAAGAGGGGAGGCCTTCAAGCATTATAAGAAGGAAGGCAACCCGTTATACCATAAGAACAAGTTGTGCGCATTCAATCATCAGGTGTAAGGAAGTTGATCCTCCATGACACGACAACAGCCCAATAGCTGGCCATGCGGGATTCATGAAAACATATTTCAAAGCGCGCAAAGCAGCTATTATTGGCCGTGAATGAAGAAGCAAATAGCTCGCTACATCAAGGAATGTCACTATGCCACCGCACGGGCGAGCGACCAATTCCGGGGCATTAGAGCCATTAGCGGTGCCAAACGCTAAGTGGGAGGTAATCAGCATGGATTTCATCACGTGACTCCCAAGGACGCTGAGAGGCAAGGATGCCTTAATGGTAGTGGTCGACAAGTTGTCGAAGATGGCACATTTTGTGCCTTGCGTAAACCACAGATCTGACCATGGATACAAAGAAAGCTCTTCACCAAAGAGATCTTCAGGCTTCATGGCATGCCAAGGGAGATCATCTCCATTGGGGATCCAAGTTCATGAGTGCCTTTGGCAAGACCTTTATGACGATCCGCACGGCTATCCATGAGCCCAAGATATCATCCTCAGACGGAGCGGACCAACAGATTTTAGAGGACATGCTACTTAAACTATGTCCGAATAAGCAAAGTATGTGGGAAGAACTTATTCACTTGGTGGAGTTTGCATACAATAGCACCAAGCAGGAATCTTCCCAAATGTCGCCGTTTATGATCAATTACGGCTATCGCTGCCTAACTCCGCATTAATTTGGCACAACCCCGTGTCGAAAGTGGAAGTTTCAGTAGCAGCAGATGTTGGCCGATATATGCAGCAAGCCTTGTAGAGGAAGTTCGTGGCTATCCGCTAGCAGCAAGAAGTCATCAAAAGAGCATCGCCGACAAGCTAATCGAACAAAGAAGAGAGTTCAAAGTTGGAGATGATGTTTGGCTCAAGATTAAGGTGAAGCAGCCGGCTCGGGATCGGGCAATTGCAAGAAGCTTGCTCCAAGGTGGGCTGGACCTTTCGAATAGTCGAGAAACTAGGCAATCAAGCCTACAAGCTAGACTTGCCAAAGACACCTAAAGATTCATAAGGTCTTCCACGTGAGTTTTGTGAAGAGGCATACCCCAAATCCGCACGGTCTTGATTCGCCAACGCCTGTTGGAAATGACGGAGGAACACCTGGAAATAGTTCCTCGAATTGATTCTTGATAAAGCTTTCAAGAAAACGAGGAGATCAGAATTCCTCAAGATTTGGTCAAGTGGAAACACTTACCGGTGGAAGACGCCACGCGGGTACTTAAGAAAGATTTAGTAAAGCGCACTCCACGGTTCATGGAGCAATGGGGACGGCAAGGTCATCTCCCAAGAAATCGCTCGTGCATGTCGATTTGTGTAGGTTAATGCTTGTATAGTTAAGATTAATCCACGATGCCACCCCACGCTTAGTATGGGTCGCATGCGTTGTCACCGATGATGGGACCACTACGGTGATCTCTAGGGCGTGGTGTAATGTCAATGTAGGCATGACCGCGTTCCGCTTTGGGCGAAAGTGGAAGGTAGATTAGAAAGTCTACTGGCCCCACTGAAGTAGACCACCTCGAGAAAAGGAGGTCATTGAGGAATGCATTCATAGGAAAAGCACCTTTAGCCCCATATATGCTTTGATAGGAGGAATCTATCCTTCGCGCCCCCCACGCGAGAAGGATATCCTCCACGCTGGGCAACTAGAGGTCTAGGCATGAGCGCATATAGGCATGTAGGTTGCCTCCGCCGCCATAATGGAAGATTCACCCTCTTCCTATGGGAGATTAGCCATGCATCCATGTAGATAGGTGGGTGGTCACCATATAACCAAAAATTTTAATTAATAATTAAATGGTACTAACGTAGTGTCGAATCAGCAGGCCGAGAGCGCTCCGGAGGGCAAGGAGGTCGAAGTTTTTAAGACTTGCAACACAAATTTTGTTGGAATGTGTTGCAAGGAATCAAGGGTACCTCGAACGTAATTTTAAATTTTGATAAACTTAATAGTAATGTTAAGGGAATGTTGGAATAATCTGTTAGTAATGTTGTGAATTGATAAGTTATTTTATAATATAATAATGTGATAAAAGTATTACCTTAAGGTAATCGTAATAAATGTGTAAGTATTTTAGTAGTATATTATGCATCGTTGATTGCAAAAGTTAGGAAGATTCCAAGGTGGGAGAACCACCATGCCGCTGGACAAACATCATTTCAAGGTGGGGAGAATGTGACGCCCGCAACGCGATACGCCCCCGGGACGATATTTATCGCCACGCCACGCCGCATTAACCCCACCCATTGACGTGTATGCCAACGTAGAGCCAAGTGGGTAGCCCTAGGGGGCAACTTGCTAAGAACATGCATTAGTATTAATGTGCACATTTTCCAATGTACACATTAATGTGGGCACACATTTCCATGTGGCCACTTGATGCCAAGTGGGCCATACCCATAGGAGCAATTAATGTGCACATTTTCCAATGTACACATTCATTAATGTGCACACATTTCCATGTGAGCACATTTGGGTGCACACATTTCCATGTGGGCACATTTGGCCACCTAGCCCTTAAAGGCAAGTGGGCCCATTACCAATTATCCCACATGCCAAAAGGGGATAATTGGAAACCCTAGCCACCCCCTTGTCTATATAGGGTTGGAAACCCTAACTAACCTAATTTTCGATTTTAGGGCTTCATCCTCGCTTTTGGCCGCCTCACAAACTAAAACCGCATCCTGCATCTCGACCGGGAGAATTGCAACCTTAGTTTCTCTAGATTCGAGCTGCCTCGCCAGGATGGTCGAGCTCAGTCAGGAGGAGCCCCTCAGGATCAGGTATTTGGCCAATTAGATAGTCTAAAACCCTATTTTAGGCATTGAATCAAGAGGGTTTAGCCTATTAGATTGCCCATAGCAGCCTTCTAGAACTCTAGATAAGGTGATTCTAACTAAAGAACCTAACTCTATGATATAGATTAGATCTTGTTCTTTAGTTCTTCCGTGGATGTATATGGATGATGTATCTCTGTGAACTCCTTGTATTGGGAAGGGGGTAGAGACCTAAAGCTTTGTAGTTGATGCTCCTAGAGTAGCCTCTCTAGCACATCGTAGATGCGCTACCGGCACAAGAGCCACACCGGTTGTGGGTGAAGGGGCCGACCGGGCTTATAAGGAGGTTCATGTTCGATTCTTGAACGACCCCTCGGGTGTGTAAAGACCGCCGGGGTCACCGTGACTAGGTCTAATGGCTTTGCCACAAGCGTGTGGGCAAGGCATGGGCTCGACACTCGTGAGGTGGTGAATATGACCTTCCATTGAGTTCAAGTCAATACGGGCAAAGGGCCCTCTAGTCACCTTGAGTCAAGATTGTAGATCTCTCGGAGGGAGACATCCCTACCGCCCCATCGAATCGGGAGATGTAACCCGTGATATAGCCCCCTTGGCTATGCATCCCGGCGGGCTACAATGTGTCCCAACACTTTTCAACCTACTCGCAAAGTGTGCACAGGAGGGGCGGATGGAGTGGACAACCCTAGGCCATGTTCTCATGCCGCCCAAATCCATTGCCATGAATTCTCGGCCGCAATGAACTCGAGACCCAAGCTTGTCAGCCCATCCCGTGGTAATGCGAGCCTTGGGTAGGATTCCCTATGTGATGTGCCGATCTTCGCCTATGCAGATATGTGGAGGACCATCCTTCGCGGATGGTCATATGATGTTGATGTATGTGCTAATCGACATGTATGTTTACGCTCGCGCAGCCTAGGTAGGCCCCGAGGGAGACGGGGCAATGACCCTTCCACTCTTCCCACCGGAACCCGCCACGGTTGCAAAGGTCATGTGGAGGGCCCCAGATTAGCATGGAGCTGGTATGGGGGATGAACTCCTGTTTGTATACGGTGAGGGCACCGTATGCGAGTAGGGGACGTCACAGATCCCGCATTTAATTTTTATTTTGGGATAGAATTATGGTTGTGGATATCTATTTGTCATCCTACATTTCTAGCTGGACCCATTCTATGAATCTGCTTGTAATTGGGTTCTAGAATATGCTGCATTTTAAAGAGTGAACAGATATATGGATCCTTTAATTGCAATATCTGCATATTTGACTCTTTGATTAAATAAAGTCTGACGTCCTTCAACAAAAAAAAAATTCCCTCTAGTCTTGTCACTAACTAAGCATCATTCACTTGGCCGCCTTTCTATACATGGCGACTTTCCAAATCTTTTGCCATTGGTAGAGCTATCAACTCTTTCCGCGTGGCTAAATTATTTGTATTTTCTTTGAATGTCTCTAGTGACTCCAAGCAATACTTCTGTCACCTTCGCTTTAGAGCGTATAAGCAAGTGGGATAAATGGAATGGAAGCTTTGTTTCTAATAGAAACTATAATAGGCCTTGTCCTTGGTCATCACAATACCTGAAATATTCAATAATTTAGATACAACAACAACAACAACAACAACAACAACAACAACAACAACAACAACAACAACAACAACAACAACAACAACAACAACAACAACAACAACAACAACAACAACAAAGTTTATTAACGTCATGGGAGCCCGTAGGCTATGGAACAAAAACCATATCCAGTACATTCAGAATATATTGTAAGAGAAACATTACTCAAAACATTAGTGATTCTCGGAGATAATTCTCGGAGAAAGTCACCGGTTTCTTGTTTTTTCTGATCCAAGTATCTCAGGGTGTTGCACATCGATTGGATTTCCAAGGGGTACGAACCACTGTCATATAGCAGAAGCTCATATGGGACTGCCCTTTTTATCTTCCAAGCCATATGTAGCCACGTTTTCTGTATTGTCTCGATCTCTTGCGTTTTAGATCTACATAGCGATGGTCCCCAAAGAACAACAAAGAAAAAGGATGGCAGCAGCTTCGTCTCGAACTCCATTATCACGATTTTTGCAGTAAGCTGAAAGCCAGGGCTGCGGATTTTGGTTCCAGCTCCATATCCTGCAATAGAATAGGTTTATTTAAAATAGAATAGAATAGAATAGGTTTATTTAAAAGCCAGATGGTTATGTTCAGGCAGCAACCAAAACATTTAATAGGATTATTTTTTCTTTAGACTCTGGCTATGGTTTATTCCAGTCAACCAACACCCCAAACACAGCACCAAACGATGCCCTAGGGTTCTATAATTCCAATCTGCAAGATTAAGCTGTGGTCTACACAATGCTTTCTTAAGATCTGTTATGAAATATTTTTGGTGTAGTTTTTTATGGTCATGCATAATCGATTTAGGTCATGGATCATCTACGATTAGAATAGTAGATGCCTGTGGCCAGTGTCTGCCTTTAGAAGTGTAGAGATATTTTGGATCCGGTTCTGGTGTCGGATATCTTGAGGTGGCTATAACAGGCATCAACGCTGTGGCTTGGTGTTGAAACATCTGATGGTTGAAGCATTCATTGAGCTACAGGCCGTGTTTATATTGAATGATTATTTTGGATGCCCATACAAGAAGTGCAAAGGTCAAGATCAAAAGCAAAAAATAGAGTTGTGCATTAGGGATTTTTTGAGATCATAAAAGGGCCTTCTAAGAACTGATGACTAAGCTATATGAACTATCAATCGTAAAATGCAAGTTAGTAAACAGCTTATAACTAACTATCGAATCACATTTTCTTATAGTGTTGATAGAAAGTCCAAATGAGCTTTTGTTTGGTGCAATAGATAGATCTCATTGAGATCTTTCCAACCTTAGGTGGTTTGCATATCTTTTAGCCCCACAGAATAGTAAAAAATCATAAAAACCATATTTTTTGGAATTTTGACAATCATAAGTGGTTACAATATGTGCAAAGAACCTAAGGTTGGAAAGATCTCAACGAGATCTATGTATTGCACTAAACGAGAGCTCATTTGGACTTTTCTATCAACAGTTATGCTAGAAAATGTGATCCGGTAAGTTAGTTATAACAGTTTTGCTGACTGGACCCGTCAGGCTCTGATTTCTGATTGGTAGTTCATTTATCTTCATTTGGCTTAGTTGGCATGTTTTGAAGGCCCTTTTTTAATCTAAAAAAAACCCTAATGGGAGCTGCTAATCTCAGGTTAGAAGAATGGTGTTTTCAATATGGAAAAACTATTGTACTGGCTAAGGTAATGGGTTTTGCATGGAAATATTAAATGCAGATCTTCATCATTTTTTATGTAATAGCTTAGTGAGATAAATGGGATGAGATAGTTGCATGCACATATGCTTGCGCACTGTTCTGCTACCTTGAATGAAATAAATGGGCTGAGATGTTTACATGCACAGATGCTTGCGCAATATTCTGCTACCTTGATTGTGTAGTAGACTTCACAAGAAGTAACTTGATTAATTTTAATGGAGGAACTTGATGAGGATTGAATTTTTTTTAATAAGGCTTGCTGCTCCTGTTTATGTTATGTGTAGAAGGCAAGTAATTAAGGTCTCATACTTATTGCTTCAGACTTCTACATGTTCTTATCTAAACATATATAAACATAGAGATTCGCCATAACTGTCGTTGTCGGTTCTCTCCGGAAATAACCTGGGCGGGTGAGCAGGTAAATCTTTGCTGCCACCTCTTGCACATCAATATTATCAGACTCATCTTCGTCCTAATCCTTCATCAAATGTCTTGCAAGTGCTAGAATGTTTCTGGCATAAATTTATACATATGTAGATAATCACCTAGCTCATTTAATCCAGATCCAATTTTTTGCTCCATAACAGAGTTTATATGGTCTAACATTTCTTTTTATATCTCTACCATGTCTAACAGATATTTAACCTGTTATAACATAATGCACCAATATTGGGAAATAAGTTCCATCCATGGATGGACTATCTGAGCTATAGCCTGCGAAAGTTTTGAAAACATTGCTTAGATACATCTGTTTTTGAAACTACTGTTTTTAAAAGGTGTATATGTTTGACTTCCTTTCTATCAGTCTTTGATACAGAAATCATGTGGCAATTATTATTCCTTAACTGCATTTATGGGAGAGGACATGTTTAGTTCAGATTTTAGATGAACAGCTTCGTCTCAAACTTGGCTACATGTCAATCGTCCATTGCTCGCATAGCTTTGTTACCTCTAACCATTCTGTGAAGGTCAACATTTCTATGGCTGATAACTATATTCCTAATTATGTGACCAAGTTAGCATTAGTACGAAGGTATAATTGTTGTGCCTTATTGCCCATGTTTTAGAGAGGCTTTGTGATTTATCTATTCTTTTGCTAAGGTCTCCAGATTATGCAAGAAAAGGTAAGTTCGCTTGGGGCAATCACAACTTATCAAATAGATTGCAAGAAATCAAATAGAGAGCAAGAAGATGTTGAAGCAATGATTGATTTTGTCATCAGGAGGGAGGTACAAAGGGATGGGATGCCCCATTTCCTTCATTTCACTTCATATAACATGTTTTGGAAACTTTGAATTGTATTTTGTATTACTAAAAGGAAGCACCATGATTAATGACATCTCTAGATGGTGCAAGAATTGTTGGGCATCTTAGCAAGAACTAACCTTTCTACTTATGTTATAACAGAATGTTGGAATATGAATATTGGCTGGTGATGGCACAAGTGCCTCCCACAACATGCATGTGCTAAAAAACCCAAACTATAGTCCATAATTTTCCCATTAGCATGTAACTGAGCATTCCTTTACTGAGTAAAGTTCTCCATTACTTACCATTACAACTTTGCTGCCCTTCTTTGGACCATGTTTAAAAGTGGTCTTATTAGACCCATCGCTCATACCAACAGGTTAAAATCATGCAGAACATGATATTCATGTGTATTTTGATGTATGAAAAATTATCAGTATCTTTTGCATGCAAACATTATGTATAATATCGCCTTCAATAATTCTAGGCGTATTAATTATTGTAGAAATGTCTTTTTATATTATAAACTTATTCAGTAAGTATGCATGTCAAGCATAAAACATATGAACGGCTGAGATTTTTCTTTTGCCAGCTCAACGGCCGAGATTCGCCCTCCTTCTTCGAATCCTAGCCCATCCATGATCCATCCTCTGTCCTTTCTTCATGTTTGCTTAAGCAGACCACGATCCTCTAACCAGATCCAATGGTTTTGCAGAAGCTCCGTATAATTCTTTGATCTCTTACTCTGTCTTTTTTATGACTATTGCATGTCTAACATATGTTACCTCCATCTTGCATTGTTGCTCCTGAAACACTGACAAAGCTCTGAGGTGTTGCTCTAGGACTCGCTTGAAGGAAAGCATGAAGTTGTGATTGTGGAAGTTGTTGTTCCACTAAAAAATTCGGTAGTATATTATAATGCAATGTCTCGACAGCACATGCACCACGTAATGCCACCACAAGCTCAGGAAACAAAAAGAAGAGGTAAAAGCCAAAGATATATGCCCCAACCTTTCTGCATCAGTCCTGCGCATGTTAATCAACTAGCCGGTCTGTTGCTCTAGTGTGGGGAGCTAGAATGCCAGATTACCTTGCCAGCATCCTGGCGTACGCTTCTGCATGTTCATAATCCGGGCGCAGCCGAGGCACGCAAAGAGCTGCAGCACAGGGGGTTTGAACAGTCTTTCATGCCTGCTGCAGATAAAGTGGTAGGAGGTTGGAGTCGACCTCCTCATCCCTACTGTATGTCCCTACCTGGAAATGATTGACTACATGCATATCCTTCTCCGCCACCAAAACATAGTCCACCACACTAGACCCGCCCCCTGGTTCTCCTGTATGCAAGTGCACCTATGGGAGGAAGGCCACTGTGCCAGTCCATTGCAAATTACCAAGTCGAAGATACCACAGAGCAAGAGCAATTACCTACCATAACGCGTGACTTGGTTGTCATCTGATGCCCGTGGCAAAGCCGTCTCTGCGGGGCGTAGCTGTAACACATCGTCAGCCAAGGGATCAGACTTCATGGGCTGCTCCAACCCTGTTCGTGCATTGGAGTCTCCGGAGTATGACAGTGCCCAGCTGGCTATGCTGCTATATGTCATCATATATATGATGCTCCCCGGCTCTATACGATGCTCCCATCATATAAATACGGAGATCCCCCTTCGACGGTGATCACATCACCGTGGGCCACCTGGGATGGTCAAATGCCCGGGCGAAGGACACGGAGGTGTGATTCGTTCCAAGCCTTCTATGGGAATCCTGAATCACGGAAGCATAAATACAAGTTAGCATCTGACACACAATACATCAAATAACATGCCACCGCGAAGGGTGGCCCCATCCATCAACAATAATGATAATACTTCATCAATAACACAACATAAGCAATGCATCCCTTTAAGGCTCTACCCTGGGCTCAGACTCAAGGGAACAATTGACGGTCAAGAACATGGAATATGGAATATGCAGACATGACTAAAGGACTTAAACACTCATCTCCGACTCCTATTCATGGCTTTTCTTATTCTTCAAAATTGCTCAGCTTATTCTTCAGAATTGCTTTGTATGTGTATCAATTATTTGAGCCATTGACGGTGTTTTTCTTTAGCTTGCCCTACTTCGGTATTTGCAGACATAGTTGGTCTTGATGCTTTCATTTTGTTATAGGAAAGATCCAGCCATTTTATTATATATCCCTGGCAGAGGCTCTGATCAAGTCAGTTATGTCCACTAAGACTATAGAGAATTTGATCAGGTCAGCTATGTCTTTCGCATCTTTTCTACTATTTTCACTTGACAATCGCTATGTCATTGAATCACCATTGCCTGCACAAAGCAAGAGCATGCAGATCAGACCTTTCAGTCTATTCTTAAGTTGGTCTATATTCTGGCTACATGTGTAGATTTGAATAGCTTGCATGACATTTTTGAGACATGATGGATGCATTTCTTGCATGTATTAGTTCATCTTCTTATTATTCTCATTAAGCTTGAATTAAGGTGTGATAGTTTAAAACATGCTCGAAAGGATATGCTGGTATAGTCGCATCAAGAAAAAAGTTAGGAGGAACCCAATGACAATAGTGGTAGCTTGGTTAGAGTTCGTTAAACTATGTAGCTCTAACGAGAAGAAAATCTCATTTATGTGAGAAAAGATGGTTAGCTATAGAGAAAGATGAACACTTATTAAGATTCCCTCTGGATACCGATTTCAACTTAGTTGAGGACCTTAGAGACAACAAACCAGGGATAAACTATTATAGTATTAATGTGCACAAGGCAGATGAGGGCGAGACAGGTGAGGGCTCTACCAATGTCCCTTATGTGATGGCATGGAACATAATTTCTTAGGCTTGAAGGGGCATTAACCAAACTGTAAACTCACTTCTCGCTTTATTTGTGTACAGGAACAGAAAATTGTCTCTCAATGAAGGGAATAACACCACTAATGGGATCCACTTTTGGAACCCAACTAAAATTCTTTACTCTAGGCTGGTGCACTTATTCTGGCAGTCATAGATAACAAAGTATAATACAACACATTGTTGCAGTTCTAGATAGATTCCAGATTTTGGAAAGATATGGTACTGTCCCAAGTTAGAATTGTAATATTTGATAGAGACCTAAAACATAAAGATGCTTTGTAAAGAAATGAGGAACATCGCTCATGTCATTCTAGAAACGTAGATCAAAATTAGCATTTGGTGGTTACATTGTTGTACATAATTTTCAGTTTTGCGACAGCTACAACTAGCAACATTGAGAAGTTTAGGATTATACATATCATTAGGCAAATAATCATAACTCATCGATGAATTCTTAGAAAGCCAAATAACAGGCCATGCTTATTTCAGACTTCTATACGTTAGATATACAAAAGGTCATAGAATAAGATTAAGATGGTTACCCACGTTTAGAAGCTACAAGGAAGCTAGGAACACAGGATCAGAGTTCTTTTATACAGACAAATTAAGATAGATAGATAGATAGATAGATAGATAGATAGATAGATAGATAGATAGATAGATAGATAGATAGATAGATAGGTAGGTAGGTAGGTAGGTAGGTAGGTAGGTAGGTAGGTAGGTAGGTAGGTAGGTAGGTAGGTAGGTAGGAGGTAGGTAGGTAGGTAGGTAGGTAGGAGGAGGAGGAGGAGTTTTTAAACCAATAAACTAATTGTATTTTAAAGCAATAATATATCATCTTTTTGTTCTCCTAGGCCCCCCTTTCAATTTTAGCAAGCCAATGTACATGTGTCTACTCCTTGATTCAACATGCTTTAGGTTCGTAGATAAACTGATTGATAATATCTCCATATTAACTAGACAACCTTATCCACTTTCTATAGCAACTAAAGCCTGATCATGCCTGAAATAACACTCTTAATTCAAACTTATTATAACTATAGCATGTGCTCTTGGATGATGATGTGTTTTTAGGGTGTCGCATGATTCAGGTAACTTTGCATGCAACAATCCTAACGACAGCTACCCTAAAATCTATGAAGGACGAACAAAACTTACTCTTCAATCTAGCTCTAACTTTAGAGTATTCCCTTCTGGTTACATATTGAGTTTTGTATGTACATTTGGAATGCGTTGGAGTACATTTTCTACATATTTATACATAATATGTACGATGTTGTGTTATAGTAGTTGAATGTATATCAAATCATGGCCTGACTGCCATAGAACTAATGCAATGTCTGCAACGTCTTTGAATTCGTTTAATTTATACAGGGAGAGTGCAAGAGCTGTGGCACTGAAAATATTCAAATCTGTCCTAAGGAGAAGAGTCGCAGAATGAGAACATTGAATGGCTGTTACTGCCGTTCATAATCGACCCTACTTGCTGCTTAACTTTGATATCATCATTCTGTACCTCAGCTAAGACCCTTAGAGATTCATGGCCGGCATCGCTCCCTTCATCCATTTCCGCTGAAGAATCTGACGTAAACATATCGGCGCAGAAGAAGCTGGCGCTGAAGAATCGCCCAATAAAATTTCTGGAACCCCACCCCCAGCTGAAGCCCACCACAGGAAGACATTCTGCATTTTGGCACCTCTCAGTTCGAGGTTTGAGCAATAAGGACGAGCCTGGCTTGGCTATGGCAGGGCCGAACTTCGCCTAATTGGAGCAGGGCCGGATTGCTTGCAGGGGAAGAACGGGGCATCCCTGGGTTTTTTTCTTTTTTCTTGAATTTGGAAATGCAATATAAGCACACGTGTCGACCCCACGCATAGGTGTGATCATATTATTATTATTATTATTATTATTATTATTATTATTATTATTATTATTATTATTATTATTATTATTATTATTATTATTATTATTATTATTATTATTATTATTATTATATATTAGACTTCAATTTTTTAAGAACAAAACCATTTTTTTAAGAACAAAATACACTGCTTTACATAGGTAGTGATTATGATGATGATTATTATTATTATTATTATTATTATTATTATTATTATTATTATTATTATTATTATTATTATTATTATTATTATATCTAAATTATTGAATATTTCAGTTATTGTGATGATTAGAAACAAAACTTCCATTCCAGATCTCCAATTGGCTTGATCGTATTAAAGTTCCAATATGGAGTGATCATCTAAAAGTGATTGATGCTTCAGGGACATTTCTTACTTCTGGAAGTACTTTGTAATATTTTGAGTGTATAATATGAAGTAAAACACGTTCTTCAAAAAACTTCCATTCCATTTATCTCTATTGCTTATACGCTCTAAAGCGAAGAGGAGGTTAATCCTCCCCTTGAGGGGATTATGGGAAATAACCCTCGAGGCCGGAGGCCGAGAGAATTATTTCCCATGATCCCCGAGAGGGGAGGGTTGACCTCCCTTAAACCCATGTCCGAGCAGGTTCTATTAAGTGTCAGCAGAAATGGGCAGAAATGGGTTAGTTATGGGAGAAATAAGCTTTTCGAAATGGGTTAGCTATGGCAGAAACAAGCAAAAGCAACAAGCAAAAAATAAGAAGAATCGTGAACATGGGGATTTTTTTGGGCTTAAGCAATGATCAGAAACATGATTTTTGTTGGGCTGGGAGAGCGGCCTTGTAAAGGGATGGCTTTAACCCAGGATACAGGTCCTCTAGTCAGAGTTCGTAGCAGGATACCATGCAGTTATTAAAGAAAGGAGATCGAGTTTCAAGTTGATGAATGCAACCCACTTTGGTCTCTGTAAACCAGATATGCTGCCGGATTAGGACATGTAGGTATGACCCATCTTCTACAGGTAGCTATGCATGAAGAAACCGTCAAACTAATCAGAAACTTTTCCCTATTTGAAAGAAACTATTGGCATTAGCCTGGTTTGAAATATTGTCCTGTTTAGAAAATTTTTTTTGCCTTGTTCAGTGTAAGCCCGCTGATAACTATTCGAAATTTTCCCCGTTTGGGGCAAATTACTTTGAAGGCATCATCAGAAAAAAGATTAGTTGGGCCTGTAAGCTTTGATGTCAGAAGCTTACCACTGCCAAGAAGATGTCACCGAGCTGAAAGAGCTGCTTCCAAAAAGCGGAAGATCGCCATGTCGATGCAGAGCGGCAGAGCTATGGAATGCGAACAGTAGAATCTTCTTTGGAAAGGAATATTTGGGAGGTTATTTTTAGTAATCACTGGAATATAACTTTGAAAAGAATATTCGGGAGGTTATGCGATATAACCATTCTCTGATCCAACGGCCAATAGCGGTTAGATCCTTAGAACCTGCGAGGACAGGTGTTTAAGGTGATAGAAGTATTGCTCGGAGTCCCTGGAGACATTCAAAGAAAATACAAATAATTTAGCCATGCGGAAAGGGTTGATAGCTCTACCAATGCAAAAGATTTGGAAAGTCACCATGTATAGAAAGGCGGCCAAGTGAATGATGCTTAGTTAGTGACAAGACTGGAGGGGATTTTTTTGTTTGTTGAAGGAAGTCAGACTTTATTTAATCAAAGAGTCAAATATGCAGATATTACAATTAAAGGATCCATATGTCTGTTCACTCTTTAAAATGCAACATATTCTAGAATTCAATTACAAGCAGATTCATAGAATGGATCTAGCTAGAAATCTAGGATGACAAATAGATATCCACAACCATAATTCTATCCCAAAATAGAAATTAAACACGGGATCCACATCTAGGAACCCTATAAAAATCGAATCTAAATAGATTCATTATCCTTAAAAAGCAGTAGCATAAGGAAGACGTTTATGATTATCTCCCATGTAACAATGCTTCTCCTTCCAAAATGTTTTGCATAGCTACAAACTCCAAAACTAACAAACACAATAATGTAGCTCCATTGCCGCAGTAGGAAAACAACCTAGAAAACATGAAATTGTGCCTTTAACAATCATACACCAACTAAATGAGGTTCAATTGAACATGTATAGAAAATGATAAAGGCTCCCACCCTATATTATAGGGTTATGTTGACTGTTGTGAAAGGTGGTATTAGACCTAAAGCCCCCCATTGTTTTCCCTAAATCCCACCTCCCTTTTTTTCTTAATCAAAATCCTAAGAAGCCCCCAAAAAAATTTGTCTCATAAGGAGCCCTTCCTCAAGGACTTATTTAAGTCAAAGGTATTGATCCAAGAACTTATTATACATAAAGAAATTAACGGTAGCACCTCTAAATTAAACCTTGGATGTTGTATACAATTGCAAACACGTATAGCTAAATGTTAGATTAGGAAGTGTATTCATATAGACATTTCATCAAAGATGCTTGTGCTGGCTATCATTTATAGGTTCCAAGTGGTTAACAATTAGTATTTTATGTATAATTTTAGCTCGACTTTCATTACTTATATAATTTATTTATGCCTAAATATACCAACATTTTAGCCATATATGATAACATTGAACTACAACTTACATGTCATGTTCAATATCTAACATCATTTATATCCAATCTTAGCAATGTCTTCTTCATTCATTCACGCTCTCAAAAGGCAATAGCTAAGCATTAACACCAATGCTGAATATTCCAATATTCCTTATATCTAATCTAATGCACAAGCCAGGAAGATAGTATTCTCAATTTCGTGAAGAAGATCATCAACGTATTACTGATCACATCATCAATGTACTCGAAGTACAATGATCGGATCATCTAATCAGTTCATCAATGTGTTCGAAATACTGATCAGATCTTCTAATCAATTCATAGGGTAAGCGAAGAAACATTAAAAAGAAAAACCCACATCAAATTGAGAAGCCCGCATCAGATTGAAGATAGTAAGTGCAAATAACAAAGCAGTAGCAATTTATTTGCTTCTCATATTTGTATGTATATGATTGTAAACACAATGAATCGGAATACAATGACCAGATCAGATCATATTGTAAGCATGTATATGAATCGGAATACAATGATCAGATCAGATCATATTGTAAGCATGTATATGAATCGGAATACAATGATCAGATCATGAGGAGCAGGATAAGGCCCTAGCTTCTGATGAAAATAAAACGCATCAATGCATTATTAACTTACTCAGCAGCAAAACTTGATCCACAACTAAAACACTTGTGGAATCACATACAAAGAATCCGGCAAGAATCAGATGATTCAGAAGACAATAAAATCTGTAAAATCAGTCTGCTATTTCTAACCAAGCATGGATGAAGGGAGAGACGGAGCATTGCGCAACATTTCGCAAGAACACGAAAGATGAAGGAAGATCACGAACATTTCGCAAGAACACAGCTAGAAAGCGTTTACGATGGGAACGCCCTAGATGATCACCAAATTTGACAAGATATAATTGAATAACACTATGTTGCATAGCAAATGATGGAAATTCGAATGAAAGGCGACAAGGGGCAAAAGGTACTAGAGACTCTGATGAAGAGGCTGCATCATTTCTGAGCAGAGCTGGCCATCGTTTGCCATCGGAATCAAGTAATACAACATTCTGAACTCCGGCAGCATCTAGGGCCGGGGTAATCTCAAGAAACCATGACCGGCGCGCATTATCATTTTCAAAGTTGAACTGAACAGCAATTAAACGACCAGAATCTGAGAAGTTAGATCCGATTAATACATTGCAGCTCTCGTAGGATTTCAGCATTGTGATAAGCTGATCATCTGTGTAGCGAGGAAATAGGGACAGGAAATAGAAAGGGCGTCCTTCGGGGCAAGCGTCAGGAATGGAACAGGGCGGAAAATTACCGTGCTCATCAGCTCGGCTCCAGATTTGTGCGTCGATCTCCCTGGAATCAAAGTGCAATCCCGCTGATGCATCTGTGCCGAAGCAACGAGTAAAGAATCGCAGAAGGAACGCCATCGCCGGAAATACAAGAACGCCATCGCCAGCAGCACTTATATACTCTTTACCCGTAGCCAGCCCGTATGCGTATTTGTACCCATCCAAATTATGCTAAGTCCTAACATTTTTTGCCTCAAAGTTTCGACCAAGGTCTATTGGAGGTTCCCATGGAAAAGGCAAACAGCCATGTAAGGGCACGTCCCATGGAACCGACCCCACTCTACTTATTTTCTTCCGATCCAAGTCCAGGTTGTGCAGTTCCCATGCAGCATTGGCAAGGTTGCTGTTAAAGGCAACTCTGATTTTCCTAGAAATGCAAAATCATTATGAAAATCCGAGTCTGTGACTCTGTTCTGTCTGTTAGCGCATCATCCGGTGAAGAATGAGCAAGCAACCCACGCACAGCCGGTGAAGATTGAGCAGAGCCGGTTCCTCTATTAGAGAAATGTACTCCGATTTATGAAAACAAGCGTCCTTGAAATTTGACTTCAACCTCACTATTATGCAATCAAGTCCAACTCATGGGATGTGTCCTAAGCAGATCCTAAGAAAGTATATGTCACATTTGCGGGATCGATTCTTTTTTTTTTCCCTTTTTTTGTTTAATGAATGCACAATTTTAGCTTGAAGATTTAAGGAAGAATGATAGTTGTTCTTAACACCGTAAGGAACTAGCTCAGCCTTTATTTTGAATCACATTCCACTGAATGGTACTTCCAGAATGCTTTTAAGGCGTGCTTATCTGATTAATGCAGCACAAATGAAGCTTTTAATTTGCAGTTTACTATAGAGCTTGCTTCAACTATCTATAGTTTGGATTGCAGCTAATGTACTTCTTCAAACTTCACTCTCATCTCTCTCATTGGGGAAGCGTACCATTCTCACTTACTCCTATTGGGGAAGCGTTCCATTCTCGCCACTCACCCCTTAGTTCATTGTGAGTAGGTGCATTTTCATTCATTTGATTATTTTCTTATTAGCCCCGGGCTTTCTTGATAGTACATGAATATCACCCATCTTGGTTAGTCATACATCATAAAATATACAATCATAGAGACTCATAAAGACACACACGCACATGCACGCACCCACCCACCCCACACATGTGCGCACCATACCCCCCGTGAGTCACTGAGTATGCATCCCCTCAGGCTATGACTAGTACCATTCTAGCAAAGCCTTCGACTAATCCCCACCCCCACTTGCGTGGGTAAGAGAACCCTTGAATTAAGCACTACCAAGGTGTTAGGCAGATGATCAATGGTTTGTATCAATATAAAGTCACTGTGCGCGCATCCCCTCAGGCACCTCTTAAATGACATTCCTTGATTTAAGAAATGTAGGTGAGGTATCCCCCATGTGCATTTTTCATGTTATGATTTTTATGCTAAACAAGACAAAATTCTGTATCTCAACTTTATTTCTTCATGCAATGAGCTTCGGATGTTCAAATGACTTCACAATTTGAACTCAGAGATCTACTATTGTCTACTTTGCAATTGATTTCAAGTCAATTGGATAAGTATAACCTCTATCATCAGGCTGTCATACCCGAGCTGAATTCTGTAGCTCAAGTCCATGGCTTCATGGACGAAGTTTCAGATATCTAAACGACCTCAAAATTAGAGATAAAGGACTATCAATATGTCTAGATTTGATACTCTTCGTGAAGAAGAAAGATGATGACGTGCGCCATTTTTCTTGAATTGTGTCCTTTCCTCCACTTTCAGTTCAAATTTGATTCTTGGCAAAACTTGCCTTCGAGTTTGAATTGTTTTCGATTCTGAGGGAGAATTTCACTGCATTGGAGTGGCTGCCCCTGTAGAGGGTCAGCATTTTCGAATTGTTCAGAATCTCCTCTTTAATGGAAACAAAAATTTTTGCAATTATCAAACAGGGACGGAAGCTAATTTGTGGTTTTCTCTGTGGAACCCCGGCTGATCTTTGGAACTCTCTACTAATCGAAAATCTCTTTCCAGACAATCTTTTCTCACGTGAATACTGCTTTGTTCCAAGCTGTGTTGAATTTGAGACAGAAATTATTGATTGTTGGTTGGAGGAATTTGTTGGAAGCAAGAGAATTCAAGCCACTGCTATTATTCGAATGCATTGTGAATGGTCGGAGGACAAAATTACTGTCAAATTGTACTCACCCATCTGATTTCTGAAGGTTTTGGTACTCTGGTTATGTCTAATTTTCACTTTCTAGCAATTGTAGGTAATTCATTCCACCTTTTAAGTCTATTCCTTCTCGATCCTTCTCTTTAGCCCGTTTTCTTTCCTTTCTTTTTCTCTCTTCCTCTGCTTTTTGGCGCTCAATTGCCCCTTTGTTGTCCCCTTCTGAAGTAATCATGAACTCTGCTGGCCAAGGAAACCTAAATTCTAAGATTTTGCCATTTCTTCATTGTTTCTCCGCTCTTTCTAAAGAAGAACAGAGCGCTCTTCTGGCTAATCTTCACAAGATCTCGGTTGATCCAGCAAACTTCATTCAATTTGGGAATTTCAAGGACTTAGCCCTCTTGGAAGCAAAAATGACACCTCTTTCGGACAAGACTCCATTTTGGGACAATATCTCAAAAGATCCGACTGCAACCGGCTTCATTCCTCAGATAAATCCTGCCACTGGTGTTCCGTTTCCTTATGGGGTCGTGAGGCCAGCGAATGAAGCTCGATCTGATGCAGAATGGGATAATGTTCTTCAGCATGAGAGGCCTGATATCTCTTCAAACCTCGCGACCGTTCATGGTATTTATCTTAAATCCCCATTGGTTTTGGAAAAACTGAAATGCCTTTCAAACTAATTTGTTGTCATAAAAATCAACAAGGTTGGGATAAGCATTGAAAAGCTGTGGTCTCACTTACTATCTCTCCAAAAGGGCCTTTCTATCAAAGCTATCTACTGGTTAAATTACCCGTATATTATGGTCGAATGTGGAAGCCAAAGATCTGCAAATTACTTGCTTCAAAATGGAAGTTTAGTGATTGAAAACTTCTATTTGAATTTTATCAAGTGGAATCCTAAACTCTCAACTGCTGAACTCAAAAACTTTCATGTGGCCTCAACTTCCCTATTTGGATTAAATCCCATCTACTGGAACGAGGAATCAATCAAAACCCTATTCAACTCTATTGGCAATTATGTCTCCACTGTTTATGCCCCTTATAAGCCTCCTGTAGTCTATGTCCAAATTGATATATCCAAAGAAATTCCTATTTCCATTCCTTTCACTGATTGCTTTGGCCAAAAAACTTCTCTAGACTTAAGGTGGAATGGTTTACCTCCTATCTGCTCTAATTGTGAATTTAGGCATTTCTGGTATGCCAATTGTATGGAGAAAGAAACTAATGACAATAATGTTTCTTCTAGCCCCCTTGCCCGCTCATTGTCTAAATTTCGTAAAAGCAAACAAGGTGAGGGTGTCTTTTCTTGGAGGAAAGTCAATGGCGCACAAAAAAGAATTGCCAAAAAAAGGTTGGAGAAGGAAGCTCAAAATGGAGGTAACTCACAAATTGCTGCCAATCATAATGACTTCTCACATTCTGGTGGAACCATTACCGATTCTAAAAGATATAAAGAAAAAGGGAAAGCCAAAATGGATGGAGATATCTCAGTCAAGGATTTACATAATATCTTGACCAAGATTGCTGCTGACTCTAAATCCTTGAGGCATCAAGCTGACTACTCAAATTCCAAATGGAATCTATCAAATTGGATTCCTGCCAAAGGCACGAGAGATTCATTAACTAAGGAAATTCAAGCAAAATATTCTTTGAAGAATAAGGTGACAGGGAAAGTATCTAAAGCACAGACAGGTTTTATTGCCAAAGTGCCACAAGATGTCAACAAAAATAAGGAAATTGCTATTGCTGAAACTGCTGAAAAGTTACCTCCAATAACACATGACCATAATCATATAAAAGGTAATATGGGGGAATCTTCTGAGTGCAAATCAAACAAACAAGACAATGATGAGGTAATTCACCATCGCTCAAACCAGTTTTGTCGCTTTTTACTAACTCTCATGCACAATGATGGAATTATTGCAATCGAAAAATGAGGACTTGGTATATCCTTTAGCACCCCCCTTGCCCTACAGTTCATTCACCTACAAAGGTGGTAAATTTCATGGATCTTATTGACCTATCTTCTCCCGATGATACTTTTACCTTGCCATGAGAGCAGCCTTCCATTTGGTAAAAAATATGCATCAGTTGGCTACATTGGATTTCAATGACATTGCCATGAGTACTTTCCATCAGTCATGTCAGGAAGTTGCAAGTTTGGATAAAGATAAACAGACTCAGCTGGTTCAGCATTCTAAAGTGATGGATAGGGAATCAAACATGATTGAAAAATGTGATATTGAGTTTGTTCCAGAGACTCCTCAATCTGCTGACTCTCAAAGCATTGAACAAGAAGAAACACCTTCCAGGCAAGTTCTTCATCCAAATAAATCTCTATTTAATAATAGTCTTAACAAAAAATTGACTGGTATTGCTACTGCTGATAAGTCTATTAATAAACTGTTTGAATTCATTCCTGGGGGGATATCTTCAGATGAATTGGATAGTGAAAAGGAAAATTTATGCTCTAAAGAGAATGATAAAAATTGGGATTTTGAGTATTATCTGAATTCTTCTTCTGTTGTTAGCATTGACAAGAGAGAGTCAACCAAAGTGAATAAGAAAAAAGCTAAGTTGTCTGCTAGCTTCAAAGGCACCCGCTAATAATACTGTAAGCAAAAAATAAGAAAGAAAGAAGAGGGAAAACCAAGCATAGATAGCTTTTTCCTTTCATCCTTCTATATCAATATCCTTATGAAGATTCTCACATGGAATCTTAGGGGGATTAAAGGTGCTCTCAAAAGAAGGAGAGTGATTTCCCAAATCAAATCCTATAAAGCCGACATCATTCTTTTACAAGAGCTTAAGCTTCAAAAATTTGAATGTGCAAATCTTGGAGATTGGATAATTCCAGGAAGCTCCTCCATTTGGATGGAAGCAGAAGGAACCTCAGGGGGGATATGTATGATTTGGAAAGATCTTAACACTGAACTGTTTTACAACAGCCCGAGCAAAATGTGGCAGTGTACTATTTTTAATATCATGGACAAATCTTTTGGTCTTATCAATATATATGCCTCAACCAATCCAAAAGAGAGAGAACTCCTCTGGTTGGATATTAATCATTGGATGAAGGCCCAAAATATTGATGACCTGGATCTTACCGGTGATTTCAACAATACTCCTTGTTGGAATCAAAAATTGGGCAATAAGATCAATATGTCTAGGACTGAAAAAACACATTGGAATGACCTCATTGATGATAATTCTATGCTCATGATACCCTCCTCTTCACGCTAAATTCACTTGGTCTAACAAGAGAAAAGGGAATGCTAGAGTGTTTTGTGCTTTTAGATGATTCTATCTATTAATATTTCATTCATTGGCTCCAATTGATTACCTGGACAATGCTTATGTTTACAAGATAAGCGCCGGACGCGATGATGAATCTATCGCTATTTCTGATCATCAACCTCAATTCCTTTGCACTCAACATCAGGTTTCTGTTCCAAGATCTGGTAACATTCCTTACAAGTTCAACTCCAGTTTGCTTCAAAACACATTGTTCTGTCAAGAGTTCAGGGGATTCTACTCTAGCCTTCCTAGAGTTACAGAATCCATGTCCATGAAGGGTTTCTATTCGAATCTTAAGGCCTCCAATCCTCGGATTAAAGAATGGTCTAAAAAGCTAAAATCTGATAAAGTCAGGGAAAAAAACATTCTTCTTCAGCATATGAGAGATGTGAGGTTGGCTTTAAGTGAGGATCCTTTCAATTCTTCTTTACATCTCCAAGAGGAAAATCTTGAAATAAAGATCAGGATTATTGAGGAATTTGAGGCCAAAGGGGCAGCAATCAGATCGAAAATTAAATACACAAATGACATGGACTCTGGTAGCACGAATTTTTTCTTTAGAATTGCCAAGGCAAGACAGAATAAGAGCTCTATCAATGAAATTACTAATGATTCTGGTCTGGTTTTGAATAATCCCTGTGATATCACTAATTATTTCCATTCTAAATATTCTGATCTGTTTTCAAAAAGCATCATTTCTGATATCTCTATGGACAATAATGCCAAGAAATTCATTGATTTGATTGACTCCATTATTCCTAATGATCACAATCAAATGGATATTACCCTTTCAGATGCTCCTAGCCCTGATGAAGTTTTATCAATTCTCAAAAGCTTTAAACATGGTAAATCTCCTGGTCCTGATGGATTTCCTCCAGAATTCTTTTTAGAATTTTGGGATTTAATCCAGTATGACTTCATGCATTTCATAAGAGGCTTTTGGGAAGCTAAGCATCTTCATCCTTCTATAGCTAGTGGATTTATCTCTTTAATCCCTAAAGTGGACAAGCCTACTGGGTTTTCTGACTGGAGACCAATATCTTTAACCAATACCACCTATAAGATCTGTGCCAAAATTATTGCCTCAAGAATCAAAGATTATCTTCTAATCAGACGTTGGAAATCGAAAGTGCTTTTCTCCCTAATAGGTTTATTCTTGAGAACTATATTGCTGCCATGGAAGGGTTGCATTGGAATAAAATCTCGAATCAAAACTGTGTTCTTCTTAAGTTAGATTTTAAAAGAGCCTTTGATAACATTAGATGGGATTTCATTGAATATGCTATGGAAAAACTCGGTTTTCATGATAAAGTCATCCAGTTAATCAATGGTCTGAATCTTAGATCAAGTTCAGCAATTCTAATTAATGGTTCACCTAGTCCTTTTTTTCCTTTGGAGAGGGGGGTCAGACAAGGTTGTCCTTTGGCTCCTTATTTATTCATTGTAGTGGCTGAGTTGCTGACTAAGGCTGTCCTGCATCATCAAAATGTTGGGAATTTGACAGGGCTAAAGCTCCCAAAATCCACTGAGTCTATTTGCATCCACCAATATGCTGATGACACTTTCTGCTTCCTGGAAAATAAGGATGATAATATTAATCTTTTTATGGATATCTTGAGCCAATTTAGTGCAGCCTCAGGTGTGGACCTTAATTTATCTAAATGCATTATTATTGGTGATGATGACATTAATGTGCCTGGGATTAAAGTTATTAAAACCTCTGAAGTTACCAAACTCTTGGGAATGCCTTTATCTTTAAATTCAAATCTTTCTGGTCTGTGGTCTTCTATTGTTGAGAAAATTAGAGCTAAACTTCATACATACAGAAATTCACTATCTCTGGCTGGTCGAGTGGTAATTGCTAATCAAGTTCTCACCAGCTCCCATATTTATTTCTCCACTGCTCTTGTGGCTCCTGCCTGTGTCTATAAACAGATTGAGAAGATCATAAGGAATTTTATATGGAATGGTAACAACTTAGTCAATTGGAACACAATCACCATGAAGAAGAAAGAGGGTGGTCTAGCATGTAAAGACATTCATAAACAAGCTCAAGCTCTTGCTGGAAAGTTTGTTTGGAAAGCCCTCAGTGGTTCTAATAGTGCTGCCTCCAAATTCATTAGATATTGGCTTAAGGAGAGTTCTCCCCTGGGTCATCCCTCAGTCTCCCATGAGCCGCCACCCGCCTTTTGTGAAGTCTCCTTGGCATCAAACATGTCTCCTCTTATGAGGAATATTATGAAGGCTTGGAATAATATTTTCTCGGCATTCAAATATGAGCAGGATATATGTTTTCATTCTGCTATGTCCATTTTTTGGTCTCCTACTTTTAAGGATCATCCAAACCACGTGCTTGCTCTAAAGCACCCTCAAATATACAAAAAGTGGAGTTCTTATGATATCATTAACCGGGAGATCCGCGGGCGTAATAATGGATGGGTAACCCGGGTCTAATCTTAAAGCTACTATTAGAGGCTCTCAAACTGATAAAAAATTTACAAACACATCGGAACATTGTGGGAAACTCCAACATTAATCAGATCCCCGTGATAGTAATTTGATTGGTGTTTAAATAAGAAGAAGTGTTATAAGGTAAAGGATGTCTATAATTTCATACATCGTAGTCCTCATCCTCCCAAATCTTCCAAAGTGTTTGGGGAATTGATCCCATCGCTACCAAATTCATTATAAAAATGTTTGGAATTCTTATGTTGCAAAAAGGTTTCCTTCTTCATTTGGCTCATTGCAAACAAAAGTGTTCCTTGCCTCGTGTTATTAAATGCTAGGAATCCTAATGTGTCTCCCAATTGCCCTCTAAACTGTAATAATGTTGAGGATTTTGAACATATCTTTTTTCTGTTCTAAGTTGATTCCTTGTGGTCTTGGATCAATAGATATTTTGGTAACTTTGATAGATCTTCTATAATCAATCTCTTACAAGGACAAGACACTTACAAAAACACTATTGTCTATTTATGCCTTTGGAATATCCGGAAATCCGTAAATAGATGTTTATATGTAAAAAAAAGGTTTTCTATTACTTGGATCAAATTGCATATTAAGTATGACATTGAACTTTGTGCTACCGCACATAGGAAATTATTTTGTCGACAATTATGACAGGTGTTGGGATCAAATTGGTGAATTTGTGGGGTATCATCTTTTGTTCATTTCCAGGCTCACATTTACAAATGCTAATTGAGTTTTTTTTGCTTAGGATACATGGAGTTATGCAGAGGTCCACATACAAACAGATACTTTGTCACTAAGGATGGGGCCTCTTTGAGAAATGAAGTGGCCAGATATGGTGAACACAGAATACATGAGCATCAAGTCTACTATCCTCCACATAATCATTGGACACATAAGCAGGTAGTAGATGATGAGGAGGTTAGGACAAAATCGGAAAGGTTATGGGCTTCAATCTTCTCAAGAGAAGTGATGCAAACAAATCTACTTTATTTTGGTTCATGGAAAAGCATCACCATGAATTCTGAGTAAAGGCAATTCTTGAGGTACAGAGAACTATACTATACACACAGGATGCTAGCTGATGCTTATGGCAATCTTATTCTGCTCATGGTACAGCAAGATTATTATAGACTGATCAGAGACCAGTTGTGGAAAGAATACTCATACACTCTGGATACAACTAGCAATTTCACAACCCGCTTCAATATCCTCTTCCAGTCTGATGATCCCAATTGCCCCATTATTCCTACCATCCCATCAACAAGGATCTTAGCAAAAGTCAGCACTATGGCCTCCTTATGATTGCAATATTTCTGTTTGTATGTGCAGGTTTTAGTAATGACAACAAAAGGGCAATACAGGGATGCATCTCTTTTTCTATTCAGCAATATGCTCGGGCCTTCTATGTGATTTCTTGCAAAAGTGGTTACCTATTTTGATACATTTGCTGCTGTGAAGAATCTTCATATTCTTCAAGCTTATTTTGGCCGGATACTTTTATAAACATCTGTGTGGATAATTATATTGTCACCTAATATCATATTGTGCCTTGTTAAGCATCGATGGGACTTAACAGGATTTTGTATGTTTTTCCTTAATTAATGAAAAAATCATCTCGTTCCTTCAAAAAAAAAAATATATATATATATATATATATATGTCTAGATTTAGGGCCACTATTTTCAAAGCAATTGGATGAGTATAACTCTGAAATATCATTTTTTCCTCAAGCCATCAACTCCACGTAGAGTTCTGTAGCTCAACTTCATGCCTTCATGGAGGTAGTTTCAAATAGCCAAATGACCTCATTCAAAGCAATTGGATAAGTATAGCCCCACTGTTTCTGGTAATCCTCGACCCTAACCCCCACTTTTTCGATTCCTCTGTTAAAGGTTATATGCAACTACTAAAGTACCCAAAGCAGGCTTAGAATTTTAATCACAAAATTTTCTTATGGAACTTACCGACCAATAGGCCCATAACGCACATGAATCCTCATCAAAGCTTGAAAATAACTTCGTCAACAAAAATATCATGGTCTCTACAACTTAATAAACCAAGTTAGTTACTTCCAAACTCAATTCTAGTCTGGGTCGGAATGCTTGAAAAATGAGGTTCTGCAGAACTGCACATTCGAAGTTCCACAAAATGACTTGAAACATGACGATATGTTACCTGCTATCTAATACCCATGGTGAGGTCGCAAGGAACCTCCGAAGCCCTGCGGGAGAGCTTTGGATGCAAAAGAGAGCCTTGATGCAATATATGGCAACAAAGGGCTCCAGAATGCGTGTTGAAGCCCATAAGAACAAAAATGTGGCAATTGGTAAGAAATTTTCCTAACTATTTTTTCCTTGTTATTTTTTCCCTCAACACGAAAGAGAAAGAAGAATCAGATGAAGTAACGGGGAGCTCAAAATGGAGTAGATCTTGGCTGAAGTATCTTGCCAACAATAGCCCATTGATTTTTGAATTTTGTACTCGGGAATCTAAGCCCAAATGAATATTGTCCATTGATTTTTTAATTTTATACTCTAGGAAACTAAGGTATTGTGACGTTCCAAGTATATATACGGTATATGTATAAATACATTGACACGTCACCCAGTAGAGATATGCCACCATGGGGTATGGTAACCTAGGGGGTTGACCTAAAAGGGATTTAATTAGCTATATTAATTAAAACATTAAGGATAATAACCTATGATTAAGGAAATTAATAATAATTAAGCTTGGCCAAACTCGATTGGCCAGCATGGTAAATGCTAATTGGAACCAATTAGGTGGATCACCACCCCCATATCAACCTTAATCGACCCAGTTGAGCGCCCAAGGAGCAGCTGAGCGCCCAAGGATTGTTGCAGACCTTACCAAAGTCACTAAACCACCACTAGCTGTTGCTGCCACCCTACTTGCAGCACTATGGAAGCACCCCACGATAACGGTTCCAGCCGAAACACGGGTTAGTAGTAGTTTAGCTTGTGACTTATAGGATAATACTGTAGTACTCTCTTTTCTGATTGCCTTTGTTGAAATTAACCCTTCTCTGGTAAGTAGGATTACATTTCAATTATGAATGGTGCTCTGTTAAGGAATTGGTTGATGTATCTATGAAGTATTCGGGTAGTTTCCATTAAACAGGGGTTTAAAGGGGGGTAGAGACCTCTAGCCCTATAACATTCCCACTAGTTGCGGCCTGTATACAAGAGACCATCGGGTTGTAGATGCTATGGTCTGGCTTAGCACCAGATAAGGGACACAGTGGTGAAGTGGGGGTGGGGTCTTGCACGAACATAAAAGGCTCCTAAGACTCCTACAGTGGGCTAGGCCTGATAGCCGGTCACGTAGAGGGTCGGGTATGGGTCTGACACTCCCTGGGTGTAGAGGTGTGATCCGTATGGAGCATCTTGCACTTTGAGTAGATTTAGGGTGAGTAAGTCGGTTACGGATGCGGGGGTCGCTGATGCGGCACGTATTCTCTAGCTCACCCATGGAACCACTGTGATCCTGGAAGGGGACGCTTCCCTGACCTGCCTCATCGGACCGGGGCGTCATGACCCCTGGAGTAGGCTCAACAGGGTGGTACCTTGAGTCTGCGTCTCCAGAAGGCTATAGCAAAGCCATAGCGTGACTCAACCCATCTGCAAAGTGTGCACAGGAGGGGCGGATGGAGTGGACAACCCTAGCCGATGTTCTATGCCAGCCAACGCCATGCCAAGACTCGGTCTGCTGATCTCTTGAGGCCCACCGTCGGTCGATCGATCCTCACCGGAGTCCGAGGCGGGTAGAACCCGAGGTTTGGGGTGTTTTCTTAGTTTTAGATGCATATTCTTTGCCGTTGTTATTGGGATGGATGCGCCACCCTTCGTGGTGGTTATTTATATATGATTTATGCTGTGTGCTAACCCTTGTATTCATGCTTCCGCGACGTAGGAGCCCATCGGCGCGTGGGCGAATGACACCTCGTGTCCTTCACCCGAAAGCATCTCTAACGTAGATGGCCCGGTCGACGGAGGCCCGCTCATGGCAAGTTGGTTGCCATGGAGGGGAAAGTCCCGTATGTATACTACTGGGGTCGATATATATTGAGGGCGTCCACAATGGTATCGATCGTGATTTTGGATTTGCTTTCGAAATCATAGATCGACCAAACACTAACTCGTTAGTTCGGGTTGTTAGGAGGAGGCTAAGTTAGTGTGTTGTTGGACCTCTTTGATGTTTGGGTTTGTGTTAGGTTAAAAGTAAGAAATTGTAGCTTTAAAGAAGTTAGGGCGTCTGTAGGCCCCAAGTTGGAAGAATTATAAATTTTTGTAGGTAGTTTAAATGAAGGAAAAAGCGGTTCCATTGGATCGGGCGTACCCCAAATACCCTAGGACAGTCGTCGCTGTCGAAGAAATGGTCAAAGGAAGGCCCGAAAGTCAACTCGGGCGCCGCTTGAATTTCATCGCCTTGCAGTCAAGGTGGGAGAGCCAAAAATGCAGCCGGGCGGGCCTCTGATCCAGACAAGTCATGGGCCCAACGCTGGGCCCGGAAGTCAACCCTTGCTTTTTCGTCGACCCCCAGTCGTGGTGGGAGCGCGTAGAATGCAGTCGGCGCCCGACCATATGTTTCGCGTATTTCCGCCGTATAAAAAATTTTTAATTAAGAAAATAAAAAAAAAGTTAATAAGAAAATTTTAAAATTTCAAAAGTTAACGGGCCGTTATAGTTTTTCATTTCCGCCTTGCCTTAACCGACGCCCGCCATCACCGCCAGATTTGACCCTGCTTCGTCGCCCTTGTTCCTCGCTAACCCTAGCGCCTTCGTCACCGCTCCCCTAGCCGCAAGCGCTTTACCGCCTATCTTCTTGACCTTAGCGCCATAGCCATGGCCAACACCAAGAGCGCTCCGGACCCCTCTACCCTCACCATAGCCGAGATCTATGTCTTGATCGCCCGGCATATGGCTACCGACCCTGCTTTGATCGACATACTCCTAGACGAGCTAGTAAATAGATTTGAGAACAACGATAGGATCCCCTATCCCATTTACCACTTCTCGGAGCCATTCTTGATCCGGTTGAACCTTCGCCAGCTCCCTTAACCATGGCCGAGCAACCTGACTTGGTCATGATGCTGATCAAGTTCTACCCTCCCGAATGTGAAGGACACACGGAGGAGGACATAAGGGGGGAGGCTGATCGCATCCGAAACTTGGCCAGAGAGGATGACCGCCAAGAATAGAACGAGCCGATACGGCGGCTCGGGGCAGGGAGTACCGGTACCTCGGGGATGGAGTCGCCGTCATAGATGGTAGGGCGATTCAGATTCCCCCATACCGATGGGATGAAAATTCCCGGAGCTTCGTATGGGGGGAGATCCCTGATATCAGCATAGACTACTTAATCACCATCCAGATTGACATGGCCCAGAGACCCGACCGGTACCATGCTGAACTTCTTCGCCGTAGCGCAGCACAACACTTCGCTCAGGTTGAAGAAGATCTTAGGAGGGCCCGGGAGTTCCGGGAAGAGCAGGATAGGATAGAACGGGAGAAAGCGGAGAAGGCCCGACAGGAGCAGCCAGACCAGCAGGGTGCAGGAGCATCGGGGAGTGGGCAGGGGCCAATACCGACCGAGCACACGACCGTTAAGCACCGGAGGAAGGCCGTCGCCCGCAAATCCGGCAGTCAATACAAGGAAAAACTAAAGACTGTCGGAGCTTTTGGGAAGAATGCAAGCTCCAGTCGTAGGCAGGAGTGAGTGGATGCGTCCCGACCAGTTGTTGGGGCCAAGACTGTACCTGCAAAAAGGGGGCCGCCTCCAAACCCTGCTCATGGCAAGTTGGTTGCCATGGGAGGGGAAAGTCCCCGTATGTATACGGCCGGGGGTCGTATATATTCAGGGAGCGTCACAGTTGGTTAGGTGGATCACCACCCCCATATCAACCTTAATCGACCCAGTTGAGCACCCAAGGAGCAGCTGAGCGCCCAAGGATTGTTGCAGACCTTACCAAAGTCACTAAACCACCACTAGCTGTTGCTGCCACCCTACTTGCAGCACTATGGAAGCACCCCACGATAACGGTTCCAGCCGAAACACGGGTTAGTAGTAGTTTAGCTTGTGACTTATAGGATAATACTGTAGTACTCTCTTTTCTGATTGCCTTTGTTGTGTCAGTCGATCCTCACTAAAGTCTGAGCCGGGGTAGAACCTGAGGTTTGGGGTGTTTTCTTAGTTTTAGATGCATATTCTTTGCCGTTGTTATTGGGATGGATGCGCCACCCTTCGTGGTGGTTATTTATATATGATTTATGCTGTGTGCTAACCCTTGTATTCATGCTTCCGTGACGTAGGAGCCCATCGAAGGCGTGGGCCGAATGACACCTCCGTGTCCTTCACCCGAGCATCTCTACGTAGATGGCCCGGGTCAGACGGAGGGCCCTGCTCATGGCAAGTTGGTTGCCATGGGAGGGGAAAGTCCCCGTATGTATACGGCCGGGGGTCGTATATATTCAGGGAGCGTCACAGGTATAAAGGGAATCGAATCTTTCTGGCACTCAATAATATTTGCCCAATCACAAACCGTATTTTTATAATATATGATTATTAATGGTTTTTTGTTATATTCGTACGAGAATACGTATATTGCTGACGGTGGCATCGTGGATTCGAAATAGAAGCATTTAGGGTGGATGGATGGGCGCGTGGTGCACTTGCACAAAGCTTTCTATCTCTGGTTTTTGTCTTGTTTGCCGTGGCCAGGCTTAGAAAACAAAGAAGGGCAGAATGGGGTAGATACGTCAAGCCTTTTGTGTAGAAATGGAATCATCAGAGAAGGGCGAAGCTGTTTTGCAACAGAGGGGAAAAGGCAGGGGATTTGCATGGGAGATTGCAGGGAGCTATTAGAGCCCTGGCAAGATAAATTACACTGCTATTACAATTAGAGCCCGGGCTATTACACTGGAAGGAAGGGGCAAGATAAATACACAGTTCCAGAGATAGATGGAACTGTCGGTTCTGCCCTTCCTTGGTTTTCGGCATCGTTGGGTTGAGGCCAAGCACTCGAGGATTCTTTGCAGGTGAGGTTTGAGCATCGGATTGGAACTGGAGCTCATCTCATCTTTGAATGTTGTTGTTGCGTTTGAGTTATGCCATGCCGCTGTATTCATGTGCCGCTTTTGAGTTATCCTATGGTCTTTTGTCATGGAGCGCCCCTTTAAAAGTGGGTCAACAAGGGCTAGTTTGACCCCAAAAAGACCTCAGATGGACGAACAGGATCTGTGGAGGGGGAATATCCTACGAATTGTGCCACGATCCAAGGGCCCCAAAAAAATAACTAGCAGAACTGCAGGGTTGGGAAGAAGGCTAGGCAGATGGGTTTGCGTTGGAATTTTAAGCGTGGTAATTTGAATTTCAGCTGCAACTTTGAATTTAAGAATTGCGCGTTGACTTCCCATTATTGGTTTGATACGATGGCAAATGGAATTGTGAGTGAACAATAATTATATACATGTGGAAAAGGAATGCCAATGAAAATAGGATCTCGGCGAATGGCTAATAGGAACACCCCACCATTTACGCATATGAACAAGCATTACCTATCATAGGATCTGATGCACGTCCATTTTGTATAATCCGTTTATGTGGATGCTCAATTTATCAAAAACTTTATGTGCCTTAGAATAGCCTCTGCTTAAATGTTCATGTACTAGTCTGTTGGTAGTGCTGATGTCATCATGCAAGCTTCAACCATGGCAATATAAATATGTGTATTGCTCTCCACATCCATTAGCTGCATGTACTGGCAAAGTTGCTTGAGATTGACATTTGCAGAAAGAATGGCAGAACATGTGTATAAACTTAGTTTTAATACTTTGGCAAAAGCTTGGTCTACTTCAAGCAGCCCTCCATATGTATAAGATGATTGCCTACAATTTCAATTGATTGAAGTCCAGAATGAGACATGAGGTCTTGAACTTGCCTGTAGATAAGGCATCTTTCTACTTAACACATTCAGGTAGAAGAGAGTGTGCGATGTTCCTTGACAATGGGACACCTTTCTGGTCCATACTTTGGGCCACCAAAAGAGATTCATTGAGCAACCTTTGCTAAAAAGAAGTGTCCATCTTACCTTGTACATTGGCTTCCCGTGTTTTGTTTGGCTTCGGACAAAATCTTGTGCTCAACCACCTTATGAAGTCAGATGATAGTAAAGTTAAAGCCATATCCCATTTACAAAATGTGTAATAGTTCACCAACCCGAATGGCCATTGTGGCATAGCTTGATGTCACAATTATGAGCACGTTGAATTATCTTCTAATTTATTGGAAGAAGGAAAAACTCTTATTTTTGCAAGGAATTGATAGCAGTTGGTCTCATAACAACATCTCCAGATGGGCACCCAGTTATAAATTCGTGCAGTCAGCTTTCATGTCCATGTTTCCTGTAAGACATGATTATTTTGCGATCTCAGACCAGTCTCATTCTGCAGTACAGAGTATACGAGGGACCATCTAATTGGGAAATTGCATTGGGAACCAAGTCCTCTTTTGAATTGGCATCGTTCTTAGCACATTTGCAGTAACCGTTCTGGGTTATACAGTTGCCAAGTAAGCTGTTTTATACGGTTTAATGTCTTGGAAATTAAAAGAATCAAGTATCCCTTTCTTGCAAAGCTTAAGAAATTGTCAATTATCCATGTTATTTTGAGCTTGATGCTTGGCATGCAATATTAACAGGTGTTTGATATGCTTGTATTCCTTTAGGAATTGGCACAAATGGAAAGAATGGAGACATCTACCATCGAGTTTATTGTTTACGTTGTGCTCGTAGGGTGGAACAAGATGCAAACCCTAGATGTTTGGTGTGTAGACAGTTTCGTGCTTGCTTGTGAACGACATACATAATAAGAATGAGGTTTAATATACATGCAATGTTGAAGATGGAAGGAAAAACAAGGGACTTCTAATTTTTTTGTATTTCCCCGTGGTTAATATATTGATCTTGTTTACTTTGGTATTTATGCATCGTCAATGTTTGTGGGCAGGAACAGCTATCCAAGGTGGCTAAAAGAAGCGGATACAAAATTACTGCAACATTGGGATTATTCTTCACAGTTAGTAGCAGATGCAATTGTAGCAAAGGATGGGAGTGGAATTTTTTCCAACATACAAGCAACAAGCCCTTCATCATGTTGGTTGGAGACGGTGCTGGCAAAACAATAATAATTGCAAGCAAAAGAATCCAGGACCCTAGCATCACGACCTTTACCTCAGCAACAGTAGGTATGTATAACTTAATTTTTACCCTTCAATCTTTTTATTCCAAAGTATGCCTTCGATTCTTGATCTTATGCAGCAATAGATGCAGAAAGATTTCTGGACAGAGACATGACAATTGCAAACAAGGCTAGACCAAGAGTGCATCAGGCATTGGCATTGCGACTTGCTGCAGACAGAGTAGCTTTCTTTCGGTGCGCTTTTGAAGGTTATCAGGACACATTGTATGTTCATTTGTTTCGTCAATTCTTCAGAGATTGCAACATATATGGCACAACGGATTTTGTATTTGGAAATGTAGCAGCTCTGTTCCAGGATAACAGCCAAGAGAACACTATAACTGCTTAAGGATGGACTGACCCAAATCAGAACACAGGCCTGATATTTCAAGACTGCACTTTGAAGGGAGTTCCAGAGCTTCAAAGCAGGATCCCAACGTATCTAGGCAGATCTTGTAAGGAAATTTTGCCCTCGGTTCTTGGCAATCTTGGAAGAGGTTATTTGTGTGGACCATGGGACTCTAGCAGCTGCTTGAGCACCAGGGCTACCACAGGGATACTCTACATAGAACAAAGGAAAATACAAAGATGATGAATTTGTTCTACCTATGGGCCATCGATAATACTTCGTGGCACTAAAAAATGCCTAACTACGATATGAGTAGCCTCATTTTCCAATGAGCATGAAAGAAGATGTTAAGACTTTGTTAATCTGGACAACAGTTGGATCACTACTAGAGTTAAGTGAATTGGTTCTGTCCTAGAACGGCTTCCTCTATGGATCTCCAAACGCAAAGCTTCCATTTGAAAGTAGATGAAGTGGTGAGGAACATTTAATTATGCCTGGGACAAAGAAATGTAAATGAAGACAATCAAATTAGTTTCCATACCTGGCCAATTCGCACGGCCTTAGGGAGGCCCGCCATTCCAGCACTCCATCATCAGGTGCAGCTTCCCCATAGCCGTTTTGTAGAAGGAGCAGCCATGCATAACGAAGTATCAGAAAATGTTCATGTTCCAGAGATAGTATATATACCAAGTATAAATGTACGTAGCATGTAATTTATGAGTGAAATTGGCCATGATCTACCTTTTCCCTCTGTTTTCAGCAAATGGAAGGCCACACGTTTTAATATTACAACTGCTCGCACACTGTCAGATATCAAAATATGATGAATTACAAGGACCAAACCTGGTTCCAATAAGAATAAGTAAGATATCAAAATTTTACCTTGATGGATGAGAATCTCGCTCCACTCAGTCAACTTTTTACTTTGCATATACAATTTAAGCACATTGTTCACTCGTCTACAAAATCAATATTTTTAAGTTTATGGAAAACTTTAGAATATCTGTTGCCAAAAGTCTGCAGAGGTTAATTCACAAGAGGCATTATACAGAGGTGGGAAAAAGCATAGACGGTGCCTTGAATTCCCTTTCATGAACGATTAAAAAACAAATCTAGCACTTACTGAAAGTTTTGATTAGAAATTTCTATAATTTCATGATGGCAATGCACAAGTTACGATGTTAAAGATGAGGTTTCTAGCATTCTACCTTGCTCGAGGGTTTGCTGAGCAGGATCTGCAGGAGCAGCTTTGAAAGCAGCTTATCTCCTGAATAAATCATCTGGAAATAAAGAGGAAAGATTAACTTATACCGTGCTTATGTTGAACTGGTGCCATGGCACAATTCTTACCTCATTTGAAATAAGAATAGAATAGAATAGATTTTTAGCGTCCACGGAGACCAATTGGCCGATGGGACCGAAACAAAAAAGAGATCACGTGCAAACTAAGGCTTCTTGTTACGTAAGTCATGAAAGCCATATTCGCAACTTGTGCATCCATGCCTGTATGGTGGTAAAAAACGGATTCAACATATCTTTCTTACATTCTTTGGACTGCAACTTTAGTGAGCAACATTCTCCAAACAAAGTGAATGCTGTAATGCCATAGCATATGAAGGGTGTGATTCTCCTATCCATAAAAGGACATCAGTTACAATTGATCTATTTTTATCTCTTGTGCATTAACAACCATCTCCATCGACCTTGCATTTCCAATTCCATGTATTATATCTCTTTCCTTGTGTCTAGACTAATGCAAGAAGTAACGTAAATGTCTTGATTTTGATTTTGAGTAATTAGGGCAATAAATCTCCATGCTCTAATTTCTGCACCACCACCTAATTCAAGAGATTTCTTTGCACAGTCCAATGATGCACTCAAGTTCTGCAGATTGCAGCAGTCAAATAAGGTGAGGATCCTCTCGTTCTAGAAGTGTTGCTTCCTGCAGTTCTTCTTATGCCTTTGATTCTAATATTGTTTTGCACTATTGGCTTTTTTGTTTAAAGCTAAAGCTTTTTTGTTTGCCAGCTTCCCATGAACTGCGACCTGCATTGGTAAATAGCTCTGTCAGTTATCTTTAACTATTTTGCTGCAAGATATCTTCAAAGCCAATGCATCCTTAGTTTCAAAACTGAAATACTGAACAAATTAACCCTTGCCATCTTAGCCTCCTGTTTTATTGCATTTGGCAATACATCTCCCTGTTATGGCTACTCGTATCATTTTAATTGTTGCAACCTGCATTCTAAATTCAGTTTCAACTTATCTGTAGGAAGTGCCCTTAGCTCGTCTTGCAGAGCAGCTTCTGTTTTCACCAGCTGATGGCTTTTCAAATACTATAAAATAACACTAATTGTGTCGTCCATATCCATCCTTATGCGTGATGTGCTATCAACCTTCTTGCTACATCGGACAAACATTGCATACCGTATCAAACACTGTTGTCGAAAACCACATGAGAATAAAAAAAACTCCTTTTGCAACAATCCAAAGAACAACTTTTAAAAAGCAGCATATTTTTAGTTTCTACAACTCTAAAACTGGCTTCAAACTACAAATATAAATGCAGAGATATCTAGCCTAAGGCAATCTTGGAAGGAACAAAATAAAGATGGCAAAAGAAGGCGGCCAAAATCCTAAGGCCCCTAGATTTAGATTGCATTACATTTGGGAGCTCGTGATCTGCCGGTGCACTGGCATATCAGACTGCCGCCTCATCAAACTGTAGTGGATATGCCCAACTACAGGAGGTAATCTCTAGCTGCATTAGCTGTAAGATCTGCAGGGGAAAGAAATTCAAAGCCCCAAAATTTTAAACCCAAAACAAGACCCCCCAAAATCGGAAACTAAGTTAGAAAAGAAAGAAGTGTCAAAAACCCACCATACGAAGCCCCATTCGATTTTCTTCTTTCAAGCTTGCTGCTTCCTGTTATTAATAGAATGGAATCAATCGACAAAGAGAATCCAGATAATAAGAAAATCAGGGTATATGAAAAATCATACCAAGATATATGATCATAGTCCTCTGAGATGCTACAATCAAAAGCTTGGAAAATTTCCCCAAGCATGATACTATTCTCATTCTCCATATACTGATATGACTTCGATTTGGCAAAAACAAGACCCTTCTTCAAGCTTTATCTCTGGACTCAACAAGACACCATGGTTCAAGCTTTATCTCCGAAATACGAGTTTGAGATGCTCGAAGAAAATTTTTTCCTGGCTTTTTCCTAATGTACCAAGTTCAAAAAAGCAAAACGGTGGTTCCCATGACTATAGTGGATGCATCTTAGGTAAACCCCAGCTAGTATAATCGCCTATGTAGGATGCAGCCGTGAAGGGAAGGAAGCCGGCAGACGACGGAGTGGGAAGGAAATTACTGGATTTTTCGAATTTCCAGAACCGTTGATGCCGAAAATAAGAGATCCGATGGACAGGAGTTTTTTTAGCTTACGTGGCACGACACTTGGCATAGCTAGAATTATAGGAAATCGAGCAGTTCGGGTTAGGCAACCCTGCTAATCACACGTTTTAGCCATAATATACGACTTGATTAGGTTAATACATGTTCGCTTGAGGGGAAATTGTCACCCCAATTCCTATCAAAGATATCCTATTACCACCTCACAAGAAGCTGCAAGCCTCTGTATACTATTTCTGTCATTAGATATTACAGAAATTGATGCAAATACCCCCACTTGGCTAAAGGTGATGCCTCCAAGTGATGATAAGTTGCACCACTTCATGCTCAGAACACGCTTGCATTGTCCGACAGCCAAATTTATCCTGTATCCTTTTTCACCATACAACTTGTGCTTCTGTGATCGAACAAAAGTATACTAAGACCTATTAGATGACCTCTGAGATGTCTATCCCATTTGCAAACTTTGCCTCCTGAAGAAAATAATAATTGAAATTTGACAGCGAAGGTAAATACTGATGTGTCAAGCCCATCTTTCTCTACTTTTAAGATATCCTTGCATCAGCTATCAATAGAGGTGTCAGTTACAGATGCATAGCAAGGGTGTATGCCGTCGAAATAAAATACTACCATACCTGGATCAATTTCTTACAAATCACTAGCTCAACCCTTCCATTTTCAAATGATCTTGTCCTTGATTGCCCAGAATCAGCACATCTTCTGCTAGGAATGCTAAGCCTGGAATTTTCACATCCTCTTACATAGAGAGAACCACCGCCCAATGAAGGTGCTTCATCGTTGCTCCTTGTGCAAAAAAGATGATTTATTCTTTGGACACATAAGTATACAGCCACCGTTTGCAATATCCGATGCTCTACACAATTTGGTAAAATCATTTGGACAGGTATGCTAGAGTCCATGATAGACGACATATTGCAGCTATGGTGCGCTCTCGGCAAGCCCATCTAAGAAGGATGAGACAATTTTACTAAACTAAGGGTAAGCAAAGCTGCAGAGAAAGGATCGCCAAACTCCGAGGAGGCACTCCGGCAAATAATTACTTGGGGTTTTCTAATTTCCATGGCCGTAGGATTCGAAATTACAAATTTGGACGGCTCAAAATGAAAATAGCTGACGTGGCAGGACACGTGGCATAGCTAGAATTGCGGGAAAGTGGGCAGCTCGGGTTAGGCAACCCTGCTAAAAAGACCTCAGATGGACGAACATGATCCGTGGAGGGGGAACATCCTACGAATAAATAATCACACATTTTAGCCCCGAAAAAATAATCACACATTTTAGCCATAATATAGGTTAATACATGTTCGCTTGAGGGGAAATTGTCACCCCAATTCCGGCTACCGGAAAGCTTAAAAACGCTTCGGGATTTGGTATGGCCACCATGTCCGGCGGCATCTGTATCGCAAGCGAACGATGGCGAGAAGCTCAGTTCCACACTTTCACTAACGCATTTTCGAACCTTCTTCAGGATGAGAATTATCGTGTCAGGTTTTCCAACATTTCTCCGGTCAGTAGTTGTTGCGGATAACGACATATAAGCTTAGAAATACTTATGCATTGAACTGTTTCCTTTTTTTTCTCTTTCTTTCCTGCTGTGTAAGGACTTCATATTCAACAATGGCGGAGTTTCTGTGGCATTTATATTGATCTTAGATCCACAGAAAGAGTTATCCCCAAATATGTGGGAAAGGTATGGCTGGAATTTGTAGTTGCTGATGCGTTGCTTATTGAATTGTAATTTCATAGTACAGAAGAAATGTATAGTAAAGAATGTGATATGAACTGATCTCTGCATTGTTGTAGAAATTACTGTAAGTCCAGTGATTGCAATATCGATTTCTTTCAGAATTGAGAAGGTTAGGGCTACTTTTAGAATTCTACATGTTATAATAGCATTGCCATCGGAGGAAGCAAACAGAGCCTTCATCGAATTCTACTTCAGGTAATGTCATACATGCAAGTCATAAGATGTGCTGGAAGCCCTAAAGTGGAGTTTCTTTAGCCGTCCAAGTCCAATGAATATTGGCGCACCAGCATATATTTTAGTATTGGATGCAACTGCTGCAATGGAAAAGATGATACGAATGGCACATGTTCATGCTGGTAAGAATCTAATACTTGAAGCAAGCAAGTTGATCCATTTAAATTTGTTTCGAGAAGCAAATTTTAAGCAGGCAATTTCTGACATAACCCAATGCAGAGTGTAAACGCCAAGGGACAATTGCTTTGCTTGATTTAGAGGTGAACACATCTAACTTTCTGTTGTTTTCATTCTAGTCACTGCTTGGTAGCTTCAATCTCTGAGGAATAAATGTTGCCATTAGAGGAAGGAATTTGTGCAGTCAGAAGAAGCCCGCCTCAATAGCATTGCTGCTATCCCTCTACTGGATCATCATGATGCCTTTTCGGTAGGTCTGTCTGTAAACCGTGTTGATTTTCTCACTCAAATTTTAGAATTGTGTGTTGATCTACTAAAAACCTTGGCAGCTTGAGCAAGCTTTTGGTTCCATCACCAATATCAGTAGAGCTTCTCAAGAATTGATTATGGAGATAACTGACCTTTCCATTGACAAGGCTGCTGCTGTTACCAGATTCTTCAATGACAAATGCTATGGGGCCACACCTAAGCTTAGCTGATTTTCGTGTCCATGTGTTTTATCCTATCATGCTTTAGGTGCATTTGTTGGGCCCAGGAACACTACCATTAGAAAGAACTCCGTGCATCAAGACCTAAGGGGTTTGCAAACAGACAATTGAACTCTGACCGGTCTTCAACTTTGAAGTCTAAACACTTTGAAGTGCCAATTTTTGTCATTGCCCATTGTTGCACATCGAGGCACCAATTATGCATTCTATTAAACTTTTCTCTGACTTCCAAATTGAAATTACAGAACGAACTGCTCCTGTATATGGCGTTTGTATTCTAGTTTTAAATGCATAAGCTAAACAGGCGCAAATAAAAAGAGAGAAATGCAAGGAAATGTGGCCTGAAAATCGACAGGCCCTTTGCAAACTTGATTGCTCACAAAAAAGCAACGACAATCCAGATTCATTGATAGCCCTAGAAACGCAATAAGGTTCCATGGATAAAATTCTGTCAATGATGATGCATATCCCTAGGAACATCCAATTAGCAACGATGATCATTTTGCAATGGAACTGGATTGATTGGTTTTTACAAACATGGGTTGACAATCAGCCATTTAGGATTTCTTACCACATGATCTCTAGGATTCTTACACATGATGTTTTCACTATTTAATCACATCACGTTCTATTAGAAGTTCATTATTCACGCCTTGGGAAGCCACCATTTCCATTTTCTTTGTACATGTCTTTTTCCACGACCCTTAAAGCCATCAGACTTGCCAGCATCAAGATAGGTATGCCTTCTCAGCCCAAAGCGCTGATTAGACATTAAATTTCCAAGCTATAAAAATTGTTGAAATCTAAGAGTAAAACAAGATTTCAGATGGAGTCGCAGCTCTTCTTCCTGAGTCTGCATTATGGGAGTTTGGAGTTTGAGACCAGGCTGGGGCAAAACCTACATCTTAGACATGCATTATGAATTGAGGACAATTTTGGCAGACAATCATAATAATGCTTGTTGCTAGAAGGTACAACTTGATATTGGAGAGGCCCGTAGACAAAAACAATTTGCATCGTATCAAGCCATAAAACCAAAACTTATCATCATAGTGTCCTCACATCTACAATTAGTGGCTGAGCTAGATTATTAAATTTGATGGAACACCATAGCTTTGGATACAAAAATGCCTTCTTATTTGACAACTTTAAACCAAGCTTAGAAACTGCACTTTATTCCATATACTAAATCAATCTGCATTAAAGTCAAAGCCTAGCTCTGTATCGTAATAGTCCAGTTGAAACACATGTTGCAGATTTCGACTTCTGATGCATCATAGAATTTTCCCCATATTTCTCTAGATTGGGAGGTTTGCAGCTTCCAAGAATCAAATCCTACAATGCATCAGACAGCATAAGTAAAGAATTTTAAACCAGAGAAACTGGACAACCATCACGTACCTTGACTCTTCGCAGGTCATTTTCTTCAATATCAATGTTTTTAAGTTCATCGACAATGCGTTGCACCATTCTTATAGACCTCTCCTCATGTGACCTGCATGATCTACCCAGTAATATTTTGGACCTGATCTTTCAGATGCGACAGATCTTGACAAATTAAGCTTAACCCAAGACAATAATCCAAGCCTTCAAAATAACAATAATACTAATCTGAAGCAAAAGCGATACCAAATAGACAAGTTTTTGAAATACAGACCCTGGAGCAGCTCTAGGCAGGAACTCGTTGCCAAGCGAATGATTGAATGGTCCATGACCACAATCATGCAACAACCCTTAAGTATTAAGCATTTTGGGTCATTATCACATAACAAGATTAAATCAAAAGCAAGATGAACCCAAACATACCTGCAAGCCTCACACATCTGACATGGGAGGGGTCAATAGAATCTCCATCCATATCCTAGCCAATACAATAGGAGTTCATTCATACCATTTAATCTTGAAATGATAAGGAAAGTGCTTACTTACATTTAATATACTCAAGGCACTGTGGTAGCAACGAAGAGAGTGTTCATATCGTGTATGAGTTGCAACATTATCACATAGATCTGCACAAAATGTTTACTAGTAGTGTACTTCTATAGAAGTTGAAAGATTAAATTTGCTTACTTTGTTGCTTGATATCTCGTAATCTGAATCATAAATACCAGATATCATCAGCATCATTCTGAAACAATCCTTTTTGAAAATAAGAACAGAAGGTGAACTAACCTCTGAAATTCTTCAGTATCCATGAACTTCAGTGATAACTGCACCAAATGAAACCTATATATTATCAGCCAGCATAATATAGATCTAACAATACAACTCAAATTTATTTCTGTTTTGAAGTATCTGTTTCTATCGAGAAAGTATTTGTATAGAACCACACATAATATGCCCACTACTATTATTTCCTGCATTGCATGGGAGACATCATTGTGGCTTTCTTTTTCATTCTCATATACAATTAAAAACATGCATATAGCGACCTGCGATCTTCTACATTACTTCTATATTCGATTCGACAACATAGAACTTACTGGATCAACGAGAATATTAACATGAATATTGTCATGAAACTCCTTCATTTCTTCCCTCTTACCAAACTTATTTTCGCTGGAACCCATCCCTCTGCAGCCAATATTAAATCCTTAGAACATGAAAATATTAAACATGCATCTTCTCCTCATGAATATATCGAGAAGAGAAATTTAAACAGAACTACAGTAGCTTTGATCACCAAAGGAATGATGAAGACGTGAACTCGAAAAGGCGTTGGTAGATAGCAGAATAAGAAAATTGAACTTGTTTTTATATGGGAGGAGGTCTAGTGGTAAATTTATCGAACGGAGTTCATGTGGCCAGCCTTTTCTTTGACTGCTGATTTGGCAGTCACGTGGCATATCTTTTCTTTTTTTCTTCTCCATAAAAATATATATGGCTCCACAAAACCGTGACGTGGAAAGTCCAGGCTAGCATAAAAATATGACGTGGCATTCAAAAGTCCATCATGCCATGTCACATTTTTATGCTAGCCTGGACTTTCCACATCACGGTTTTAAGATTTGGTGGAATTTTAAGATTTGGTGGTAGCTGGACCAAATCTTAAAATTCCAGTTGTCCCACAACTTAGGTAGCAAAACCATGCAAAACAAATTTGGTAATAAGTATGTGAACCAAATCTGGCAGTTGGGAGTCTGCCTTTACTTGCAGTCTAGCGCAATTTGGCAATTGGGCGCCTTCCTTTGAGTTTCTTAATCGGCAAAGTTTAGACCAACCTCTGCTTCCACAACATGCACCAAATCATTCTTAGATTCATTCATGTGTATTCATCTGCACTAGAATATGTAAAGATAAGAATAGCAATGTTGTCAGGAAGAATGACAAAATAATTTTAAGATTAAATAGCGAAAAATACCTTATAAAGAGGCCGAATCGGCAAAATGATGTGCCGGATCATAGCTGGGCATGCGTCTCAAGGCTAATCCCTAATCTCTTATTCCAGGCAGTTCCAAGTTATTTCCAGCTCTGTGCAGTGCAAGACAAAACCATTCAGTTCGTCCTAAAAATAGTTGCACGAGTTCTTACTTGGTTTGGTTAAAAATCGTGTTTCCATTCTCATCCATAGAATTTCTTTTTTAATAAGTAAAATTTTTAAGGTTCAATTGACGTGCTTTTGAGATCCTGTATTGTATTGGGTATTGTATTGGGTCCCATACTGATTGGTCTTCATGGACGATAAAAGAAATTCTATTCAATTATCCTTCTTTATTAAGATAATAATGTACATGCAACATATTTGACATAAGCATCTCTTCGTATTCTAAGTTCTGAATTTGTGCAATTTAAGGAACACCAACACGGAGTGCGATGATAGTGGCACCGCTTTACTTTCTTGTAATTTATTGTTTAAATTTGGTTTTTAAGGTAAGTGGGAAACTCTTTGGAAATTTTCTCAGGCTATTTTGTCTAAGGTTATGTTTTTTAGTATTCGAAAATTCTTCCGATTTGCCCAAGAAAAAAGGAAAAAAAAATTTGCAAAATTGAGCGGTTCGTGTTATGCACTAGCACCTTCAGTGATAGATAACCAACACACTAAAAGGGCAGATCCTTCAAGGAAATCGTTATCCAATGGGTCCCAACTTTCCAGGCTTTATCCCATACCCCACAAACCATATCAATTGCTCCCCTTCTCGGGATGCTTGCCCTCAAGCATATGAAACACATCAATGTTGCCACGAGGAATTGGTTCTGATACCAAATGTTATATGCAGATTCTAGCATATATAGATATCAACACCCTTTTTTTTTTTTTTCCTTTAAATAAACTTTGACAATATCAAGGATTAGACATACTGGATGGCTTTCCTACTCAACTTAGTTGTGAAAATTCGGCGATTCTATTCCTATGATTTAAGACTAAGAATTAGAAGCATTGCCCACAAGCTCTAATGAAAGAAACATGGCTCTGATACCAAGTGTTATGCACTAGCACCTCTAGAACCAACACGCTGAAAGGGCGGATCCTTCAAGGAAATCGTTATCCAATGGGCCCCACACTTTTAGGCTTTATCCCATACCCCACAAACCATATCAATTTCTCTCCTTCTCGGGATGCTTGCCCTCAAGCATGTGGAACACACCAATATTGCTACTCGGAATTGAACTGTGGCTCTGATACCAATTGTTAGGACTAGAAAATCCTTTGAGCAAACATGGCATGGATGCCACGAACATTCCTCTCTACGTCTTATCCATCTACGCTCCCTTCTTCGGCATGGATGTGAACGCTATCTGTTTGCTGAAATCTCTGGCCAAATCTAGGATGATGAGAAAAATGTATTATATATTCCTTTCCAACTTTGTTGAAAGAAATCCATGAGAAAGCTTTAGGCTTAATCAGGTTGAGGAACTAGGAGATCTCTACAAGTATTGTTAGGCTATTGTTTAATCTAGGATGGATGTGCTGCATGCAGAGGTTCAAAAGGTTGGATCATCCAGTGAATATGTTTATGGCTTTTTTGGGGCCTAAGCCTATACCAGTATGTGGTCTATACATAGGCAAATGACATAATTCAGAGACGTAACTTTATGGATGCATTTAGAAATGAATAATCAGAATAACTGAGCATCGAATGCTCCTCATTGATTATATTACATGGGTAAATTTGGTATTCATGCAGTTTCAAGTTTTACATTCATGCAAGCTTAGGAACATGTAGATATGCAAAGGCAGAAGATAAAATTCATACCAAGTTGATCAAATGTAGGTTAATGTATGTTATTATTTCTTTTTGCAATGTGTTTTCTACTTTTTCAAGTCATTACCTTCAGAATTCAAGAATCCAGTAATTTGAAAAGTCAGTGATATATGACGCGCCTCTAATTTTTTCCCTGATTTGCATATTGGAATGTTTTTTATTCCCTTTTTTATTCAGTTTGAGCAGTGTTCCTTTAGTTTAGGGAAAGTTGGTATTGTCATCAATGACCTCCTTACTTACAGTTTCAAATACAATGATAAAGATCAAGCACAAGGGATTAGCACTTGAAACTAAATATATGCTTACAGACGTGAATCTAAACATTTGGTTTTTAAGGCAAGTGGAGAACTTTTTGGATTTTTTTTTCTGGGGTCTAAGGTTATGGGGTTTTTTAGCATCCGAAAAGTTTTCCGATTTGCCAAAAAAGAAAAAAGAAACTGCAAAAATGATTCGTTCGTGTATAATTTTGGGAAAATGTAAGGACTAGAAAATCCTTCAAGCAAATATGGTATGGATGCCACGATGAACATTCCTCTCTATGTCCTATCTATCTACACCCCCTTCTTTGGCATGGATGTGAACCCTATCTGTTTGCCGAAATCTCTGGGTGCACAGCTTCGTGACTGCAGTTTGTTTTTTCTCATGCGACTGAATTACTTTGTTTTTGGTCAAATCTGCATTTATGATGACAAGATTGAGGGCCCAACGACCTGCATGGCAAATATTGTAACTACTCACTCTACCAGGATTGCTTTTCCGCTATCACAGTTTTATGTTTTTCTTTCAGATATTTTTGTTGAGGAGAAGTAAATAAAAAAATATATTTATTGAGTATGCTTTGAGTTATTTGTCCCTTTTCTTAGATCATGGCAATATGTGTTATGTATTCCTTTCCAATTTTGTTGAAAGATAGATAGATAGATAGATAGATAGTATTTTAACGTCACGCCACTAGGCAGCATCCAACTGGACTAGGAGATTCCAACTGGACTAGGCTTTTAATCTAGGATGGATGTGCTATGTGCAGAGGTTCAAAAGGTTTGATCGTCCAGTGAATATGTTTATGGTTTTTTTGGGGCCTAAGCCTATACCAGTGCGTGGAGTCTAAACACATGCAAATGACATAATTCAGAGACCTATAGATGTAACTTTATGGATGCATTTAGAAATAAATACTCAGAATAACTGAGCTTGCCATGGCTTGGAATGCTCCTGAATGCTCCTCATTAATTATATTACATGGGTAAATTTGGTATTCATGCAGTTTCAAGTTTTACATTTATGCAAGCTTCAGAACGGTTTTTCGAATAATCTATTTTTCGAGCGGCAGAGTTCGAGCGGCAGAGAAGGATTTCGTTGGGGGGAGGGGGGGGGATGGCCCCCAAGAAGAAGGGCGAGTGCTCCATCGAATATGATGGAGACACAGCCGCGCTTATATCCTTGGTTAAGGATTTGAAAGCAGAAATTGTGTCATTGAGAGCGGAAGTCGGCATCTCCTTGGTCAAGGAGTTGAAATCAGAGATCTCCTCTTTAAGATCAGAATTGGGTGAAGTTCGGGGCACTCTCAATGAGATGCTGGCCCGAAACACTGATTCAGATCTGCAAAAATCAACGGATTACAAAACCCAGATTGAAACTCTGGAAAGCAAGCTAGCATCTCTGGTAGCAGAAACTACCAAAGAACAGATGAAACTCCACCATGCTGAGATTTCTACAGAACAAAGGGATCAAGAAACAAGAGCAAAAAACCTGAAAATATCGGGCCTTCATGAGAGTGAAGGAGAAGATATTATCGATACAGTGCGCCGTTTTTTCTCTCAGACTATGCATCTCAATGATCCAAGCTATGTTTCAGCAAGAAGATTGGGGAAACAGGGAACCTATACTCATCCCATTTTAGTAAAATTTCACACAAAGGATGCAAGAGACCGAGTACTCCATAACAAGAGCGCTCTAAAAGGTGAAAAGATATGGTTAGATCTGGATTTGACTCCCAGCCAGTTGGATATCATAAAAATAGAATGGAAAAAAGTAAAGGAAGCTAGAGAAGCGGGATGGGTAGCATACCTAGATCAGGGAGGCAAGGCGGTTGTCACGAATAAGAAACATAAATAGGAAGTGAGGGCTTTGAGAATAAGTCTGTGGAATGCACATGGACTGACTCAAGCTAAGCTGGATGCTACCGGTGAAATCTGGGAGAGACAAGATTTGTTACTCTTAACTGAAACCTGGACTCACCAATTCCGCCTTCCACCAGAGGTAAGAGGTTTTAAATTATTGGGCCAAGTATAGAATGAGAAATACTTGGGTGCAGGGCGTGGTTTTGGAGGAGTTGCGGTCTATCAAAGAGTAGACTCAATGCATGATATCCATGTCATGAAGCAAGATAGCAATAATCAATTTATTTGGTTAAGAATAAATGAAAACGAGCAGCAGTTCTTCATAGCAGCTTGCTATTTTGCTCCAGAAAACTCAAAGATCTACAACAGGCATGACATGGACAAGGAGAATCCATTTGATAATTTGTGTTCAGATATTCTTGAATACTCTCATCAAGGTGAAATACTCCTTATGGGGGATTTCAATGGCCGTACCAGCAGCCAGCAAGCTAAGGTTTTTGTAAACTTGGCAAATCCAAATCTGGATGAAATAGACGATATAGCGTATACCAGAAAATCAGCTGATACAATCGTGAATACCATGGGCGAGAAGCTACTAGAATTGTGCAGTATGTGTCAGCTCAAGATCTTAAATGGCGTGGAACCATTTACACGCTCAGGAGCTCTTACATACCACAATCATGCTGGAGCAAGCACCATAGACTATTGTCTCGTAAGAAACAAGGACTTAATTGCTGATTTCTATGTAGGAGAAAAGCTCCCTGAGTCGGATCATACTCCACTACATCTGTGGCTTAACATAAGGGCAAAGCATGTGATGCAGAAGCCACCTTTTCACTCAAAACTCCGAGTGAGTTATAAGCTTAGCCCTGCCTACAATAAATTGGTAGAAGAGCATATGGCAAGAGCTTCTTGGTCATGGCATCTCCAAGATGACGTAGAAAACTTTCAGCAAATCATATTTGATGCAGCCAAGCAAGTATTTGGGTTGTCAAAAAAGCATGTACAGGGCAGACCTTGCAATTCATGGTGGGACTCTGAATGCTAGGAGGCGAGGAGTAATCTGCCTGTAAACTGTATCAGTAAGCCAACCTGGTACAAGAAAATGATCAGACAAAAGAAACGTGCCTACTTTGTGAAAAAACAAATGGATTTATCTGATCAATTTAAAAAGCATCCCAAAACCTTTTGGGACACGCTACAGCTCAAAAAGGACCAGCCTATTTTAAGCATACATGACTTAACTATCCTAGTGAAAACCCTTTATGAACAGGAGGGCGCAGATGGCATGCCAAAATTAGCCCTCACTGAAAATATCTTCTCTGAAACAGAGGTAAAAAATTGCTTATCGAATCTGTCAAACAATAAGGCTCATGATGCAGATGGACTGTGCGTGGAACTCCTCAAATGGGGAGGGGACAATACTGTATCAACACTGACAGATATGCTGAACAAAAGTTTGATGCAAGGGATACCACACAACTGGAGGATCAACCGTGTCTACCCAATTCACAAAGGAGGTGATAAAAAGACAGCCAGTAACCACAGAACAATTCTGATTGGCAGTGTGTTCGCCAAAGTTTTGGGCAGTCTATTGGAGAGAAAATTAAGTTCTTGGGCGAGCAAGCAAGCAAGCGATGCGCTCAAACCGCCAAGGTGTTTTAGAAATGATCACAACACCTTGGACCATGTACTAACTCTCCGAACGCTGATAGAAAAGGCCAAGGCACCTAATGCATCATTATTTGTAGCATTTATCGATTTCACAAAAGCGTTCGACACCATACCATGCAAGAAGCTTAGTGAAAGGATGTGACAAATAGGTGTTCCTCACAATCTCATGGCAGTGGTCTCACGGCTATATGAAGAAGTTCTGATCAAAGTTTCATGGGATCTTGAAGCAAACATAAAAGAGCACCATCGGGTAATACGCCAAGGCTGCCCGCTATCTCCAACCTTGTTCGGAATTTTCATAGGCGAACTAGATGACCGGATATCTGAACTAGATCTCTTGCGGGGCACAAAAATAGGTGCGTATGTGATCCAATTGCTTCTTTTATGCAGATGATGTCGTCTTTGTTGGCAAGCATAAGAAGAAAGATTCTGAGGATCACTTGTACAATTTGGAAACATTCTGTGAAATGAAAGGCATGAATGTAAATTTATCCAAATCAAAAATCATGGTTTTTGGCACAAGAGATAGACCTGAATTCAAATATAGAGGACAAGTAATAGAAACTGTTGACAGCTACAAGTACCTCGGAATAGATATAGCTTCTAACTACAGCTGGAAAAACTGTGTGAAAAGAAGAGCAACAGGTGGAAAGGCAGCTTTGTATAGTATGCTCTCGAAATGCAGTAAAGCATCACTTACTGAATGGGGGCTGAAAAGGATTTTGTTCAAGACATTAGTTCAAACGGTCTTATTGTATGGGGTACCTATATGGGGACCGGATATTTCTAACAGACTATGGAATCAGCTGGAAGCAATTCAAAAGATGTTCGTGAAAGAGGAGCTTGGTATCCGATCGCAATCCCTTATGCCATCATGTTAGCAGAGGTAGGGCTGTTCCCCTTAGAACTTGAAGGTTTATACCAATCCATCAATTTTTACAACAGAGTCATGGCACAAGATACAGACCGTATATCACACTGCGCTATGTTGGCATCGGATCATGGCAGAAAACTGATACAATGGGCTAATACGTGGGGTGTAACCAGCTCAAATTGGCCATCAGATAAAGATGAAGCACGGATTTTGCTGGAAAAACTAGCAATAAGAAAGTTATGGGCTGAACCAGGAAAGAGGATGCTGCAATACCAGGCCGATGTCAACCATTTGGATATATATGCATGCCAAGATTATTTGAAAGCGCCAATACCTAAAGGGTTTAGACAAATGATTGCGAGATACCAAACAAGTTCTCACAAGCTGGCAATAGAAACAGGAAGATGGGCGAGAACACCAATAGAAGACAGACTATGCAAGGTATGCAATTCTGGGGAAGTTGAGGACGAACACCATGTGTTCTTACAATGCACAGGATATGCACATATAAGGAACAATTTTGATATTCATGTGACAGATCTATATTCATTGTGGGTTTTGTCACCAGCACACTTAGGACCTTTCATAAGGACGGTGGATGCACACCGATCCTTTTTACTCAAATTGTAAACAAGATGTTCATGTGCTCCATGGCCCCTCGAGGCCCAAGCGAGCATTAGATATAAATTAAATTAAATTAAGAACATGCAGATATGCAAAGGTAGAAGATAAAATTCATACCAAGTTGATCAAATATAGGTTAATGTATGTTATTATTTCTTTTTGTGATGTGTTTTGTACTTTTTCAATTCATTTTCCTCATAATTCAAGAATCTAGTAATTTGAAAAGCTATTTCAGTAATGTATGATGTGCCTCTAATATGTTGCCCTGTTTACATCTTGGACTGTCTCTGGTCTCTTTTTTTATCCAGTCTAAGTAGTATTCCTTTGGTTTAGGGAAAGTTTGTATTGTCATCAATGACCTCCTTACTTATAGTTTTTGATACAATGATAAAGATCAAGGACAAGGGATTGGGACTCGAAATGACATATATGCTTACAGGGATGAATCTAAACGACGTTGGTATCTTTTATATACTTTCACCAGTTTTTGTGTTCGTAATATTTGTGACATATCTTTCAGTTACAACAGCATGGCATCACTTTCCATTTGAGAAATTTATTCTAATTTGTATATGCGATCCTGGAATAATCTTCAATATGTTTTGGCATCCTCTTTCACATAATTAGTTGCTTTTGCAGAAAAACTAAAATGCCCTAGAAGTCCTTTTTTTTTTTTTTTTTTTTTGAAGTCTTGACCACATTATTAGAGTTCTTTAAATTTACTGAATCTAAATTGTTTTGTAGCCTGGTTATGTCATCTTTCCCTTGCTTTGTCTCTTGAACAATATATCTGGAGTGAGGCAATTGTCTTACCATCTAGCTCGCATTCTCGATATGTTTTATGCTATTTGTTATTGCTACGCTTCTCATATTTGGTTCAGAAACATATGGCCCAATAATACATTTTGTGCTTTTTTATACATACTTTGCATTTACTCGATTTTCTTGATTTATTCTACGTTATGTATCTTGGCCAATGTTTACATCTCTACAACTCCTATTTGTATTTGTTCTCTGGTCTCTTATACATGCTTTGCATCAAGTGGTATTGCTAATCTGCTCAAGTTTAATCGCTATGGTGGCCCCAGCATAGGCTCTGTATGGCCCTATCATATGTAGCTTTTGTGCTTATCCTATGAATGGAACCCTTGCTCAATGCTGCTGCTGTAAGAATTGTTGGTGGTGCAGACTCTTCATATAGCATACTAAGGGTGAGATTCCACTGCGGGAAACGACAGTTCTCCATTTCACCAGAATTGCCTCCTTCAAAAATTTGATTTGCCATAGCTTGTGTTTCCACTTCAGCAAAATTTCTCAGGCTGAAATAAAATCATAGAGCAAATCCATTGGAGTTAAGAAGCGCATGTCAAGATCTTTGATGCTGGCAATTTCTTTCCACCAAATTGTCGGGGTCCATCCCCCGACAGTTATCCCGTAGTTTAGTGTTTTCCCAGCCTCTCCTCGATGCTCCACATCGTCGCCCCAAATCTAAACTACCTCTGTTAGTGGAATCACTCTGGAACTCCAGAAGTTTGCAATCCATCCATTTGATTGGCTTGCTACTTATTGTCAGGTGCTAACATCCGCCAGTGGAATCTCATCCTAATGATATTATTAGATTCTGATTCACTATAGTTTATTGCGAGTTTCGAGGAGTATGTCCATTAGCAAAGCATCAAGTTCATGCTTGAAGGGAGTGGGTGGTATGATCACCATGCTTTGACAATCTGTAGCATAATAACACAGGGGGATTTGATATTCTTGAGACCATAGACCATACTCCTAAAACAATTGAATGGGTTATTACTAAAAGGAAAAAAAAAACATAGATTCAATAGAAAATATAAGCACGTCATCTCACTAATTGCATTGATTAAAGCATTCTTATTAGGATATTGAATAATTTTGGTAGAGTTCAAGTCTCGGTATTTTATATTCTAAAACCTTAAGTAAACTTATATTTCATATTTCAAAACCATAAGCACCCCCAATCATAAATGACCATAAGCGAAATGAGAGGTACCCAGAGATCCCAACATACGATCTGGGGCGTAGGATAGACAGATCTGACAACCAAGGTAGTCCAGGGTGCACCTCATTTAGAATATGTAGTAGGATGTATAATGAATTAACTGTTTTAGTGTGCTCTGTAATGCAGTACTGCAGGTTTCAAGAAGCAATTAGAAGAGGATCAATTTCTTGTTTGAAGAGAGTAGGTGAGCAAGATAGTATGATCATTGTACTTTAGCAATATAAGTTGGATCTTATTGTTGTGGTGACGCGGAACTTCCAATGAATTAATTGTTTTAGTGTGCAGGATTGGACACTCTATACTACAAGCTGAAACTCTACTATATAATAGTGACCAGGTAAGAATATTGAATGTGCATATGAAACAAGTTAAGAACATGTAATAACCTTGAATGTGCATATCATTTGTTTATGAAAATAATTTTTACATTTTTGGCATCAAGTTTGTGCCATTTTTTACAATCATATTCTGACACATGGAAGCAGTGGTTTTGATTGCTGCTATATATTGTTTTGTGCTCTTTATGACCTTATATTGGACTATAGTAAAAAAATCATGTCGAGAAGGGCATGTCCCCAAGCACAAGGACATTCTTGAAATCTTTTACTATCTTCTTTTGATGCTTCAAAGATTTGTTAAAAATGCATATGGTATTGCTGCATGGCATGTTCTCACTTTCAAAATCCATTCATTTTCATTTCATACACTCAAACCCCCTTCTGTCCATTTATACGGAATCATGTCGAGGAGGACATGTGCTACCAAGTACAATAATATTCTCGAAAAGGTTTTGCGAGCTTCAGACATGTTTGTAAGATGTCTTCCTGTTTTACTATATTGTTATTACTATCAATATACAACACAAGTTCAATTTCTTTATAATAGCTGGTACCATTTGCATTGGTATAACTAAAGACTCCCCGATCCACAAATTGTCAGATACCCCAATACCAAACAATGGTTCATAACTTAGGCCTTAGTACAAGTAATGCAACAAATTTTATCATAATTCCCTTGCTTTATTTGTTAAGCGAGATGTGTGCATCTCTTCCTCTCCACGATGTATGCATTTACTTTTGGGTCAAGATAATTATACCCCAGATTGGTATATCCCGGAGCAAAAAAAGTTGCCCTACGGGATCCCTCGCCTGTCGCCTACGAAGTTCGTTTTATTCATCCCGTTCTGCCATACTGATATCCGGGATACCATTCGGGATATCGTCCTCAGGATCCCCACATGCAAATCCCAATATCCGAGATTCCCAACTTGGTGATACCAGAGCATGAGATCACATGGTGGTATCTCCCAACCCAGGATCCACAATTGAATCCCTATCTCCAGGATCCACACTGCGAATCTCCCACAGTTACGTTCCCCCACAATATAGAAACAGGGGAAAAATTTTTTCTCCCCCTTTCTTCTCTGGCTATGTCGAGGCGCCAATGGCGGTGGCTTCGTCCTCCGGCGAGTTTATCTTCTTGAATCCAGGCGCTTCAGAAGCATTTCAAAGGCATTTTTATATCATTTCTTGCAGTTATGGAGGTTTTTGCAGCGTTTGAAGCTTTGATTCTTGTTGTTTACCAGTTTTTCTCTGGTTTAACTAGATTTGGAGCAAAACATATGCTACAGAACATATTCTTTCGATCTTTCTAGTTTTTTACACTGACTGGACACATGTGCGCATGCTCGCGCCATACCACCATCCTCCCCTCCCCGGGGTCCTAGGTGGCCACCCTAGGAGTCACTGAGTATGCATCCCCTCAGGCTATGACTAGTACCTTTCTAGGCAAAGCCTTTGACAAATCCCCACCCCCACTTGCGTGGGTAAGAGAACCCTTGAATTAAGCACTACCAAGGTATTAGGCAGATGATCAATGGTTTGTATCAATATAAAGTCACTGTGTGCGCATCCCCTCAGGCACCGCTTAAATGACATTCCTTGATTTAAGAAATGTAGGTGAGGTATCCCCCATGTGCATTTTTCATGTTATGATTTTTATGCTAAACAAGGCAAAATTCTGTATCTCAACTTTATGGCTTCATGCAATGAGCTTCGGATGTTCAAATGACTTCACAATTTGAACTCAGAGATCTACTATTGTCTACTTTGCAATTGATTTCAAATCAATTGGATAAGTATAACCTCTATCATCAGGCTGTCATACCCGAGCTGAATTCTGTAGCTCAAGTCCATGGCTTCATGGACGAAGTTTTAGATATCTAAGCGACCTCAAAATTAGAGACAAAGGACTATCAACATGTCTAGATTTAGGGCCACTATTTTCAAAGCAGTTGGATGAGTATAACTCTGAAATATCATTTTTTCCTCAAGCCATCAACTCCACGTAGAGTTCTGTAGCTCAACTTCATGCCTTCATGGAGGTAGTTTCAGATAGCTAAATGACCTCATTCAAAGCAATTGGATAAGTATAGCCTCTGCAGTATCATTTTTCCCTCAAACTGTCAATTCTGAGCAGGATTTTGTAGTTCAACTTCATGGCTACATGGAGGAAGTTTCAAATATCTAAATGACTTCAAAATTAAGGAGAAAGCATTAAATATGACATGATGCAGGCCTTTTATAGGCCAGAACGGAGGCAAAGAACAGTATAGCTGATCCAACAGAACAGACATGAGCTCCTTTGGCTCATGGCTAGCATGATGGAATCAAAGAGTGAGGAGATGGGGCAATTTATGGAGGATGGAGTGAATCTAGCAACTACATCTCAAATCCCTAACACCAATCTATCTAAATTTGTGCATGCAATAAATTATGTCAATAAATTATCTTTATATGATGCATGCTTGTATCATCTGACAGAAGTCACTACAAGAGAAAGGGGGTTTTAGAGTCATTTTTAGAGTCAGGTCCTAGTTATAAACTTAGACTGGAAAAAATGGAAAAAAAAACCCTTAAAAAACTGACATTACTGTTGACGCTACAACTGACTCTATGTTCTGTTGTTTAGACGTCAGAACTAGCGTCAGAATTCGAGTCAGACTTTGCGTTAAACATAGAATCAGAATTAGTGTCAAAATTAATGTCAACATGTGCGTCGAAATTAGAGTCAGAACTAGCATCATATTAAAGTCAGAATGTGTGTCAAAATTAGAGTCAGAATGTGAGTTAAAATTAGACTCGTGTTTGAGTCAGAATGTGCGTTAGAATTAGAGTCAGATTTGCACCCAAATTAGAGTCAGAAGTAAAGAACATTTTTCTTTTACATCAGATAGCCAGAAGGCCCAGGGATTTGAACCCTCTTATTACCATTTAACCTATGCATATTTACATATATTAAATATAAGACATAAACGGCATTTTTATCGATAATCTGAAATAAAAAGAACATACAAGTGAGATAGGAGAATGACTCCATATTACAAACAATCTGAAATAAAAAAGAAAAAAAAAAGTTCATCACAATTCCATATGTGATTTGCATCAAATCCAAAGTGTTGACAGACTCTCGAATGCAGACCACTCTTGAGCGCATGTCTTGAGCACCATGGCTCGCCCATTTCCAAAAAAATCGTTGACTGCATCGATTGTGTCTCTGCACTCTGCATGGAAGGCCGGAGTTGAATCCAAACGGTTTTAACGCCTCCTTTCTTAGCACTCATACCTTCCTATCAATAGAATTGATAGTAGTAATTCGGCTGCGACAGTTCTGCAGTTTTCTGTCCTCCCCTTGTAGAGGGGAGACATTCCAATGGCGATTTTGGGCTCTCTGACCAAGGCTTTTTGAACTTAACCAAGACTTTCAATCATTGGCAGTGATATGGCTGGATTTGGGGTTTAATGGGGTCTGTCCCCTGACAGATTTAGGGGCTGGGCTGCTTCTTAAACCCTTTCTCCCCTGCCTGCTGTTTATCTTTCTTAAGATATTTCTGTCGCCTCCCAACTGTCTGATTTTGTCCTGCTATGTTTGTTTTACTGCTCTCTCTATCCTCCTTTCAGTTGGCTCTAACTCCCTCTTGTATGATCTCCATGTTTCGGTTGGATGGGAAAACCACTTCCCCTTGAAATCGCCTGCTCTTGCTCTGCCTCTAACAATCCATCTCCATCCAGCATAAGATCTAATGTGGCCTTATCATGGAGTTTCTAGTATTCTCTACAGACTCTAGTCCACAAGCCTCTGGAGCCTCTGCAACCTCATCACCCTTCTCCTTATTCCTCTCTGTTCAAATCCTGATAATCCACAGAGCAGTAGTTTTGGTAAATACTGAATACATTTGGTGGGGTTTTATTGATGGACCAATTGATATTATGTGGATATCCATCATCGAAAGCAGACATCTATATCCCGATCAGTTCTCTTGTGTTGGGGGTTTCGCCATTAGAGGTGCTGATCCCGCTTTTGTTTGCAGACTAGTCAGGCTTCTTGTGTTTGGTAACGTGGAAGCCCAACCAACTCAATCCCTCTTAGTCCAGTTGGTTGCAAGAATACTACTGGCTTCAGACCTACTAAACTTTGCACTTCGACTACATTATGTTTGAGGCTAATCCTTCGACCTCAGCTATGGAGGATGTCATACTACCTTCTACAGTTGGAGATGGTGCTCCCTTTGCCTCTCCTAAGGAGGATGCTGCTCATATCTCCCTCCACATTCCTGAGGTGGCGAACCGGATTCGCCACCTTGATAACCATGCTCTGATTGCCAAAATTATCAAAGGTAATCCCTCATTAGCTGATATTAAGAAGACCATTGAGCGCATTCGCCATGGAAGAATCTTGCCTTGGGTCCAACCTCTTGGAAACTTCTATTTTCTGATCACTCTTCAATCTGAAAGAGAGACTTTGCAACTCTTTAAAAAAGGGATTATTACTTGTCTCAAGGGCCAGGTGCTGCTTCAGGAAATGGCAACCTGGATTTAACCCTCATAAACTTGAGGCTCTGTTTTTTCCCATTTGGCTCTCCCTATCTAATCTCAGTGCCGAATACTGGACTGAGTAAGCTTTTAAAGCCATAGACTCCAGCTTGGGAGACTTTGTACAGATGGGTGGCATTACCTCTGATGCTCCTAAAATATGTGTCTCTATTGACATCTTCAAGCCACTGCCTGATTCTATCTTCTTCCTTGGCTTCGATAAGCTCCTCATAGAATTCAAGTTATCTATCTTGGGCTTACCTGTCCCCTGCCCCAGCTGTGGAGCTAGAGTGCATGCAGGTGAAATCTGCCCCATCATCCCTTTGGTCTTCGACCTATCTGCTGACAAGAAAGGGAAAGAGAAAATAATTGACTTTGATGGCTTTGGGCAAACTTCCATGGCACATTCAGCGAAGAAAAAGGTTATTGATTGGTCAAAAGGTGAAAGCTCAGGGTAGACTGGCCTTATTGGATCTCTGATCCATCCTTCTGTTCTCTCTATAGTTCCCTATGGAAAGTCAGCTACTGCCTCAACTCTGTTTCAAGATATTATTCCCTCCTCAAACCAGTTTGCTCTTTTGGCTGACGAATCTATCCAGCCTCGGGATCCTCCCATGAAATGTCCATCTCCCTGCTCAAGCTCCCATCCGCCTACCAAGCTTCCTCTCTGTGGCAGCTTCTGATAGAGATATGGGAAAGGATGATCCCCCTTTGGAAGGCATGTCAGCCCCGATATACAAAGCTGCAGTTGGAAAGAAAAAGGAGAAGGTAACTGGCAAGAAATCAGATAAGCATCACTTCGAAGCCTCTGTGGCAACGGCTTCATTGGAGCATTCTCAGATGGAGGTCAGCAAGCCATCTCTCTATGGCTGAATTTTTGAGAAACCAATGGCTGATTTCCTTCTGCCAAAGGCTGAGTTCCTTCTGCCAGAACCTGTATATTTTGTTTTATGCTCTATATATATCTGGCTGATAAATATCTTCTGATGTATTGTAGTAAGCAATCTTTTGTTGTTAGTTTGTTGGGATGCACGAAGCAATCTTTTGTTGTTAGTTTGCTGGGATGCAGGATGCTCACATCAAAACAGCCTTATGGCATTTTGTATTTGCTATCTACATAGCTTATGGCTTCATATAATATATGTTTTCTGAGGATGGTTGTCCGATTCTTCTGTGTTATCAGGGCTCTACTAGTATATGGGCTACTATCACTTGTGAATGCTTGGGCCAATTTTAGAGGCTGCTTTGCCCATCTCTGTGGTTTCAAACCTTCCTCTTGGAGTTCAAATCACACCATATGGGCTTCCTGGAGTTCAGTCTATATCATTAAACAACCTACTTGTGTTTTGGCTCTATTCAAGTTTCGGCTAATACTAAACCTTATAAAGTATGTGATAGACAAAATCAATTCCAATGATGGAATCTGGCTCTGTGTATTGGGGCACTCTAAGAACATTCCTGGGCTCCCCTTGCTCTACTCAAACAAAGGTGAAAGTATCATTTCACATCGAACAGACCGCTACCCCAAATGTATATTAAGAATGATTTGGATATTGGGAATGATTGACTCATTATTGAACAACATTGGAGCCATGGCTCAATCAAGGTATTTATTTACCAATATATGGGGACCATTTCTTCACATTACCTCTAGGAACAGTATTGGAAATACATGTCAATGGCATTTATTTGCCAATACATGGGGGGCATCTCTTCACCTTGGTGCCTTTTTAAGGAATATTAGAATGGTAGTTCATTCATGGTCTATATGGTTGCCCACTCGTGGTACTCCTATGTCTATCAAGTATGGCATTTATTTGCCAAGTCATGCTTTTTAAAAAATATTTCAATGGTTGCCTACTCATGGCACTCTTTTGTCAATCAAGTATGGCATTTATTCGCCAAGTCATGCTTTTTAAGGAATATTCCAATGGTTGCCCACTTGTGGCATTCTTTTCAAGTTCTGGTCTATTTGGGATTCTCTCTTGCCTTGCTCCTCTGCTTACATGAACAGTACTTGGCACACTGTTATCTACTTGTGGGGTTGCCTCGCTCTTCTATTTGAACTTTTCTCTCTCTCTAGAGGCCCCATCTGCAGGAATCTAAGCCAAACTCCCCTCTATCTGGTGATATTGACTTTGCTTTTCAAATCCCTACATATAGGCACGATATGGGGCGAAACATTAAGAAATAGTCACCTCCCCCCATTAATGATTATAGTATCATGGAATTTGCGTGGCATCAAAGGGGTACTTAAACGTGCTAGGTTCCTAGCAGCTACCAGGTCCATGCAGACAGACATCGTCATGTTGCAAGAACACAGACTACCGGACTTCGAGGCCAAATCTCTTGGTAGCTGGGTTTACTCATCTTTTAGTTGTGCGGCCCAAGGTACCAAGGGGGGCACGTGCATTCTTTGGAAAGGACAAAGCAGAGCCTGGGGGCAGGTGGCAGATAGTTATCTTTGAAGGCCAAAATTGTCAATGGGGGATTGTTAGTATGTACGCTTCTAATAAACCAGCTGAGAGGGCAGTTATGTGGAAGGGGATTGAGAGTTGGATATCCCAACATGAGAATATGGTAGAAAACCGGATAATCGGGGGGGGGAGGGGGAGGGGGGACTTGAATATGACAGACGTGTGGGACCAAAAAGTAGGGCTGCACAGGAATTTGCAAGCAGAGGAGGAGCACTCATGGCACTCGCTTCTAAATACGGTGGGTCTCTCCTTAGTACCTCCCTCTAATACTACATTCTCCTGGTCTAACAAATAAAAAGGTCAGGAGAGGGTGTACTGCCTGCTGGACAGATTCTACATGGCCAACAAAATGGCAAGCTTTATGGATAAGTCTTACGAGGAAAAACGATAATGTCCCTTTCAAATTCAATACCTCATGGCTGGGAAAGAAGGCTTTCTGCAACCCTTTTAGGGAATTACTTGATACATTATGCAACGAGATGACTATTCTTCCCTCCATGAAAGCTTGGGTCATGAAGGCTTGGATAAAAATCTGGGGCAAGAACAAAGCCTTGATTTTTAAGCGAGAAAAAGAGTCGATCTACAACGAACTCAAGGAAGTTCAACAATATGTATTTGGTGACCCGTTTAATCAAGCTATGCACTCCCGAGAGAAAGAACTTGAAGGTAAAGCTAAAGCAATTGAAGAGGAAGAAGCAAAGGGAGTGGCGATACGGTCCAAAATAAAATGCTATGCCGAACTTGATCATGAAAATTCCAATTGCTTTTTTCGAATGGCTAGAGCTAGGCTAGCCGAAAATGATATCACATCTATCAAGGACAAATTTCAGGTCTTGACAAATCCGGCTGAAATTAAAGCCTTTATAAAGGAAGATTTCCAATCCCAATTCAAGGAAGAGCAGCTCCCGTCATCATATAGGTTGCAGATTTCTCAATGGTTGGTAAAGATGGATTGGTCTATGGAAGTCACTAATGCTGATAATCAAGCCCTCTTACAACCTCCGACGAATGATGAAATCTACAAGACACTATGTTCCTTGGCTTCAGGAAAATCCCCAAGTCCTGATGGATTCCCTCCTGAGTTCTTTGTAGAATTCTGGGATATATTGGGTCCCCACTTCCTCAAAGCAGTCAGGGGTGCCTGGGCCACATAAACACTGCACCCATCTCTAGCAGCAGGGTTCATCACTTTGGTGCCCAAAGTCCCAAGATCTCAAGCCCTGGGTGAATGGAGACCTATAGCACTGACCAATGCTCTCTATAAAGTTATAATGAAAGTACTTGCTAACCGCCTAAAGCCCGTTCTGAACTGGATCATTGGTAAGGAGTAGTCTGCCTTTCTTCCAAATAGGTACATCCTGGATAACTACCTAGTTGCTCGAGAAGGGTTGCACTGGAGCAAGGTGTCAAGGCAGAATTGTGTGCTCATCAAGATGGATTTTAGGAAAGCGTATGATTCTCTTAGATGGGAGGCCCTGAGGGAGGTTATGACCGATTTGATCGACAATTTATCAATATTTCCATGGGTATAAATAGATTGGCCTCTGCCTCTGTGCTTATCAATGGAGAACCCTCTAGCCTCTTTGATCTCAAGAGAGGTATTAGACAAGGGTGTCCCCTTGCCCCCTATCTATTTCTTATTATGGCTAATGTGCTTACCAGGATGGTGACCCTCAAGATCTCTGAAGGTGCTCTACATGGCCTCACTCTCCCTGATCTAGATAACAAGCTCACTGTCATGCAGTATGCAGATGACACCTTTATGTTTCTCCAATTTGATGATGATAGCTTCCAGTCCTTTCGAGAAATTCTGGGTGCCTTTGAGGTCATATCAGGAATTAGATTAAATCCAAACAAGTGTTCTATCATGTCCACGGGCCTTAGAATCTGATATTGACCCTCGTGTTAGAGCCTTGGGTTTCCTGGTTATAGAAGCAGGAGGGACGGTGAAACTCTTGGGCCTTCCACTTTCCCTCTCTGATAGTCTTAAGGGATTGTGATCCCCCCTATTGGACCGTTTCCGAAAGAAGTTTGGCCTCTGGTCGGCCAAAGGACTTGCAGTGTCGGGACGAGTTACTATGGCTAATGCCATCCTTGGCGCCTCTCATGTTTATTTCTCATCAGTGTTAGTGGCGCAAAAAGGAGTCTATAATCAGATCCAGGTCATTATTAGGAAATTTATCTGGGGTGGCTTGGCTCAGGTTGCATGGTCTGAACTTTGTAGGGATAAAAGAGAAGGCGGGTTGGGCTGTAAGGACCCCTTCACTCAAGCTCAAGCTCTAGCTACCAAATTTGTGTGGCGAGTTCTACATGGGGACACCTCCCCCGCTCTTGTATTTGTCAAGCACTGGTTTAGCCAATGTAAGCTCAAAGGTAAACCTGCACTACCTAGAGATGAACTTGAGGCTGCCTTTAGGGATTTCAAGCTTGCATCTGGCACCTCCCCAGTTATGAGAAGAATACTCTAGGCTTGGATGGTTGTTCAAGCCCTCTGTTCCCCCACAAATTTACCACAACATGCTGGTAGGATCAACGTTTTCTGGAATGAGCGAGTCTGGGGACTAGAGCATCTTCCCTTGGCAATGGTGCACCCTCGTATCTTTGTCAAGTGGAAAATCATGGGATCTCCCTATTATGCCATCTTTGGAAAAATGGAAAGTGGATCTCCTGGACCAAGTTTAAGAGTAAGATGAATGGCGCAGGTGAAGGTGACAGGAAAATATTTAGAGAGATATTGGCTAATGTCCATGGAGTTTCGGGAGTCGAGGGTCCTGAAGAACTTTGGTTATGCCTGGGCTCCCAAAGGTACTGTGTGGCCAATATCTATCATGCGCTCTGTAGGGTATCCCCTCTCAAAACTATACGAAGGCTAGGGATCAATGGGCCAGCTACTGTTCAGCTTCTGACTAACTCCTGGAAGTCTACTTGCTCCAGAAGAATACAATTCTTCCGATGGACTGCCCTCCAGGGGGGCCTCTTGACCAAAGAGGCATTATTTCGAAGAGGTATCTCTGCTGATGATCTGTGCCCTTTTGGGTGTGTAGTTAGTGAGTCTACACAACATCTCTTCTTTTGCCCTGAGATCTTACCATTTTGGTCCTGGGTATCTCCTATACTGGAGCTCGATGCCTGCCACCTCAACTGGCCCAAGGTCATCATTGTGTCTGATTGTTGCCCTATTCTGGCCTCTCTGGTGTCTATTGCCCTATGGGTGGTTTGGAAGCATGGGTGCGAGGTGGCTCTGGGGGGGCAAGCAGCCTGCCTTGATAAAGTAAAGAGCTACTTCAATAAGGAGGTCGCCTTAATGGCCTTATCCCACCATAGAAAGATGGGTGCTGCCTATAATAGGGGACTTGATAGGATTGGAAGACTTACAGGATTCTATGCCTACTTCAAATGCCACTTATACCGGTGACCAAAATGTTGGAAGGTAATAAACTAAAGTACGACAGCATTTGAATTTGATTCCCGAGCACTTTTCTTTTATTTGGCAGGGTCCTATTTGATCCTGCTTTTTTTTATCCTGGTGAGGAAGCACTATATTGTAACAGTGCAATGTTTCATAAGATTATCTATTTTCCTTTGTAGTCCATGCCATTTTTTTTGTTTTTATCTGCACAGAGAAATGGTGCAACGACCTCAACTTTCTCTCTCTAAATCCATCAGAAATATGAAGATAATTTATCCAAATCTGAAGGTGCTTGCTGTACAATCATCTTATATTTTCTAGTTTGCAATATCAGAGTGAACTGAACTCTCAACTTGAAGAGTTGGACAAAGTAGAAGAACAATTGCCTTATCTCCTCACCATGTCAATTTATGCAGGTAGAAAGGTAGAAGAACATTCGCCTTATCCCCTTACCATGTCAATTTATGTCGGTATTTGCTTTAAGTAGAGCATTATGGTTATGTTAAAGAATGTAACAATTTCTTTGCCTCTTAAAATGGTTCAATTCCATATTCCATTCTGCCTATGTGTTTTTTCCCTTGCACATATATACATTTTATGTCATAACTATAATTGTCTCCCTAGCACAAAATTACCACTAGCATTAGCATTATCTTCTTCTTGGTAGTCTTTTTATATTTGGTTAATGTGTTTAGTGATGGGGCCTAGTCCTCAGGTTTTAGATGGTAGTACTGAAATTTGATGGAGGAAATTTCCCTCCAAACTGCAAATACCAGACAAGTTAAAGGTACTTATCATTGTTATTAAGTGGAAATTCCTACAATTGTGGGCCATAGTAAAATGAATAAATTTTCCAATAGTGGATCAACATGTAGTTATAGTCTCCATGTAGACCATTAAAGAATTGTGTTCAATCTTGATCCACAATAGGCATTTAAATGATCCTTTTCGTTTTTAGGTAGAATTATTTTGTGGGAAATTTTATGGGCTAGATACATACATTTTTGTTCGACAAAATTATATGTAATGCTTCAAGTCAAGAGCCAACCTTGAGCAAAACACTGGGGTAAGGTAAGGTTATCGGTCTGGCCGAGGTCGATAACCAAAAATGCGTGTGTGAGGCTGTACGTTTGAGGCTAGATATTTGGCACGTAAGGCCGAGGCCCGCTAGGGCCGAAGTCCGGGCTTCGGCCTTACGTGCCAAATATCTGGCCGAGGACGTACAACCAGGTCACGCATTTTTTGTTATCGGCAGAGGCAAAGATCGATAACTTGATAACCACCTTATCGGTCTTACATGGATGGAATAGTACTGATAACTAGTTATCAATACTCCTTCTTATCAGCCTACATCAATAATGATAACAAAAAAACAAGGACTCTCCTTTTATACTAGAGAGTCTGATAAAGGTTTTCATGATTGAAAATTGGAAATTTCAGGTTTAGGGAAAATTTCCGTTAAGACTTTGTATTTTTCTATGAGGACTGACAAGTTTGCAATTGAACTTGGAAATTTGACTACCTAGGTTAACAGGAGGAGGGTTTAAAAGTTTCCCCAATGATGCGGATATGTTAATGGACAAAAATATTCTATATTTTGCACGTGATTCTTAAGTGGTCCACTATTGGTGCATCTCCCCTAGAATGTTGGAAAATGGTGAGGTGCAACAATTATGAACATGCATGTAGCCAAGTCATTATGTAGATCCAAAAGCCACTTGGATGCAAAGAAGGTACATAGCTAGGGTTTGGGTTGGACTATGGCAGCTTTAATGTTCCCGAAAGCAAAAACAATAGATCTAATCCAAGATGTGAAGAAAATGCTTTGGACAGTTCTTGGTTTTCAGCATTAGGCTTTTGCCAAGTAAATGGCCTGGATTGTCCAATGGAAAAAATAGGGACTAGACAAAAAGTAAAATTTGTGGGCAGGATTCGTTCAATGCCAGATTTGTCATCAGACTTGGTTACATCCATATAACTTTCCTTGCAGATCTTGTTTTTGTAATCTAGTCCACATATTCCTCTCAAATGGTCTACCTGGCTTTAGTAAGACAAATTCTACAAAACAAAACCTGTTTCTATCACAATTTATATGTTTTAGCATATTTGTTAGTTGAAACTGGAACATAGTTTCTTGTGCAAAAGAATGATGTCATAGATGAATCATCAACACCTCTTCCATGTCAGTTCATCTTATGCAGCAGCATAGACATCTTGATTTGGCCCTCGTGAAATAAAATCGGTTAACAAACCAAAAATAGAGAAATCTCAGCAAATAACTTGGAGAAAACATGTAGTTTCTCAACTGTTTCATCATCAGAACAACATTCTATAAGAACCAATGGACACCCATTGTCACTTTATGATCTGATTCTCAAGAAACTAAGAATAGACAAATCTCAACAAATATCTCTGACAAAACAGGCAACTGCTCAACTCTTTAATCATCAGAACAAATTCTACAAGAATCAATGTACACCTACCTCAAGGAAAGCATATAATCCCTGCTGCCAGAACTTTTTTTTTTGAAGAATCCAAGTTTCAGGTGGCCAGATCTATCTGCCATAGGCATAACCTGCTCGATTCATGTTATCCTTTCTTTTCTTGTAAATACAGGCTGCAAGCCCTACTGCAGCGACACCAAGAATGACACCGAAAGCAATACCAGCCTTTTTGCCTGTGCTCATGCCATGCTTTTCAGGGGGAGAAGATTTTGATGGAGAATCTGGGGGGCTTGCAGGAGGGGTGCTTGTAGTTGGGGATTCAGGAGCAGGGGCAGGGGGTGATGGTGGGCTTGAATCTGGAGATGGGCCTGGAGTTGGGTTTGAATCTGGAGATGGGGCTGAATCTGGAGATGGGCCTGGAGATGGGGATGGGGTTGGAGATGAATTTGGAGATGGGCTTGGAGATGTGTTTGGACTTGGAGATGGAGCTTTTGAGTCTGAGGATGGAGCTGATCCTGGTGTAGCAGGGCCTGGAGCCGGCGCTGGAGATGAACCTTCTGCTTCTGCTTTCCTTACAAAAGCAACCCCGCATACTAGCAATATAACTGCAAACAGAGCTGCATTTTTTCTCAGGCCTTTTGCCGGCCCCATTTCTGTCTCAAATGCTTCTTCACCTTGAGCTTAAACCGGATTTGGCTGCCGTCTTATTGCCGGAGTACACAACCCCGCAAGATTTAACAAACTTCAATCCGCAAAAGAAACCGTGATTAAACCCTTGCGGAATTCGACCGCCTAAAATCCACAACAATGGCCTGGTATAGAATATTTCGTGAAACAGAATTTGCGCACAAATCCAAGATCTGGCAAAGATTATAGTCTTAGATCTAGATCAGGGTATGGAAGAAACGTTTCAAGATGCAGAGATTTAAAAAGAAAAACAAAATGCGAAGGAGGAATCACCAAAACTTACAAGATTTACTTCATTCAGCTGCAAGGGATGATGTAGCTTATACCAAAGAAGAAAGAAGCGCAATGCTTGAGACCGGAAAGAAGCTCTATGCCGGAATGAGCAGGGCAGAAAAGGTCGGTCGAGAAGTGGTAATTTAATGAACCGGATTGGGCTGCATATTCCGAGTCCGGCCGAATTAATAAAAATGAAAAAAAACGAATGTTGAGTTTTCGCTTTTTGGAAAAAGGCATATTATCTCGAATTTCAATGCGTTTCTTATGGTAAAATGCAGCTAACAACCGTTAGAGGACGGTGGCCAACAATAACGTGCCACGTGGCAACGACTTTGACTTCAGACTTCACATGGTTTGTGCGTCCACCGATACTCCTCCTTTTTTTGTTTGGTAATGAAAAACAATTCGTATTGATCAAGTTCTAGTCATGTTCCTAGCGCTTTATTTAGTGTTTGACTTTGACTTGCAAGGTTGCAACCTCCATAGCTTGGCTTTGATAATGGGCAACTAACATGTCGGTTGTTCGACCCCGCTGATTCGGGCCCATCATCTGTCTTTTCCTTTTAGCTTTTTACTTTCTCTGCTCATTATCTCTCAAATTCGTTTCAGCTTGTTCCCTGCCTCATGATCTCCCAGATATCTACATGTCTACGGAAACCAATCTCAATTAGTAGTTTGACTATCTTAGTAGTTTTTCATGCACGAAACAAGTTCGTGTTTTGAGGCTCCTTCTTCAACTCATACGTGTCATAACCTTCATCGCCCCCTGATTACTTCAGATTATCGGAATTTTATCTTTGAAGTAATTTTGGGTTCCTTGTAGCGGCAATGCTCTACTGGTGCTTGCGACGCCACCGCCAAGTTCCTTTTGAAACCTGCAAGTGCCATAGATTTCCCATACATAACACATGGGCGCATGGTAAGGTGCCTTGGAAAAATTGGAGAAAAACCAATTATGAAGACAAGTACAAATATGTGAGATTCGAATTAGAATCACATTCTTTATTTCGTTCGCATGTCCAATTTTTTGTGGTTGAATGCGTCATTCTCTTTAGCTTTATATGCATATTGGTATGGTGAAAAGTTAGATTCCCTTGTCAATATTGAGCTACACTGCCCACACCCCTAATCTCAAACACCTCCCACGCAACCCCTTTTTCGTTCGATGGATATGGTTGGCTTATTTTGTTTTCTTATATAGGGGCAGGGAGGTTGGGCCCCCTTTCTGCAACAGGGGCAGGGGCCCCGCAACTGGCGGCAGCCAGGAGAGGCTCTACCCCTGTTGCGCAAAAGGGAGCCCCAACCTCCCTTCCCCTACAATATGGAATGTGGGGAGCCGCTGCTGCGACCTGCTGCTGCTTCAAGAAACTATCATTCAATTAAATCGGGATTATGTCTATTTCAAAATCGCGCCGTATAAGCCTATTATTTACCTTTGTATTGATTTAACCATACTTTTGTACTGAGTTCATTTTCAGCCTAGAAATATGCATTTTGTGTTGAAATTGAAGGACATTCAAAAATATGATGCAAATCACTTTTATTATGACTGAAAGCTAGCAATATGAAAAGTAGAAAATTGCATATTATTTTATACCATCATGGACGACTGCGAAATTTATAGAGTAAAATAAGAAGCTTTTTTCAATAAATAATGGCAAGAAGTGACTACAAAACAAAGCTTTTTTTTTGTACAATAGCGCCTGGCGCGATTTTGTTGGCATAAATATAGCATGATCAAACAACCTAAACGCTGAAAACTATTTCGATTCATCGTCAACAGGCGCTCCAGATATCCTTTCGATCATGAACAAACCATGCTCTGGATTCCATAGAAGATGGATCACAACATCGAAGGGATCAGGATAGAAGCAGACGGGATTCATAGCAACGACAGTCAGCCAGTCTTCAAGTTCTATGGCTCACTGGCGGCACCTACAGAGGTTCTCATGGTTCATCTTGCAGGTAATGGAATGGCGATCGGAAGCAGAATGTGCCATAACAAGAAGAAGCAGGCGGAGGCCAAAGTGAATAGCTTGGCAATTTGATGCATATCTATTTTATACCCACCAAAATTATTGACAGTATATACATACAGATTATTGGACGTAATATAGCAAATCATATACATAATAGAATAATACAATACGTATATAGAACCATCAATGTTGCTACAGTTGTATTTCGTCTCTAATAATCAAACAAGATGAATGCCATAAAACATTGCAAAGTTATTTTACAATAACACAATATATATTCAAAGCTTTTGTGTAAAGTATATTTCATATTCAAAGCATTTCTGCAAAGTATATTTCCAGTATATCAAAATAGTTCCCTTTCTAGAACAACTTTTTCAAGGTCCCTGTCAATTTTCCCCGTCCAATCAAGTTGCGGGCATAGTGTTTGTATGTCTTCGACCGATTTTCGTGATGATATTTCTTGCAAGACACTGAGAAGTAGAAAATCATCTGTGCTAAATATATCAGGATGATAGGATGGTGAATTTAATGATTATGGCTGATTGAAGCAACAATTGAGGGCGTCATCATCGATCATGATCATGTCTTCCTTTTCTTCAACACCTAGAGCATCCATCATAGTGCGCAAGCATGTCACAAATATCTTTTTACCTGTCGGATCCTTAGGGTTTGTGAATGAAGCACATTTGCTTTAATCCCAGACGGACACCCAATCTATATTTAGCTCAGGCTCAAAACTTCGTGTATATTTCTATGTTCCATAGATGACCAAATTAGACAACGAAATAAACTAAAGGCCTCGTACAATATCTCCTTCAGATAAGGGCGTGTATAAACATATTTGGTACGTGTTTCAAATGGTTTCTGCACATATTTGGTACGTGTTTCAAATGGTTTCTGCACATACCATGACTTATCAAAACTTGCTTTCAGTAATGTTCTGCATAGCACACCATTCAAATCGAAGAACAATATTTTTGGGAAAGTCGAATTATGTCTGTAACGCAAATAGATCCGTATAAGAAGAAAGAAATGGAATACGAAATCGTGTCTGGCGCAATTTATATAAAGAAGCATGTCAAAAAATTCTAAAAACATGAAACCAAAGGAAACTCTAAATTCGCGCCAGGCGCAATTTCCATATGCGTGTCATTATTAAAATGCATTGATATCACAAGACAACGAGCTTGGTCACAATACCTTCCTTCTTCATCAATCCTTGTAGTGTCTTCTTTCGTTGCTTCCTTATTCTGAGTTGCCTCCAGTCTGCTAGAAGCATCAACCACATCACTTAGTGCCTGTATAGTCTGAACTATGGTTGATAGTTCATTACTCTTTATGCTAACCTGGCTAGAGCTTTCAGATTTCGATTATCGATCCCTGTCATTATCTTCATCCTTGTTATTTTCATCTTGTTCTTTATCTTCATCTACAAAGATGTTCACAGGCATGTCAAACGTTTCGACAGGATCTGGATCCACTGTCTGCCCATTGGTGATATCCCTAAGCAAGTGCCCTCTCGTAGCCTCTTGCGCTTTAGCCAAATCTGCAGGTATTTCGGCCTTAGAGCTCGAAGCTTTGCTTTTTGCAGTGCCGATTGGACTCCTAGGTGCTTCCTCTAGCACTTTCTCAAAAAAGAGCTCTAAGAAATGCTTGGCTCGATCATCGGAAATGATGCTTTAGCATTTTCTTGCTAACTTCAAATCTTTCCTACCGATGTAACCTCCGATATGAAGCTCCCAACAAGTTGTCCCCAATGGGCAAATGCTTCAATGAGATAATGGAAAGAGCCGTAGGAAACCCGTTCTTGTTTAGCCTCCCCTTATGTGACCTTAGGAGCTCATACTTAATGTGCTCCATAAGAATGGGATCCGTCTGGTTTTCTTCCTCATCTCCCTCTTCAAGTTCTAGTTGTTCCAAGTCTAGCACATCCTTCCCCTTATCCTCATTAGCTTGCTCAAGATAGAAGACATTTCACAGGAGGGGTTCATCAAGCTGATAGCATTGCCATGCAAGTTTTTTGCCTCCTGCTTTCCCCTTAAGCCTTTCATATTCCCTATCATCTATCATGGCTATCATAATGATTAACACATGTGAGAATTTACTTTCTGTACTAAATTCACTGTCCCTGTTTTCATCTATCAGTATTGCTTGCCGTATCACTTTAACACACTCTAAATCCTTTGCAACAGATAGAGCATATGTATAGGACATGTCGGAGGGGCAAATTGTGACGATGGTGTAATGCATTTCTGTCGTAAAACCACCGCATGTATTGTAGAAGATGTTATAGTCATCAAGCGACCATCTGGTGCCTCGGCTATCAAGCATGAAGAGAGTGATATCGTGTGGTTCTTTACCCACATCTGGCATTGCACACTTAACACCAGTGGATACTTGGTAAAAGAAAGTGGATTCTTCTTTCGGGGTCTGCTTCACCAACGCAACTTTTCTTTTCAAGTCGGATGCCACTTTCGTGTGAAGCCCACGTAGGTGTGCAATATTTTTCAATTTTTGTTGTTTGACAAAGTCCTTCGACCAAAAAAACATACTTCTTGAGATCATCGTTGGAGACATTGTATTTTTGCATTAGTCCTAGCTCTGACAATGACCACTCCCCTGTAAGCCTTTGTAATTCCTCTCCAACTGCCTTCTTGAGCACTCGAATATTTTTCAGTTGGTTGCAGGCATCTTCAAATGATACATTGTCCTTCGCTACAGAAGTTTTCTTCTAAAGGACTTCCTTTCTGATGCACCTGTCCAGAACCGAGATCAGTTCTTCATCGTCTAATTCCCGAGCCTTCCTCATCTCTGTGACATGGAGATCGAATATTGATGTGTCGACAGGAGGAAATCTGCCTTGTGAAAGACAACTTCTTCTCCACATAGGCATCCCAGAGTTCATTCCATTTATCCCAGACTTGGTCAGAAGCAAATATTATCTTGCAGGCATCCTTGGATATAGTGGAAGCTTCGGAAGCATCTCCCATTTCATCTCCTTTTTTTCTTCGACCTGGTGCTCTTATTCTTGTCCTGTATTATGGTCTGACAAAGTGTCCTTCCAAGCAACTTGAATTCAGTGCTTTTGGATTGACCCTGTCTAGTTGGCATTGGTTTCGCATATTCTATCCATTGCTTATGAGCATGCCGCAATTGCTCTATATAGGGACTGCAAAAAATAAATTTGTTAGTTCTAGGTTAACGATAAATCTGTCTATTCTGAAAAGAGACTGCTTTGACTGGTTGAAGCACTCCTGTTTCTATCTGAATATGTAAATCGCGCCTGGCGCGATTTCAAAATAGAAGGGAAATTGCGCCAGGCACGATTTGCCTATTCTAAAAAAGAGAATGCTTTTACTTGTTGAAGCACTCTCGTTTCTGAATATGCAAATCGCGCTTGGCGCGATTTCAAAATGGAAGGGAAATCGCTCGAGGCGTGATTTGACTCATCTGGTTCTATTCAATTAAAAGTATTGAGTTTTTGAATAGGCAAATCCCACTTGGCGCAATTTGCAAATACCAAAACAAAAGGCGTGGGAAAAAAGAGTTACCTATTGTACAGAAACGTTTAGTGCACTAATTTCGGCTGGCTCGGCAGGAGTTGTTGAGCCGCTTAGGAACCAGCAATTTCTGACCAAGTACAACCTATAGAATAGCTGATTTCCAATATTATGTGCCTTCCGAATCAGAACCTTCTGAGCCTCTATTGAGTGCTGCCCATCTATTATCATGAAATGTACGTCAAGGTTGCCGGTGAAGTCTTCGAGCTTGTTCCACATCAGCATCTTCCTCGTCTTCGTATTGTAAGGCACTACATCAGCTGGCATTGGTACTTGCCCTGGATTTTAGATCACGCTGTTGACTATTTCCAAGGAGTGCTACTTGTCATACCTTCTGCTGGCATAAATAGCTGCAGTGGACCTGAAAAGCCTATCGACGTGGACAAGATTGGTGAAGCTAAGGCCTAGTGGATACTTGTCAGCATATTTTTTGAGCTTGCTCATCGACTCTAACTGCCTGACCTTGTCATCATCACTTGTAAGTCCTGCTAGCACTTCTGTAGTGTCCCTGCCTCTAGAACTTGCATCTTCCATATCCTTCAATGTCTGCATGTAGGCACTGCTTGAGGGCCTCGTGCTGATGGCTCATCATACAGTTGAAAGCCCTTCGCATATTCTTTTAGGCATCAAGGGATCGCCAACTGTCCAGCCAAATTCAAACAGGGTGTCGGCAGAGTTGTCTGATCTTAGGGCAGTCTCTTTAAAACAACTAGAACTGCGGCGATTAATCTTCTTTAGGCTCTTCTTATTTTTTAGCCCCACTTCAAGTAACACTGAGCAATATGAATCGTTCTGTTCTTCGCATGTGATAACAATTCCCTGCTTCTTCATTTGATCAGTCTCTTTTACCCTAGACATAAAAATAAGATCTGTCTTCCCACTAGTCTTGAAGATTTTGACATACCATTCTCTACAAGATCTTCTTCTGGACAGGACGGTTTTACCCGAGCCTTTATTATTCCAGATGTATCTTGTAACGTCAACACGTGTTGTAGGTTTGCAACGGTTATGCCTTCATTTGTCCTTTCCTTTTTTTTGGGCTGAAGATGTTTGACTGAGTTTGATTTTCCTTTTGATTATCCCCTATGTTTCTGCAGAATGATAGCATGACGTTAATATTAAAATGCAAAAATATATGCTAACTTGCAACATATGCAATAAAAACGCGCTTGACGCGCTTTGAAACCGAACTTTAACATAGTCTAAATTGCGTCAGGGGCGTTTTTTCCAAAAAAAAAAAGGTTTGTCAATATAGAATCTAGAGATAAGAAACAAACGTAATGCTTGGAATATATGCAACAAATACGCGCTTGGCGCGCTTTGAAACCGAGCTTAGAGATTTTAAACTTAATCTGAAACGCGCCAGGGGCGTTATCTCAAGAAAAAAGGTTAACATTGATTCCAAACCCAAGAACCAAACATAATGTCGTTCGACTGGAATACATAAAGCACAACTAATTATAGAAGACTGTTCTACTAACTATAGAAGGCTAAAAATACTGGATACAGAAAAGAACCAAAACACAACATGAAGAAATATCAAAAAAATATTGTCATAGCATATATTTGCATATATCTTGGGACATATGAACTGAAGTATTAGAGGACAATAAGCTTCTTAGCGAATAATAACTGTAGTATTAAAGAAAAACACCCTAGAAAGCTAATGAAAGGAGCGATACAGAAACAAAATATATAAGAAAACTGATGAATACCTGAATCGCTAGCTGGATTAGTGCTTTCAGCTTGTTCAGCAAAATCCTGGGTTGTTTTGATATGTTGCCCACCTCTATTTGCGCCTCGGCCACGGCTGCCAGATCCTCCAGATGCCATAGAAATGCAAATTTGGAAGATTTGTTATGAGACTGGAGTTTTCATTCCAATTTATATGTATGGGTTGATAATCTAAGCTGTTAGATTAAAATCGTCATTTTAAATTCCCGTCATTTTAAAATTATACCACCTAAAGTAACCACGCGTCCCGCTCATTTACATTTTTCTAATGTGCTTTTCATTTTATTGAAATTTCAAGAATATAATTAATTCTTATTTTCAAGAAACGCGCAGGCGCGAGATTGTTTTAATATTCACAAAATGGGATGTACATATTTTTTATTTAGTGTCAAAATGCGCCAGGCGCGAGTTCTTTCCAAACTAACATAATGAGGCTATACATATCTAACACAATGAGGCTGTACATATCTCTACAAAATGTCATAAAGGCCCACTTGATCAGCAAGATAATGAGTCATGTGGCCACTGTACCACTCTGATATGACACCATCCTCCCATTCATTGGGAATGTCGACACTACAAGAGGATAACAATTTTTCATCACTTTAATATCACCTAAAATTTCAAAAAGTATTAAGTGATATAAATAATGATATTCAAGATACAATGACACTACCAATGACAAGATTCTATCATCTATAGCATCATCAGCATTGTCATAAATTTGGTCAACAATTATATCAGTACTATTTAGTGACAATATATATTTTACTAATAGCCTCAGGAATAATACAACATATTGCATCAACTTTACCATCATTTATTACTCCAATGGTATTAATGACAGTATACTTGTTATAGCTTATGTCAGTTACAATATCACCCATAGCTTCATCTATAGTATCACATATTGACAATATTATATCAGTGTGAGGCTATATGTGTCGATAATAGCATCATGGATAATATCACGACTTACATCACTCTTACTATCTTTACTTGTTGTAATTTTGATGTTGATAATACAAGTGTTAATGCTTATGATAATTGTAATATCATTTCTAATGGTACTACCTTCAAGCCTCAAGCACAAGACCAGCCCAACCAGACAGCATAGGACTTCGACTCGCCTGAGGACCTGCAAGCATGATGTCGTAGCTCTGGCAGCACTTCCCATATCCACACCTGGGGTTTCGACCTGCATCATACCGATCTACATCTGCCCTCTCACATAGGGTTGTCCACGTAGATCTGGCGGGCGCCAGCATTCAAAACAAAAACAAAATTCAAGCACATGGATTTGCCTGAGACCTCTCCAGCACGAATTCCCAAGGCCAGAATCGCCTGCCATTGATTTTGATTCGGATTTCGATTTTGTTTTGTCTTCACATAGCACAAATCACGGGGATTCATATCCCATCGAATGCGAGACTGCGAGTCGACGGCAAACGCTCCAGTTCGGCACATCATCCGAATAGCTCCAACACTGTTTTGGCAATGCTCTGTTCAAAGCATAGTACATGTTCTTTTCAAGCTTTGGCTTTCCTTTTGCGCTTTTAGCATCTACAACCATCTCCTATAGATACAGATTTTCCCAAAGTCTCGCTATGTACGGGGCAATTTGAATTTGAATTGCCCTTGCTCTGGTTCTTGATTGTCAGGCTCTGTAACAAGCCTTTTTTTGCTCAAGCTCCTGAGCGTTGCCATAAGCAGCACACAGTTCTATAGATTGCTCTAGTCTGGGTCCTGCTTCTACACTAGTCTTGGTTCTATTTTCTTTCTTTCTTCAAACTCCCATAGACAAAGTACACAAAATGATATTACTAGAACAAGAAAGAAATAGATTCTACAAACTCCCATAGACAAAGTACACAAAATCATATTATTAGAACAAGAAAGAAAGTCCATTTATCCATACATTTCACAATTTTAAGCACAGATTAAAGGAAAAGAAATATTAAAAACTTCTAACATCATTTCATCTTCATCAATCATAGGGTGGCAAGTCCATCCGCTTTCGCTCATCTGCCTTAGTATGGCGCTCTATCCCCTCACCACAACTTGAGAAAAGATAAATAGAAAACTTGTACAACTTCCTTTGACACCTTCAAATAATGGAGGAGTTCAAACACTAGCTTTCAATAATAAACAGTTAGTGAGAATTACTGGTATATTTCATTTTATATTAGATAAAAGTTCCTCCGTTTGTATGTGGCAGCATCCCTCAACAAGCAAAGATTCTTCAACACAGTTTTAATCAGAAGAAGGATTCTACTTTTGCAAAGCTTTTTTTTTTGGTTTACCTCGTTCTTCGCTGGTTGATTCTTGCGTTTGTTGTCATTTAGCTCAACTTATTTTTTCCAGGGTTTTATAATGTGGTTCATTTGTTTTTTGCTCCAATCTGCACAATAGCCATAGTCATTGAAGGATGCCATAGCCATTGCCGAGGAAGCCATTGTTGGAGACGGAAATCGTAACCTTTGCCGAGGAAGCCATAGCCATTGCTAAGTGAGGGGCATGGAAAAGCGAAAGTATTCTTTTTCTCTGGATTCATTTCCTCTAAATCTAGAAGCTCCATGTAGATACTTTTTTTGCTTTGAATGCAAGCCTTGTATGTTCTGGGTTTACTCCAGCTTTGTTCTGAACGATTACTTTGTACTCTGACGTGCTCACCATAGCCGATAGATCCTGCTACGCCATAGGCAAAAAATTATCCAACCGAGAGGTATCTTTTTGCTTTGAATCCAAGCTCTTTTTGCTCTGGGCTTTACTTAGCCTTTGCTCTGGACGATTACTTTGTAGTCTGGCAGTGCTCACCATAGCCAAGATCCCACCCTGCCTTAGTTAGAAGATTATCCAAGAGAGGGAAAGAGGAAATCTCTGCAACGTGTCAAAAGGTACTGGATGTAATTCTCACTAATCAGGGAAAATACACCTCACAAAAATTCTCGCGAGAATATTCCCTTGGCATTTTCGCCGGATAGAGAAGAAATCAAGATCTTTTGAAGAAGCAAACATTATTTACTCCAAGCGGAGATTATTATAGTTCCTCAAAGTTATTCAAAGTTCAATTACTATATTCGCCTCATCTAGTGGGGCCCCCTTGGGAAATTCCCTTGAGGAATTTTCTCAAGGGATACTTTCCCTAGTACTTTGCCGCTTGGGCACCGCCTCGGGAATTTCCCTCGAGGAATTTTCTCGAGCGGTATTTTCGCTAGTACTTAAATTGCAAAAGCAAACCATGGATCATTGGTTGACAATCTTCACACTTGGAAACCTTCAATGAGAATGAGGAACTATAATAATTTCCACTTGGGGTAAATAATGTTTGCTTCTTCAAAAAATCTTGATTTCTTCTCTATACATGGGCATATTTGGGCGCATAAATTTTCATTCAATAGAAAAATCATCAGATATAATTGGATTGTTTAGATGGCTCCTTATCGGTCATGAGATAAAATTTGTTCCAAAATATTAGCTGGGCAGTTAGAGGGTTAGAACCATAGACCTTACAACAACAGACCAAATTTTGAGGTTTCATTGAACAATTAATCCAACCCTCAGGCAGACTGATTTTTGGCAGCAGCATAGGTCAACAATGGAAAAGGATGAGCTTGAAACCAACTATAATAATTTCTGCTTGGGGTAAATAATGTTTGCTTCTTCAAAAGATCTTGATTTCTTCTCTATACATGGGCATATTTGGGCACATAAATTTTCGTAAATAATCTTCTTCGATAGACAAATCATCAGAAGATAATTGGATTGTTTAGATGGGTCCTTATCGGTCATGAGATAAAATTTGTTCCAAAATATAAGCTTGGCAATTAGAGGATTAGAACCATAGACCTTACAACAAGAGACCAAATTTTGAGGTTTCATTGAACAATTAATCCAAGCCCTGGGCAGACTGATTTTTGGCAGCAGCATAGGTCAACAATGGAAAAGGATGAGCTTGAAACCAGTATTTCTGAAATAATTTTACATGGAGCTACTGTAGGAATGGGAATCAAATGGTATTTGAGTCATTTCTTGGTGGTTTTGAACGGGAAATAAAGATAAAAGCATACTCATGCATACATCCGTGAGGACCCATACCACGTCTATACCCATGAGAACCTTTACCACATCTATTTCTTGGCACCCATGCATAAGGAGTTTACTCACACCTACTACCGTGCAAGTTCACATACACACATGCCCTACTAAAGTATCACGTATGAGGATGTTACTCAGACGTACTGCACTCCAGAGCATTTCACATCCTTATTCACACATACTACTCAACCCCCTATTCTATTACCAACAAAGTATCAATCATGGGTAGCATATTCACATATACACACATGAGGACCCATACCATATCTACACCCATGAGGCCACATCTACTACATCCACTATTTTGCAAAGTTTCCAAAAACTTGTTATTGAGGTGCTTGCCCATGAGCATCTGGAAATTCTAGAACATTCTATTTTGAGTGTTTGCAAAGTTCCACAAAACATGCTATTTTTAGACTGAGGTGCTTTTCCATGAGCACGTGGAACATTCGAGAACATTCTGTTTTGAGTGTTTGCAAAGTTCCACAAAACTTTCTATTTTTAGACTGAGGTGCTTGCCCATGAGCATTTGGAACATTCTAGAACATTCCATTTTTAGAACATTCTATTTTGAGTGTCGCCGCCTCGTCTGGCAAGGTCGCTTTTGGAAAATTCCTTGAGGACTTTTCTTGAGGGGTTCTTTCCCTAGTACTTTGCCACTTGGGCACCTCGGGAAATTCCCTCGAGGAATTTTCTCGAGCAGTATTTTTCCTAGTACTTAAATTGCAAAAGTAAACTATGGACCATTGGTTGACAATCTTCACACTTGAAAACCTTCAATGCGAATATATTAATTGAACTTTGAATAACTTTGAGGAACTATAATAATTTCCGCTTGGGGTAAATAATATTTGCTTCTTCAAAAGATCTTGATTTCTTCTCTATACATGGGCATATTTTATTTGGGCGCATAAATTTTCATAAATAATCTTCTTTGATAGACAAATCATCAGAAGATAATTGGATTGTTTAGACGGGTCCTTATCGGTCATGAGATAGGCAATTAGAGGATTAGAACCATAGACCTTACAACAAGAGACCAAAGTACTGCCCAAAGTGTAAGGCCAAACATAAGAATATTTTAAACTTCGTCCTTTAATATATGTAGTTTATATATAGTTTTTTTTTCAACCTATATTTCGATCACGACGCTTCTATTTCTAAAATTTAGAATTTGGCATCTCTTTCTTCTAATGGAAATGACGGCGCTCTTCTTCAGCCCTAGCAATTTCGATTCTTCAAGAGGTTATGTTGAGTTTCTTTGGCCACAGATCATGGCAAGAATTGATAGTAGGACGGTTTTTCTTCAGTGACTGTCTACACCACGAGGCATTCTACCCCTTTTCTTCCCGCTGCTATACTCTGGGGGATTATCATTACCATCAATATTTCCACCATCAGGATCCACTGATGTATTTGGGATCTCATTGACATCATCCTCATCTTGCGTGATGTCTGGGTCATTCCCTTGTATTGATTAACCAAATAAAATTTAGAGTATGAATGCAACATGAATAAAACACGATTGCAAATTAAACGGGAGTGTTGCATCACTCCCGTTTCAAAGATTCCCTTTAAAAAAACACCATGTTTCTAAAATAAGCCTTTTTTGATAGTTGTTGAGAATTTCTAGAGGTTTGCATTTTTTTTCATGCCATTTTGGCCCATCATTAGGCGAAAACTTTGTACTTATGAAACAGAAATCATAAAAATAGCGAAATTTAGGCATAGACTTGAAGAGACTGAAAGCATTACAAAAAAAAGCACCAGAATAGAAAGGAAAAAAAAGTAATATGTTTTTAATAAATTTTTGTACATCAATATTGAAGATTCATAGTAATAAATAATGATAATTTTAATATGCAGTAGTCAAAGATCTACATCATAGTCCTCCTCATTCTTTTTGCTGCTCTCTGCAGTCTCGTCTCGTCCTTCTGTTCAATCTGCTCCTTTGCTGGAGACTTAAGTTTTGTATCCTCCTTGTTCTCTGGAATGGTAGCTAAAGCTACTTCTTTAAGCTCTGCAAAAGTTGCCTCGTCGTCTAGTGAGCTCGAGAATGGAGGCTGTATCTCTGAGGACGTTAGTTTAGCATAATCAGATGAAGACTTGGCCCCTAACTCTTGATTTTCATCTGGTAAAGTAGGTAAGGCAGCCAGTCTCATCTTCACAAAATGCACAGCCTCCTTATCAATATCCACGGCTACACAGTTGCGGCCCTTCTTAAGTGCACATGCGATAGTAGTACCAGAACCAGAGAAAGCATCAAGCACCCAATCTCCTGGACGCGAGAACATGTCCAGGAGATGGTTGATGAGCTTTTGTGGTTTCTGGTAGTGATTCACAATCCTGCCTTGTGCACTTGGGTCCTGCAATTTCTGTAAGACTGCTGGAAACTCTAGGACGTTTGAAAAGTTTTGACAGGCGGCAGTGTTAAAGTGTTCCATGGACCTCTTCCCATCAAAACTCCAATAAGCTACATGCAGGTACTCTACCTTGCTGAGCAACCTTGGTCCTCCACCATGGTAGTTGATGTTCGTTTTGTACCTAGTGAAGCATTTAAAGTGATGTTAGCAAAACCGTAAAACACTTGAAAACCGTAAGCGAGGAAACACTATTCCGGAATACACTACGTAATTAAAGAGAAAAGTAATTGTATTCTGGAATAAGACTTACCAGACAAGGTTTTCATATCCTGCCTGAACTGGAGAACCAAAGTGATTTTTGAAAGCTGATTCCACCAAGCCAGACTGCATGCTCGAATGGAACGTAACTAAACGCCAATGTTTGGCCGTTGAGATCTGCTTGATTCCTTCAATGAAAGCATTAAACTCTGAAAATTTGAAGGGCTGGTCGTCGTATCTGCTGTCTTTAAGCTTAAACCCGTAGGGAAGATCAGCAATAACCAAAGTAAAGTCCTGTGGCTTAACCGTTCCGACAAGGTTCGTGCAATCACCATGAATGATTGAATATAAATTGTTTTGATCAAACATGCAGAATCTCTCGTAGTCGGATGGTTCGGCTCAACAGTTCTTCTTTCATTCTAACGACCTCTCTTCGTCTTTGTTCTAACCAAATTCATAAAGCCCTCGGGCAGGTCTTTATTTTTCTTTTTGCTCTAAAGAAAAACAAAACAACAACTGTCAAGAGATCGTTTGTGCAGAGAAAAGGAATTTTGAGAGTACTTACCCAGCCCTCAAAATTTGGTGCATATTGCACAATGCGCTCGTCGGATGTGGCAATTGGGTAGAGTTCCTTGCACCTTTCCCATGTTTCGACGTTTAGCTGCTCCATCAAACATGTTTGACATGTTATGACGTTCTTTTGGCTGCAAGACGTTAAGGAAACAATGAGATTAAACGTAAGAATCAAGGCAAAGTAAAAGGAAAACAAATCAAAGTCAAGCTATTTGTATTACGGAATACAAACCCGGTTAACCGGTGATGCTACCTCGAAACTTGTCTCTAGAAAATAGTTACGCTTTCTGGGACAAACATCGCTTGTCTCTAGAAAAGCAATGTGTATTCGAATCTGATTGCTTCTCTAAAGGAACGCAATGTGTATTCCGGAATACACATGCCTTTCTTTAGAAGAGCAATGTGTATTCCGGAATATACATTGTTTTTCTAATGTGTATTCCGGAATACACATTGCCCCTGTGAAGGAAGGCATGTGTATTCTGGAATACACTATGTACGCCGATGTTTTTGGGAATCTAACATGCAAAGAGTAAAGTTTGTGTCAGAGAACTTACTTGTGCAATTCCTTTGACATTTCTTCTAGGCTAAACTCCTTATCAACAACTTTTTGGAGAAGTCGCTCCGTAAGCTTCGATTGTCGGAGAAGCCCCGCATTTCCCTCGGACGGTAATGGTCATTTCTTTTTTGGGCACGTCCGAGGTTTTTTTCTTGGCTGTATCCTTGCCCTTGCTCTTTAACTCCCCTCGCTCGAACATTGTAAATATCTCGTCCTGGAGTTCCCAAATCTGTTCAAGAAGATTTCACGTCAAATAGTTGGTTTGCTATTCTGGAATACATTTTGTGCTTACTGTTGGGGTGGTCACCACTCACCACACTCATCACCACTCACCACATTCGTCACCACACTTGTCACCACTCACCACACTCATCATATACCGTATATGGAGGGAGATACGCACATGCACGCGTGCAGGATATTTGCACGTACGCATTATAAAGCCATGATGACCACTGTATTATCTGAGCAGAGAGGAAAAAGAACAGAGAGAGAGAGAGAGACGGTGTATTGAGAGGGAGTATTTTGCTTGATCTAGCTATGGAGATGATGATTCTTTGTGTCGTGCATTGCCTTGTTCTGATAGATTGAGCTTGGATTGTTGGGTTTTTCATCCTTCTTGCAAGGTTAGAGTTTAGGCTCTAACAATTTGGCGACCACGGTCCTCGACAGACCATTGATCGGCAAGAATTTCCATTGGAAAAGGAGTTGTTACCATTGGTATTGGTGATCGTCGGTAAAGAACGACACCATTGTGAAAGGAGCAATTTCTTGTGTGAAGGGGATTTTGCCGTAATTGATTTGTGGAGTAAAATTTGACAAGGGGAGCATAGTTTTATGCCCAAGGGAAGTAAGAAGGACATCCCACCAAGCTCCATCGTAACAAGAAGGGGACCGGTGAGTCAATCTTTGCGCTCAAAATTGCATCAAGATTCAATTTCGTTTTCAGATTTGGGAGCAGATCTGGGGTCTAATTCTCAGATCCAGGAGGTTTTGATTCCATTTACCGATCTAGAAGGTAATCCAATTTCGTTTTTCAAATTGAAGGGAGATTCAATTTCGTTTTTCCAATTTCAAGAAACCCAAGAAGAGGCAGAGATGGCTGTATTACCACCTATGGTATGGGGTTTTCAGACAATGGGGATTCCAAAGTTTGATGATCTGGTAGATCGGGATCCTTTGAAGCATATTGTGAAGTTTGAGAGGTATTGCCAGCAATGTAAGTTACCGGCTGGTGATTATTTGCTTTGGTTTCATAGTTCTTTGCAAGATTCGGTGGAGGAATGGGCACAAACTCAGCCAGATACCATGACATATCAGGAATTAAAGGAGGCTTTCATTGCTAATTATCAAGAAGTTCATGGTAAGGATAAGACTATGGAAAGGTGGACCAATTTCACACAAAAGGAAGATGAATCAATTAGAGAGTATAATCAGAGGTATATTGCGGTTCTCAAAGCCGTGGTTCATTGGAAGATTGCAAGGAATGATGAAATGGATATTCAATGGTATGTAAAGGGGCTGAAACGAGCTATTGCTCATAAGGTGAAGGCTAAACAACCTACAACATTACTAGAGGCACAAAAGTATGCTCTCAAGGCTGAAGATAAGTTGGGATACATTCATGAAGTTGCTGCTCCAGAACATAAAACAGAGGATATTGCAGCCAAGATTTCTAAGCTTACAATTGGTGAGAAGCCAAGGGAGGTGCAGTTTATTACTTGTGAGTATTGTGAGTCTATTGGACATTCTGATGCTACATGTAGATTGCTGAAATTCTGCTCAAGATGCCAAATCAAAGGCCATAATGATCAAGAATGTAGGGAGAAGAGATTCTTTGAAAGGGCCAATCCGGTATTTGCTGTTATGCAACAAGCACCATCTATTCCTATTCAACCAATGCAGGCAGCACCTATCATACCACAAGTTCCAATGATGCCACAAGCTCCAATTGCCCAACAAGTTCCAATGAGTTCCACACCAATGGTGCAGCCAAAACAGGGATGGTATCCAAGTAAGGCTCATTTATATTGCAAGTTATGTGATAAATTCAAGCATGATGAGACTACTTGTTGGAAAATCCATGGGAAACCAGAATGGGCAACCAACAAGTATCCACCAAAGCAGCAAGTGTTTGAATCAGTACCTCTTCCTAATAATGATGTTCGCATTCAAGATTCAAAGTACATTGATAATCCTCAAGTTAAGGCTCTTATTGAGGAGCTTAAAAAGCAAGAGAAGGCAAAATCAGTAGTAAATTGTGGATTTGTTGAGGTAGACAGTGACCCATTTCAGCAAGAAGAAGAGATTGGAGAAGTAAATGCGGTTACAAGATCACAAAAGGTGGTGCAAGAACCAAGAGTAGTGCCAATTGCGGAGAAGACTAAGACCTCTTTTCCAAAGGCTTTGAAGGAACAAGCTTTGAAGGTGTCAGCATCTAAGAAGGTGCAATTCAATGTGCTACCCACAGAACAGTTTCAGTCTATAGAAGAAAATCAGCCCATAGTGATGCCTCCTATGGTGGATGAGGTAATTCAGAATGAAGATGATGTGATCAGCCAAGTTTTGGCCACTAAAGTTACACTTACTCTTGAGCAATTGATGCATTATTCTCCAAATTTGTTGCAAGAGTTAGGGGGAAGAACAAAATCAGAAATTTCAGTCCAACAAATCATATCAAATGATACCGACAAGAGAAGAATGGAACCACCAGCCCGGCAATCCAAGGATCCTGGGCCATTTCTTTGTGATGTGAGTATTAATGGATATCTAATCAAAGAGGCCAACATAGATACGTAGTTGGAGTGAATGTAATGCCTTACCACATAATGCTTCAAGTTGGATTGAAAATGATGGAACCGACAACTATGATGCTCAAAGCATTCAATCAAATGAAGGTGCAGCCTATGGGAGTCATAAGAAATGTTTTATGCAAGGTTTATGAGGTGGAAGCAATCTTGGATTTCATGGTTTTGAAATTTCGGAGAGTGTGCATCTTTGAAACTTATACTTTGTTGCCGAAGTCGCGTACATGGTTAGATGCCGCATAAATTTGAGACTTCATGGAGGAAGTGTGAAATGAACATCTTTCAAGGGGAACACAAGGTTACTATAGATCATCCTCTGAAATCAGCAAAAGGTACCTTTCTTTGTAATCCTTCTTTGAGCAGCCCGCAGTTAGAAATCAGCAAAGAGAATGCTATGGTGTCAGGGCAGCAAGGTCTTAGTTGTTTTCATGTCTTCGAAGTGGGTGACAGGGAAGATAAGACTTTGTACAAGTGGTTAAAAGGTACCCAAATTTCAGAAATATGTCATTTACAACAGCAAGTTGCAGATAAGTATATCCAAAGACTTGAAAGTATTGGTGAAGGTGAGTTACAAGAGACTCTTGTAAACATGCAGGAGGAGTCCATTCAAAGGCCCATTGGGAAGACTTTATTTCAGCAAGGTATTGATCAAGATCAAGTAGAAATGTTGATTTTGACATCAAGCATGGATGGGGTAAACAGAAATCAGCCCACTATACAAGTACAAGAAGCTTGGTGGCATGCGCACATTCTGGAGGATGAGGTAAATCAGATTAGTCCATATTCACCACAGTCATTACAGTCACCACACGCACCAAATTCATCACAATCATCACATCCACCACATCCATTACAGTCATCACAGTCATCACACGCACCACATTCATCACTGTCACCACATTCACCACAATCACCACATTCACCACATTCGTCACCACACTCACCACCTTCATTACAGTCACCACATTCAGTCAAGAACATCAATATTTCTCAAGGAAATCAAGAAGAATTGGTTACTATTGGAGACGATCTTACTCAAGCGGAGGAACGTGATTTGATATCTTTGTTAAGAGAATTCAGGGATGTTTTGGCAAGAAATTACAAAGAATTGAAAGGCATTCCACCAGAGGTTGTGGTTCATACCATTGATTTGAAACAAGGATCAAAACCAGTCCAACAAGCTCAAAGGAGAATGAGTTTAGCCATAGAGGAGCAAGTAAAGGTTGAAGTCGTGAAGCTTTTGGAGGCGAGATTTATTGTACCAGTGCCAAATTCAGATTGGACCAGTTCTATTGTACCAGTGAGAAAGCCAAATAACTCAATCCGAGTATGCATTGATTACAGGGATCTCAACAAAGCTACCAAAAGAGATCATTTTCCTACACCATTCATAGACACCTTGTTGGATATTGTTGCAGGAAATCAGGCCTATTCTTTCTTGGATGGTTACTCAGGATATAATCAGATCCAAATCTATCCACCACATCAAGCAATGACGGCTTTTCGAACACCTTTTGGCATCTATGCTTATAAGGTATTACCTTTTGGCCTTACAAATGCTCCAGCCACATTTCAGCGAGCTATGACATATGCTTTTCATGATATTTTAGACTTTTTGAGAGTCTTTATAGATGACTTAACAGTATTTTCTAATCCAAGAGAGGATCACTTGGATCATCTCAGAAAAGTTCTTGAAAGATGCCGGCTGTATGGTATAAGTTTGAATCCTGCTAAGTGTATTTTCTTCACTAGAGGAGGAAAACTATTGGGCAATTATGTTTCAGAAAAGGGGTTACAAGTGGATCATGGTAAGATTGCAGCCTTGGAGAAGGTGAAACCACCTACAAATATATCCCAAGTGAGAAGCTTATATGGCCAACTCAGTTTTAGTAGGAGGTATTTGCACAATTTTGCTAAAATAAGTATGAAGCCAGGGCAGAATTTTAGATGGAAGGAGGACGCTCAAGCAGCATTTGAATGGTGCCTTGGACAATTGAAAGAGAGAACTTTGCTGATTCCTCCAAGAATGAGTGAGCCATTTCATTTATTCTTTACAGTTTGGGAGCAAGCTTTGGCTGTCACACTATGTCAGAAAAATCAGCAAAAGCATTATGATGTGAATTACTATGCTAGCAGGGTGTTAACTCCACAAGAGCAGAAATAGACTCATGTGGAGCATCTTGGGTTAGCATTGAAGTGGGCCTTGAACAAATTTAGACATTATCTTCTTCCTTCACAATGGAATTCAGCAAATGTACAGTATGTTTACATTCATATGGATGTGAACCCGTTGCCATGCATTTACAGCAAGACTGTCCAGGATCCTAAGTTTACAAGATGGGCTCTTATCATACAAGAATTTGAGTTGAAGTATGTTAAGATGGCTCAAGGAGCTCATAATCCAAGTGCCTATTTGAGTAGTGGTGCTGAAATAGAAGAGGAAACAGACCAGCAAGTAGCATTTCAGGATAATGGAGTATTACAAGGGTTCATTGAGACCGTGGATCTTTGGTATGTCAATATATACAGGTATTTACAAGATCAGACTTATCCTTCATCATTTTCGAAGCAACAAAAGCATGCTCTTCGAGTACAAGCAGCTGGTTATGTGGTGCATGAGGCTATTCTTTATAAGAGGACTATGGAAGGTCTCTTATTAAGATGTGTTGCTGGTCAGCAAACTCAGGATTTGTTGCAGCAAGCACATGATTGCCAGGGGCATTTTGCAGCCAGAACCACAGCTAGGAAGATCCTTCATTGGGGATATTATTGGCCAACTCTTTACAAGGATACTAGAGACTTTGTTAGCAAATGTGAGAAGTGTCAAAGGCACAAGCAATTAACATGCCACAATAATATGCCATTCCATCCTATTTTGAGTGTTGGTCCATTTCATATGTGGGGATTGGATTACATTGGGCCTATCAATCCTCCATCCTCTAAAGGTCATAAGTATATCTTGGCAGCCACATGTATGTTTACGAAGTGGCTAGAAGCAATTCCAGCAAAGCATGCTACAGAAAATACCACAGTAAGCTTTCTTTATCACAATTTGATTTCTCGGTTTGGTGTTCCAACCATTCTTTTGTCTGATCGGGGAAGTCATTTCATGGAAAAAGTAGTAGCTCAGTTGACAGAAAAGATTGGTGTTCAACATGTGCAAGCTTCTGCTTATTATCCATAGAGCAATGGGCAAGCTGAGTCTACTAACAAAATTCTGAAAGCTATCTTGGCCAAAACAGTGAAGGATAATCAAAGAAATTGGCATGAAGCCTTGACAGGTGCATTATGGAGTTTCAGGTGTACTTACAAGTTGGCTACAGGATTTACACCATTTGAATTGGTTTATGGAGTGCAAGCTGTGATGCCGATTCATTTGGACATTCCTTTGTGTTCATTTGTGGAGCTACCTTATTATGAGAATTTAGGAGAAGTTCCAACTCCAAATCAAGTGCATAATAGGATGGATGATTTGCTGCAATTGGAAGAGATGAGACAAGAAGCAGCAGACTTCAATATGAGGCATAAACAGAAAGTAAAGCTTATCAAAGATAAGTTACAGCTTGTCAATCCATTTGAGGAAGGCCAATTGGTGTTGTGCAGGACCACTAAGCAGCATCTATCCAAATTTCAAAGCCCATGGGAAGGCCCATTTCTGATTGATAAAGAGGTACCAGGTGGGGCTTTCTACTTGATGACTCCAGAAGGGGAATTGTTACCTAATCCCAGAAATGGCAAGGATCTCAGGCCTTATTTTGAAAGAGAAGTGCTATTCTAAAGGATTCAGATTTGGCATAGCTCCAATTACAGAGAAATTGTGGAGAACTTTTGGGTTACAGCAGGTCGTTTTTCTGTAAAAATAGATGGTAACAGTTCTATAATACACAATTTATCCTACATCAAAAGATGCATTTCGACGATACGAATCCAACGAGGTATGGTGCAGGTCAAACGGAGTTCTGGAACTCAAGATATCAGCTTTCAAAGTTTGCCACAGTTACAGAGGCTCTGTTTCGTCACTGTCAGTTTGGACCAGTTTGTTTGTATCAGTCATTTGGATTTGAGGAGGGTGTAAATGTGTCATTTGGGGACATGTCCCAAGGACCATATGAGTTTGTTTTGTCGTGGGTTCTCCGCCACGGAGTGGCACATTTTCCCACTGTGGTCGCCACTGTTGGGGTGGTCACCACTCACCACACTCATCACCACTCACCACATTCGTCACCACACTTGTCACCACTCACCACACTCATCATATACCGTATATGGAGGGAGATACGCACATGCACGCGTGCAGGATATTTGCACGTACGCATTATGAAGCCATGATGACCACTGTATTATCTGAGCAGAGAGGAAAAAGAACAGAGAGAGAGAGAGATGGTGTATTGAGAGGGAGTATTTTGCTTGATCTAGCTATGGAGATGATGATTCTTTGTGTCGTGCATTGCCTTGTTCTGATAGATTGAGCTTGAATTGTTGGGTTTTTCATCCTTCTTGCAAGGTTAGAGTTTAGGCTCTAACACTTACCTTGCCATCTCTAAAAGCTAACTGGAACCAGTTGTCGTGGCCAATGAGAGACTGGCCTCGTCATATTTCAGGCAGCATTCAATGGCACACGCCTCCTTAAGCTCCAAGGAAAACGCTGGCTTCTTAAGGTCCTCACCGTACTTTTCCTTGAAAATTACATACTCCCTGTGCATAAACCGGATCTTGTCGACAAAGCTCATCTTTAGTTTGTACTCGTTGTCAGCATTGTGGGTGTTGGCAACGATTTTTGCTTCTTCATCTGTAAGACCATGTAGATGACAAGCAGAGGGGCGAGAGGTACCTCGGGTTCTTCTTTTCTTTGTAAAGTTGCCTTCTTGCCTTGAAGCTATGATTCCCTCCCAAGACGTAGTGAGTGTAGGTGTCAGCGTTTTCTCTGTCATACTCCTGGGGGATTGTGCATTGCTCCCTGTCAACAAGGACAACTATTGGGGCCACATGAGCATTTGGATTGCTCCTTATTCGTCGCCGGGTTCCTCAAGTGATCGGCATAAATTTTGCGAACCTGAAGTGGCCTTTCACCTGACTTCATTTTTGGGAGGAAGCTTCATTGAAGTGATTGGCAAATAAATGACACCTTGCACAAACTTGTGCAGGTTAATCTCTTCCATTTTTTCAGATGTTTTATCAACTTTTTTTTCCTTAATAGCAACACCAGGTGCTTTACCCTTCCCCTTCTTCTTCTTAGGTTCCTCGGGGACTTCTGTGATTTCAAGCTGTTGTGCTTTCCGCTTCTTTGGTTCTTTAGCAGCTATGGTTAGCCTTGGCCTGCTAAGTTTCTTTGGCGCCTGGGGGGTGTTCTTCCTCGTCTTGTTCACAGGAACCTCCATCCGATGACCTCCCCGAAGAACTAGCATCCGAGGGTGATGATTGTGACCTTTCTCCATCTGAATGCTTTCGGACTCACCGACAGAAAGTCCTCGCTTGTCTTGGTACAAACTCGTCTAATTCATCGAACAGGGCTTCTTTTTATCCGGTAGTGTGAAAAGAATTTGTACAGTGCCGGTGGTTGCACACTGACAATTCTAAAAAATGCGATGTCCACAACTATGAAGCCTTGGGAGGTCTTGAAGGATAGCCTCCCCACCTGACCACCTTGTCCGGCAACCTCGGAGACATCTTTTATTGTCCCAAGGTTCACAAACTCGGAGTCGGCGTACCTTTTGTTACCACAAGACTTTTACTGGGACGTACAAAAGCGTCGGTATCTTTGTATTTTCCATCTGCACCCCTGGTTACGAACCACTGCGTTTGAAAGTTTTCGTAAATAGCAGGTTCGTCCGTGTCAGCGGTGTGCTTTTGTGGGCGTGGACGCTTAGGCTTTTGAGATTTCTTTGATGCCCTCTTACTTCCTTCTTCCCTGCCACTGAAACGTTTAAAACAACAATGTTAAGACAGAAATTCGAACGAAAACTGTATTCCAGAATAACATTTACTAATCTTGTGCCCTAAAGGCCAGAAAAAGACAGGAAAACAAGCAGAAATATAGTAACTCTAAGACAATTTTTTGTGCCTTAATTGGACTCGAAATTGTTATTTTAACCTTTAAAGTGGTCTGTTTTAGCTAAAAGGTGTCTTCATTAAGTGCTAAAAAACAAGAGTTTCCAAAAAGACAAGCAAAGTGTATTCCGGAATACACTTTGCACTTCGCCAGTGAGCAAAGTGTATTCCGGAATACACTTTGCTCTTCGACAGATGGGCAAAGTGTATTCTGGAATACACTTTGCCCTACAAACCCAAATCAGGAAACAAAAGAAAGACGTACTATGTACTTTATATGCTTACCTGTCCATTGTCTTCGCTATGTAAATCGGAATACAGCAAATGTATATTGATCGGAAGGCGCTCGGGCTGGCGACTAAATCTCTGAAAGCGGAATACATGAACCGATTTCGATTTTCCTTTTTAAAGGTAGGCCATTGTCAGTTGTGTTTTTCTATGTAATGCGGAATACGTCTTGTCCAAACACTCTGGACAAGTGTATTCTGGAATAGCATCTTTGCACACACACAACAAATGCTACACACAAAATACTATTCCGGAATAGCATTTGTATTCTTGAATATCATTAGTCCAATCGACTTGTGAGTTAGTAACAAGCCCACAATTTTTTGCAGTTGTTTGACATGGTTAACCGCTTCGTGAACAAACTTCCACCACCATTTGTTTGCCCAAGTACCTCTACTTCAGATGGAACACAAGACGGAGATGCTTCTTCAACACCTACCTCGACAAGGTCTTTGTTGCTTCTCGAAGACACTCCGGAGTCCAAGAACTAGCGCATCGCCACCACCTTTCCAACCCTCTCCAAGTCCAAGAGGGAAACCGCTGCCACCACCTTTCCAACCCTCACCTGTTGCACGTAGCAATCTTCCACCACCATTTGTACCATCCCCCGACACTACAATGGCTCGACCTCAGCAAATTTTTCGGAACCGACTACCTCCGCCGTTTGTTGTTTCTCCATCTTCACTTACACATGCCAGGAATACAGCACGTTCTGAAGACTGCGAGATCCTCCATCGCTTCTCCCACCACGATTTCACTACAAATGAAGACGACCCTGCAGCATCTACACCTCTTCACACAACCGTGGTGACACATGGGTTTGCAGAATTTCAGTCTGCTTTAAGAGACATGTTTGAACGAACTCCCTGTGAAGACGCTACAACAACTTTCGCTGGCACATCATATGGTGGCCCATCTCCTTCATTCAACACTGCACCTCCGCCTTATCCGGGTACAGCTTCACGTGGTTTGTTCTCCTCTACAAGCACACCACTAAGGGTAGAGGAGGTCACCCCCAGAGTAGAACTCTCTTCAGAAGATGAAGACACCAACGAAGTGCAACGAGATTACACATTCTCTAGCCAATCCACCAAGAAATTCAAGGTGGATTTTAGTTTGAGAGCATGCTCCTCTGTAAGAAGAAGAAACCTTATGGACGAGCACAAAATGAGAAGACTTTTAAGAAGTAAATGCTGCTCATTGGGTTGCATCAACAAATTTAACATGGCTAAATTACGAGCAATTAGAGACAACTACAGTTCAATGACATTGGCTGACCAGAATGCCTATTTGGCCTATCATGTAAGACCAGACCGCAACACCTTCTTGCACTACATTAACCGTCAAGAAGTTTGCCAGAAATGCTTTATGGTTGTCCACCGTTTAGGGTCCACCAGAATGTCTAGAATACACAAAAGACTGGACAAAAATCCAGCAATTGATGATCATTGTGGACCAAGAAGAGTTATAACCATGCATGCCCTTGCTGCTGTGTCATGGATGGAGAAATATTTTAGAGAAACATGTGAGAAGCTGCCTAACAGTAACATGTATCATTTAACTGATAACATCACCAAAAAAGATGTTTTTAATGAGTACAAAGAGACTTGCACTCAGCTTCAGCACATCTCTTACTCACACTTCACCAGACTGTGGAAAAGTGAATTCGGGTTTAGTGAAAATTCCCGGGGAGACATAGAATGTCCATTTTGTTCAAGGTGTGCGAGAATTAAAGAGTCAAAGAGAAACTACAAAGACAGAGGTCGAAAGAAGTAAGCTCATGTTCTCCAATCTCTCACTTGTTTTAAAGATAATGCTTTGACCTCATTTCTTCTCTGAGATATTGTGCAACGTAACCTTGCCGGACATCGTGAACAACAAGCAGCCAGAGAAGAAAGCTTGCCAAACAAAAAAAAAAGCTCTTGAAGCGTCCAACGCAATATATGTCATTGTGATTGATGGAATGGACCAAAAAAAAACTACTCTACCGCATTTCTTGAACATTCCTAAAGATGTGCCAGAGGAATGTTTTGTTAAGGTCCACCTTGTAGGAGCTATGGTCTTCAAAGGAAGTCTAAAGTGCAAAGTATTCTTGACGTATCCAAACTTGCATGGTGACCCGAACCTCACAATTACAATTCTTAACAAGGTCTGCTTGGCGGCAAAAGAGCAATTACCACCGATTGCTTTACCCGCAACTTGACAATACTACAAGGGAGAACAAGAACCAAACACTCTTTTGCGTCTTGTGCCATGTTAGTGGAGCTAGGGATCTTTAGAAAAGTGAAGCTGGGTTTCTTACTTGTAGGCCACACTCATGATCAAATTGACCAAATGTTCAGCAGATTTTCTGTGCGCCTCAGAAGGAAGAAGGCTTTCTCTCTTCCTACTTTAGTTCGAATTATTGAAGATTCTTACACTCCCACTCCAGTGATCGATCTTCTTAAAGAGACTGCTGATTTCAGAGAGTTTATTTTCTCTCAACGCAGACATTGCAGAACAAGCTGTGAACAAATTGAATGATCTCACCTTTCAACATCACATCAAGTTCTACTTGAAGGATGACCAGAGTTTCTTACAGGGCAAGAAGTATACCACAACTAAGGACTGGAGTCCACCAGAGGGATTACGCTTCCTTAAATATATTCCAGACACTTCCTTCGTAGAACGTGCTGAGCAACTTCCTCTCAAAAATCCTAAGGAGTCCAAGCAGAAGAAAAGTACCCCAGAGTCATCCTTAAAAGCCATAGAAAATGGAATTTCCTCAGGCTTTAAGTACTTCTTAGAAGAAGATCGAATGTGGTGGAGTAACTTCTTTCTCGAACAGAAAATTGTTGTGAAAAAATATAGCTCTAAGGCAGGTTGCAAGAACCATTTCAATGGCCTAACACCTTCCATCAACCCCAGCACCAAGCAGGTCCAAGCAATGCTACGTTAGCACCTGCAGTAGAAGAAGACGAGGATCGAGTCATGTACCTCGGACCAAGACGCAGGAATGAGCCTCAAGGTAATATCACAGAAATTACCAAGGGTATGCTAATTGCTCTTCCTACTGAGGAGGATGACAAAGGTCGACCTTTCTGGATAGAAAAAGTGCTTGACACAGTCAAGGAGGAAGGCTTAGTCACTAAACTCAAGATTCATTGGCTTGCAACACGCTCAGAAAATGCTTTTGAAGGTAGATATGAGTTAGAAATGAGAAGCCAAGGAAAAGGGAGAAAGTCCAAGAAGGTGGGTTGTAGGGATGAGCTGATCCTTAATGGCGGACTATATTATGCTATGATTTTAAATTGAAATCGACAATCGTCGTCACTTGAGAGGACTATCAATTTGCTTAAAAAAGCTTGTAATTACGAAGAAGAGGATGAAGAAGGTGGTGGCAATGCTTCACCATCTGTTGATAGTGATGAGGAAGATAACTCAAGCACTTTCTCTAGTGATAGTGAAAGAAGTGAAGGTGATGAGGATGGCATAAATGAACATGATGACGTCCTGGATCCCTCTCTCATCACTCCTCACACTTTTGTACATAACTGAGTCTTAGAAAAAGACTATAAATTTTGCATGTGAATATGAAGATTCTATCTTCAAATTTTGAGAATACTACAGTTTCAGTTACGGACTTACTTCAATGTTTTGTTAAATATTTTATCCTCTGAAATTAGAGATTCTCTCGTAAAATATACTTCAAGAACATTCTATTTGCTAAGAAAAGTGACACTTTAAAAATGTCAATTCTTTGGTTGCACAAAAAAATTAGTCATTTTGGGGGGGGGTCAAAATAGAATTTCATGCATCCTTTTTTTTTAACCTAGTTTTACCCCCTTTTGTAAAAAAAAGGGAATCTTTGAGGAATATTCCTTTCGCTCTCGTTTCGATGATTTGCTCCCGTTTAATACGCAATCTTGTTATAAATAAAATGACTAGAATAAGTATTACCTAGTGTTGAATGTGGAGTGGTGAAAGAGCTTGGAATGGAAGATTCAGACACAAGGCCACCAGGATTAACTGATGTCTTTCTTCCATACCATCTGTCCATTGCATCATAAACATCCATGAAGAAGTTAGTAGGCAAATTGCAATCTTTGCGCTCCGCACTAGACATTTGCCAGTAGTTATTTCACCCGCTAGGGATTTCCCTCTCATAATCATTGATCTTCTTAAAATCTCCTGCCAGCCCCTCCCATTTTGTCAAACAAGCTTCATGAGATATTCTAACATCGTGTTTCCAACAATAGTCTTCAATCTCGCTCCATCTGACATCTCGTTTCTTCATTTTCTCTCTACATCCTCCAAACATACGCTTCTCTTCATCTGCCTTCTTGCCAGCCTGAAGAATCATCAATTCATGAGCAATCCAATTACTCACATAATTTCTTACATTCTTGGAATTGGCAGGTCCTTGGGCAAAATTCTCTACATTAGAAGCACCATTACTATTACCAGTGCAGGAATTATAAATTTCTTCCAATTCTTGTGTTTCTTGTACAGAATCTTCACTGTTCAGGAGGCCTATAAAAGAGTTTTGCTACACAAGTATTTGTTTTACAAAATAGACTTGAGAATTGAAAATTAATGAATCAGAAATAGAAATGCAAACCTGGCTAATCTGTTGTGCATAAATTCGAAATCTAGTGTTGTGGGCAGAATTGCTGTCGTTTCCTCTCATTGTCTGAATGCTTGAAATCACTGAAATTACTGTAATAGAAAGAACTTGAATGCATAAGAGATATCTTGATGGCCTTTGTATATGTACTCCAAAAATGACGCCAAGTTTTGTTACTCCACATGAGTGGAAAGAGGAGTTCAATCTAGCCGGTAAGGTTTCTAAATGCTGGACAAAGACAGACGAAAATTCGGTCTTTCAGAAGTGGCAACGAACTTCCGAAAAAAAGGAGTTCACCTTTGCCACATAAGCCAAAATGGGTTCGCTTTAATTAACGGGAATGGCCAATTTCGGATCTGGGATTGCCACATGGCAAGGTAATCACCGTAATTCGGTTTAATGGGAATGCACCCTAAGCACGGATCACGGGCAGAGGTTGGCAAATCAGAATGGCAGAACATCCATAGGCACAAAGCAGATCTTCTTTAGGGTCGCGCATTCTATCAAATAAAGCATGGCAAAATATAACTCTTGGCAGAAGCAAGCGCACATAGATAGAATAGTTTGCTTGGGCAGGTCGTTTTGGGGCAGAACAAGTACTCAATTAATTTAGAGTTTGTGAGGCGAATTGAGGATGAATCCAGGTCGGTTTCATATGCAGGTAGCAGAGAATATAATGGCAGGGAATGAAAATGGCAGATTTAGCAGAAGATCAAAATAATATAATCAATTTCTTTTGTCCTCTTGGCTCTTTATGTTTTCTTTTATTGAAGATCTTCCACTTAGTAGAGAGATTGAACATGAAAATGATTTAGAGCCTGGATCCAAACCTGTGTTTCGTAGCCCTTATAGATTGTCCATATTGGAATAAGAGGAGGTTAAAAAGCTGGTTCATGAGCTGTTAGCCAAAGGGTTTGTGAGACCTAGCAAATCCCTTTATGGTGCTCCTGCCATTCTAGTCAAGAAAAAGGACAGATCAATGCGGATGTGCATTGATTATCATGCCTTGAATAAGATCAGGATCAAGAATAGGTACCCGTTGCCTAGGATTGATGAGATTATGGATAGATTAACAGGAGCTAAGTATTTTCCTAAGTTGGATCTGCACAGTGGTTATCACCAGATAAGGGTGAAGGAGTCGGATGTACATGACTGCCTTTAGGACCACCTTTGGTCATTTTGAATTTTTTGGTGATGCCTTTTGGACTAACGAATGCTCCTGCTACTTTTTCCAGAATGATGAAAGAGGTTTTTGCAGGATGTCTTGATACTTTTGTTGAAGTATTTTTAGATGATATCCTGGTATATAGTAGAATCTTAGATGAGCATTTGGATCACTTGCGTTCTGTGCTAACTCTACTCAAACAGCATAAGTTGTATGCAAAAATGTCACAGTGTGAATTTTTGAAAGAAAAGGTGGAATATTTGGGCCACATTGTATCTGCAGAAGGTGTAGCTGTAGATCCCAAGAAGACGAAGGCAATTCAGTCTTGGCCTGTGCCCAAGAATATATCTGAGTTGCATAGTTTCTTGGATTGACTAGTTATTATCGCAGATTTGTCTGGAAGTTTGCCAAGATTGCAGTTGCTTTGACTATGTTGTTAAAAACTAATGTCCATTGGTAATGGATAGGGAAGCAGCAGCAGGCAATAGATATGCTGAAGAGATTGCTAACCTCAGCGCCTATTTTGTTGATTCCAGACATGAGTAAACCTTATGAGGTTTACACAGATGCATGTGGTTATGCCATTCGTGCTGTTCTCATGCAAGATGGTAGGGTGGTGGCATATGAAAGTTGCCATCTCAATGCTGCTGAGAAGAACTATTCCACCTATGAGCAGGAGTTACTGGCAATGGTCATGCGCTCAAAGTCTGGAAACATTATCTCCGTAATAAGTGTGAGTTTGTGGTCTATACTGATCATAAACCGTTGTTCCTGCAAAGGCAGGCCGAGGTTAGTCCAAGGCAAGCAAGATGGTTGGACTTCCTTTCTCAATTTCATTTTCATGTTGAACATCTTCCCAGGAAAAAAAATCATGTTGCTGATGCTCTTTCTAGGGTTTGGAAAATGAATGTGATGGTTCAATGTGAAATTGCTTTGATGTCACAGATTAAAAAAGCATATGACTTGGATGCCTATATTTTGAGTATGCACATCTATCCAAGTTACCTGATGCTTGGAATATCCAGGATGGACTCTGGTATCATAAGGGACGTATTTATGTTCCTGCTGTGGACACTTTGCGAAAGCAATTATTGAGCGAATTTCATGATGCACTTTATGCTGGGCATGGGGGTGTGTTGAAAATATATGAAGCGCTCAAGGAAATGTTTTACTGACCTAGTTTGAAAGAGGATGTGCAGGAATATGTGAAAGTTTGTGAGACATGTCAGCAGGTTAAAGCAGGTCAAGGCAAGACTCCAGGGCTTTTATAACCTCTACCTGTGCCAGAGGAGAGGTGGAGTAAAATCTCTATGGATTTCATTGTGAAGTTGCCTCATACTGTGCATCACTATACCCAGATACTTGTCATTGTGGATAGGTTGACGAAGTAAGGACGCCTTATACCTCTGAGAAAGAATACTGATGGCTTGGCGGTGGCCAAGGCTTATATGCAGCATGTATTTCCTATTTTTGGATTACTCAAAGCTATTGTAAGCGATCGAGATGTGAAATTCAATGGGAATTTCTGGTGTGAATTAAAATGCACTCTTCAGTTCTTTAGTAGAGATCATCCGAAAATGGATGGGCAAACTGAAAGAGTGAATCAGATTCTGGAGGATATGCTGAGATCTTTTGTGGCCACTCAACAATCCAGATGGGATAACTATTTGCCGATTGTAGGTTTTGCTTACAATAATGGGTTCCAGCAGAGCAGTAAAACTAGCCCGTTTGTTGGGTATATTCGACAGAAATCCCATAGGACCTGTATCGCTTGGTTTTGAAGGGCTGAAAACTGGTGTTGCTGTAAGTATGCTTGAAGGCATGGGTGTGACACTTGGTTTGTGTCAATTGCATATGAGACATGCCCAGGATCGGGCAAGGGCACGTGCCAATTTGTCGAGGGCCTCGATCGAACTGTATGAGGGTCAAATGGTATACCTTCGAGTGGTCTTCCCTGCAAATCTGAAAAGAAAAGCAATATTGCCATTGCTTGCAGGAAAGAAACCAAAGCTCTCTCCAAGATACAATGGTCCTTACAAGATTTTGAAGAAATATAGCGATGTTGCCTTCAAGTTGCAACTTCCACCGAATGTGGACATTCATCCAGTTCTCTATGTGAGCCAGTTGCGACCAGCTCTGGGAAAAGCTGCGAATGTTGTACCTTCCCAGGAACACATGGTGGAGTTGGATACAATCTCTACCCCTGAAAGAATATTGAATTCCCGGATGGTACGGATCCACCAAGGAGACCAGATGGAATTTCTGGTGAAATGGAAACATAGACCTGTCTTAGAGGCGATGTGGGAGAGTCGTCGTTTCATGACTCAGTATCCAGATGTTATGGCTCAATGGTCTGGAGCCGATTCTTGGGGACAAGAATCCCAGGGGGGAGTATTGTTATGCCCAAAATATTTTGCAAACCGTTGTTATTTATGTTGCATATGCATGTTGTTGTGGGCTAACAATAATGATCTACTGCGAGGGCATTGTGATTATTATGGTCGCATGTTACCTAGCCTAAGTCGGAATGGTGCACCATGGTCTGGGTGACTAGGGGACTGGGTTGCCTTGTTGTATGGTTATGGTGAATAACTTTGACCATCAAGATTTTATCCCTTTTTAATAAATGATAATAAGGCAATATATTATGCTATCTTAAGTTAAAGGTTTAAAATACCTAAATGGTTGATGTAACCTTGGGTTAAATGGGTGAGCACCGGAATAGTGGGTGGTGCCACCTACGGCTGTCTGATACAGCCATGATCTGCGATTTAGGCAGTGGAGGCCTGCCGAACCTCTTGCGGGCTTAACCGGCTGCTGCAATAACGCCATGTGGCCTTGCCACGTTGGCAGAAGATTGAATCAAGGAGCAGACAGTTGGATTTGTCACGGAAGGAAACATGAGGATGGGCCGGAAGTCTTTGTTCACTGAGAGCGTAGGCGGAGTTGGAACAGAGGAAGAACCAGGACCCTTGTGGACGAATTGTTTGGCAAAGGAGTTCGATCTTGAAAAGATCTACGCGGGTGAAATTTGGAGACATTTGGGGTAAGCCGTGGATTGATAATCTATTCTGTGCCATGGCAGAGCTGGTCTTCTATAAAGAGGACGAAAACTGAAAGCTACACTAAATGATTAAACTTTACCTTGAAGGCAATACTTGATTGCCTTGAGAAACTCCTGTAACCAACACTCAGAGCATCCAAGATGGTCTTCCAGTTCTATTCTATTAAAAACAGGGATGTTTATATGGGTTGGTAGAGCTTTGCTCAGCGAAGGATTTCGTTGTGGCAGAGCAAGAACGATATGGTTCTTGCAGCCCAAGGCAAGCCAGTAAGGTCCCTTTGCATTCCTTAAGGTCCCTTTGATATTGTTCCTATAAAGAATACTAAGGACACATGATTATGTGTCCTAGTTAAGAAACCCATGTAAACTAATGAGAGAAGGGTTTAGCATTGGTATGGGACAATGCTAGATCCTTGTCAAGAGGTTAGAATTACATGAGGTGGAGAGTAGTATTCTTAAGATACTTGACTCTTCATATATTAAGGCAGAGTAAACGAACATCAGGGATGTTTGTCTTAGGGAGTTTTACATGACATAGCTGTGGATGAGCGTGTCGCGTCCATTTAAGAATGATGGGAACGTTGGTGAGGTGAAACCAGTCACTGGTATGGGACGGTGATGGATGTAGCCAATAGTCCGACGACTTAAGTTCTTGTGATGCTTGTAATTTCTCCCTTACATTGGATCCACCAGACGTACTGTCTAGATATGGCGGGGAGTGTCTGCTTGGCAGAGTCAACTGACGTGCAAACCATCCTCCTACAAAACCTAAAAAAGGGTAGCCTCCCCCCAAAAAAAAAAAGGGGAAAGAAAGAAAACATCAAAATAAAAGTAAGAAAAAAAGGGGGGTAAAAATAAAACTTCATATACATTCCCAAGGCTTACTAAACCCTTAGTCCAAGTAACCATGTTATATAGTCTATTGACAAACTTGCCTGATATGAAGAACATCAGAACCATCGTCAATCTCTTAATGGAGAATGTTAACAGATTCTAAGGCAACCACTCTTTAAATGTTTTCAAATGAGGAAACTGGACCAGGGTTCGAAAAATATTTGAGGTACAACCAGAAAATTTGCTGGTGTATGTTAGTGTATTCCAAATTTCCTTTATAATAAACAATATCAGATTTTATATATAAACTCTATTTTTTTTGTTACCAGTTTTTTTCTCGATATGCAAGACCATCAACCAGAAAATAAGAACTTCAACGGGCAATCCTCGAGTTCAATCCCTGAACTGGACATCTGATTTGGGGTAACCTATAAAATTTCGTGAGATCCGGGACATCTCCATGCTTTTATTGCTACCTCACTTTGGCAACAAAGGCTCCAAATCCTTTTGATCTTTCTGATTGTGGAGATTTTCCAGTTTGAGACTTCAGACCTGCTGAAAATTATTAGATGTTAATATTAATTTTCAGTTTCAATACTCAAGTTTTAAACTATTAATTTTGAATAATTATTTTAAGGGAGACTCTAGCAATCTTCGTTTAGCCAGCATTGAAAATCACTTCTGGTTTCTAAGGGTGGACACTCCCCTATTAAGTAGTCGTTTTGTATCTTATTTCAAAAATATAAATAGAATACCCAGGCTTCAACAAAAAAAAAAAAAAGGAAATTGGATACCTACAAACACGAGTCATTTATGTTGTTTGGAAAGCAGATAGTACGCTTATGAATACTCAAATTCGAAATATAAAATGGCTTTGACAGGGATCAGTTTTTGCAAGCACAAATGTCCTACTCAAGCTTAGAATCTCGTTCTTGGATCGGAAAGGCAAAGGTTTTGCTGTGATAAAAAATTTTGCTTTCTCAACATTATCCAACTCAAGAAGACCTTGAGACAGCAGCTTGAAGATATAATCATTCCAGTTTCAAAAACGTTAACTGTTTAGCTTTATGTCTTCTTGACAACCTTCCACTTGATGTCTACCATAACACATAATGCAATCACGTATGGTCCTGGTTGAAAAATGGGTTGTTCTTACTCCCATACCAACCAATAAAGTATTCACTACCAAAACACATCCATGGGATGAGCCACATTATATGAATTATTAATTCATGTTATAGCTGGACACTCCCCGCAAAAATAATGGGTTTAGGGTAAAGCTGCGAAAATTTTGAGTGGCCTGCCAATCCAATATATTCCCCTGTCCCTGATTTGTCTGACGCAAGAAAAAGGGACAGTTCAAACGAACAACTAGATTTCCGACATTATCTTTCTAAACATCAATACAATCTTGTGACAGCAAGAAGACACTCCGTATATGATTATATTCATGATAGAAATAGTTACATATATAAGGCTGAACTGAACCGACACAGACATGACACTTCAGACATCTACGACTCTATAGACACGTGTCTTAGCAGCCTGACGTGGCTGATAATTTACACTCCCCCACAGCCTAATCAGGCTGCAAGTCTTCATCATTCAAAACCTTTAACATATCGCGATCTTTCTGGAATTTGTCCCGGGCTAAGGCCTTCGTAAATATATCAGCCTTCATCTCATCTGTGGTGCAATGCTCCAGAACTATCACACCACGCTGTACTTGCTCTCTTATGAAGTGGAATCTGGTTTCAATATGGCGCGTCCTTGATATTTTTCTGAATTTGCAAGTGCGATTGCACTCATATTGTCACATAAAAGAGTAGTTGGATCAGTTTGCTCCAACTTTAAACCTCTCAATAGATTTCTCAACCATATGACTTCTTGAGCAGCTGATGTAGCTGCTATATACTCGGCCTCAGTGCTTGAGAGTGCAGTAATTGGCTGCCTCTTACTCTTCCATGAGATTGAGGAATTGCCAGGAAAGAAAGCATATCCAGAAGTGGATTTTCTACTATCATGCTCATCAACCCAATCTGCATCTATATACCCAATTAGTTGAAACATTTGTGGGCTGGGACTGCGCTCATACACTAAGGCATACTCCTTTGTCTTCTTCAAATATCTCATAATTCTTTTAACTGCCATCCAATGCTGAATTCCAGGGCAGTCTAAGAACTGACTCACGGCTCCAACAACAAATGATATGTCTGGTCTGGTGCACACTGCCAAGTACCCAAGTACACAAGACTACCAACTGCATGCCTGTAAGGAACTTGTTGCATCTATGCGATCTCATCATCATTCTTTGGTGCCATATCTTTGGTTAACTTCAGACTAGTTTCCATTGGAGTGCATACTGAATTACAGTCCAACATATTAAACCGTGAGAGTACTTCTTCCACATATTTTGATTGAATCATTTTGAGCCATCCTGCTGATCTATCTCTATCACGTAGAATTTGAATGCCCAGACAATAGTGAATCTCCCCCATGTCGGACATGTCAAATTCTTGAGAAAGTCGGCACTTAAAATGATTGAGCAGCATCAAATAGTTAGAGAGAAGAATGCAGTCATCAACGTACAGAGCAACTTGGATAAAATGGTCTCCCACTTGATGGAGATACATGTTGCCATCAGCTTCTAAACTCTCAAAGCCTAGATCTGCAAGGAAACCATTAATTCTTTCATACCAAGCTCTAAGGGACTGTCGCAATCCATACAGGGCCTTGCGCAAGCGACAGACCAGATGCTCTTTTCCTTCTTCCTCATAACCTTGTGGCTATGAAATATAAACTTCCTCATCTAAGGCCCCATTCAAGAATGCAGTCTTTACGTCCATCCGGTGCACCTCTAGATTTTTCTAAGCTGCAACTGCCAATAAGGTGCGAATAGAAGGCATTTTCACAACTGGAGAAAACGTCTCAGTGAAGTCAACTCCTTCTACTTGAGAAAATCCACGAGCCACAAATCTCGCTTTATATCTCTCAATACCGCCTGAGGCATTGCGTTTAATTTTGAACAACCATTTAGTGCTGACCACTTGTCTATCAGGAGGCAGAGGCGTCAGCTCCCAAGTCGCATTCTTCAATAGGGCATCATATTCGGCATCCATTGCTTTCTTCCATTCAACTGCAGCAGGTCCACTTAATGCTGCTTGAACAGTGAGAGGATCTTCCATATCGTCTAAAGTGGCTGCAATAAGACCTCGTGCTCTCTTTCTGTAAACATCGGCACTAGACTGCGCTTCCATGGCTTTATTGGATAAATAACTCACTCGTCCAGATCTGGTCACTCCAAGATGAGGCCGAATATGAATGCCTTTTCCTTTACGGTTAACACTTTGATAGGGTATAGATTCAATCGGGATGACTGGAGCATCTTCGGGTATGATTGGAGGAGTTACAACTTCAGGTGCAGCAACATCTTGATCTGAGACCGGAGCTGCTGGAGCAGGTGCATATACAATATCAGGTACAGCTGGCAAAGGCTCGTCAACTCTCCCATCCATTGCAGTTGTGCCAACAGTTGGATGATCTGCATGAATTTGACTAGGACCAGCTTCATTGGCATTCGCAAGAGGTCCTACGGTGCCTAGCCAATCATCCACCACAGTGAAGTCAATAACATGAGACAAGGGTCTATCTTGTGCAGCAGCCAAGTTTATTGCTCCCCCGTAAACGTAAAGGACAGCCTCATTGAAGATGACGTCTCGGCTTAGGATAATCCTTCTAGTGGCTAAGCAATAAAGGCGATAAGGCTTTGGTTTCAGCAGCATAACCAACAAGGACACATTTAAGGCTCTTGTTATCAAGTTTCTTTCGTTGTTCCTGAGGGACATGGGCATAGACAACACATCCAAAGATCTTAATGTGACTAAGGGATGGCTTGTGCCCAGTCCAAGCTTCAAATGGTGTGCAACCATCTACAGCAAAGGTAGGCAAGCGATTGCGCAAGTAGGCTGCTGTTAAAACAGCCTCACCCCAAAAGGAATTAGGCATGTCAGCCATGCGCATCATGGAATGAGCACATTCAATCAGAGTGCGGTTCATGCGCTCTGCAACCCCAACAATAAGGGGTGGAACCCCAACAATAAGGGGTGGTGAATTGATGTATTATCCCAGCCATGGCACAAAAAGCTTTAAAAGCATGGGATTGGTACTCACCACCATTATCGCTCCGAAGTATTTGAATGCGATATCCAGTTTGATTTTCAGCCATAGCCTTAAATTCTTGAAAACATTCCAGAACTTGAGACTTTCGTGAGAGCAGCCAAACACTTGTGTACCTGGAAAATCATCAATAAAGGTTAGCATGTAAGTCTTCCGGCCCAAGGATCGAGTTTGCATGGGTCCACATATATCCGAATGGATAATCTGCAACAGTCTCTCTGCTCGGGTACTCATTCCTATAGGAAATGGATGTCTTCGATGCTTGCCAAAAACACATGCTTCACAAAATGCAAACTTGCTGCCCTCCATAAAATCGATACCCTCTGCCATGTTGTCTTTCTTCAACTTCAAAAGTACTTGGAGATGAGGATGACCCAATCGAGAATGCCATAGTTGCAAGGAATAATCTTTTGTAATAGTAATCAGTGCCTTTGGCGGTACTTTGACTGTTGCATCCAACTTATATAAGCCATCAATACGCGTGCCCGTGGCCACCTGATTACCATCCAAATCAGTTATGAAGCACCGATTTGAGTTAAATGTGATGCCATGACCAGCATCAGTTATAACGCCTACTGATGCCTGGTACATAATGTACATTTATAATCTCTTGCATGCCATACTCAACCTGCACCATCAATGTTCCTATGCCGCAAATCTGATAGCTTGAATTGTCGCCAACATAGTCGCGTCTTCGTGATGGTAACATCTCCAATGTATGAAATAACTCCTTTGCTGGTGTCATGTGCAGGGATGCTCCTGAATCAAGCCATACTGCATGTCTTTCTCCATGAAATAAAGTATGATGCACCATAAACATTCTCTCTGGTCTCTTATCCCGTCCAGATCTAGAGCTTCCCACATATAAAGCAAGTCCTTTGTCTTTCTCCACTAGACTTGGCTGCTCCATCTCTAAAAAATTGTCTATGTTGCTGATCACCATCCTTGGCTGTCCCTGTAGGGGCTGCTCCAATCCTTAATTGCCCTGACATCATTCTTCCTTGTCTTGTTTACGCATCCAAGGTTTTGGGCGATTCCTGGAAGTGAAAAACGCAGCTACAACCAGTGGTCCTCCTTCTTGTTTCATCTTCCTTTCGTCTTCTATTAAAGCTGCCACCATCTGCTCAAACGTTTGATTTGGCAAATTTGCTAAAGTGGTCGCCACAGATCGATAGTCTGGTGTCAACCCATTTAGTATTACCGCCTTTGAATCTTCTGCAGTAACATGAGAATTAACTCTGGAAAGCTGCAATGTTAAGCACTACAAATTCAGCAATGCTTTCTTCTTTCTCCATTTTTAAGCCAAAATATTGCTGCTTTAGGGATAACTCGCATGTCCCAATTGCTTTTGGCTGATTCAGCAATTTTTAATAGATGGACATATGCCTCACCTAATGCAAGACCAATAGTGGTTATTGCCTTGCGGTCTCTGGCTTCCCATTCTGCAACCTTTGTGGCATCAGAGGGTTTTGCATCAGTGCCATCTATTATTCCCCAATTTCCTTCTCTCATGAGGAGTAATTGCAATTTGATGGACCAGGTATGGAAATTCTCACCGTTAAACTTCTCTAAGAATCTCTCGGCAAACCTGTCCATGCTAGAATTGCTGATGGCCATCTCTGTGAATGCTTCTAGAGAACTTTTCCTTCTGAATCTAAGGCTTTTAGAATTTCCTTCAGAATCTCGGGCGTTGGAATACACTCACCCGGGGCTTGCTTCTTTCTCTGAATCAACCTTTGAATCAACCTCTGATTTACTCTGACGATTGCCCTCTGAATTCTCAATGCCTTCAATCTCGGCCAAACCTGCTTGGACGCATTCCTCCTATGAGCCATTGCATCTCCTACGAATATAGATAATGGGCTGTTTTTGGATGTGAACTAAAAACAGAATTTAACCCTTTTGCTTTTCGATTTGGTGCTATTTTTTTGGAGATCTTTTATGGCAGCGTCTCCCTCATGAACGTAACAGGCCTTTGCAGCAAGCCTTAGGATCGTTGCAGGCTCTGATACCATCTAAACATCAATACAATCTTGTGACAGCAAGAAGACACTCCGTATATGATTATATTCATGATAGAAATAGTTACATATATAAGGCTGGACTGAACCGACACAGACATGACTCTTCAGACATCTACGACTCTATAGACACGTGTCTTGGCAGCCTGACGTGGCTGATAATTTACAATCTTGGATCGGCTTGATATGTTAAACCAGTGACAGAGCATTTCCTCTTCATTTCATGCATATATACAAAGCTTCTAGAGCTTGATCAAATTCCTTCCTGTTCTTATATCAATACAACCTCGTTGGAACCTGCCAACTTAATTATCTGACACTGCTATATCCAAGAAAAGGTATTTTATTTTTAATTTCTCCAATGTAGCAGTGTGCTTTGGAGACCCCAGCGATAGACCATGACAACAATTGGAGGAACCAAGCGTGCAGGAAGCAAGGCGAAACTTTCAAAAATCTTATATTCAGATCCTTTATTCTACCTTGGGATAGTTTCTTGGGTACCAGTGTCAGCATAAATATTAGACATCAGGACATATCCAGAGGCACAGTATGGATCTAAAAGAACAAGTTTATGAAAGCATCCATTTGCCAGATCTGAGTTTCCATGCATTCTGCAAGCACTGAGCAATGATTTCCAACCTGAAACATTAGGTTCCCCAGTAGCTTGGAGAAGGACTTCTGCTTCCTTGAGCCATCCTGAACGGCTTAAAAGGTCTACCATACATATATAGTGATCCAACACTGCCATCATGTCATATGCTCCCTGCATGTATCTAAAATACCAGTGGCCTTCATCTACCAAACCTACATGACTGCAAGCGACGAGAATACAATGAAATGTCACACTATCGGGCAGTATACCATTCCCTTGCATTTTTTGGAAAGAGTCTAGAGCAAGAAGAACATTACCATGCTGGGCATATGCTTCAATCAATGCACCCCAAGAGATGACGTTTCGACTACCCAACTTGTCAAACACTTCGCGTGAGTCCTTCAAACTGCCACATTTGGCATACATGTCTATCAAGGTATTCCCCAAGGCAATATCATGGTGGAAGCCTTGTTTCATAATCTGGTCATGGATGGTCCTTCCCCATTCCAAGGCTCCTAGATTACCACATAATTTCAGTATACACAGAAATGTTACTTTGTTTGGCCTTATACATTCTTCTTCCATTCGTTCAAAACAATCTAAGGCAAGATGATCATTCCCATGCTGGTTGAATCCAGCAAGCAATGCATTCCATGAAACCACAGATTTATTTTCCATTCTAGCAAAGATTTTGTACGACTCCTCCAAACTAGCACATCTAGCATACATGTCAATGAGGGTATTCCCAACAGCAACATCATATTCAAGCTCATGCTTTAAGATTTGACCATGGATGTGTCTTCCATACTCTATGGCTGCTATATCACCGCAAGCTTTTAGAGCACTAAAAAACGTAACTTCATTTGGCTTTATGCCCTCCTCTTGCATTTTTTCAAAATAGTTCAAGGCAAAAACACTGTAGCCAAGCTCAACAAACCCAGCAATCACGGCCCCCCAAGAAACCACGTTTGGGTTTGGCAAGTTCTCAAAAGCCATGACAAACTCCTCCAAACTATCACATTTTGCATACATATCAATAAGAGTGCTCCCTACCACAACATCAATCTCAAGCGAACATTCTAGTATCTCATTATGCATGAATCTAGCATGCTGTATAGATCCCAAGTCACTACATGCTCTCAAGACGCTTAAAAATGTGGCTCTGCATGGTTTTAAGGCCTCAATTTTCCACATTTTCTCAAAACAGTTGAGAGCAAGAAGACTTTCCCCATTCTGGGCATACCCTGAAATTAGCACATTCCAGGAGACAATATCTCGATTCAACAACTTGTCAAAAACTTTGTATGATTCTTCTAGGCTACCACATTTACCATACATATCAATGAGGCTATTAACCATTGGAACATCCCAATCAAGGTTATGGCTCAGTACCTGGCAGTGTATCAGTCTGCCCTGTTCAATTGCTCCTAAACTGCAACATCCCTTCAAAATACTTGAAAATACAATTTTATCTGGCAAAAACCCCGTTTCTTGCATCTCCAAAAAATAATCGAGGGCTAGGAGACATTCACCCTGCTGTATACACCCAGCAATAATTGTACCCCAAGATACAATGTTTCTGTCCGGTAATTTTATGAAGGCTTTCCGTGATTCCTCCAAGCTGCCACACTTTGCATACATACCCATAAGGCAAGTTCCCAAAATGACATCCATTGTAATGCCACTTTCAATGATGTGTTGATGAACTTGCCTTCCTACATGCAGTTCCAACCTCGTAATGGATGTCTTGAGCAAAGCAAGATAAACACGTCTGTCACCTTTTAGACCCCAATGGCATGTTCTTGCATATAATTCAAGTGCAGATTTCCCTTGGCCACTGTTGGCATGAGCTGAAATAAACGAATTCCATGTGTATCCACTTGGGTGTAAAACCTGACAAAATGCTTTATTGGCATCGTGTAAGAACCCAGAGGAGGAATATAAACGGATGAGGTAGTCACCCAAAACCGCAATTGAGTCCAGCCCATTTTGAAGCATAAGGGATTGCACTCTTCTGCCACATTCCAGGTCCTTTTTTTGTACACATTCTTGCAAAAGATAATATGCATCATCTCTAGAGAGAGTAGCACCTCTGCTTTCTATAGGATGAATGCCAAAAGGTCGTTTTGTTTGACAGAAGCATCCATAGCACCCAAAAAAGCTCAGTCTCAAGATCCGTTTTGATGCGCATTTGGCAAGCATCATTTGTAGAAATTACTCCTAGCATAGTTTCGTCTTTGCAAAGTGTGCTGGCCTTTGGAAAGGAATGAAAAAGACTGGGAAAAAATACACGGAACCAACTCCCCTTTGTGAAGATCCAGGAGGACATGTCGATGAGAGTGTCACATTTGCATACGTACCAAAACCACGTCGAAACCAAACCCTTCTAGCTTTGAAGGGAACCAAGTTAAGATGTCTTTTTGGGATGGAATATTCTGGAATATATCAGGACGCTGGTCGTGCATTTCCTATTTGTAGAAATTCCTCGAATATTCCATGTTTCTTTACTTTAGGTATTTTTTGGGTTTATGCGATTCTGGTGGCGCCGCTTATAGCACCGCCGGGCAGATTCTGGTGGCACTGCGCTTGTCTTTACAGCCGGCCGGCACTAGTAGAGTAACCTTGCGCTTGTGTTTGCTTGCAGATCCGGAATCATCACTTGCAGATCCAACAGAGTGAAATAAGGAAGATCAAGTAGCCAAAATAAGGAAGATCCGGCAGAAACAAGGAAGATCCGGCAGAGCAAAACAAGAAAGTTCATGTAGCGAAACCCTGTTCTTCAGATCCTGTTCTTCATGTAGTGAGGCCCTGTTCTTCATGTAGTGAGGCCCTGTTCTTCAGATCCTGTTTTGAGACCCTGTTTTTTATCCTGTTTTTGATCCGGCGAAGCATCAAGAGCGGTGGAAACAACTTGCAGATCCGGCAGAGCTTCAATGCATCAAGCCACGAAACCAGGGCGGTTTTTTAGCCCCTGTTCTTGATCCCCTATCTTGAGCCTCTCTTCTTCAGATTTGGCGGAGCATCAAGGGCGGTAGAAACAGGGTCGGAGCAGATAGGCCTGATCTTCTATAATGGCACCGGATTTTTAGGAGGATCTAGAAGGCTCTGCGCTCCTATTTCAGAGCGCAAACAGGCAAATCGACGTTTCCAAAGTAAATGATAAGACTAGGAATGGCAAAAGAATGCCATACTCGCCCATGCCGGAACGACCTCCATAGCCGGACCTCTGCCCATAGAAATATATTACAAAATGCATCGCCGGACCTCTGCCCATAGAAATATATCACAAAATGCATCAGCTGCTCGCTTCTTCTTCCTCAACTCTGGCGCCCTCTTCTTCCCTGTTCGCCTGCCGGAAACAAGCACGGAATTTCTACAAACCCGGGTTTGTTGGGTAGCGAAGGCGGATCTGGGGGTTTTCGGCGGTAAACCCGGCGGCGGCGGCGCGCTTCGCGGCTAACGCCTTCGGCGGCGGCGCGCTGCCGGTTTACCGGCCGGAAACCCCTCGATCCGGCCGGTTACCTAGCACGTAAACCACGCGTAACCCTATTGATTTCTGCGTTTTTAGCAGGGTTGCCTAACCCCCATGCCCGATTTCCTGCATTCCTAGCTATGCCACGTGTCGTGCCACGTCAACTGTTTTTAATCTCAACCATTAGATTTCTAAATTTCGCATCGGACGGCCATGAAAATTAGAAAGTCCTTGAAAATCACTTCTCCTCTTCTCCGACCATCCCGATTCCCTCCTCTGCTTCTGCTTGCTCGACTTTCTTCTAGGCCTTGTCGAATTCGATGGATGGAGAGGGCGACGGACTGGTCAGGTTCCTTCTGACCGAGCATGTGCATGGACTGTTGTCTCAGCCTTGCATCCTGGAAGGACAACTGTAGTTGCAACCCTGGAAATTGGGGAGCCAATTTCTGGACAGTCTGTTGGGCTTCTTGATGGCCGTCGTTCTTTAAAAGTATCCTGGACAATTGCTTCTTATAGCTCACTAGTAGTGTTGCAAGCTGGGGATGGTAACTCTTATGGTGGGTATGCATGCAGTGCTCCCTCTTGTCGTAAGGAGGTGAAAGACTTGGTTCTTGTTGTCGGCAGTAGCATGAAGATTATTTTACAGGGGGGCCCTGATCGTTGGAGGCAAGGTATAAAATTTATGGAGTCACATGAGGTGATTCCAGAGGATATTGATAACTCCATTGGAGATCTCTATGTTGGTCCTGCTGAAGAAGCTGGAAGAATTTATTTGGTGACATGCTGTGCACTGGGTAACTATGTACGTATGTTTGGCTTTTAGATTGGTCTGTGTAGTTGTGATGGTGCTGAAAGCTGATATTGTTTGTACTCTGGTAACCAGAGAGCTGGTAAAGAATCTTAAACAGAGAACTTAGGTCTTAGTGATTGCCATCTTTGTAGTATCGTTTTGCTGGGTGATCTGGTAATTGGGAAAGAATTTTAACCAGAGATCTTAGGTCTCAGTAATTGCCAACTTCGTAGGTTTACTAGCTATTTGACGAGTAAAACTGAATGACCTGATATTGTCTTAAGGAAATGGGAGTTCATTGCTGATATTTGGACTTCTGTTAACCATTAGATGGAATATGTGAAACTACACCATAGCCCTCTGTTGGTTATAGACCATCAGCATATAGTGCTCAATGCAAAGTTGCATTAATGGCGTTGAATTGTAACTTCAGATAGATTTATCTATCTCTATAGGGCTTGTCCTGCATAATAGACGTCCTATTCAATGTGTGTTCCTAAGATTGTTTCCTTGTCAGACACTTGTCTTCCACCGAGGGAACTTAGAGGGTGAAGACCACCCATTAAAATCAGTAGCATCTTCAGTAGTCAACGTGCTTTGTTGGATTCCGGCTTCAATAACATTAGTGGTTCAGGCAAGTTAATACTTTCTAGGGAGGGACCATATAATGCTTTCCAGATAATTGATTTTGCTGCCTGTTTCTACAGAGAACTCGTATTCCTATATTAAAGCTGTATCGAAGCTTGAACGTGATCATAATCGTGTTCGTTTATCTCCAATTACGGTTGTCAATAGTCGATCTATTCGTGTTGCAGCTGTAGCTATGTACAAGTATGGTATTCCATTTGCAAATGCGTCATCCTTGTTTGTGAATTGGCATTTGGAAAGATGTAATGGATTGGCTGAGTGGGAAGACTCTGATGGTGTCAAATTTGGTCAAGGAAGCTAGCACTTCAAAATACTCCAGGATTAGTAAGTGGAAATTGTATTTTATAATGTTGGTTGGATGACTTCTTACATTGAAAAGTATTCAGTGTACGTTAAGAGCAAGTGTGGCCTACCTAAAGTCCAGCAAACAGTTGAGTTCTATTACAGTTACTAAAACCAACAATTTATTAAGACAAATGGTTGATACCATCACAGATGCTGCACTCTTACAGGTGAGATGTTTCTAGGTCAGATCATTTGGGACCAAACCTTTGGTCAAAGGGTTGATGTAAAACTGATGCCATGGTGATGTTCTTGTTGCAGCTTGTTACAGCACTTCGTTTACAACCAAATGAATTTCTACTTTTTAACCATCCTGATGCAAAGGTGAAGTAACATTCTTGTTATTGGACCTAGAGAGGTAAGACCCTATTGATGATCATTGGTGTCTTGCACCCTGTAATTGCAGGCCAAGTTTTCAGTTATAGGTGATACTGGAGCAAGCATAAACAGTTCGAAAGTTGCCATGGTATACCAACAGCAGCCTGGTGCCCACGTCTCACATATATTGGTGGGTGCAAGAGGTTTGGGATCAACTATGCTGATTGTACGGGATATGGCCTTTGTGTGCTGTCTGGCATTGGACCAAAGGTGGCAGCATGTGTTGCACTTTTTTCTCTGGACAAACACCATGCCATCCCCGTCAATACTCATGTTTGGCAGGTAGTATAAGCTTATCACTTATGTTCGTTGCAACCGACTCTAATTAGGTGAACACTGATGACAGATTGCTGTACGTTACCTCATGCCAGAACTAGCAGGAAAGCAACTTTGTTCAAAGTTGCACCATACTGTTTCAGAAGCATTTGTGAACAAATTTGGGGCATATGCTGGTTGGGCACATACAGTTCTTTTCATTGCTGAATTGTCATCTTTCCAAGAAATGCTACCTTCAGATTTTCAATTTTCAAGAAAGAATAAAGGTGGGAAGAGTTGAAAACAAAATGAGAGGCATTCTAACATGACTATACATACTATGGCACCAATGCCAGCATAGAGTGCCATGTGATCAAGCAAAGGATAGTCCAGTTTACTTTGGAAAAAAATGTAGACAGCTTTTTATATCATAAGTCAGCACGTATCTGCAATGCCATCCTCATTCATGTTAAAATCCAGGAATATGTAAATTGCAATAAGCCAAGTCTTAAATACAACTGCAGATGACTGAGTAAGCTGGACATAATTGGACATAATATTCTTTTTGTAGTGTGACAAAACTGAACATATATCCTCTTGGTACATGGAAGTCGTTTTGGACACCATGCATAACATGGGCAATACAGGGCAAAATTGAGATATATTTTAAGAAATATTGCACAGGGTCAGGCGCAGAATTGTATAGCTAGCAAAACTCCACTTTCTGAACTACTTTGACAAGTGCCATTGGTTTCTATTCAGAACTTTTATCACCATTGTATCAATCATTAGAGTTACAAGAAATTTATTGCGGCAGCCTTGCCGCTGCTAATATTTCTTTCATTCCAAACCTGGGAGATTGGACCCACTATTAATGTCCATTCTGTTAATGCAATGCCTGCTGAGTTATGGATTTAACTTGCAATAGTGCGAGACACACGTGGTGTTAAAAGATAACCTTCAATTCCTTGAAAGTGTACTATCCGGGATTGCATAATAAGAGGAAATGTGCACTTTTAAGTTTTTCTAGGATGTGAACGAGTGATTTAAATTACCTTTCTAGCCTACCTTTCTATGTTAGACATCGCTAATGACAAACTACCCAATTACTTGCTTTGTGTTACATAATTCTATGTTGTTGTAGACAACCTTTTCAAGCATCCACGCTTCGTTTGGCCTTTTCATTTAGAGACAGGTGAACAACCTAAGAGCCAATGTATTACTACAAATATACAATGTTGCTTGTGATACTACCACATAACCTTTTCAAACACTCACACTTCATTGGCATTTTTACATGGAGATACTCATTCTTGACACAGTGAACAACTTAAGAGCCCATGTATTACTACAAATATATAATATTGCTTGTGATACTACCATATAATCCAAAATTTTAGTTCACTTGAATAGTTATGTCGAATTTTCACCACCTTTGTTTCATAGAACAAATCAATTTTATTCACCTAATAAAAAACTTCTACTACCATTGCAATATTATGCAATATTGTTGTATGTTGTTAGGGTAATCAAGGCCCCAACTTCTATGACCATTGCAATATATATTGTAACATGTATCATGGTGTTTCGACAAATGTAATTACTTCCCCATAAGGGCATCAACACATATGCTTGACATGAAAGCATATATATTCTACAAGACAATTGCAATCAATATGAACAGTCTCTTTAAAACAATGTTATGTAGTTTCCACATTGTTGTGCATTTTCCATGCACTAAGAACAACCTTTGCACGTAAACAACCTCCCAAAAGGTGGTGTCGTAGGACGATGGGTCGCCGCCGATCCTCGAACTACCACGGAAAAAAACCAATGCGAACCCGACTGCAAAAAATGATTAGGAAATACTGAATGGCCCATTTGCTAATATTGGAATTAGTGCATGTTTTTTTCAGGAGTTTTCAGGATACCAAATTGCCGTAAAAGATGATTTGGAAAAATAATGGATAGCTCATTTGCTAATATTGGAATAGTGCATGCTCTTTCGTGCAGGAGGTGATGTATTGATACAACCTCGATGTTGCAAATCTTCAGCTTTAACATTGCATGGTCTTGCACAACCAATATCTTCAGTCCAGGATTGGTTACAAGTGTTACAAAACCTACTGCACATATAGGAAAAGAAAAAGAAAAAGAAAAAGAAAAAGAAAAAGAAAAAGAAAAAGAAAAAGAAAAAGAAAAAGAAAAAGAAAAAGAAAAAGAAAAAGAAAAAGAAAAAGAAAAAGAAAAAGAAAAAGAAAAAGAAAGTGAAATCAAGCATAAAAACCAACCTTCTATGCATGAATATCATTTGCCGCTTGCAAAAGCAATCTATCAGAAGTTAAGACTTTTGAAACGGCTCCAGTGCTTAACCTGCAACATCTATATCATTTCTAGAGATGATTCTCATCTCTATATCATTTCCAGAGATGATTCTCATCTCAAACAATTCTCACGCTAAACATTTAAATGCAAGATAATGCAAGAATTGGAATTGAACGTATGAGATATCAGTGGCTACAATCAATTACACAAAGGCAACCAAGCCTTTGCAAGCATACCGAAAGGAAAAAAAAAACCCTAAAAAGGTCGCCACCGATCCTCGAATTACCACGGGAAAAAACCAACGCGAGCATACTGGTACGCTCTGATATAAGAAAAAAAAAAAACCCTTAAGAAGGTTGCCGCCGAAATACAAATTACTACGATTAAAATACCAACACAAACCCATTTGCTTAGCCTTCTTCCCGACCCTGCAGTTCTGCTAGTTTGCTGTATTTTTATTTCTTGGTAATTTTTGGTTTACTGATTCTAAGCAGCGCCGCCCAGAAGTTCTTGAAACATCAAGATTTCTAACAAAAGCATGAAGATTTTTGCTTCCCTCGCTATGGAGTCGCAGGAATCCTCCTGTCTGCCATAAGCTCCCTGGAATCCTCCTGTCTGCCATAAGCTCACCGGAACCATGATCGCCATTTTTGAAGCTTCGTTGAAGTTGAACGCCATAAGCTTCGCTGAAGGCAAAGAAGCCGTCAGGGCCATCGCTCCAGACCATCGCCAGCGCCATCGCCGCCAGAATTCGCAAAACAAGGATACTATGATGTAGAGAATTTGACACGCGTCCGGGGCCGCTCGTGGGGCGCTGCCAGCCAGTTTCCAGCTGGAAACCACCTCTTGGTGGCACGTTTCCAAATACATGAAACCTGATTTTAGAGTAGGAGTCACATGAAGCCGTCGACAGCTTTGGGCTTCTTCCGTCTTTCTCGCAGGAGCAATTTAAAATTTGTGGTGTCGATGAAGAACCCTATGCCAGGTGTTGTAATCGGACGGATTCCTATCAATAGGAATCCATTCAACCGAGGGCAGGAGCCAGCGGAAACAATCCCTATCAACTGGACTCTATTGCTATTATTTTGTTGCATGTGACCCTTCAGTTTTGAGTGATTGACATGGAAGAATCCCTATCGACTGCTACATATGACCAGACCCTTAAGCTCCTAGTGAATGCACTACCATTTGTAGTGGGAATGCATTAGGTATACAAGAATTGTCATTTAGGTGATATTCTCATGTGGAAACGATGCGACATAACATGGAAATGGGGTCGCGATTTTTGTCGGAGGCTTCACTATGTGCTGCCACGTGCTATAGCCCCACAACACGGAATGGAAAGGGGCAGCACAATTCCGTAGAAACTAAAAGTTTACAGCTTACTATTAACATGCATTTACAGTTCATGCTCCCAGTTTTAAGTTCAAGACCCCAGCAGTTATAAAAACCACCTAGAAATCAACACAAGCTCCAGTCGAGAAATAAACAATCACAGCTACAAATGGGTAGGCCGCGGCTCTTGCAGTATTCCAGATCTACCAGCCCTTATTACTTAGTGCTCTGGTGCACAAAAATCGCTTTCCATTTCCATCTTGTGGGGGCATGGACATTGGTCCCGCATTCCAGAGTGGCCAGTGACCCACTCCCGGCCACCGCCGGTCGCGGGGCCCCACCGATCCACACCGGTTTGCAGACCCAATGTCTATGCCCCCATACATCAAAGGCAAAACGTTACTGAATGTAGGGTAAACTGTAGTGCAAAATTGATGTAACGAGTTTTTACGTTTTAAAAGGGTTCGCACATATTCCAATAGTGTGCCAATTCAAGCACTTTATCACAAGGTAAGAGGATTGTGGAAAATAGGATTTATTTCTTAATTTGCTTATCAAAAAAGCCAAGATGCTACAACCATTTCCATCAACACGTACAAAAAAAGTGAAGAATAAGAAAATGGGCTAATTTGTAATTTTGAAAAGGCTAGATGATGACACAAAGGGCAGCAGCATAGGGGCAACAAACAGGAACTAAGCAAAATTAGAATCGAGAGTCGTGCATATAGGCGCTAGTGAGTGAATTGTTGCAGCAGGAGCGGTTGGGATGTTGCCAGCTTAGGCAGGCCCGGACCATACCTATGATCTGAGCTAACTTTGCCTACCTTACCCTCCATGAAAATTTAGATAATATATATCGAACCTATAATCTTGAAAAGTGGGAGCCAGGGCCTAAATTTCCAATAGTTGGGAGGGTATAGTTGATTAGGATTGTTATTTTGTTTCTTTTCTTTCAAATTTTTTTGTTGTAGTTGTTTATGAGAGATGTTGTTATTTTGGTTAAAAATATAAATAAAAAAGCAAATATTCAACCATAAACAACTACAACAAAAAAAAAATCAGAAAATTTTTTTAACCAAAAAAATAAAATAAAAGGCAAAGCTCATCCGTCGTCGTTGGAAAATAATAGGGCTCTGTTTTGGTGATTGGTAGCTGGTGGCGTGCAATCCAAGAAATTCCGACTCTAACAGTTGACCTGCTAGCTTATAATTAGATGCGTTATCCATTACAATCTGAAATATTCTCTTCAGTCCAAAACTCTCTATCACAGCCTTTACTTTTTGAAAAATCTAATCTCCTGTCACTTGGTCAGTTTTGGTTTCTACGGTCTTCAAAAATACTTTGCCCCCTGGATACACGATCAACCTTTCAACCATTTTCCCGTGTATTTCATCGACCATTTTATTGTTGGCATGCTTGTATGAAGGCAACTTGAAAGTCGGCCCTACTTTGGCAACTTCTTGGAAGGCTTCTTTCATTGCTTTGTATTCCAAAATATGTGGAGACAACCCGGCATATAAGAATGCCTCTACAACCTTCAATTGTGTCTTCTTCAGTCGCTTTGATGTTAAGCAATTGGGTATGCAGGTGGCCTTGCGGGAGGTGGGGTTTATGTGACTTTGGTAATGTGTTGTCTTAAGCTGTTCAATGGCGCTAGCATCCTAGAGCTTGCTAACGAAGCAAGCATCAACATATTGTCTCAAGCTATGGCGATCTGCCTCTGTTTACATCTATGACTCTTGCGCATTCCATCTGGCCAGCCATTGAGCTCTCTTTTCCCTCAACAAGCCTTGAGGCATTGCAGCTCCATTGCCATGGTATAAACCAGGTTAAGGAGATGAGCATCATCCATGTGACCGCCTTCTGAAAGTAAACGATATAGGGATCAAGGGCCGCCATCTGAAGAGGCAAGAAACCCATGCAACAGAATCTTATATGTGACCCCGGACTTCCCCTCCAAGGCTCATGCTAAGAAGGCTTTCTACACATGCTCCAAGTCATTCTAGGTAGTGAGGGACACCATCAGGCTCCAAACTTCGACCCCATATAAAAGGACATGCTCTACTAAGATCTGGGACTAATGGGCCCAATCATACAGCTGCATTTGTGACTGTTGTTCTGCATTGCGTATAGTTAGTGCCTTCCAACCCGTTGTCGCTCGCAGTCGGATGGAAGTGTGTCAGTGCATAGCAGAATGAAACTCCACTCCCAGATATTTGTAGGTGGGTGACACTTCCACATTTTACACCCCGTAACTGAAGGAGAGGGCCCTTGGCTGACGTGAGAATGATATGAAGACCATCTTAGTCTTGACCAGGTTGATGGGCATGCGAGTCGCCTGGCAAAATGTGTCCAAGACATTGAGATGACGTTGCATGTCTACCGGAATATAAGCTAGAAGATCCACATCATCAATATATATTAGTCGCCTGCCTGGTGATCTGGTACAAAAGGTGAGCCTCGTTGCCCCCATTGTCAATGTAAATCTTAAACAGTGTTAGACAGAGAGGGTATCTCTGCAGATCCCAATACTGCTATTGAATAGTTGGCCTGTCATCTGCAACTAGCCCGAGCATGTCTCATATAGTCTGTACGCTGCATTCTGCAGATTTGCAGGGACCCCCAGCTGTTGCAATCATGCCCATAGCTTTTTCTGAGGCACAGTGCCAAAGGCCTTAGCAAAGTCCATGAAGCAATAAAATAGCTATTGCCAATAGTTCCTGTTGTCTTCAACTAGAGTTCACAGTCTGAAGATGTGTCATGGCCTGAATTCTGCCTGCGTAAGAGCCCACATCTCTTTCCAGACTGTCAAATGCTGCTCGAGAATTCCGGCTAGTAGTTTTGCAAACAACGTACTGGCTATGATTATCCTGTACTTGGTTGCACAGTGCAAGTCACCTTCCTTGTAGATGGGAACAACTCTGCTAGTGATCCACTACTGGGGAAACCATCCTGTGACATCCTGTTGAACAAGGTGGTTAGTACTGATACTATGGATGATCCTACCCACTTGAGCAACTCTGACTACATACCATCTAGGTCTGGCGCTTTTCCATTGGCTAGATGTCCCTAGGCCACATCTACCACTGCGATTTCTAGCACCGGACCTTCCTGTAAGGATAATGCTGCTTGTGCACCCTGTGGATCGAACCCTTAATCTGGAGGACAATCACTTTACCGGACCCATCTTTAGCATTATTTCAGCTTCAGTTTGTTATCGATTCTGGATTTGAATGAGAATTTGTTCACTGATACCTCGCCTAGCAAAATTGGAGGTATGTTTCCAAAAGCCTAAGCTTCCAGAACTTCCAAAATTCTAAGCCTCTATGCATATGCTTCCGGAACCCTAAGCTTCAGGAACTCTAAACTTTCTGGTGGAGTTCTATCGAGCACCAAAACTCCCCATGTCCATCTTCTTCTGCATATATCCTTCTGTCCCTTAAATGATTTGTACCTTGAATAATCTGCTACGAAAAAGAAGCATAAACAACTCTCCGTTTTGTGTTGTGAGAGGACAAAATGTCGTGCTTTTCGACAATCGTCAATCAAAATGCCCAAAAACCCCTGTTTGTTATTAGAACTTTTTTTCCCAACATTTGTAAAATGCATTTGCAAACGTTAAGGATTTGTACGTATTGTTATATATTAAGTATTTTAAAATTATACTTTCTGAGCATAGAATACAATGCAACTGGTATTTAGGCAACGATTGGCCAGAAAATACGAGGTATTTTTCTCAACATGGTATATATTGAGTATTTTGTATTATATGGCATTACCCCGACGACGATCCTTTGAAACCGATACAAGTTCCTTCTTTGTTTCTTTGCTCAATAGGATTGTGATAGAGAACTTTCTAAGTTCTTATTTCTTATTTTAAGAATTTCATGAGGTTGCCACGACAACTCTACAAGTTACTTAAAAGATGAGAAGAATGGATATTTACGCCATAGGTTACATGGTCTAAAATCTTGTCAGTAGTGATCAAGAGGGTCAAGAAGGAACGAGCAGATGATCAAGATAATACCTTTGAAAAACCGTCCAAGAAATTTTGTAATAAGACATTCTTGCAGGCTCCAAGGGGTATGTCTGACAATGAGATGAATTATCTGATGGACGAGAGTCTTTCTGGTTCATCTTACACTAGAACAACCTCAGATTATACTGACCATTTTAGGTATAAGCAATGGGCAGTGGACATAAAGACACTCACTTTGATGGAGAGAGAGATCCTTTTATATGCTAATAGTTGTTGCAAAGAATAGTCTTTGAGTTTTTAAGACTTATTCTCAGGATATTCAGAATTTACAAAGAGCATCTACTTGAAATTGCAGGTGTAAATGTTATCTATATTAAGGCAAATCTCAAAAAGATCATGCGTGGAGCTTTCAATAGTCATGATAGCTTGCATCGATTATATTTTATTGTAAGATAAATTAAACTTGCGACTCCAGAAAAGAAATGTGATACAAATGTGCACAAAAGTAAGTACTCTGTCTACTCTAGTGTTCGAACATGTGTAATTGGTGTACGTTGACATGTCCCTTAAAGTCAAAGCCATGTCCAGTCACATTGGCTGATGGGGCCGTCCACCACACGAAGGGCCGTCGCATCAATTTGAATATTCAACCGCCAAGAGCACCCGTTGGTCTAGGGGCCGAGATCATGGATATTGGTCGTTGTAACCTCATTGTGGGGATGGAAATTCTGGCTGCTGCAAAGGCAAATATTGACTGTGAAAAGCGAGAGGTTACCTTCAATGCAGCCAACAGAGCTCGCGTCACCATAGCAGGTAAACTAGTTATTCCCATCATACAGTGTATCTCATTACACCGGTTGGGTAGAGCTATAAAAAATTCTCAAGTTCTTTGCATGATATGACTTGCTTCAGTCGAAGCCAAGTCTAAGCAAGACGAAGTTATTGATAGCCTTCCTCCAGCAATAGCAGCTATTCTGTGGGAATATCATGACCTCTTTCCGGATGAGATTCATCGACTGCCACCTTTTAGAGGCGTGGAATGTGAAATTACCTTGGAACCAGACACTGAGCCTACCAGTAAGGCTCCTTATCGGATGAGTACCCCAGAGTTAACGGAGCTTAAGAAACAGCTGCAAGAGTTCCTTAAATTGGGCTTCATCCGACCAAGTGTCTCACCTTTTAGAGCCCCGATACTCTTTGTGAAGAAGAAGGATGGCACCCCCGGGGGTTTCATCTACTATAAAGGGGATACGCCACGTGCGTTAATGAGGTCAGCAAAAAACCCCCCGTATACGCCTTGTCCAACCTTCTAAACACCCCTTCCCGTATACATATTACACTGGATTCCCCCCCAGAAAACCCCCTAGCCAAGCCCCTATCCGTATGTATACATACGGTTTAGGGTAAAAAAAACCCACCCCATTCACTCACATGTTATATACGCCTTAAACTATGTGACATCCCCAGGATGGCACCTTGAGAATGTGCATTGATTACCGCCAACTGAATAAACACACTATTAAGAATCGGTATGCATTACCGCATGCAAACGATCTGATGGATCAGTTACAGGGAGCCAAGTATTTTACAAAGATTGATCTTCGTTGAGGATATCACTAGATCCGAATTAAAGAGAATGACATTCATATGTCTGCCTTCCGGACACGTTATGGGCATTATGAGTTTACAGTGATGCCATTTGGCCTAACTAATGCTCCAACCACCTTTATGAGGTTGACGAACGATGTCTTCCGTGAGTATCTTGACGATTTTGTCATCATATTCTTTGATGATATTCTTTATGCCAAGTTCTCCAAGTGTCGTTTTGCAACCACCAAGGTTGTTATCTGGGACATATTGTCTCCGCAGAAGGAATAGCCACAGATCCAGCCAAGATTGAGGCATTAAAGGATTTTCCAATTCCAACCAATGTGTCTGAAGTTCATAGCTTCCTAGGGTTGGCCGGATATTACTGCAAGTTTGTGAAAGACTTTGCTAAGCTCGCCGCACCCTTGACGGACCTAACAAGCATGAAAAGGTTAGGGATTGGATGGCATATTGGAAAGAAAAGGTTCAAGCCGGATTCCAGTCATTGAAGGATGCATTGACGTCCCGGTTGTCCCCTTGTCAGACCCTCAGAAGGATAAATGGGTTGCCACGAATGCTAATAAGATAGCTACCAGTGGAGTATTAATGCAAGAAGGTCGGGTCCTCACGTATGATTCCAGAAAGATGAATGATGCCGAGTATAAATTTATATAGGGTCTTTTTTCATGGGCACTTTGGTCTTTTTGGGATAGTCTGAAAGTAAAGCACCATGGAGAAGACATCTCAAATAGCAGTTCAATTTGTCTGGGCCTCATCGGCCATAAATCAATGAACCCATGGTGCTGCTAGGTCTCCAGAGGGGCGCATTCGGTTCACTAGATCAACTCCGGAACATGCTCCAATAGTGGACATATTGAAGACAAAACATCTTTGATTCTGAACAACATGTAATTAGTCCGAAAAGTTTAAGCCAAAGATGAGCTAAGCAACATGATGTGATGGATAACAAAGCAAAATAGTTAGTCTATTATAATGCAAAATTTGATGCCTCAAAGGCTCATCGTATTTGGTTAGAACATGTACATGTTTTGGAGTCATTTTAATTTATCCATATCTTCAACCTCTACTTCCATCATTAGGTTTTTACATATTTCTTCCATGATCGTATTATTTTGCAATTGTCTGGTTCTTGTGTGAGCAAATGAAATTGGAGGGTTGTCAACTGCATTCTTCAGCTTTTTTATTTCCATTCTAGAATGTGCTCACCTAATTGGATGGGAATGTACACCGTGTATGACTAGTCTAGTGTCCAAGATGCACTATGGAAGACAATAATATACCATTGCATCACACACCCAATACAGTACGATTATTCCAATGTTCATAACAATATGAACAAGTCGCCAAGCCATGCTCATCATCTATAGGACCAACATCTGGTCTGAGTGAATGGAGCCACTCTATTATAGGAAATTGTGAACATCTTTACTTAGAAAGTAAATACAATAGGGATTTTGACATTAAGTGGTTACCACAATATGCAAGCGTGACTGTGCCATCCAATGAAGGAGTATTTGCATGGCTGTAAGTTGTCCACATGTGAGAATATAAAGTTTGCTACATATCCTCCATGCCCCACGCATGACCAAGAATTGCTTGCTGTCGTGCGTGCTTTGCACATTTGGAGGCACTATTTACTTGGGAGACGATTCCAGTTGGTACCGATCACCAAAGCCTCCAATATATTTTCACGCAACCCCACCTTAATTTGAGACAACGACGATGGATGGAATTCCTCGAGGAATATGATTTAGAGGTTGTCTATAAGCCGAGGAAGCATAATGTTGTTGCTGATGCACTTTCCAGACATTCATTGGTCACTCCCACGCATTGTAATGCCATATCCACACTCTCCAGTGAGTTTGGTAAACAGATACAGCAGGCCCTTCCTATAGATCTAGAATTTCAGGAGATATGGCAAAGCCTGTCCAAGGAAGCCAGAACAGATAAGGAGAGGGAGGCTTTTCGCCATTATAAAGAGGAGGGTGATCTCCTTTATTAGGAGGATAAGTTATGTGTTTCCGAGATCTCAGGAGTTCGCAAGCTCATTCTCCATGATACACATAACAGTCCTATAGCAGGACATGCGGGATTTATGAAGACCTTATTTCAGTATCCGCTCCAGCTATTTCTGGCCAGGCATGAAGAAGCACATTGCCAGGTATATTAAGCAATGTGAAATCTGTCAACAAATGAAGGCGGAGCAGTTACATATTCTAGGGGAATTGCAACCCCTAAATGTCCCCAATGCAAAATGGGAAGTTTACCATGGATTTTATCATGGGGCTTCCGTGCACCTTAAGGGGCTTTGATGCCTTGATGGTGGTGGTCGACAAGCTTTCTAAAATGGCACACTTTTTTGCCATGTCGTACCGACACTGTATTGGATACTGCCTTGTTGTTTACAAAGGAGATATTCTGTCTTCATAGGATGCCTCATACCATTATATCGGACCGGGATCCTAAGTTTGTTAGTGAATTCTAGAAGGATTTCTTTAACACTATTCAAATTAAGCTTGCCATGAGCACAGCTTATCATCCGCAGACAGATCGTCAAACTGAGCGTACCAATCGCATAATTGAAGATATGCTACGTAACTATGTCTGGAACAAGCAATCCCAATGGGTGGATTACATCCATTTGGTGGAGTTTGTTTATAACAACACTAGATAGGAGTCCTCTAGGATGTCTTCTTTCATGATTAATTATGGATATCAGTGCCTCACTTCAGACACGTGCATAATCCAGTTTCCAAGGTGGAAGTATCTCAGCAATTGCTTACAAATATGCAGGTACTGGTCGAAGAAGTTTGAGCATATTTGTTGGCCGCGAGAGCTCGGCAAAAGAGCCTTGCCGACCGCCATCGCACACCAGGGGAATTCCAGGTTGGTGACTCTGTATGGCTAAAGATTAAGGTGAAGCAAACCAAACTTAAAATTGGAAACTGTAAGAAGCTTGCGCCTAGATGGGCGGGACCCTTTGAGATCACCGAGAGGATAGGTTCTCAAGCTTACCGGTTGAATCTACCTACACATTTGAAGATCCATAAAGTTTTCCATGTAAGTCTTCTAAAGAAGCATAATCCTGATCCAGAAGAGATTCTTGATACACCAACACTTCTGGAGATGACCGAGGATCAGTTGGAGATTGTGCCTGAAGCTCTCCTTGATCGCACATATAAGCAAACCCGTCGAACTCAAATCTTGCAATACTTGGCTAAGTGGAAGCACTTACCCACAGAAGGCGCGACATGAATTCTTAAAGCAGATTTGGATAAGACTTACCCGGACTTTATGTGAGAATGCCAGGGCCGAACCATTCAAGATGCGATCGCCTCCAACCCACATGGTAAGCGTTGTCTTATGGATCCGGCAGGGATCATATGAGAGGGATCCGACAAGGATCATTTTAGGGGTTGGGGTTACGTGCATCTTAGGTGGGGAACTGGGCATATAGACATTCATGATAGGACGCATTCATCTGCGGCTATAATGGGAACATGGCCATTATGTACGCCGAGACGACATGCAAGCCCTAGGCACGATAGGATTCTTGCATTCATATTTCTTTTACGTTAAGGGGGTGGTCCCTTCAACCACACTACTTCAATTATTTTGTCAATACTGATGTATTTTACTTCTGCAAGCCAGTAGGGCATACTGACGTACTACAGAAGATCCTAGGCCTCAGTCTGGGGGGCCATCCCTTGTATTTAAAACTTTATTGTGTTATGAGTGTACTCTTAAGTATTAGCATGGTATGTTTTGTTAAAGGGCTCCGGTCCTATGACACATATATGTCTTACTTTCAAGGAATAAGAGTTATTTTCTACAAGAAATTTATAGCGGCGGCTTGGCCGCCGCGAACATTTCTCTTGTTCCAACCCTGTGAAGTTAGATTTAACATAAGTTTCAGACCTTATTTAGTAATGGATTTGTGACAATTCAAAGTGCGCAAAGCAAAATGCCATCTTCAAATAATTGAACATATAGGATTTAACATCACGTTGTTGTCTCGAGTTCTCATGCTCCTAAAGTAGATGAGTGCCACTGATTTGTATTGTTTGTTTTATATTTGTTATCTCGATGGACATGCAGATTGCGTATCTTTGCTTTTAGCATATTTTCTTAGGTGTCGACATAGATACTTCCTATTATTATTGAAGAGCTTGGCATGTGAATGCTTCCGATTTTGTCATGTTGTTCTTTATTGTCGTATTACACATAGTTCAAATAGTTTCATCCACCTGTTCTGGTTGCAATTAACCAAATATTGTCAAGTATACAGGGAAGTCTACTCCAAGCATTTTTCATGTTGAGTGCGTTGTGTGGCTTAATTCTGCCATGTCAACTAATGCTTTGCAACAACGACAATTCTGGGCGTTTGTTCTAGTGGTAACACACTAGTTCCTTAGCAATGTGGTCTCGAGTTCGAGACCACCCAGAATCGCACTCGGTACTGTTGGGGGTCAAATCCCAACAGACACAATGTAAGGTGGTTGGGGGCAGGGCCCAATCGTAGTGTGGTGTGTGGTCACATGTCCAGTTGGATGCTGCCTAGTGGTGTGACGTTAAAAACTACTATCTATCTATCTATCTATCTTAGTCCTAAATTTACAGCCAATTTTTCCTTTCATTCTTCACCCAACCCTTTGCCCCTGCCCTACTGCTAGTTTTAGTTTTTGTTTTTTAAGTTTCTATATTCATCATCAATCCGAGAGATTGTGAGAGATTAATGCCATGTAATTTCCCATATTTAAGAAATTAGACTGTCAAGTTTATGTGCATGTGGAATCCGACAGATTGTGAGAGATTAATGCCATGTAATTTCTCACACCTAAGAAATTAGACTGTCAAGTTTATGGGCATGTTCCACACTACTTTCAGGCGTCAGACCTGGCCACCAATTGCACAATTGTGATCGATCTCAAAAAGTACACTGATGAATCAAATGAAACGGAGTCCATGCTTTATGCCTTCATCCTAAATGTAAATTGAAAGCAGGGTAAAAATTAAGGACGATTAATCGCAAATGGGCTATTTTATTTCTAATTCTTGGATTAAGATTTGAGAGATTAGTAGGATGAGTTTTGCATTTTTGGGATGTGCAATCGCCCATGTGTAATTCTTTTTTATCTAGCTAGAAGAGAAAATCGCCCATGTCATGATTCTTTTATGGGTATTTTAAAAATGGATTAGCCCATATATGATCTTCAAAAATAATAAGTTTAAAAAATTGCATAAAATAACTGATATTAATAAGGGTTAACCTTCTTCATTATAACCATTGTTCATAATTGACATAGGTATTTTCGAACTAGACCTGATTTAGCAAGATTTTATGGCAGATATTTTATAGCAATGACCTCTGTAATGACTAAGAGATTTGGAAGAAGAGATTTTCTAGCACCAATTGTAGCAACGGTCTCTTTAAGCTCATAGAGGTTTGTAGAACCCATTGTTTATGCACAAAGGAAATATCAAGATGTTTATGGAAAAGCCACCATAACAGCTAGTACTAGACCACCATAAAAAACAGTTGGTATGGAAGATATGGGGGTGTGATGTCCAATGTGATGCAAAATTTTGGCCATGACTATGATAATAAATTGTATTTCATTCCTCAATAGCTGAAGTTAGTTTATTGAAGTTGTGTAAGAATGGGAAAAAATAACTTGTAAATCAAATTGTATTTTCCATTAGAATAAAATATTTTTTTTGTTCAGAAAAAATTGCCCACATATTAATTAATAAAAATATAAAGACACTAGAAAATCGCCCATGGTTAATAACATAAAATATAATAGGTGCTCATAATTTTTACCCTGATTGAAAGATTACATCTCCAGCCATCTACAGTTCTAATAGAGATTGGACTTAATAAAAAGTTTGAACTATAAGAAGGTTGCTCACATCAAAAAAATTAATCTCTTCGCGAAATCTGGAGTTACAGCATGCACTATGAAAATCAAATCAACTAAACATGGCAACAATAAACTTCTTTCTCCAGTTCATGGACTTACAAAATCTGTATTTCAATTGTCATTTTCACATGCATACCTGAATATAAGTCTCTCAATGAAGTCGTCTTCTTTCATTCGTAGAAGAAAGCGTCTTGTCTCCTCACCAAGAGCAGACCAGAAGTCAACGAATGCTTCACATGATAGCCTCACTGTGTGTATACATGGTTAGAGGTGACAGAGCTGGCTATAGACAATATATTCAATCTTTCTGTTCAATTTTTTTATTGTCGCAAATCCTCAAAATGAATAATGATAAATTACACCCGGAGGTGCATTTGCTGCTCCAGAATCACGCCATGGCCACAGAGATGCAGCATAAGAACCCACAAATTTTTGTTACATGGGTTGGGTTATGGAATGCATTCCGGCAAGCTCAACCTATTGAAAAATCCGAGACAGAGAAAAAAAATGCGGAAGCATGTGAGCATGGATCTACATCGGCCAGAGCAAATTTTTTAAGAGGGTCAACTCGGAAGGCTTGAATCCGAGAGCCCTCTGTCTGGATATGCGAATTCCAACAGAACAATCAAAAAAATTTTAAGCATAGATAGATCAAAAGCGCACCATCCCAATGCTAAACACAGAATAAACAGACCCCCGCTTTACAAAAATTATGGCCGCATCCTTTGCATCAAAATGCAGCTCCTATATTTACCGTTTACCTTCCTTCTCAACATGGTATATATAAGGCCTCTTCTCATCCTCAGATCAGACCTATACATCTATATAAAAATTTTTATGAACAGAACTGCTCCAACCTTTCAAATCAGTGCCGGATTAGAGCACTCAACAACGAAAATCGATCCTTCACCTCAAATCCGGCTATGGATTGAAAACCTAAAACAGAATATGTATTGGGCAACCAGAAACGGGGATCTGGGCTTTACATAACAGAGCAATTGTTCGGATTTTCTTCGCTGAAGAAATATGTGAGCTCGTTTTCTGGAATCCAGAATCACGCCATGGCTACAGAGACGCAGCATAAGAACCACAAATTTTTGTTACCTGGGTTATGGCGGCGGTGATCAAGAGCAGAGCTCGCCGGGATGGGGCAGAGCAAACTGGAGAAAGTAGAGCCTCAGCGAGAACATCAGATGGAGGGGATTTCTCCCCAATCCCAAACAGAGAGAACCCGAGTCTTGCCCAATCTTTGCAAAAACTTAGCCGGAAAATTCTATCCTAAACCTGTACCCAGGAAAAAGAAGCACAAGTGTCGCTAAAATATTAAAGCATAAAGGAATCGAATCTTCGGTAAATCAATTATATATGTGTAGATAATTTCATTGTCTACTAACCCCAATGCTGAGGACAACATTAATCCAAGGGGGGTAGAATGTGACGTTCCAGGTATTTATATAGTATACGTTTATGAACGTCACCAGTATTTAACTAGACCTCTAAGGGTCAATAGGGGGTAACCTGGGTTCACTTAAAAGGAATTTTATTAGCTATGCTAATAAAATTAGTGGATAAATAACCTAATTCTAATTAGGTTATAACTACTTAAATGGAACCAACAGGGGAGCGTCACCTGGCCCAAATCGACGGACCAAGTGGGACTTGCCAATTTGAGAGGAGAAATTGGGGTCCTACTCCATTTCTGCCCCAAAATTGATTGGGGAATTAACACTTCTTTGAATAGATAGAATAGTTAAATTCTCTTTCATATATTATTAGGATGATGATGGATACTTGAATGGTGTTTATGTTCTTTCTTTCTGCTCCCTCCGTGTATTGGCATAAGGGAAGGGTAGAGACCTGAAAGCCTCTGCGGCCTGTGCACAAGAGCCCACCTGGCTGTGAAGGCTATCGTGTGATTCAACACTAGACAACAACCGATGGGGCCAGGTATGGGTCCGACACTTCCTGGGTCGCGGGCGCGTGCCTATATGGACGTCTTGGGCTCGATGGGCGTGCCTAGCAGTCCATGGATTTTGAGGGGTTTCAAGTTGGGTACGGATGCGGGGGTCGCTAAGGAGGCACGCATTCTCTAGTACACCCAGGGAGCCATTATGTTCGGGGAGATGACATTTCCCTGACCTGCCTCATCGGACCGCGGAGATGTGACCCAGAGTAGTCTCATAGGGTGATTCCATGAGATTGCATCTCCGGAAGGCTACAATCAAGCCATAGCATGTTTCAGCCTATCTGCAAAGTGTGCACAAGAGGGGCGGATGGAGTGGACTACCCTAGCCATTGTCTTATGCCAACCAACGCCATGTTATACTTCCATCTGCTGATATCTTAAGGCCCTGACCGTCGGTTAATCCCATGGGGTCTAAGCCCGGGGTAGCGGCCTACTCATGATGTATTGCTCATGTTATTTATGGTTGTATTGTCTTTTCGTTGATGATGATGGATGGGCCACCCTTCGTGGTGGTATATTATTTCTGCATGATTGTTATATGCTAACATGTATGTATGCTTCCACTGTATAGGATCTCCATAGAGGACGTGGGACGAATAACACCTCCGTGTTCCTCGCCCGGACACTTGGCCATCCCAAGTGGTCCGAGTATGACGGAGGGCCCTACCATGGTGATGTAGTCGCCAGGGAAATGGGCGGTGGATTTTCGCCGTCTCTTAACTGTAGGAGTTTCTGTCTGGTCAGGGCCGCGCTGGTTATCCGGCTCTGGGTTTGGTGGCTGCTGCTGCTGGTCCTGACTCCGTTGGGCAAGCTCCTCCACTTGCCATTGCTGCTCGCCCTATCGGCCTCTTCTTGTACGGCATGGGCAGCTGCCATGCGCTCCTCTGCCTCAACGAGGCGTTGGGCAGTAATCCTTCGTAGCAGCTCTGCATGATAGCGGTCCAGCCGAACTTGCATGTCCAGCTGGGTGGCTATCAAGTAGTCCACCTTAAAGTAGGTTGGGACCTCACCCCAAACAAAAGTTTGGGTGGCCTCATCGTACTCATAAGGAGAAAGGTCGAAAGGGCTTCCATCTATGATGGCTCTTCCATCACCCAGATATACATACTCAAGTCCCCAGACTTTTGGATCTCCCCTCTCCATCTCCCGGGTGTCATCCCCATGGGCAAGTTCTCGAATCCTGGCAGCTTCCCCCGGATAGCTTCTTCTTCCGTAACTTCTATACATGCAGGCGGATAAAACTTGACTAGCATGAGCACTTGGTCGGGCTGTTCAACCAAGGTGTAGGGCTGCTAGAGGAGGTTAAGCTTTATCAAAAAGTGCTCGGACAAATGGAAAATAGGATAAGGAATCCTATGCCCGGCGACGAAGCGTTGCACGAACTCAGTCAAGAGTAGCTCTACCAGATGCGGGTCAGTAGCGAGGTGCTCTCCAAGTTGGGCAAATATTTGGGGCACACTAAAGTTGCTGGGACTTAAGGTACCTTTGGTGCCTGCCATATTCATTGGAATGGAGAAAGAAATGCGAGAGAGGAGGCGCTAGTAGGTGACAACGGCGTAGGGCAAAGGCGGAGGCGGAGCGCTTGAAGCTTCTACTCCGGCGGCTAGGGCGGACAGGCGAGGCGGGCGCTCAAGCGAAAGAAAAGAGTTAAAAAAATAACCGTCACTTTTATTTTTAAATTCAATTTTTTTTTTTGTTTTAACTTGTTTTTCCTTTAAAAAAAAAAAAAAAAAATTATACGGCGGCAGAATATGCATTTTTATATGCGGGGCGCCGCTTGAATTATACGTGCTCCTCTCAAGATGACACCCAAATTAGAGTGGCGCCCGAGTATGTTTTTGGGCCCTATAACTGCCATTTCGATGCCGGATGTCGACGCTCCTAGGGTATTTGGACCATGCCCGACACGTTGGCGCAAAAATCTCGTCCATCCGAGCTACTTGGAGAAAGTTATGATGCTTGGAACATACAAACCCCTTGGTCCACCATCTGAACCTACTCACCTTACTATAGAACACTCTCCTACTCACTAAGTTAGTCCTCCCATAACTATAGAGTTGGGAAAAGTTTAACCTAAGACAAAGTCCCGTCAAATATCGAGTTAGACTATGGCCAGTGCAATGATTTGGTCTACCAAAATCATGCTCTGATACCACTGTGATGCTCCCAGAATCTATACGATGCCCCCATCGTACAAATATGGGAATTCCCCTCCCGTGGCGACCACATCACCATGGTAGGGCCCTCCGTCATACTCAGACCACTTGGGATGGCCAAGTGTCCGGGCGAGGAACACGGAGGTGTCATTCGTCCCAAGTCCTCTATAGGGATCCTATACAGCGAAAGCATACATACATGTTAGCATACAACAGTCATGCTGAAATAATATATCACCATGAAGGGTGCCCCATCCATCATCATCAACGAAAAGACAATACAACCATAAATACCATGAGCAGCACACCATGAGTAGGCCGCTACCCGGGGCTCAGACTCCGTGGGATCAACTGACGGTCAGGACCTCAAGATATCAGCAACGAAGTATAACATGGCGTTGGTTGGCATAAGACAATGGCTAGGGTAGTCCACTCCATCCGCCCCTCCTGTACACACTTTGCAGATAGGCTGAAACATGTTATGCGTGATTGTATCCTTCCGAAGATGCAATCTCATGGAATCACCCTATGAGACTACTCCGGGTTACATCTCCCCAGTCCGATGAGGCAAGTCAGGGAAGTGTCCCCTCCCCGAACATAATGGCTCATTGGGTGTACTAGAGAATGCGTGCCTCCTTAGCGACCCTTGCATCCATACCCGACTTGGACCCCCCAAAATCCATGGACTGCTAGGCATGCCCATCGAGCCCATGATGTCCATATAGGCATGCTCCTGAGACCCAGGAGGTGCCGGACCCATACCCGGCCCCACCACGAGGACCGGCTATAAGCCTAGCACACTGTAGGAGTCTTGTAGCCATGCTAGGCAAGATCTCACCCCCGTTTCACCATTGTGCTCGTTGTCTGCTGAATCACGCGATAGCCTCCACAGCCAGATGGGCTCTTGTGCACAGGCCGCAATTATTGGTTATTAAGGGGTCTAGCTAGAAAGATATCTAGTTCTAAGAGGCTTTCATGTCTCTACCCTTCCCTTAATCCAATACACGGAGGGAGTATAAAGAAAGAACATAAACACCATTCAAGTATCCATCATTATCCTAATAATATATGAAAGAGATTTTAACTATTCCATCTATTTAAAGAAGTGTTAGCAGAAATACAAGCTATCTAGGGACTAACCAGTCTTTGGCTGGAGCCTTTATCACAGAAAGCCTCCATTCCTCGGGTCTGTTGGAAAAAACTGGTAGCTGCTCCTCCTCTCCTCTTCCCCAATCGATTTTGGGGTAGAAATGGGGTAGGACCCCAATTTCTCCTCTCAAATTGGCAAGTCCCACTTGGCCCATCGATTTGGGCCAGGTGGCGCTCCCCTGTTGGTTCCATTTAAGTAATTATAACCTAATTAGCATAATTAGATAAAATTCCTTTTAAGTGAAGCCAAGTTACCCCCTATTGACCCTTAGGGGTCTAGTTAAATACTGGTGACATGTCATAGTATGCATATATATACCATATAAATACCTGGAACGTCACAATTTCCTTTTCATTTTTAGCTACATCTTTTCCTCTATATTTATATGAACTCTCAATGGTTTGGCATGCACAAAAAGCCCTTATTTTTTAATAAACTTTCCCCCCCAACAAAAACTTGTAAAGATCATTTGCCAACATAATAGGGCAAAAAAGAATTATTTGCTAAAGTGGCTTTGTGGTTGGAATTAACATCTGGGTGATCAAAGTGACATGTTTCCTATGAATCTCTAGCCTGAGATATCGTGCCATGTTGGCTGTTTACGTATGAATATTGACCTATACAGTAAAGTATATCTAGCTAAATTCTCTATGCTTGATAGACCTTTATTCAAATTTATTTCTCAAAAACAATTTTTGAGGATTAAATAAAAATCAAAAATTGTATTTAGGTCTTACTTTGTGGATATTAAGTGTTGAGACAATTTTAGGGATTGTTTCTCATAGAAAATAGATTTAGTATTACGCTTATTTTTTTTTTTATTTGTGGAGCCACATATAGAAGCTCCATTTTCATAACGATGATGTCTCAAAATAGAGCAGAGCTTGAGTTTTCTCTTTCCTTCTTTGTATTGTGATGACGGAAAGCAAAAGGCCGAAATGATGGAAGAGAATCTGCCTATGATACTGACCTATGCTTCTAATTCGATTATTCATAGGCTGCAAAATGGGTTTTTCCATCAGATATCCTTGAAGCTTTGCATATGCATCTCGTATACATATGCAGCAGAATATCATTGGAGCAAAACACAATGGATAATGATGGCGGGAGCAATCTACTCAGGTTTATAACGCTCCTTTTGTCATTTTAAAACAAACGGATCTGAAATGGATAAATCTATACGCATCTATAAGATTTAAAAGGAAGTATTATTGTGGATTTAACTCTGTATGCATTCTTGTTATATGCCAATGAATCATTCTTGCATTTTGTGGGTCTATCTAGTAAAACTATTTCAGATTCTATACAGTAATTTTGAAGTCCCATGACCTATTGGTCTCCGTGGACGTTAAAAAAACTATTCTATTCTATTCTATTATGATGGAAATTTTGGTCCAGGTTAGTTGTTTTGTGAATACCAATGCTAGTTAATCTATGTTACTTATGCTATGCTTTTGATTTTAGGGCCTGCTATGGTTTTACACTTAGATGATTGTTACTCTTGCTGAAATAGGCCTATAATATTTTTAAGATGATATGTGGATCTTTTAGAATGCTGTTGTACAGGTCATTTTAAGTGAGGCTGCATCTAGTAGATAAGTTTGCCCTGTAGATGCTTAGGTCTGCGTGCTTAGGTTGCAAGTAGACAACTGCTTTCTAGGCTGTGCATAGTGCGGAATAGTGGTCTTAGTTTGGCATGATTTTCCTTAGCTGATATACGGCTGGAAGTGTAGTAGCATTATTGTTTGAAGATTTATGCAAATGTTTAATTGCATATTATTGTGATATGATATGCTATGGTTTGGAGCTCTATGCTTTTCTACTTTTGGTTCTTTTGAGAAGTATATTGACTTAAGCCATGTGAAACTATGGACTAACAAAATGCTTAAGCACAATTGATACTTTCAGGGCTATAGGCATTGACAACAGAACCTTTATTGCTTTTTTTCATTGGAATTGAGCATAAATATCTTAGAGTAGCTTGTATATTCTATTATGTTTTAGAGTCTTATCTCAAGTCCTTAATATGATTAAACAATAGGTGAAGGGCGATGAGCCATGTGGTCTTATAGGTTACCTGTTACTCCAGGTAACCAAGACTACATCTCCTAGATGTTTTATCATGTGCTTGGATGTACAAAGCAGTCTTACAAGATTGCTACTTATGGTTCAACGATATTTGGTATTCTGGTGGTTATAAAGGAATATAAATTCTGAATTTCTGAATTTTCGATTGTAAATCATATACATAGTGTTTGCTTAGTGGATTGGCTAAGAATAATAGCTGATAATATGGAAGATATTGACTTTGACACTGATATCTTATTATATTTGACTTATACACTGCGTCCTTTATATTTTTACATTACGAATTTAAAGATATCTAATTTTCACACTCTTATGTGATTATACATTCTTTTCTTTATATTTTTACATGAATAGATTAACTTTGCTATGAATATTTTACTGCTGAATATTTAAATATTACAGTTAGTGTGATTGTGGCCTGGCATAAAACCCAGGATACATATGTCGTGTCAGTCATTTTCGCCTTGAACCAAATCCATATATGTAAAACTTAAAACTTGTTTTTCATATTGTGGAAAGTAATCTTGGTGGTGAAGAGGAGGAGGAGGTAGTGGTGGTGGTGGTGGTGGTGGTGGTGGTGCAAGCATTAGAGATAGGAAAATATATCCTCTTTGTGTTAATTCTGTTTCTGTCCATCTTCAAAAGTGATTACCCTTGCAAAGTTTATATATAATACATACTCTTACCTTCAAAAATTAAATTAAATTAAATACCTCATCTAGAAAAGCCTTGTTCAAATAGACCACGTTGTCCACCTCTTTTTGGAACCAGTCGAAGGATTTGTCAGATTAACCACAAACTGAATGACATATTCTAGTTGAGACATTGGTAATAGTTTATCCACCCAATGTCAAAGGCAAAAATTGTGTGCAATGGTGAGTTCATCTTTAGAAAACATATGGATGTTCAGATGATGTTATTTGATAAATAAAACTGCCTAAAGATCACCGTATTGAGAGGATGTTCAACATAGAGCTTCTAAGTTTTGAACAAAGAGGCCATGGCGCTTGAGTTAATCTTGGTGATGGTGGGGCTAAAATCTTTGAAAAGATGCAAAAACATCTCGAAAATTTATAAGCAAAATAGTGCCAAGTGGTAAACGAGAGAGAAACACGTGGCATAATGCCAAAAGATCGAAATTTAACAAAGTTTACTGAGTTCAAGAAATGAACTAAAAGACCCACTCTATTAGGGTCGTGAAGGTAGTGTCGTAATGTTTTTTAAGTTTATGATAGTGATGTGATTAAGTGATATGATCAGCTTTGTCTCTCCAACTTATTGGTGGCTACTAATTTTGATCCATTAAGCATTATTTGTTTCAATCTATAAGTAGATTTTGATATTGAGCGATTAACGATTAGCCAGATGGAGGATGAAGCGATTGACTCTCCAGAGGACACTTCTTTTTTGTAATTGCCGCCCGTGGCAGTCCCCATGATTGGCTACTAATTTTACTCCACTAAACATATTTGTTTCAATCTGTAGGTGGATTATGATGTTGGGTGATGAAAGTAAGTAGAGAAGGATGAAGTGATTGACTCTCCAAAAGACACTTCTTTTTTGTAATTGCTGCCGAGAGCAGTCCCTATGACTATACGCGTACTCTCTTGGAGTGCATATGGCCATGTATAATTTGGGGCCTGAGAACGAGAATAAGAATAAGAATAGGTTTTTAGTGTCCACGGAAAAGTGAGGAGAAGGATAAACCAATGGTACAACCATTGAATAAAAATGTGAAATGAGTCAACTAAAGTCTGACAAGTGGCTGCAGCGCTAGCCACGAGCATGAGATACTCGTCACCTTTAGCCATCCATCCTCTGCTGGGAGGACTGTTTATTGTTTATGTAGACTTTTTAAATCCACGTTTCTAGACTTTTTCGACCAAAACACTGCACACCGAAACTGACGTGAAAAAATCCCTTCTTAGTATTACTGTATTGGGCGTGAATGGAGTAAACTTTTCTGAATTGATTAACCCATACTCCATTTCATGAGCAGAAGTCAGCAGCAGTCTGACACTACTATTCAGCGGCTGGTTGCTATGGCGGCAGCGTATTACAGATCTGTTTTATACATTTTTTAGTAGTTATCCATAGGCGAATCAAGTTTTTGTTATTGCATCCGCTTCATTTTGGATCAGGATCATTTTTGTGAAACGGAGTAAGTTAGTTATCCATAGGCGAATCAAGTTTTTGTTATTGCATCCTCTTCATTTTGGATCAGGATCAAGTTTTTGTTATTGCATCCTCTTCATTTTGGATCAGGATCATTTTTGTGAAACGGAGTAGGATGGATAAATCTCAAGGCAAAGCGAAACATGTTGGAGATTTAGTAGTATGTTTTGGAGAAATGCTGATCGATTTTGTGCCAACTGTTGGAGGTCTTTCTTTGTCTGATGCCCCTGCGTTCAAAAAAGCACCTGGAGGGGCCCCTGCTAATGTGGCTGTAGCCATATCTCGTCTGGGGGGCCACTCTGCATTTATTGGAAAGGTTTGATCTTTGCATCTCTTGCTTTAACTTTCTTAACTAATTTTGCTTTAGGATTGAAACATGGCATTAATCCCTATTGTAGATCTTAGTGTTGGGCTGTCTTTTTTAGATTTTAATTATGACCCAAATCGATTTGCTCTGTTAGGAACAACTACTAAATGATTACAGTAAAATCTCATCTACTTTTAACGGCTACTATCAGTCATCTTTTTGTCATGTTCCAACATTCTGTTCTATGCTTGTCTTTTTTGGTGGTCTATGTAGTCTTTATTTGTTTTTTTTTTTTTAGGTGGGTGATGATGAATTTGGTCACATGTTGGTTGAGATCCTAAAAGAGAATGAAGTTGAGAGCAAAGGCGTGACATTTGATTCTGAAGCACGTACTGCCTTGGCGTTTGTAACACTTAAGACTGATGGAGAAAGAGAATTTATGTTCTACAGGAATCCTAGTGCTGACATGATGCTCCGACCTTCAGACTTGGATTGTGAGCTTCTTAAAAAGGTGAGACCATGTTTTTTCAGGGATATTAAATAGAACCCTCTCCATTTTTCGCTGCTTTCTTTTCCTTTCTGAATTAGCAACAGCCAAATACAGGCATCTATTTTCCACTATGGCTCCATCAGTCTGATAGCAGAGCCTTGCAAGTCTGCACATTTGGAAGCAATGCGGATCGCTAAATCTGCAGGGGCTTTGCTTTCATATGATCCTAATCTGAGGTTGCCACTATGGCCATCTCCAGATGCAGCTCGCAAGGAAATTCTGAGCATCTGGAATGAGGCTGACATTATAAAGGTATCTTCTGTTAATAACACAAAAACAGAGTTCTACTATTTTAAACTAATATTGACCGCCATGTTTCTTGTAGGTAAGTGAGGATGAACTTGAATTTTTGACTGGAGAAGATAGTGATGAATCAGCTCTTAAGTTGTTCCATTCCAGTCTCATATTGTTGATAGTAACAGAAGGTTCGCGCGGATGTCGATATTATACCAAAGTAAGTGGAACCAAAAAATAAATTAGATCTGTGCATAGAAAGAAGAGTAGTTTGAATGTTGTTGTATTGTGCAGGACTGTCATGGAAGAATAGATGCAATAAAAGTACAGGCTGTTGATACAACTGGTGCTGGTGATGCTTTTGTAGGGGGTCTGCTGAGCCAGCTTGTTATTGACATGTCCCTGTATGAGGTATATATGACCATGGAACTTTTAGGTTCAATGTGCAAAACATCCAAATTAAACATTTTTAGTTCAAACATTTTTAGTTCAATGTACAGAATCAAAAAAGTTTCTTATTCCCTTCTTTCAATATAGGATGAAGAAAGACTCCGTCATGCGCTTCATTTTGCAAATGCATGTGGTGCAATCACCACTACAGAACGCGGGGCAATCCCTGCTTTACCAGACAGGGATACAGTGTTGTCACTGATTGGTAAAGAAGTTAACATGTTGCATGTATGTGATAAGCATTATGAATGCAGCTAAGGTTTGACCAATGTTTTGGTAATGCAGAGTCTTCAAAGTCTCACATGCCCAGAAGGCCATCTTGGCAAGATATATCAAGATGGAGATATGCAAAAGATGAAGATGGTAATGAGAAGAGGACAGAAAACCTGGAATTATCTTCCAAAAACGATGAGGAAAATGAGGTGGATCCAAAGCACTGAGAATGCAGCTGTCTGAATTACGAACTATTCCAATTCACAGGCATGATAACAAATGCTATTTAAACCATAATAATAATAAATCCACGTTTCTAGATTTTTCCGACCAAAACACTGCACATCGAAACTAAGATGAAAAAATCCTTCTCTTTATCGAATAAGAGTTGTCAAACTCAGTGCTTTAGGATTCTCTTTATTGCATTGCCTTCACTCTTTCTTCCAGGCTTCTTCCAGGCTGAGAACCATACCGTAATGCCTGAGAGAAATCCTTATTTTGCTTAAGACTGTTCAAATATCTACTTTTAATAAGCATAAGGTTGTCCTTTATGCGTGAGGCTATAATGTTTGCCCGCTCACAAACCGTATCTTTATAACCTAAGATTGTTAAATGTTTTGGACGGTATTCGTATAAGAATACCGTAAATGCTGACGGTGGCGCTGTGGATTCGAAATAGAAGAATCGAATCTGGGGTTTTATTTCTGTGGCGTTTAGGCTCAAAGGATGCCGATGCAGCAGGGCAGTTATGGCGGCTATGGCGGGTCGTTTTTCTTTTTTTGTTGCTTGCTTTTAGTCTATTTTGTTTGCTACAGTGCTCCCACAAGAAGCAGACTAGTAATAGCAGCAGCGTCCATCGGGTGTTTCGGTTATGACCGTCTTTATCCAGATATGAAGCTTAGTTTTCCATATTTTGGTTTCTGCATGCAGGCGCAAAGGCATAGATTTGGCAGCCGAGGGTTGCAGAAGCATAGATTTGGGTCCAGAAGTCGCTGATGCATGGAGCGGCTGATGCAGGCAGCTCTCCCCGCAGGTCTTGCTGGTTACATTTTTGAACAAATCTTGAGGTTTTTGAACAAATCTTGTGGTTTTGCCATTATTTCGCACGGTTTTCCCATCGTTTTCCTTCAGAAGCTTCGCAGCTTATTTCAGAAGCTTTGCTTCTTGGGTCTGTTCCAAGGTTCTCTACTTGTTTCTGCCTTTGCATCACTATTTGTCTCCATGGAGCTCTTAGGGAAACGCCCAACTGATTCAAAGTTTTTTTGTGCAGGATTTGGGTGGCTTTTTGAGCAAGTGTTCTGCTCATTTTCTCGGCTGGGGCTCATTTTCTGCCAGGTAAGGCATGGGCATTGGATATCTGGGGTTCGATTCCCCAGGCTCTACGTGTTTGTCAGGCTGCTAATTTTCAAATATTCTATTTATTCAATGGTTTCGTGGAATGTTAGGGGTAAGTCAAAGATGGGGGTTTTGACCCCATCTTGAGGGGTAAGTCAAAGATGGGGGTTTTGACCCCATCTTGACTTGCATTTGAGGGCTGCAAATTCGCCCCATGGCATATGCTGTGACATATGCAAGCATCCATATTTTTATGAACAATGTGCATTGGCAGTCTATAATATTTAGAACCATTGTTTTCACATTTGTATAAACAACATGCATTACATCACCATTGTATTGCTTGCAAATTTGTAAAAGTAACATGCATTAGTCATGTATAAACATGCAATACACCTTGTTAACACAACATTGATGTGCAAAGTAGACATTATATTCAGATTAAAGTCAATTGCACTTTTCAGAAACATCGAAGTGGTGTTATATGACCTGACCAAAACTTCCGAGTTGTATAAAACGAATTCATGATCCATCGTCTTTCTTGTGGAAGCCTGTATGAGGCATGATACACATTTGAGCAAGTTCTTAAACCAAGTTATACATGGAACACAATCATGGATGCTGCGTAATGCAATACAGCATTTTACGAGTTAACACAGGAGAATGTAGATACATTGAGAGCCTAGCAAGGTGAGGGCTCTCCTACTTTAAAATATTATGAAACCATATGCAGCACGTGGTCATTTAACTATATTTTTCTAATATCCCGATTGGATGTGGCAGTAAATTTACGTATTTCTAAAGTTGATGCATTCATGAACAAATCAGGGAAGACGTCCAATATGAGGGTTTGAGAAATGGTTTCAAGAAGAATGCAGTTAAACAAATTGTGGCATATACTAAGAGCAAAGCTAATGAAGGCATAATGTATCGCATTTACTTAGAGAGTTATCAGAGCTATTAATACTATAGGAAAAGAGAATAGTGATAAAAAGCAACAAACAGAGTTTAACATGAAAGTAGTGTTGTTTGGGAAATTCTATCTTATTGCAACTTCAATACGTCAATGTAACAGAAGAAAATACAAAAAAGAGCTGCCATTCATTTTTAAGTCTATAAACATGCTACATTTGAGACTGGGGCAGAATATCCTTTTCCAACGCTACATCATCCGCAAAATTTTCAAGAAAATGCCAAGCAAATGCAAACAAATGATATAAGCTCCAAAGAAAGTGTCGATTAACAAAAAATTTGTGCTCCAAGCTATAACAGGAAAAGGCAAGGCATCACATTTTGTTACCTCTTTAACCGATGTGAGGGCTCTCTTTAAAGATCAAACAAAAGAACTACCGGCAGATTAGATGAAATTTCCCTTAGACTGAACATGCACACAAATACAGATTCAGTACTCAACAAAGCAGAGAATTTAACAAATATAAATATACGCCATCAGAAAAAAAAAAAGAAAAAACGCTTGAGTTAGAAACCTGAAAGAAGCAGGTCTTTTGCCATGCTTTGTTTCTTCTAACAGTAAAAATTCCACAAATGAATACCATCTTTATAAGCTGACAGCATTTAAAACTATGTTGTCATGGGTTATACTGCATGAAGCACTTTACATTCTTTCAATCCACTACAGACTTGTCATGGACTTGCTTTTTACCTTAAAATGCAATACATGAGATCTCAGATGCATCATGAATAAAAATAAGTACATGCACGTATTTGACACCACAAAATACATAATAAATTCTGTCATAGGCTCTGACCAGCAGATCAAATGGTTAGAATGTATCAACCTTCAATTACTTCTACTATACTGGAACTTAAAAAAGTAAGAACCACATCTGATTATGTGAAATGTATCTGAACTAAGTGCCAAAAAAACCAGCCAAGACTCAATTGCTCCAAATTATTGACTGAAAGTAAAACGATATGTTATCGACAAAAGACCCTGGGATCTCAAATGCATCATGAACAGTAATAATAATGTGCATTTACTTGACACCACAAAACACATAATAATAAACCTTGTCCATAGGCTCTGATCAATAGATCAGATGGTTAGCATGTATCAATCTTCAAGTAGTTTTGTGAAGCCAGAACTTAAAGTAAGAACCAACCTGATTATGTGTAATGCTTCCGAACTACGCTGGAGAAACTAATCAAGGGTCTGCTTCAATTGCTCAAATTGTTTAACTGAGAAAAAAGACCCGATTATGGGAAGCAAATCTGCAATAGCTAAAAGGGTTAGATCTCAATAGGGTTAAACATCTTACAAAAACACCTATGTACCGACAGAGTTCCATTTGAACACGTTTACCTTGAACAGAATTTTCATGCAGATGTTATGGTAACCTGATGAAAGAAAACTCTCAATGAGAAGACTCATGATTTAATGGTTTAAAATTTCTTTTTAACATCTCATGAGTGAGTGCTCTCTTTAGAACAGCACCAGCACCATCATGCTCACCTACATAATAAACATGCCCAACAAGTTGGTTGTGCAAACAAGAATAGCTAATATTCATGGCAATGGTACATTGGAATGTACCTTTTCCATGGTAAGAACCAAAATAGTTCCAATGGATAGGAATCCCCATATTTTTATAAAATTTGCCAAGAAAGAAGAAAGTTCGTGCACCTTTGAATTGACGTGCACATCCATCAGACCACATAACATGATTGTTATATATAAAACCTTTGCTGGCTAGTAGATCAGCATGCTTGTTAAGGCAATGTTGCACAAACAACGTGTCATGCTCTCTATCATCTGAAATATAAAAATGTGTCTCTTTGATAATATGTCTTTTAGTGCTACAATCAAATTTCTCTTCCTCAGCCACAACCTCTTCTGGAGTAGCATGCCTATATGTGATGTGCACCAATATTGTGCATTGGTCATTTCTCCAATGTAAACTTTGAATTTCCTGCTGTATCTTGAATGTGTAGTTCTCACAAAGTCAATAACTGACACTATGGTTGCCCTGGGAAAAGTGGCTAAGCACTGCCTAAACTGTGTAGCCTGCCACCTAGCCCCATAGTTATGGGGGATGAACTCTTTTAAAACTTTCTTGGCATTTGTTAAAACATCTGCTATCGAAGTTGACTTGTACACAAGCTTCACAATAGGTTTTGGTGCCACTATGAAACCACCTTTGCCATCAGGTTCATTTAATGATTCATAAACCTGCAAATGAAACATAGGTAAGCAGTTAACATTTCAAACATATAGGCAAGAAAGACACTCACTGTATCAAAACTCTTCCAGTCAACCATGTGACCTAAAGCCCTGCTTAGTTCTTTTGGACACATGGGTAAATTTGATGGGCCACACTTTTCACATGACAATAGCAGGCATTTGTGGTCATGCCACTCATCTGCAATATCTTTAGTACAAACCAATGACCTCCACATGTCGCTTGTAGATTTATATGTCATATCACGTGCTTGACATGTTGGTCCAGGACCACATACAACACATATACAAGTGCATTGAGCACCATGGATTTTTGCATCTAACCTTATCTTGTTGAGTGCTTGTCTAACCAAGTCTAGTCTCATGTGGTACACACAACAACATGTTTCTATGTTCTTCACTTTCCTCACAAATGGAGGCTTCAATGCATGAAAAGCTGAGAATGAGATCTCGAATTTTGGATTATCCCTTCTAAACCTTTCATATAATGCACACTGATGTAAAAACAGAATGCAATCAATACCTTATGAGCAACTAGCAAATCAAAACAATGGAAGATTCACACACCTCAGTTTCTTCCAAAAAATGTAGAGGATGCAGGTACCTGGGGCTTCCCAAATCTTTATCACATGCTTCTTGCATGGTGAAACTCGAGAGTGAATTGTCCAGAAATATGTGACTACTTTTTGTTCCTTCCTACTAAGCTTATTAAACCTTCTTTTCCTCTTGAACATTGACCAGGGTCCATCTCCAATTTCAGCTGCTACTCTCCTACGTACTGCTGTTGCCACATACCTTCTATTTAAGTTCAAACATTTGGAAGTTCCCAAGCAGTTTGTCCCACTATCAACAGCAAAGACTATGGCAGAGTTCTTTGCTCTTAGCACATCTGTGGATCTGTCAAGCTTATGTTTGGACAAGGAATTCCTCAAATTATCTACTATCTGTGTCATTGTTGCTAACCTCTTTCCTATCTTTTTCTGAGTTCCTATGACATACCTCATTAGCATAGTTAGCAATCTTCTTAGACAATTGTTGTTTTCTTCTTTTAGTCAATCCATTATGGTTCATCATTTCTGACAATGGTTTTTGATACTTGATATTTTCAGATTCTGCACCAGCTTTCCTAGCCCTCTTTCATGCTCTTTGCTGTTTTCTTTTAAGTGCACTGATATTCCGATAGACTGTCAGTAAATCTTCTTTGAAAGAAGTATGCTGATCTGCATGATATGTACAAGTTACACTGTTTTAGAATATTATACCAGAAAGCATAATGTTCAAGAAAAAGCCAACTAACCTGTTTCAAGAGTGCTTTGCACCTGCTGATGTTGGACTTGAAGCTCACATTCTGCACATTGTCAAAGCAAAAAAGAAAAATATAATCATGAAGTCTATTCTTTTTCAGTATGAAATTAAAGCAAACAATAGAAAAGAACTCCATTCAGTATTACCAGTAACGGATTGAGTATTTATATTTTCTCCTGAAGTACCTAAATTATATGCATAATCAGCACCAAAATAATGAAGATCATCTTCTGCCCAATTGAAGTCATAAGGTTCATTTCCTTTGAACTGTATTTCTGTCAGATCCATTGTTCTATGAACCTCAAAAGCATATGAAAAGTGAGAATAAAACTAGCACATTAGAAACATAGTAGAAGAAATTTATGAATTGGGCATGCAAACCTTGCATACCATGGAGATGAATATTTCCTTCATATTCTCTAACAATTTCTTCCGGATGCGCATTAGCACTAGGATTGTCAAAATTAATTGTTTTTGCTATATGAGAGCATAATTGCAGAAACTGCTGAGATTGTTCTTGAAGATAGTGCAAACTGGATAGCAGATCGTTAGGATCAAAGCTAGAACCAAGCTTTGAAAGGGAAGAAAGAAAAGCACCTTCCCAATCCATTCGAGTTTGAAAACATCTGAAAAGAATCAGAAAGCAATTCGAAACAAGAAAATGGAAACTAAGGCCGCCAATTCCAAATTCGAAAAAGGAATCAAGCACCATCATAATCGGGATTGATGACATGGCTAGCAAATCGACCGCACCTCAGCAAGAAATTGATGATCAACCGTTCTGGAAGCTCGGATCCATGGCGGGTGAAAATTTGGCGGGTGAGGGAAATTGGGTGAAGGGCATGTGAAGGGCGGTAGAAGGATAATCAGCACCCGATCAGCACCCTGTGTCGCGACATCATGTGACGTGCTCAATTGTACACCTCGATTAAAAAAACACCCTTCCAGTTGTCTCTGACGAAGAACTCGCGAGCCATGGTGAAGAATTGAGTAGACGATTCGCTGAAGCAAGAGCACGGAGGAGCGAGTAGATCAGAGAACAGAACATAGCAGTCCAAACGGGGTAGAACAGGGTCGGATCAGAGAATAGAGAGTAGCATAAAGTTTAGAAGCAAGAAATGTAAAAAACCAAGCAAGAATCGTGCTCAAGAACCTGCAGCGTCTCCAACTCGATTTCTACAGCTCCAAGCTCCCTTAGTTGGATGCAAAAAACCGAAAGTCCTTAAGAACCCTAACCAGGAAGCCGATTCTATTGAAATGAAACCTGCCATCATGAAAGCAAGATCATCGCCAGCGAGGTTAGGTCTGAGCGTTCGAAAATTGCAGATTTTCGTATCATTGAGGGGCGGCGCAAAAGGGGAAAGATAGCCGGGAATAGAGTTTTGGCCGGAAAACATATTTTTTGCTTCTAAAAGTAACGCCGGAAAAGGGCACATCGACATCAGCAGAAAACCCAAGAAACATTTTAAGTAAGTAGATAATAATAATCTACTCTATTTTAGAGCCCACGTAGCAACCTCTGGAGCTTCAACGGACTAAAGTTTTAAGGTAATTTGCTTTATTTTATTAGCAAGTTTGCCTAACCAAGGTGCACACTTTGCTGCAATTCTAGCTATGCCACGTGTCTTGTCACGTCACCTAAAATCATTCTGAGCCGTCTGATTCTCTAATTTCAAATCCTCAGGGCAGGGAAATTAGAAAACCCACGAAATTCTCTGCCGGAGTTTGGCTCCTCGGGCTTCTCCCTTTTTTTTTTCTTGGACCGTTATCTTTGGCGCTCGTTCTCGATCTTGGCGCTCGCCTTGGCTATGGCGGCCCGTCCCGGCCTGGCTATGGAGGTCCGCATATTTTATTGCCTTACTACTTTGAGCTATGGCGTCTGTTCCTCAAAGCTCGGCTATGCGGAGGCTGGCGTTCAGCACAGGTAAGGAATCTAACTGGCTTGAACATTCCGCTATGAAATGCTTGAGCATCCTATTTAGATTCTGTCTATGTCGAATCGATGCAGAGGTCGACCATGGCGCTAGATATGGCACATGAAAATGGCGATTAACCCCGCAAGGATTCTATTAAGTTTTCCATTGAGCCTCAAAAATGTTTTTCCATGCCGAGTTTGCCCCTGCTGCTTCGTCCTTCTATTGTGTTAGGTTTATTTTTAGATTTCGTAAGAACGGACTTATCCTAACCTCATGGATATGGCTGCAAATTTTGCTTTTGGAGCTTGGGATGTCAGATGAATTTTGTTCGATTTTTAGGTTCCGTAAGAATGGACTTGTACCCTAACCTCATTCATATGGCTGCAGATTTTGCTTTTGGAGCTTGAGATGCCAGATGAACTGTTCGGATTTAATTCGACAAGCCTCTTTTGAAGAGCCTCATCTCTAATGCTAAAACAGACACTTGACGTGGCACGCTATCTCATCACCCAACCACGAGCCCTCAGCTATGACACAGCTGCCCCAGAGCTCTCCCCCGAGCTACTATATAGCATGCATGCCCCTTTGGTCCATCTTTGGACCAAAGCCCTCTTTGGACCATAGGCCCCCTTTTGGACTAAAGGCCCTCTTTGGACTAAAAGCCATCTTTGGACTCCACGTCCTTAGCAAATAGCATTCCCCCCCTCTTGACATTGCAGCAGTCCTCTGCTGCAAAAGGGTATCTAAATACCTTTAGCCATCTGAGCATAATCCTTCCTTGGCCCTCGCTTAGGCCGGCTAGTAGAAGCCTGAGCTTGGACTTCCTCTTGTCTCTCAGCTTCCTTTGCTTTCCGATCTTTATATTCCCTAAGAATATCCGGATAAGCTTCTAAAACATTGCCACACACCCATGAAGCGTCCTCCAAAGGTTTGTGAGCGAACTTAACCAAATATTGTCTTGAACCACTAGTGGATTTTGTCTTCCAAAATTGTTTCCTGATTCTAGAACTTTGGAAATACCAATCAATTCAGGCTCACTTAACCTTTCAATTGGAGGTAAGTCTTTACCTTGATAAGCTTTTAGGAATCATACATTCACTATATCATACATTTTCTAACATTGAGGCAATCATATTTGATGGCACTCTCCTTGACCACTTATAACTTGAAATGGTCCATGGAAATGGGGTTGACACTTAAGACCTTTCTTGCGCGCACCTTTCTTAAAGTGTCCTTTATGGATCCTCATCCATATCCAATGTCCTTTCTTAAAAACCATTGGCAGCTACCACTTAGATGATTTCTTGGCAAAATAATCCTGAGCATCTCGAATACGAGCTTGAAGCAAGTCCATGAGATCCTTATGCTCAATAACTAAATCACCAGCATCTGGAACATCCTTACACACTCCAAAAAGTGTGTTCCGCACAGGCTAACCATAGATGGTCTGAACATGTGTCATCTTTATGGTAGACTGATAGGCATTATTGTATACAAATTCAGTTATAGGCAAATACTCTTTCGAATGACCTTGATGTTCCTTGACAAACCCTCTTACGATGGAACAAATAACCTTGTTCACCACCTCAGGTTGTCCATCAGTTTATGTAAGAAAGAAGCTTAACTCAGTTCTCAACTGCATAAGTAATGCCTTACAGAATTTACTGGTATACTTTGTATTATAATTAGATACAATACCTGTAGGCAACCTATGTAGCCTAAAACATCTTCTTGATAAAGAGCATAGCTGCAATATAAGCTGTCAACTTATTCAAATTGTCCAAACAACCATCCAATTGCCAATATTCTTGCGAGGACTTGTGGAAAAACTGACAATAACATCCATAGTAATCGGCGTCCACTTCGCTTCCTGAATACGTAAGGATAAACGAACACCAAGAGGCTTCTTGCTCGCTTTTTTTATCCATTGGCAAGTCACACAATGACTAATAGGAAGGAAGACATCTCTCTACAATCCAGACCACACAAAATATGGTTTAATCTTTGCCGAGATCACCCCCCCATGCCACAATGCCCAATAATAGGCATATCATGGACCTTCCTAAGAACAAATGGTCTAAAGTCACGAACAATGCATAGCTTTGGACCTTTGTATAAGAACCCATTAACGATCTTATACCCCTAAGCATTTCCACTTTGAACCAATAACCACATCTCCGTATAACCATGGTCGGTGACATACAATGGCTCTTCCCAATGGATGGATTGTACTATAGAGAGAGAACAAACAACAAAATGTCAGCTTAAAGCGTCTGATACAACATTCTCTTTACCAAAACGATAGTCGTTGGAAAAACCATATTGTTGCATAAAAAACAACCCATTTCACTTTCCTTTCCGAGCATCTAATGCTTTGATGGTCAATCAAAATATGAACCGTCGACCCTAAAAGATAGTGTCGCCACACTTTCAAAGCATAAATGACAGCCAGAAATTCTTTATCATAAATACGAGATCTACTTTCCTTGTCAGAAAACTTCTGACTTCCATAAGCAATAGGATGACCATCCTGCATCAAAACCGCGCCCAAAGCCACACCACTTGCATCAACACATAACAAGAAAGGTAGACCAAACTTTGGCAAACGCAGAACAGGAGGATTAACCATGGCATCCTTTAAAACTTGGAAAGCAAACTGATGATTATGATTCCATTGGAAAGGAACGTCTTTTCGTAGCAACAAATATAAATCTGAAGCTAAACGAGCAAAATTCTGTACAAACTTCCTATAATAACTGCATAAGCCCAAAAAGGAACGCAATGCAGCAACTGAAGTAGGTACAGGCCAATCCACAATTGCTTGTACCTTACTGGGATCAACTTTAAGACCCTCAGCGCAAACAATATGACCCAAATATTCAATTTCCGATTGGAAAAATATACTTTTCTTAGGATTAAGAGTAATAGACTCCTCCCTTAACCGACGGAAAACCTCCCGCAAATGCAAGTAATGATCTTCCTCGGACTTACTAAAAACTAATATGTCATCAAAGAACGCGACAACATAAACACCATGCACATCTTCAAATATTAGCCCCATTAGCCTCATAAAAGAAGTCGGGCGCATTTGTAAGTCCAAATGGCATGACTAAAAACTCATAATGTCCAAAGGTTGTCCTAAACGCTAGGTCTTGTGAACATCTTGGCAACCTTAAGTTGCCAATACCCCGACTTAAGATCAAGGCGGCTAAAAGCTGTGGCACCTTGGAGTTGATCAAACAAATCATCCGCCCTTGGTATAGGAAACCGATTCTTTATGGTTATCTTATTCAAAGCGCGATAATCTATACACATGCGCCAGGAATTATCTTTTTTCTTAACCAACAAGACAGGAGCACCAAAAGGTGAAGAACTATGGCGGATCAATCCAGCTTGAAGTAACTCATCAAGTCGGGCGCCTAATCTCAACTTGTTGGCCATGCATTCTCGATAAGGAGCTTGATTAGGAGGTTCTTTCCGGGGAAGAAGATCAATCCTGTGGTCCTCCAAACGTTGGGGAGGCAAAGTTTGTGGAATTTCATTTGAAAAGACATCATCAAAATAATGCAAAAAGACTGTTTGACGCTCATTTAATGGAAATACTTCTAACTTAGAACGCAAAACCACCAAATACACAAAATGAGTTTTCATTGCCAAACGTTTAAACTGTACAACAGAAACTGTGGGAATAGGGGACACAATATCATCCTTCACAAACTTGAAGGTCTTTTTACCCCCTTCCAAGGATAACATAACAATACCCGCTTTCCAATCTATAAGAGGATTAATAGCCTTATGCCATGGCATGCCTAGAATAATATCCATACCTCCAAGGTCAGAAACCATGAAAGAACGTTTACAGATATATCCCTGCAATTGAAATTCAACATCCTTGACCATAAATGAAGAAGGCGGAGGGGCAACATTCAAGAAAGCAGAAGATAATTCTACATCACTTGATAAAGGAATAGAAGTTAATTTTAGTTCTTTTACCAAGCGAGCAGAAATAAAATCAAACTCACTGCCCGGATCGAATAGGACATGTACTTTTTGATCTTGAATAGTAGCCCAAAATCGTAAGAGACTACTATTCTCAACAGAATCCATATCCGATTTTTCCCGGACCGTAGCCACCTTCTTCCCTTTTCCATCTCCGCGAACAGAAGCTACTTTCTTACTTTTATCCTCTTTCTTAGTCCCAGACTTAAGAGTAGGTGTAGGTGCAACTTGCAGGTCGAGCTTTGCTCGTACCCAACGATGAACCCCACCCATGAGTTTTTCAGACTTCTCAGTATCATTTTTACTAAGCTGAAGTCCTTTCTTTAAAACTCGTGCGGCAAAGGCTCTAACAGTTTCCGTGTTTTGTTGGGTCAACTTATTCCATTCAGCGATAAGATCTCGCTCCCAATTATGACCCAAAAAACGATTTTTGATTTGCTTTTCAAATTCCGCAAAGGTAACAATAGGCTGATCGACTGGCTGGTTCTTCTGGATATCCAGCCACCAGTCCTTTGCAACCCCATCCAGATGACGCTCAGCAAAATACAACTGAGTGTCTTCGTCATCCTTAGTCTTAGCAAAATATGAATTCAAATCCCGGAGCCACGCGAATAGTTCATCCGCATCACTAGTAGCAGCGGAATACTTTTTGAATTCAATTTTGACATTGGCACCTGTTTTGATGCCACTACGTGGACGCCCTGCAGCTTGCTGCAACTGCGCCACCTGCGCTCGCAGAGAATCCAATTCTTGCAGCTCCGCAATTCGAGCCTCGGCAGCTGCAAGTTTTTCTCTCATGAGCGAATTATCATGCTCTAACTCAAAAAGTTTTTCCTTGAGCTCTTCATCTTCCAAGTTAACATTGGCAGGGGAACCGGCCATCGAAACTTGTTGCTCTGATACCACTAAAACAGACACTTGACGTGGCACGCTATCTCACCACCCAACCACGAGCCCTCAGCTATGACACAGCTGCCCCAGAGCTCTCCCCCGAGCTACTATATAGCATGCATGCCCCTTTGGTCCATCTTTGGACCAAAGCCCTCTTTGGACCATAGGCCCCCTTTTGGACTAAAGGCCCTCTTTGGACTAAAAGCCATCTTTGGACTCCACGTCCTTAGCATATAGCAAATGCTCAGTTCGGTGCAATAACATAGTTTTTTTCTTTTTCCAGTTCAATTTAGGATTTTCTTTAGCCTTTTGTCTGCATTTTATGAATGGCGGTGCATCTATTAATTTTCATGGGCTTGTACAGCAGTCGCATGCAGATGAAGCTTGAGCCTAGAAATAATACAACTTAAGCCTACACTCTACAATAGCTGGGAAAGGACAAGCATCATAAGATGGAGCACCTTCTTTATTTTGTCTCTTTATGCTTATGATCTCGCTAAGAAGTATATTTCAATCTTTGAATCCCAGAAAAAGATGCGATCACCTCCAACCCTACCTATGCTATGCTACCTATGCTATGATTTTGATTTTAGGGCCTGCTATGGTTTTACTCTTAGATGATTGTTCCTCTTGCTGGAATAGGCCTATATTATTTTTAAGATGATAGGTGGATCTTTTTGAATGCTGTTGTATAGGTCATCTTAAGAGAGGCTGCATCTAGTAGATAAGTTTGCCCTGTAGATGCTCAGGTCTGCGTGCTTAGGTTGCAAGTAGACAACTGCTTTCTAGGTTGTGCAGAGTGCGGAATAGTGGTCTTAATTTTTTTTTTGTTTTTTTTTTTGTTTTTTGAAGAAACGGCAGTTTTTGTATTCATATGATATAACTTTACAGCACACAAAAAAAACCCTGAAGATTCAGGGAAAAAGATAAGAAATTGTTCTCAGAATATACAGTAAATGAAAAAAGCAGAGTACTCATCATGGAGTTGTTCAACATCTTCAACATCTTTGGGAACAACCTTCTTCTGCTGAACCAAATACTATAGGACCTTCTCCATAAATTTCCACCACTAATCCACTTACTTGCTCAACTGCAACAGCTTCTGTTACCCTTACTGGCCAGATTTGGATTAAGCGCCCAGTATCCTTTGCAGACTAGTAGGATAAATTGGACCAAAACCTGAATAGAAAAGAAGGACATGTAGCCAAGTAATTACCCAAACCTTATGCCTGAAGAGAACACATTCCCATTGTAGAGTTAGCAAAGCTCCTAGCTCCCCATGCTTCTAAATCCATTAAAATCCAACTAGACCTCCAAGCCCAGCCCTAGAAGATGATCCAAAAGATGGTGCATTGTTGGAGAAACCTCTAGGTCATCATGCTTCCATACGGGCGAAGGTTCAAGAACTAGCAGTCTACATAACCCTTCATCAGAAAGTGAAATCCAAGGTCTCCCGAAACTTGAATTTCAAGATTTTTAATCCAATTTACCTGACCACATCTACAAAGACACATGGAAATTCCCATATATACATAGAACATTAAAGAGAAAGCAATAATAAATGGAATAGGCTGCCACACTATTCCTGAAGCTGCCACCTTCTTTTATGAATCTGATTCTCTGCCTCCAAGCAGCCTAACCAATCAACAATCTAGATAATAGCAGAAGGTTACTGTGGTTCAAACAGTTATCTTGAAGCTAGTTAGGCTTAGAACAAGCCCAACCCACTAGACTACTCTCAGAGCCCAGTCTTAAATTATCAACTGTAATAAGACACCAAAACATTCTGCCATAATTTTCAAAAACTGACTAATCACACTGCCATGGCTACAGAAAGAAACAAACCCTGCTGCTTCCATCTACCTGCTCTATGTACTTCTGCCAGTAAGAAATGGGAAAAAAGAAAGAACTTTTCTGCCAGATTATATTCGAAAGATTTAAATTAGATCACCTGGGTGAAAGCCATGGATCCTTGCCTGTGAATCAAAGCAGAAGAAGCCCCTTCGCGTGGCCACAAATAAAAATCCTTGCCCTAAGCCAGTCCCTTCTCGATCCAGAAAATCTGCAGATACAAACCGGATGCAGCCTTTCATAGATGCCGATGGGCAGCCTAAGGCGTAAGAACATGAACGGCCGGCCCAGGGCAAAGCCCTAGGCGGCCAAACGGTGCCGTCCCGCCATCCGCAGTCTGACCTTCCCATAGTGGTCTTAATTTGGCGTGATATTCCGTAGCTGGTATATGGCTGGAAGTGTAGTTGCATTATAGTTTGAAGATTTATGCAAATGTTTAGTTGCATATTAATTGTGATATGATATGATATGATATGATATGATATGATATGGTTTGAAGCTCTATGCTTTTTTACTTTTGGTTCTTTTGAGAAGTATATTGACTTAAGCCATGTGAAACTGTGGAGTAGCAAAATTCTTAAGCACAATTGATACTTTCAAGGCTATAGGCATTGACAAAAGAACATTTATTGTTTTTTTTCATTAGAATTGAGCATAAATATCTTAGAGCAACTTGTTTATTCTATTATGTTTTAGAGTTTATCTCAAGCCCTTAATATGATTAAACAATAGGTGAAGGGTGATGAGCCATGTGGTCTTATAACTTACCTGTTACTCCTCTTCTCGTTACTGTTAATATGCTAATATTGGTCTGTTGTGACGTTCCAGCATAATATACGACCCGAATATGTATATTATACTGCCACATCACACGTACATGTCATCAATGACATGTACTTGAGGGACGTATAAGGTTGCACCTAGGGGGCAACATTGAATGTTATGCATGTTAAATAAATATACACAATTATAAACCCCATGGACCCCATTGCCAAATGGCTAAATCCCATTTGGCCAATGTCTAACCTAACCCTAAGGGTTTCTATAAAAGGGCTTTCCTCTTAAACCCTAAACCTTTCTTCTCTTTGCATTTTAGGGTTTCTCCTAGAGCTCCTTTCCTCTCTCAAATTCAGGGTTCTCTTGAGCCATTTCGGCCAAGTCAAGAATCCAATCCGCATTGCCAGGCTCTGAAAAGCCGTCTTTGCACAACAGATCATCGAGTAGCAGCAGCCTTCAGCAGGAACAGAGGCGGAAAACTCAAACTCAAGCCTCAACATGCAAAATTTATGAAAATCAAGGATGGATGCATGACACCAGTAGGAATAAATATGTTATGTTGACAGTGTCGTAAGAGGTGTTCTAATTGTATTCACTTGCTATTCAAATTATGTAATTGTACAAAATAGCACCTCTCAAGAACTCTTTATAAAACCAATTACAATTTATTGCTTTGATCATTTAACAAATTTACTTATCTCTAATCCACTTCTTGCATTAAACCTAGGCAACATTAGAGGTATCTTCTTGTTGGCCATTACGTTTGCGTTGACTAGACATGGGCAATACTTTGGACAATTTGTTTAATACTTGGCACTTGCGGCCATCACCATGTTTAAGGATGTTGTCTCATGTTTAAGTCATCAGCATCTTCTATTGCATTAGTTAACGAAATACTAACAAGAACACTATAGAACGGGAACACAGTATTATCTTAACCATTAATGGTTGTAAAAAACCCATTATCTATTACTAACTAGTGAGCTAAGTTAGTTTGCTAGGAGGAACAAGAGCGCTCCACATTGCATAACTATAAAAAACTTCGTGTGGCTATCAATGGAAAATAAAGCGAGCAAGGAACTTTAACAAGCTCCAGCTTGGCGCAGCTTGTTGCAAAATTAAATTGCAGTGCGCACATTGAAGAAATATACGATTTGAAAGGAATCATTCAAGCAGAGTATTGCTTGGTGGGATGGTGATTTTCTCCATTATGGCACTTTATGAATCAAGGTTATAACGATGATATCAAACAAGTATTTACACATGTATAAAAACACGCAGGAAATCCTCCAGTGAACATGTAGTAAACTTCACGAAACTCTTCCTCCAGGAAACATGTAGCCGCCATTTTGAGTGAATCATTTATCTGAAGAATGGTAAGCTTAGTGTGGATTGGATTTTATCTAAATTGTAGGAGCAAATATGTGCTCTTCCCACTTCCTCTTGTGATAGGGCTGAAGGCCAGATACTTGATTTAGAAGCATAGGTTCTTAATCACTGGCTTGCTCTCTAAATTTAAACCCATATGCTATAGAGCACCTGTGACACCCAAGCATCCTTACAAGTGCAAGCTACCAATTACGGCTTCTTAGATCAATTCATAAGACCACCAAAGTTGGCATCCAATTCATAATTATGCCCCAGGTCAACACATTACACAATTTCTCACTATGCTAGGGCATACTATAACTTGCACCATGGTTATATAGAAACTAGAAAAAATGCCCAGCGTTGCTAGGCTTTCCGTCGAGATTAGATTAAAAAATAAATAAACGTCTACCTGGGCTTATATGGTCGGTTGTTATAAATTGAAATTTGAGATGGGCAATGATGGAGATCTATATATGATGCAAAAACCAAAAAACAGCTTGCTAATAAGTGAACGATGCTTTGAAGCGTTTTATATATGTAGGGTTGCAAATAGTTTGCATATTTATATGGAATTGATCATATAATTTATATGCAATAAGATATATTTTTATAAGGTTTTAAACTTGTGAGATGTGCGTACGGAACTCTATGGTTGAAGATCTTGCAACCTGGTGAACTTAGATTTTTCCCTAGCAATGGGATACTAAAGGTCTTGATGGGGCTCTTTATAATACGAAAATATATACCTTGGCCTTATCAAGAGCACCAACTCAATTTGACATTTGTGGCAAGTAGCTTTTGTATTTTGTGTATGATGCTTTGATTTTGTGCAAATAATATTTTTGCATTTTACTGTTTACAGCATGCTCGGTAATCTGCACATATACAACCATGCGTGAAGGTTCAAGCTATATAATCTACACATATACAACCATGCATGAAGGTTCAAGCACCTGAAAACATGCATCTATTTTTCTCATTATTCATCATATTTGTTAAACACACATGATATTCCTAATGCTAGAAGAGGAGCCTTAATAACAAGTGAAACTGGCAGTTGTGCTAGCTTGAAGGTGAGAGATTTGGAAATCAAACTCAGAGAAGGATGCATTTAATAGTCCTTCAATGGATTGAAAGCACAAAACAACATGTAATTATTTATATAGGAGAAACATTGCACAATTAGAATGGAATTGTGTACCATTCAAGTTCACCGAAGCATTCCACAACTACTCTCATAAAAAACTACAAAATAATAGCAATTAAAACTGTGGGCATCCCATTTCTGTAATAATCCTCGTATTAAAAATTTGGCCCTTTCATTGATCTGCATGCCCTCATATAGAAGAGCCATTGCCTGCAAGAAAGGTTCATCTCAAATAAAGATCGTGAGCGGAATGTAAAGATGTGCAAAAAACGTTAAAATGTGCAAAAAGCCTGCTTAGAGCAAGTATGAAGAATAGAAAAATAATCAATAGTGTGATAAAAGAATGTTCTAAAATATGTGAGCATCATAAAAGTTTACCTTTTCTAGCAGTGATGTACATAGATCAGACCTTGCTTTATTTGTGATCGCCACTTTGGGAAGATAAGTTGGTCGCATATAAAGAAGAGCTAAGATGGAGATGGAAGATAAGATTGCAGCCTGCTCCAACTTGCTTTCCTTGACATTAGCATAAACAAAAGCAATTATAAGGGCCAAGTGGATTCTAACGAACCTGGATCATGTGTCTCCTTCTGTCCAAGGAAAGAGAAGAACCAAAAGCATTAGATTACATATGACCAAATCCGAACCAAGACAACACCTGCAGCGTATTCTAAAATTTGATTAGAGTAAACGTCCAGTTAGAACAAAGCAATCAAAGATATCATATACGCAAAAAATCTGGTGATTTTTATGTGGAGCACACATAAATGGAAGAAAAATGGACTATCAGGGTCCTCGCATGTTACGGTGTCTCATTTTTAGTGTCCTTTTGTCCACCCAAATTAGCACTATTTTTTAGTATTATGGGAAGAGGGAAATTCAAAATTAATGAGAATATCGGGGGGTGGTTGTTTCCCCTTTCTCGAGGGAGAGAGATCTCGTTTCATTCTTTCCATCCATTTTTTGTTCAGGCTTCTTGTGGTCCAATGACTAATGACGAAGACAGGAGGCGGAAATGGCATTTGCAGAAGCAACGGCAAAGAGCAAGCAAGATGAGGCAACAATTGTCAAAGGAAAATTTAGATTGGAGTATTGAACACTCAAAAAAGCAATTGCAACATGCAGCCTCCATAATCACGAAAACGTTTTTAGATTTGACAGGTTCGATGTCTATAGACCAGAAGAAAGAAGTATGGCATCTAGTGGAGAACAACAAAGTTATGTAAGTTGCAGTGTTTGATAAGGAAAAGATTGTTCACAGTGAAATTGTCGGTAGCATCCAAGAAACCATACAGCATGTGACAGGAGTGGAGTCCAATGACAAATTAGCAGCAAAAAGAGCAGCATTAGTCATGGCACTTGGGAAGGTCAGGCATGGCAGCAAAAGATTAGCTACCAAGGCTTTAGGAATTCATCCAAGGAATTGTTCCAGAGCTAAGAAGCACTGTGTTACAATTAGTAATAAAAACGCATTGTGGGCTCTTGGGGGAAGGAAGAAGAGAAAGGATTCCCTGAGCCAAGAAGTGATTGAAAAAGTTGTGGATTATTGGACAAACTACACCAGAGTTTCGCCTAACTTCAAGGACGTCAGATCTGGTAGAGGAAAACATCCTAAGCATCCAACACATTACCTTGATGTGAGCCAGGTATACTATCTGTAGATCAGTTTTTTACTAAGTCTTTTTCACGTTTACTAATACTAATATTTTTTATAAGTTTTGAAGTATTGATTCTAATATGATCTGCTAATAGAATAGAATAGAATAGAATAGAACAGAATAGAATAGAATTATTTTTATCGTCCACGGAGACCAATGGAATTAATCTGCACGTTCTTCTCGTGGTAGCAAGTCTTAATGCTATTGATGGTTGATAATGGATCATTTTTTGATATAGTGCTAAGGTTTCTCACCTTTATAATGTTGGTGCCACGTTTAGTAATTGTGTTGATGTTAGTGCCACTGTTAGTGATTTTGTAAATGACAGTGCTAATATTACTAATTTCGTTAATATTAGTAATTTTGTCAATGTTAGCACTAAACTTAATCTGTAGTTAGTGAAGCACCACCTACCACTACAGATTAGCAATGCTTTCATCTCAATGTCCTAGCACTGGTTAGTGGTTTGGTTTGCTAAGGGTTATGTTGTAATGCTAATGGAATCAATAAATTAGTTCTAAGTTGCTATTCATTAGCAATTGTTTTTTCTAGTGGTATTAGCATTAGCATTTACTAAATAGTTTTCTATTCTTATTCTGCAGACAGAATTCTTCACTAGTTTCAAGCAAGACAACCCAGATGTTCAAATTAAGCAGAGAGCCTTCGAGAAATTAAAGCCTTACTTTGTTGTAAAGCTATCTGAATTCAATACCCGTTGTTGCGTCTATCATGAGAGGATGTCAATGCTGAGGGAAGGGGTGAAGAACATGAGGAAAAAGTCCATGGTGCACGGTGCAGATTGCACCTATGAGTACAAGATATGTGACCACATGGCAAGCCAAGTAGGGTGCAATGTAGCAAGACATGTTTGTCAGTCTAACAGTGATATGTGGAGAAGCATGGTTTGCCCAAAGCCTGAGGAGTGGCACAATGAAGCATGCTTGTCAGGAACCTGCAACAAATGTGGTGTGGACAAAATGGAAAGGTGTCCAAAAGAAGAAACAAAGGATAGTACCTCAAAAATCACTTGGGAGAACATAGACTACATTGAAATTGGTAAGGATAAAAATGGCAAACCCAAAAAAAGAATTGAGCATCAATATTTACAGACTTCACCTAATGTTTTGATGGAAACCTTCAGATCTAAAGCAAAGGAGTTTGTGACACATAATTTCAGGTATAAATGGCAGCAAGCCATGTTTAGACAACTACTGAACAGGTTTGCTGATGATACTATTGTATCAGTGGTTGACTTTGCAGAGAAGTACTTTTTCAAGGAGCAGAATGAAGTCCAGTCCAAGCATTGGCATAATGAGCAGATCACTATTCTTGTGCACCTCACATATAGAAGGGATCCTAAGACACAAGAAATGATCAAGGAAGAACATTTTTATATATTTGATGAGAGAAAACATGATTCTTTGTTTGTGCAGCATTGCTTTCTCTTACACAATCATTGGATGCAAGAGAAGGAAATCACTTTGAAGAAGCATTATGTCTTCTCAGATGGTGCAGCCTCACAATTCAAAGGTAAAAAATCATTTTACTTTGATGCTAGATTCAAATCTTTAACAGGTTTAGACATGATGTGGAACTTTTGGTGCTCTGGCCATGAGAAGGGAGAACATGATGATGCAGGAGCAGTAATAAAGAGGGCTTTGAGAGCAGCACAGTTGAAGGGCAGCAAGATGACCAATGCACACGAGATGGTGGAATGGCTAAAGCAGTATATGTCAACAGCAGCACCCACAACATATAAAAAGAAGATTCAAACTGTAAGTAGGACTTTTTGGGAGGTTGAAATAGGACAAGTGGACAGAAAAAATCAGTTGGAAGCATGTCCTATTGAAGGATCTAGAAACCTTCATTGTTTCATGGGTGTTCAAATCACATGACACATTTATATGTCAGAAACCTCTCTTGCTTTTGCACATATTGTTTAGATTTGAATTGGGAATCTTGCCCCAATGTATCATATACTAAGAAGTTTGAACTAGTTGTGGTACAGCCCATCAAAGCTATTATTGAAGAAGAAGGACATGATGAAGGAGAAGAAGCATATATTGGCAGCGCTAACTTATGTAGCATGCAAGTATCTATAGGTGATGTCTTTGCAGTGGTGACTCCAAATAACAATCACAAGAATGTGAAGTTCTACCTTATCCTATGTACCAAAGGTAAGTACTTGGTGTTAGAAGACTTTGTAGATATGCAAGGGCAGAAGTTTGTGAAAGGGGATGAGGTCATAGAAGGGACATACTATGAGAAGTTGGTGAATTGTAAATCCAGCTACAAGTTTTGTAGAGGATTGTCTATGCCACTCAAGTTGCAAAGAACAAAGTCAGGTTGGTTCAAGCAAAGCACATTGTTAAGCAGGGAGTGGTTTACATTCTAAGTGCCAAAGAAGAACAAGATATTCTAGAGAGGCTTCCCACGTTGTTGGAATAGTGGAAAGAGCAATTGTGTAAAGGGTACTGTATAGGTACTTTTATGAATATAAAGAAGTTTCTGTATTTTGCATTCTCATTTTTTATGCTTCAGTTACAGAATTTTGTACTCGAATGTTGAATGAATTCCAAATTTCAATCAATTTCAATTGTTGGTGTTCCATAGTATTTTAAATTGCTGGTATACAGACAGGGCACTGAGGCCAATTTACAAGGTAAAACATCTAAGTACAAGGTATAACAAAACCAAGGTAAAACATGTAAGTACAACAGAATTAGAGAAAGACACAAGGCACAAATTTACACAAGGCACAAGGTATAACAAAACCACAAATTTACAGAAAGGCACAAGGCCATCATCCACATTAAAGAAGGCACTAAGGCCTGGATTACAGAGGGCACAAGGCCTGGATTACAGTCGGCACAAGGCCATTACAATTAAAGGCACTAAGGCCTGGATTAAACAAAAGGCACAAGGCCTGGATTAAACTGAAGGCATAATAAAAAGGTATTATAAAACCAATTGATTAAAACAGAAAACAAAACCAGAAATTTTCAGAAAGGCACAAGGCCATCATATATTACAATAGGCACTAAGGCCTGTGTTACAGTAGGGTCGGCACAGCCATTACATTTCAAAGGCACTAAGGCCTGTTTCACAGAAGGGTCATTACAAAGAAAGGCACTAAGGCCTATAGCATCTGTTTTTAAAAAAATTACAAAGGCACAAAAGGCCTGTTTCTGAAGAACTTGATCAAAAGAAAAAGAGAAAAAAAAAAAAACCGGCTTGAACGAGTCTAAACTAGCACAAACATCAGCATTGGTCAATCCCTTTGCTGTCTTATCCGGCCATATGAGAACAATTAAGTCCAGGATGGTACCTGTTTCTTGGTATACAGCTTCTAATTTAGTCAATATCATGCCATCAACAATGGCCACAATTCTAAAGCATGCATAACCTATTAACCATATAACCTATGGTCAATATCACTTATGTCAAATAATATCACAGTCTAAAAGGAAATGAAGTCAACCTATTAACCATATAACCTATGGTCAATATTACTTATATCAGATAATATCACTTAGTCTAAGAGAAAATGACGTCAATTCAATCCATTAAACCTTAATGGTTCTAATTTCTAAGGTCTCGTCATTATAAGCCACTCAAAACCTTGCTATGCATCTAAATTTCTTTTTCAAAAGCATTCAGATCTTCAAATGATATTGTATGTCTTAAATACATGGTGCCCTTTAAATTTTTGATATCAGACAAAACCAAGATTTGGTCTTCCATGCAAAATTTCCACGCCTCCGGACATCCTTTATTAAGCTTTAAAATCATAACAATAACTATTATACATCATCTTTTGGCCAGAATGCCTTCAAAATAAACTTTCAAGATAGCTTGTTTCTCAAGATTTACTGCCATATCTCAATAGCAGAAAATATATGTACAACAAATGATATAAGTTTACCAAAAACTTGAGCCTCATGTCTTAAATGAAGACTAAGAGATATATTACCTTGTATGAGTAATTAAAAGTATAAATGCAGATGTGAAACATGGATCTAGTTCAAGTGCTTGAGCAACCATTTGTGGCGTACTCAATATTCAGCAGCATTATCTTCAAGTTCTCTTCAAATCCCACTTTCCAAGCTACTTCATAACCTAGTGACAAACGGAAAACATTAGGAAGAGAAGCCCGTACCCGCAGCCAACCAATACATTATTAGCCATAGACTGGGTAAAAATGCAAGGGCCAAAAGGTACCTTAGGCTTCTCGGTTGTCAACCGTTTGCCTAATGTAAGCCTTTTGTCCCAAGTTAGAAAGAGCTTTATGTAAAAATACGTAATAAAAATTTAAATTAAGTCATACAAAAGCACAAAAGCACTGATAGATATTTTTACAACCCATAATCCCTGTAACTTCCTGTTTCCAGCATTTGATAATTATTTTTATCTTATCACAGTCGGGTTCATTTGAGAAAATATAAGACCAAGTAGAAGTCTTAGCATCCGAACTCTTGCATCCATAACCTACTGGTTTCAACTTGAATATGACAAACATATGGCAATACACGATTACTCGTAGTCGGATCAAAATCCCCATTTGCATTTCTTGCCCTGATTGAGATGTATTCCGATGGCTTTGTCAAATAGCAATGCTGAATTCCTTGCTAGGCAGATGGCCTCTACTGCCAAGCTTCACGATGCCATAGCTACCAATGTTGCACAACTGGTCATCCAAAATAATGTTTCGCATGCAAACCGAAGGCTTTGCGAATGCTATCTCACTGTCTTGAAGTGCCTCATCTATCTCACTATCTTGAAGAGCTTCATCTGAGTCATTCATATAAGGTCAGAACGGGGAAATCCGTTCACATAAGCACAGCCCCAAAATCAACGTATGCTTAGCCGAGATATATGGTCAGGGCTAAATCCCTAAATTAGATATGGCCTGCACAAAATCATTGGGCAGAGCCCTTGCCTACATCGGCCGGATTATAGCGGTCACCACCAGAAGGCTTGAGAGGAATACATGCTTCTAGCCTAGTTTATGCTAAGTAACAACTAGTGTAGAAAGGAACAAATACATCAAGTATATAAATAACCTACAAATTCCAATGGTTCAGCAGTATGGTCATCCGATTACCTCATAGAGAGCTATAATGGTTAAGCAATGGCATTAGCTAATAAAGCTTGTCTATACATATAGATATGGGCCATAAATCTGTGAGTATACAGGTCCCATTCTAGGAACATTTGAAGCTGCGCAGACTGGATGCAGACTGGATACAGTACGAATACAAAGATATCCAATGGCCATTCTCCCTTTATGGGTAATAATTGACCAGATAGAATTAATTTTGGGGTTAACCATGTCTCAAATATTGTTACCATCAAGGCACCATATATAATTATATGCTTGTAAGAAAAGCTAACAAGCAGCTTGTAAGAAAGGCCAACATGTAGCCATGCATAAAAAAAAACCCTACCTCCAACCGTAGAGTGAGGCATATCAATTGTCCTGCATATTATTAGACATAGGGGTGGCAGGCCCCTACTCAAAGCAGGAGCCATGCCACACCCTATGTGAACTTCACTGCCAACTAGAAATTAACATAAATGTAAAACAGCATATTGCCTTAAAATGCCACACTCTATGTGCTCTTAACTGCCAACTCACGATTAACTGAAAATCATTGCAGCATATAACCTTCAACTTCAAAAAGCTTGTCAATGACTCGCAGAAGCTCCATGGAAACAAGCTATTCCATGAAATATATTCTCATTGATGTATTTGATTACTCCTCTTTTCATGTTATAAGCATCAAAACTGTTACTCATCAAGAAAGGCGCACACGACCAATTATATCTCTAGCAGCTCCCTATCAGTTTACGTATCAGCCGAGTGGCAAAGCCGAGTGGCTAATTATCTTCCTGCCACACAGTCTGCCGTACTAATGCAGGGATCATGCCTCACCATATGAAACTGTTTGCCAAAACTTGAACATAATAAAAATGCAAAAAAGGGAAATAAATACCCCTTGTGGCTCTGAATTCTTTCTTGTAAGCAGATTTGATGCTTTCCCTAACGTACTTCAGCATTCTCCATTTGATTTGCATCACTCAAAACCATTTGACCATAACTTGTATAACTTGTATATTGATGTCATATCTGAACTTATGAACTTAAGTCGAGTGGCCATGTAAGGAAAAAAGCCGAGTGGCATAGAAAAGCAAGTGTCCATGTTTCAATAGAGTATTTCCTTATAATTAAGGCTCAGTTTATGTACCTTAAAGTTCCTGGACTAGTACAACATCATTTGCCAGGCATTATTGGGACTATCCCAGCCCAAATGCTCTGCTTTCCACGTGGAAATAACAATCTGAACTCTGGTTCATCTTGATTTTCTGAATCAACTTGCATTAGTACATAATGATAGTATAGTAAAAAATGTCAATTGGGAACATGGAATGCACCAATGTCAAATAAAGCAGACTCATAGCACATGCAAGATGAACCCTTACCAAGAAAGTTTGGCAGCACTGATAAGACCAATGCACAGAAGTGTCATGAAAAAAATCGGCTTGAACTAGTCTAAACTAGCACAAACATCAGCATTGGTCAATCCCTTTGCTGTCTTATCCGGCCATACGAGAACAATTAAGTCCAGGATGGTACCATTGTTTCTTGGTATACAGCTTCTAATTTAGTCAATATCATGCCATCAACAATGGCCACAATTCCAAAGCATGCATAACCTATTAACCATATAACCTATGGTCAATATCACTTATGTCAAATAATATCACAGTCTAAAAGGAAATGAAGTCAACCTATTAACCATATAACCTATGGTCAATATTACTTATATCAGATAATATCACTTAGTCTAAGAGAAAATGACGTCAATTCAATCCATTAAACCTTAATGGTTCTAATTTCTAAGGTCTCGTCATTATAAGTCACTCAAAACCTTGCTATGCATCTAAATTTCTTTTCCAAAAGCATTCAGATCTTCAAATGATATTGTATATCTTAAATACATGGTGCCCTTTAAATTTTTGATATCAGACAAAACCAAGATTTGGTCTTCCATGCAAAAATTCCACGCCTCCAGACATCCTTTATTAAGCTTTAAAATCATAACAATAACTATTATACATCATCTTTTGGCCAGAATGCCTTCAAAATAAACTTTCAAGATAGCTTGTTTCTCGAGATTTACTGCCATATCTCAATAGCAGAAAATATATGTACAACAAATGAAGAGTAGATTTATCATATAAGTTTACCAAAAACTTGAGCCTCATGTCTTAAATGAAGACTAAGAGATATATTACCTTGTATGAGTAATTAAAAGTATAAATGCAGATGTGAAACATAGATCTAGTTCAAGTGCTTGAGCAACCATTTATGGCGTACTCAATATTCAGCAGCATTATCTTCAAGTTCTCTTCAAATCCCATTTTCCAAGCTCCTTCATAACCTATTGACAAACGGAAAACATTAGGAAGAGAAGCCCGTACCCGCAGCCAACCAATACATTATTAGCCATAGACTGGGTAAAAATGCAAGGGCCAAAAGGTACCTTAGGCTTCTCGGTTGTCAACCGTTTGCCTAATGTAAGCCTTTTGTCCCAAGTTAGAAAGAGCTTTATGTAAAAATACGTAATAAAAATTTAAATTAAGTCATACAAAAGCACAAAAGCACTGATAGATATTTTTACAACCCATAATCCCTGTAACTTCCTGTTTCCAGCATTTGATAATTATTTTTATCTTATCACAGTCAGGTTCAGGCTGAGAAAATATAAGACCAGTAGAAGTCTTAGCATCCAGAACTCTTGCATCCATAACCTACAGTTTCAACTTGAATATGACAAACATATGGCAATACCTGATTACTCGTAGTCAGATCAAAAATCCCCATTTGCATTTCTTGCCCTGATTGAGATGTATTCCGATGGCTTTGTCAAATAGCAATGCTGAATTCCTTGCTAGGCAGATGGCCTCTACTGCCAAGCTTCACGATGCCATAGCTACCAATGTTGCACAACTGGTCATCCAAAATAATGTTTTGCATGCAAACCGAAGGCTTTGCGAATGCTATCTCACTGTCTTGAAGTGCCTCATCTATCTCACTATCTTGAAGAGCTTCATCTGAGTCATTCATATAAGGTCAGAACGGGGAAATCCGTTCACATAAGCACAGCCCCAAAATCAACGTATGCTTAGCCGAGATATATGGTCAGGGCTAAATCCCTAAATTAGATATGGCCTGCACAAAATCATTGGGCAGAGCCCTTGCCTACATCGGCCGGATTATAGCGGTCACCACCAGAAGGCTTGAGAGGAATACATGCTTCTAGCCTAGTTTATGCTAAGTAACAACTAGTGTAGAAAGGAACAAATACATCAAGTATATGAATAACCTACAAATTCCAATGGATCAGCAGTATGGTCATCCGATTACCTCATAGAGAGCTATAATGGTTAAGCAATGGCATTAGCTAATAAAGCTTGTCTATACATATAGACATGGGCCATAAATCTGTGAGTATACAGGTCCCATTCTAGGAACATTTGAAGCTGCGCAGACTGGATGCAGACTGGATACAGTACGAATACAAAGATATCCAATGGCCATTCTCCCTTTATGGGTAATAATTGACCAGATAGAATTAATTTTGGGGTTAACCATGTCTCAAATATTGTTACCATCAAGGCACCATATATAATTATATGCTTGTAAGAAAAGCTAACAAGCAGCTTGTAAGAAAGGCCAACATGTAGCCATGCATAAAAAAAAACCCTACCTCCAACCGTAGAGTGAGGCATATCAATTGTCCTGCATATTATTAGACATAGGGGTGGCAGGCCCCTACTCAAAGCAGGAGCCATGCCACACCCTATGTGAACTTCACTGCCAACTAGAAATTAACATAAATGTAAAACAGCATATTGCCTTAAAATGCCACACTCTATGTGCTCTTAACTGCCAACTCACGATTAACTGAAAATCATTGCAGCATATAACCTTCAACTTCAAAAAGCTTGTCAATGACTCGCAGAAGCTCCATGGAAACAAGCTATTCCATGAAATATATTCTCATTGATGTATTTGATTACTCCTCTTTTCATGTTATAAGCATCAAAACTGTTACTCATCAAGAAAGGCGCACACGACCAATTATATCTCTAGCAGCTCCCTATCAGTTTACGTATCAGCCGAGTGGCAAAGCCGAGTGGCTAATTATCTTCCTGCCACACAGTCTGCCGTACTAATGCAGGGATCATGCCTCACCATATGAAACTGTTTGCCAAAACTTGAACATAATAAAAATGCAAAAAAGAGAAATAAATACCCCTTGTGGCTCTGAATTCTTTCTTGTAAGCAGATTTGATGCTTTCCCTAACGTACTTCAGCATTCTCCATTTGATTTGAATCACTCAAAACCATTTGACCATAACTTGTATAACTTGTATATTGATGTCATATCTGAACTTATGAACTTAAGTCGAGTGGCCATGTAAGGAAAAAAGCCGAGTGGCATAGAAAAGCAAGTGTCCATGTTTCAATAGAGTATTTCCTTATAATTAAGGCTCAGTTTATGTACCTTAAAGTTCCTGGACTAGTACAACATCATTTGCCAGGCATTATTGGGACTATCCCAGCCCAAATGCTCTGCTTTCCACGTGGAAATAACAATCTGAACTCTGGCTCATCTTGATTTTCTGAATCAACTTGCATTAGTACATAATGATAGTATAGTAAAAAATGTCAATTGGGAACATGGAATGCACCAATGTCAAATAAAGCAGACTCATAGCACATGCAAGATGAACCCTTACCAAGAAAGTTTGGCAGCACTGATAAGACCAATGCACAGAAGTGTCATGAAAAAAACCGGCTTGAACTAGTCTAAACTAGCACAAACATCAGCATTGGTCATTCGCTTTGCTGTCTTATCCGGCCATACGAGAACAATTAAGTCCAGGATGGTACCATTGTTTCTTGGTATACAGCTTCTAATTTAGTCAATATCATGCCATCAACAATGGCCACAATTCCAAAGCATGCATAACCTATTAACCATATAACCTATGGTCAATATCACTTATGTCAAATAATATCACAGTCTAAAAGGAAATGAAGTCAACCTATTAACCATATAACCTATGGTCAATATTACTTATATCAGATAATATCACTTAGTCTAAGAGAAAATGACGTCAATTCAATCCATTAAACCTTAATGGTTCTAATTTCTAAGGTCTCGTCATTATAAGTCACTCAAAACCTTGCTACGCATCTAAATTTCTTTTCCAAAAGCATTCAGATCTTCAAATGATATTGTATATCTTAAATACATGGTGCCCTTTAAATTTTTGATATCAGACAAAACCAAGATTTGGTCTTCCATGCAAAAATTCCACGCCTCCGGACATCCTTTATTAAGCTTTAAAATCATAACAATAACTATTATACATCATCTTTTGGCCAGAATGCCTTCAAAATAAACTTTCAAGATAGCTTGTTTCTCGAGATTTACTGCCATATCTCAATAGCAGAAAATATATGTACAACAAATGAAGAGTAGATTTATCATATAAGTTTACCAAAAACTTGAGCCTCATGTCTTAAATGAAGACTAAGAGATATATTACCTTGTATGAGTAATTAAAAGTATAAATGCAGATGTGAAACATAGATCTAGTTCAAGTGCTTGAGCAACCATTTATGGCGTACTCAATATTCAGCAGCATTATCTTCAAGTTCTCTTCAAATCCCATTTTCCAAGCTCCTTCATAACCTATTGACAAACGGAAAACATTAGGAAGAGAAGCCCGTACCTGCAGCCAACCAATACATTATTAGCCATAGACTGGGTAAAAATGCAAGGGCCAAAAGGTACCTTAGGCTTCTCGGTTGTCAACCGTTTGCCTAATGTAAGCCTTTTGTCCCAAGTTAGAAAGAGCTTTATGTAAAAATACGTAATACAAATTTAAATTAAGTCATACAAAAGCACTGATAGATTTTTTACAACCCATAATCCCTATAACTTCCTGTTTCCAGCATTTGATAATTATTTTTATCTTATCACAGTCAGGTTCAGGCTGAGAAAATATAAGACAGTAGAAGTCTTAGCATCCAGAACTCTTGCATCCATAACCTACAGTTTTAACTTGAATATGACAAACATATGGCAATACCTGATTACTCGTAGTCAGATCAAAAATCCCCATTTGCATTTCTTGCCCTGATTGAGATGTATTCCGATGGCTTTGTCAAATAGCAACGCTGAATTCCTTGCTAGGCAGATGGCCTCTACTGCCAAGCTTTCACGATGCCATAGCTACCAATGTTGCACAACTGGTCATCCAAAATAATGTTTTGCATGCAAACCGAAGGCTTTGCGAATGCTATCTCACTGTCTTGAAGTGCCTCATCTATCTCACTATCTTGAAGAGCTTCATCTGAGTCATTCATATAAGGTCAGAACGGGAAAATCCGTTCACGTAAGCACAGCCCCAAAATCAACGTATGCTTAGCCGAGATATATGGTCAGGGCTAAATCCCTAAATTAGATATGGCCTGCACAAAATCATTGGGCAGAGCCCTTGCCTACATCGGCCGGATTATAGCGGTCACCACCAGAAGGCTTGAGCCTGAATACATGCTTCTAGCCTAGTTTATGCTAAGTAACAACTAGTGTAGAAAGGAACAAATACATCAAGTATATGAATAACCTACAAATTCCAATGGTTCAGCAGTATGGTCATCCGATTACCTCATAGAGAGCTATAATGGTTAAGCAATGGCATTAGCCAATAAAGCTTGTCTATACATATAGACACGGGCCATAAATCTGTGAGTATACAGGTCCCATTCTAGGAACATTTGAAGCTGCGCAGACTGGATGCAGATGCAGACTGGATACAGTACGAATACAAAGATATCCAATGGCCATTCTACCTATATGGGTAATAATTGACCAGATAGAATTAATTTTGGGGTTAACCATGTCTCAAATATTGCTACCATCAAGGCACCATATGTAATTATATGCTTGTAAGAAAAGCTAACAAGCAGCTTGTAAGAAAGGCCAACATGTAGCCATGCAATAAAAAAAAAAAAAAAAAAAAAAAAACGTGTCTTCATGAGCTGTCCGAAAAGTTTTCATGAGCTGCAAAAAATGTGTCTTCAAGCTTCATCTGTAAGAATTGTTCAGAAAGTTAGAAAGCTCATGGGAAAGAAAGCAAAAATTGAAATTGCATGCGACTTACTCTCCAGCCAATTTTAAAATTCCAAAAACATTTCTTCTTCTTCTTCGTCCGGGTCTTCTTCTTCGCTAGTCGTCTCATGTTCGCTCCAGACCTCATCTTCTGAATCATACTGCTCCTCGGAAGAATCCACATCAGAGGAATCGAATTGTGAAGAATCCACCTCTTCTGAAAGCTCAGAAAGAGAGTGAGCTGCTGGAATCAGAGCTGCTGTACTCTGACTGCTGCTCGGGGCTCTCAAAAGAATTGGTTTTGACAGAATTGGTCTCAACAGAATTGGGCTCCTGCAAAGGAATTGTCCAAGAACCTATGCCATAATTCGCGAGGACCTGTGCCAAAGGTAAGCAAAGCAAGGACCAGCGCTTGAAAGGGCCAGGGGCAGGGGAAGCAGAGCGGGAGGGGGAGCGGCAGCGCTTCAGCATTCTGTTTGGGAGAATTGGACGATGCTTCTCCCTCACGACCATAGCCTATAAAGGCTGGCGTGAAATTAATTTCGTAGGCTACGATTTTAGGCTTTTCGTACCATTAATATCTTAAGTAATGATTTAGTAGGATACGAAGTGAAATGTAATTATCTCGAAATGACCATAATTTTATTTTCTAAAACATTAAAAAAAAAATGTCTATCCTGAAATGGCCATTTTTTTTGGACACCAATCATCTTATGTTGGCTTGGCACTTGTTTAGTAATTGTAATTATAATTAATTAGTGTAAATTGCTTGTTGACTTGAAATTGTTGACTTACGCTTCACCAAACATGTTGATCAATGAAAGTCAAACATGTAACAAAAGGGGTGATTCACACTTGTTGACTTGAAAATTGTTGTCTTACACAATATGCCTTAACATAATGCATAGAATAGTATAGGTCAAAATTGTTGACTTACGCTTTACCAAATGCCTGGGGGTGATTCACACTTGTTGACTTGAAAATTGTTGACTCACGCTTTACGAAACATGTTGGTCAATGAAAGTAAAACTTTAGCTTAGGGGTGATTCATACTTGTTGACTTGAAAATTGTTGACTTACGCTTTACCAAAGATGTTGGTCAATAAAAGTCAAACATTTGCTTGGGGGTGATTCACACTTCTTGACTTAAAAGTTGTTGACTTACACAATTTATGTCTTAACATAATGCATATAATAGCATAGGTCAAAATTGTTGACTTATGCTTTACCAAATGATTGGGGGTGATTCACACTTGTTGACTTGAAAATTGTTGACTCACGCTTTACCAAACACAATATGCATAGGTACACAATATGCCTTAACATAATACATTCATTTGGCATTTGTTGATTTGGCAATTGTTGATTTGGTAACATGTGGAACATTGAATGCATGTGGAATATTTGAGCCCATTACTAAACAAAAAGGTGGACGAGGATTACATTTTGAAAGGTCATGACACTCTGGCCTGTAACTGAAGATTACAAGCCAGAGAGCCATAACTTTTCATCATCTAATCTCTATCCACACTCTTCAATGAAGCAGCAAAAAACTATTTATATATACGCACGAATTTTGTGATATATGCATGTGGGATATTGCTAACTTTGTGTTAGGTTTGTGCTAATTTTGGGGTTGCTGTTTTGGCGATATTTTGTGGCCAAAGCATGCGGGATATTTGAGCCCATTATAACGGGAACTGCATACCAGAGAATTATAAAGTTCTTTAAACGTTTGTGGTGTTGGTAAACAACAAATTACAATAAAAAAGGGATCTAATATTAAAAAAACATACAACAGTTTAGGACAAGTCCATGGTCTTTAGTACCTCCAACACTTTTGTGCTTTTCTCATCATACTGATTTCAAAAATGCACAGATCTCTGTACATAAGCAATTACGTTCACTTCTGTTATTAGCTTCTCCAAGTAAGGTACCATAGTCTTCAACAGGTAATCACCGTCATTTATGTCAGGCATGAAGGACCTTGGTGTGATGCAGGAATCTGCATTATTCCTAAAATTCACGTACCTGTAAGGATCAATCAGCAAAGTTGTCCTCATGCTAAATTCTGGACATTTCTCATAAACTTTTGTGAGTTTTTTGATGTAGCAAGAAGTTTCTCCTTTCATTTTCAAAGGATGCACCATCCATTTGAAAAGAAACTTATCCACTAAGGATTGAGGAATGAAAGACCTCAGGCAGCTAATCACTGAGTGATTGGAAGACCATATACCAACAGCAAAATGTTCGGCGACGAAATGCATGAACTGCACTGCCCCTGGCCTGACAACAAAAACCTCTTTTCTTGATGGAAGAAGTTGGACACCTTCCACCACATCAGGTACTGCTTTAGCCTTTTTGAAAACCTTGTACAGGAAATCCTCTGGCTCAATAACCAAAAGCTTCTTGCCAACAACACTGGCACTGTGCAATGACAACTATTAGAGAAATTATATCAGTAAAACAGGCAGAAAGAAACACACTAGAATCACCTTAGTTTCTTAATTATTGATTTGGATGGAGCTCGTTTGCTGGAGGAAACCTGCTTGGAATTATTCTTAGAAAAAGATTCTCCAACTGATGCCAAATCAGTTTCTTCCTTTGTGATTGTCTTCTCCACAATATCAGCACGTTTGTCCAAATTGGAAACATAATCATCTATATTCTTCAACACTGCTTCACATTCTTCATCTATTACTTGCACCGCGGCATTGTCTTCAATTACATTAGAAATGTCAACTATAGAGTTTGAAATATCCAAACTTGAGCCTGCATCATTCAAATTATCAAACTAAATAAGTACTTATAGAAGAAAAATCCAAAGTAGTTATACTTCACAAGAATAACTTACTTTTCAGTCTTTTACAACTATTACTTTGTTCAGCATTGTCTCTCTTCAAGTTTGGGCTTGTGGAAGATAATAAAGTGCAATCTTCAATGGATTGCATAATTATATCAGGCTCCTCCAAGTCAGCAGGTGTGCTTAATGATGGATCTTGACTCTTTTCATTGGACTGCACTGCACTATAATTGGGAGCAGATTCCATTGCATATCTACATGGAAGTCCAATGGACCTGAACCAATTATGAGGCATCTGGCTTTCACAAGAGAGACAAGTTGATCTCTTTGAGAAACATATGTAAAGCGCAAATTGGATGAAAATTGTGCATGCAATGTCCAACAATGGCTGAGACACAAAGTGGGTCATAGGCATATGTACAGAAAAAACAACTTTGTAATTTTGCAAATGCTACGGTAGAGCATTTTGGATGTTCTAAAAATGGAAGGTTGAGTTGTAGTCCAGACATCTTATTTAGAGATGAAGCTATTTCTTTCAACTTCTCCAGCCTTGGTTGGAGTCTATGTTCTTCATCTTCTGCCTGTTTAAAAATAAAAAGAATGATGAAGCAGAAAGAAAAATTATTGAGCACTATGTAATTGCAAAGGTCATTAGCAATTACCCCTTTCCTTCATACTCTTGTATGCTGTTGTCGCCTCCAAAAGTTCCTTTTCCTTGAAAACCAGCATTGACGACAAGACTGTAATGACACTGGAGTGCTCACACCTGGCCTTTGCTGCTTCAATTTACTGTTTTGCAGCATCCACCTCGTAACTGCACTTCTTCCACAACTTCCTTTTTTCCTTCATTTCACTGGCTGCACTTTTAACTCTAACATCCAAGTCATCCTTCTGCTTATCTAACTCAGCAATCAAGGAGTTGATGACAGAATAGTCCATTACACAACCAACAACGTTTGTATGAGGAAATAAGGACTCATACTCATCTTCTTTCTCAATCTTAGCTGTAACACTCCAAGAAAGAAGGAAAGGAGGAAAGGTTCGACGGTTTAGGATCCCATGGGCGAGATTTAGTGCTAAAATAAAATTTAAAAATTCAGTTAAACCCCCTTAATTAGCGCTATTATTTAGGGCTAAAAATGGCGTCATTTATGCCACCCGTAGCGTGCGAGGACCCATCAAGGGTCACCTACAAAGATGAACCGTGTAACTTTTGTTTGCTTTCAAGAGCATCGTAAAGATAGAATGCCAAATAAGCATGCAATTAGGATTACAACCAATGTTCTTCAGAATAGATGACTGCCAGTAGAGCAAAAATTAACGTTTGATAATATGCCACTGCATATGTTCTGCATATGGTTACATCCAGATGAATACAATAGCCAAAGACTTCAAAACACGTTGCATTTAAAGACTTAAATCCACTAAACTTGGTCGTTGAAGAGCATATTTGTTAAGAAAATATATTGCTGCAACTGTTTGTGATCACTGTAACAAAGCATTGATTATCAAATTACATGGTTGCTAGAAAGAACAACAATTATACATACAAGAGGTAACAAAATGCTTCAGTGGCAAGCATGGAAAGCTCTGCTCCATAACTATAGAAAGATATCAAATAAGTTAACATCAGCACCCCTATCATTTGTCATAGAAGAACAAACAAATACAACTCACTCAATTGTGTTGCGTCGCTGTTCATGCCAAGAAAGTCCTAGAGGCAAAACGGGCCATATGATTTAAGTAGTGGAACACTTGGAAATGTAATTACGCTATTTGGGCCACATGGAACATGCCATATGAGTTTCAAATCTATAGAATACAAAGAAGTAATACAATCAGATCATCTTTCAAACAGAAGATAAAGCTTAATTATGCATGCTTTCGTGGTATATCAACATACATCTATCTAAACTATGAATGATATATAGAAAGTTCCAGAACATTGTGGAATGCATAACAAAGAAGGCTAACTTACAGTAGTAAGAAGCATCCATTTGGTAGCCTAACGATAATTGATAAAGGCCATTAAGCCGAGATCCATTGGTTGAGGGGTTGAACATAGGCCTATCCAAGAGATCATCAAAGTAGGAGATCAAGAATCCTTGATCTGCACCATCCTTATTTTCTCTACCCCGTTCTATTTCATGACGCATATCCCTAAATGTCTCATTAAAGGGCTGGCCAGACATAGTTGTGGTTATTAGATAAAACATAGGCAGGAATTAGTCAGATAGCAAATTTAAAAGGCACAACTTCCTTACCTCTACAACAACAAGTCCAGTATGAAAGTAACAGTGATTGATGAAGCAAGCACAAAACTGCCCACACCGAAAAAGTTCGTCTGAGTTTCGAAGGAAAAGATTATCCACGTCCAGCATCACTACTCGCTCATACTCTGTCAACCTCCACGCATAGATATTATCAAACCCTGGTTGACCCTGGTATGGATTCTCTATATCATTCACAAAGACAACTCTAACTCCTTCTTTTGTTCTGGGGGATAAAAAAATAGAGTGCACAAATTTGTGTATGAGAATGGGGTTTTAAGACTTCCAACCACATTTATGGGCTAATCATGTTCAATTGGAAACAAAGCATTTGTGCATGAGAAATGTTTAGAAACGGTTCCTTACCTCCTTCTATTCCAAGAAGCGACCAAATAGCATGCCTAGAGAATCTGAGAACTGCAAGAAAAAGAAGTTAATGTAAGAAAATAGAACATGTGAACTGCAAGAAAAAGAAGTTAATGTAAGAAAACCAATACATGATTTTGCACCTGGAACACCATGCAAGAAACGGATTCCATCTAAGTTTTTGATGCCATCGTCTTTATCTATCTACCTATAACCGCATACAAAATTTTAGCATGGCAAGAAAAGCTATCACCAATCTCAGATAACTTCCGAGATAAGAAGACACAGTAAGATATCTTACTCCACGGTTGTAGAGTATTGGGTAATAGCACACGTTTGCCGTCAACCTCAAAAACGTGCTCACCATTTGGGCCTTCATATCATCGGAGCAACAAGAGCAAGATCAGAAGCTTATAATCGGCCACGCAAGAAGCAAGGAAGTTGAGTTTTCTCACGGGACTGCTATTACTCAGTGTGCGCGAACAAAACTGCTAAATCTAAGGGATCAAAATAACTCAAAAAAGTCTAAAATATGTTGCACAAACTCTCCATGGCTACTGGATCTGGACCACGGTGTAGATTGAGGCCTCACAAAAAACATCCCAACCCACAAGCTTATTAACAGAGGGCGACTTTTCCAAAGCGACTTTTCCAAAGAAGTAACCGGCAAATCGAATGGTGCAAAATAATTTAACAAAAATTGAACGACAAAATTGTTCATGGTCGTATTGACCTAGGAAAAAAAAAGGGGGTGCAAAATAATAACTAACTATTAAACGGCCCAAATTGAAAGTTGTAAAATATAACAAAATGAACGGCCAAGATCGCGCACAAACTATCATCTTATTTTGGCTTTAGAATTATATATATAGATAGATGCATAAGAACTGATTGGGATTACTAGTTATGGATTTAGATTTTGGGACAGTTTCAAAGGTGGAAAAGAATGTTTCATATTTTGGTTATCCTACCACACATGAAGGCTCAAATTTGAAATTTTCCAAGCATGAGCAATGCAACTTTAACTTTATGTCTAGAACTGGCATTGTTTCAACTTAACAATATTCGATGGAGAGAAATGTTCGCGGCGGCCTTGGCCGCTGCAATAAATTTCTTATATATATAACTAATAGCATGGAAAAGAAAATTCAAACAAGAGAGCTTAAACATTCCCAACATGAAGAATAAATGCTTGGTCTATGAACCTATTTCTATGGGCCTAAAATGACATATGCAAATAGGTGCCTCCAATCTAAGTCTTATCTTGTGATGTAAAAGGTACAAAGATGTTTGGAATCAACCTTGTTTGTTAAACAACTTGGAAGTATCGTGCTGATGTTTAATGAACATGCTCGAAATAAGTCTTTGGAAGTACATCAATAGCTCCTAAATACGTGTCCTATTCACAAAGGAAGAGTGCTGAATGACATGCTTGTAAAAGCAGATGCATCCTCCAACAACAATAATTAATTTGGAATAATGAAAATGCTCGCATGTAATTCCAACTGTCATTTTTGAGAGGTGATAGAACCTCAAGATTGGCAACCGATTTACCCAGTGTGTTCCTATCATTCAACCTCTTTGGGACCTTTGAGGTTGATATGATTGTCATCTCATAGTCAACCCACTAAGGTAAAGCACCTAGATTTGCTAGTTTTGTCTCTATTAGAAAGTGGGGTATATAGTTGACTTTTAAAAGAGTTCATAAAGTAAACCACCCAAGTTGGTTGAATTTCGTACTTTCTTTTATGTCATGTTTTGGGTAATCTTTTGGCTTAAATGTTTTGATGCCACACTTAGAGCCCTGGCACAATCATTGCCACGATCATCAAAACTTTCAGCCCCTTGGTGGCTTACGAGAGGGATAACACCTTGGAACGAGGGTGTTACGCCCTATTATAACAAACAGGGCCGAATGCCCTATTATAACAAACGAGGGCCGAAGACTCGAGTTTGCTATAGTAGGGCATAACACCCGGGTTCTAGGGTGTTATCTCCTTCTTAACAACCTAGGCCCGAGAGTTTTATGGTGGTTGTGTAATGATTTTATGGTAGTTTTCATAAGAAGCTAGGTGTTTATGGTCATTTCACATAATAAACTAGGTGTTTATGCACTTTTTAGTGTGTTACTGGTACATCACCGCGACCAACCACAACCAAACCAACGGCTAGGATTTGATCTCGGCATTAAAACTGAGGGCCAGGTTGTTATGGGGATGGACATTGGGACGTCATCCTTGGCTATCCCTGGCAACCTAACGTACGTCGTGCGGGTAGCCCTATAAGTGACACGCATAGGCAGGGAACTAGGGTAGCAAGAATAGTCGACTTAGCAACCTGCACAGCGGGGAGCCCCATAGAGGCGACCCATAGAGGCATGGAGCTGAAGAACAAAGAATGGTGACCGGTTAAACAGGGAAAAAAAAAGTGATATGATGCATTCCCCAACTATCATATTGTTAGGGTAAGTTGTTTGCTCCGGTTTTCCTATGTTTGCTTCAGTGCACCGCTCTCGGTGTTGGCGCTTGCAGCATCCACTGGGCAAACAAGGAAACTTGTCCCAAACACCTTACCCGTATATGTCATTAGCTTCCGTGTTTTCATTATGAGATGGAAAATAGCTAGCCCGCCTACATAAATGTGGCGGTTCACTTGACAATCTGATCACCTTACATTCACGTTTCAAGAAACCCCGAGGCTTATATTCCAAGGTGGAAGCAGTGCCATCCCAACGTCCATGACGTTATGTGGAACAACAATGGCGATTCACCTTTCACGAATGGGGGCCACCGGCAGCAGGGGGGGCGGGTAGGCGCTGATTGATAGGCCGCCGGCGGGCCAGCTCCCATTCCAGAGCAGGAATCTGCGAATTGTTGCTGCTCCACGACGTCAAGGTAAGCAGGGGAAGGAGTTTTCATGTAGATGAGCTTCCGGCAGATTGACTGTCTCAGGTTCGTCAAGAATGCTCTACCTATTTGCCATTCTTGATTAGTATGATCGCCACATGGCGACATCCCATTGGACACCAAACAAGAATGAAGGCTAACTTACCTTGACGTTATGTGGAATGGCAAAAGGGAGCCGATTAACCATCATCCAATTAAATTGGGATTATGTCAACTCCAAAATCACGCCAACCTGCTATTGTCTTCTAGGGGGTTTTTGTTTTTTTTAATCTTTTTTTTTGGACTTCAAAAATAACATAAGGTTGCGATTCACGTGTGACTTTTCATATGCGAATTGAAATATGCAGAAATGAAGAGCAAGTTGCTAACATAGATGAGACAAATATTGCTTGCTCAATAGATGATAATATTAGGTTTGATAATAACAAATTGCATTATTTTGCAGGCAATTCGGACTCGAAAATTATCGATACATGGCACAAATATCATACAAAAATATCATATATTCCAATAAAACATTAAGGGATCAATCCATGTTTTCCCACGTATTTAACAAGGTGTGGTTCCATGTCACCGTTCTATCGGTTCTCGGGTACGAATCTAACACTTCACCCACCGGGTCATCCCCATAGCCAAATTATGCATAATAGACACAAACTTCACGAGAAAATCATCGTCCCAAAGTTTTTGGATCGTAAGATGGTGGATTCAGGGAACGTGTTTGATTGTAGAAGCATTTGAGAGCATCATCATCCACTATGATTATATCATCCTTATTCTCGATACCAAGTTCGTCCATCATGTTACTCAAGTGTTTGATGAAGACTGTTGGATCCTTGGGATTAGTGAACTTCACACATTTGTTCTGATCCCAAAGGGTCAACCAATTTCTACGCATTTCCCCCAGTGCCTCCAAAGTATCCTTGATGTTCCTTAGTTCCATGGATGACCAAATACCAACTCGAAATAACCTGAATGCCTCGTCTAGCATCTCCTTCAAGTGCGGCCGCGGATAGATCCACTTGGTGTTTGATTCTACTGGTGTCTGATGAAACTGTTCTCTAGCCACTTTATTTTTCGGAAAAGTCTTGCAAAGGACTCCGTTTAGGTCGAACACCACAACCTTCTTAGAAACGCAATGGAAGCTGAAACATCAAACATGTATCCGGTCGGCCAAGATCACGATAACACAAACAATACAAACGCGCCAAGCGTGATTTGAAATAGTCATAACCAAATCGCGCTCGGCGTGATTTAGTTTGACAACGAAAAATAATCAAAGCACGCTTGGCGCGATTTAATTCAAAGGTAATACAAATTAAATCACGCGTGGCGCTATTTCGTGGGCAAGGCCATACCTATCATCTTCAGTTTCGCTGCCGTCATCGGCGTCATTCTCCCCTCCGCCACCCTTAATCTTCGTCTTCTTCTGACTGTTAGAATTGTTATTTTCTATTAGTTCCGCTGCGTCCTTCAACCGACATTATTTTACTATTGATTTGGCAAACCTGTGAATCACTAGAGCCGCCGTTGCCTTCATTTTCGGTTTCCCTGTCAATTATTTCATTGTTAACCTGTGAATCTACTCTATTGTTGCTTGCATCACCCGCAATGTGGGCAAGGATATTCCCTAAGTTCGCCGCCATCACAGTACTTTGAGCAACCAGTTTAGCAGCTATTTGTTCATTACTGCTTTCCTTATCAGGCTGCAGATTACTAGTTCCCTCTCCAGGAGCAACGTCCACTTTCGAATTGGACAAGTCTACGAGACTTTTGATTGCTGATGATTTCAGGTTGCCATAAGGGCCTTTAGGAGACTTGGCAAGCACATGCATGAGGAATGGTTCAAGAAAGTCTTTGGCCTGCTCATCACTCACAAAGCAGTGACATCTTCTTGCACCCATAAGAGCCTCTCGGGCAATATAACCTCCAACATGAAGCTCCAAGCAGGTTGTATCAATTGGAGCAAATGCCTCGACGAGGTAAGCAGCCATAGGCGGAAATCCATTTTATTTAAGGGGCCCTTCTCCTTAGTTTGTAGCTCGTACTTGATTTCCCCACTTAGGAGGGGGTCCGATCCTCATCCTCTTCGACTCATCCCATTACGACCCGATCCTGATCCGTATGAAAGAATATAGTTCTTAAGTCCGGATCATCTAGAAGAAAACATTCCCATATGCTTTGCTATTGTCACCCTTGGCCTTAGCAATATCATATTCCTCGTCGACAAACATGGATATCATAATAAAGATCACATGTGCCATCTTCCGTTCGTTCGCAGACTCATTATCCTTAACATCATATATTAGGCATCCCTCCCTAATAACTTTGAGGCACTCCGGATCATGAGCGCAGATAGTGCATGCAGATGTGACTCACCAAGGACAAACGATGATAATAGTGAAGGACCTCTCGGTTGTCAATCCTATATTTGGTAAAGAAGCTACTTGTAGTCCTTCCTCGGTTCATGCCCATATCTCCTCTCCCACCCTGGCTGTCCAACACAAAGAGTGATATATTTTTAAGGCCGAAGTTGAATCGGCAAGAGACCTTTGTACCCAATGGAGAGGTGAATCTTTTGGGCGTTGTCGTCTTCTCGATAATCTTCTTCACAATTTTCTTCTCAACTCGGCCAATTACCTTAGGGGTAGAGTCTCCTTATGTTTTGTATTTTTAGCCTTCCAATTCTTTAGGAAGTCCTTTGACCGAATACAAACTTCTTGATGTCATCATTCTTGACCTTGTATTTGTCCAAAGAATCCAATTTCAGATAATGCCACATCCCCCGATAGCCTTTGTAACTTCGGCTCCTACGGTGACTTCATTGTATCGCGTACATCCTTTACATGATTTGCAAAGACTCAACGAAGGACATCCTATCCTTGGTGAAAGCACCCTTCTTGTATAAGACTTCCTTCTTTAAGCTAACCGGGTCTAAAATCCAAATGGTCTCAGCGTCGTCTAGCCCCCGAAGTCTTTCTCATCTCTGTCACATTCAAGTCAAAGATGCTTATATCAACGGGAGGCACCCTACCCATAGTATCCGGCAGCTTCCCTTGTGCATAAGCGCCCTGAATTCATTCCACTTGAGCCATCGCCTCCTTACAAAACACAATCTTATCGAAGTCTGTTGGTCCCGACTTTGGATGAGCTTTTCGGAAGGATCTCGCAATGTCATCACCACCTTTTTCTTTGATTTTCTTGCGGTCTTCTTCTTCTCTGTATAATTGTTCCATGACGAGTCCGCTCCAGCAGCTTGAATGCCTCAGACTTTGACCCGCCCTGTCTGGTGGGCAATGGGCAGCCATATTCCACCCACTGTTGACGGGCGTGGCGCAGTTGTTCAACGTATGGACTGCAATAGTACAGACATTGAATCAGTATCATAGAATAGAAACACGCCGGGCGCGATTTGAATAGAATTGATGAAGAGAAAAATCACGCCTGGCGTGAAATGAATAAAGTTACTAATGCAATTCACGCCAGGCGTGCTTTCAAATCAAACCAATTCACGCCAGGCGTGTTTTCAAATCAATCGAATTCACGCCAGGCGTGTTTTCAAATCAATTGGTTGACTTGAAAACACGCCTGGCGTGAATTCGATTGATTTCAAACGCTTTGGCGTGAATTGGTTTGATTTGAAAGCACGCGGGCGTGAATACAATTTATGAAACCGGGTTGATTACCTTTTGTATAGAAATGTCTTCCCCATTTCATTCAAAGTTGCACTAATCTCACCCAAATCTGCGGTGAAGTATTGGCATCCAAGATCGACACCTCCTATATGCATAGTGATTGTAGAACACTTTTTGGCTGTTTGTTCTTTTGCTGATGATGGCCTTTTGTGCCTCAACGGAATCTTTGCCGTCGATGATGACATATTTAATATCATCACTTGATAATAGCTCACGGACGTTCGTCCCACACGTTGAGCTTGTTTGAGATCATATCCCAAGGTAGCACATCCACGGCATAGGCATTTGACCTGGATTACTAATCATGCTCTCGAACAATCTCCATGGCATGTCTTTGGATCATATCTCCTCGCTAACATAAATGGAGCTTGGTGAACGGATGAGGGACTTCACATGGATCTTAAAAGTTTCCTTAAGACCCAATGGATAATGGTCGGGCCAGACTTATTGACTTGTTCATGGCCTCTAGTGCGCCACTCTGTCTGTTCATTCTCAAAAGCGAAGCCTCCATGCCTTCGACAACTGCGGGTTGAACATTCTTCCCTAGATCTAGGACCCTTTTAGAAGCTTTCAAGTTGGCTAATTCCCTAGCTTGCCGCAAATAGTGACTTGGTGTCGGTTTAGTGAACATGCCTCACGCATATTTGTAACCCCTTGGCAAATAGATATTGGCGTAATCGCTACATTGGTTGGCCAACCATACTTAAAAACATGTCTCACCGGATTCACATCGTCTTCATGAACGCATCCTTGTATGCGTGAGCTCTACAATTGAGTAAGTCCGAGCGGATCTTTCTTCGCTTACGTGTAATCTCCAAGAGCAATTTGCGGTGGGTGTCATCCTCTTCCTCACAAGAGATTAGGATCCCTTGTTTTGGCCATCTTGTTCTTCCTTTTTCCTCGAGAAGAGAGTTAAGTCGAGCTTGCCATTTGTCTTGGCAAGGTCAACGTACCACTCGGCACCCTCGCCCATTTCCTCTTCGTATGGCGTGGGGGTCGGTGGTTGCTATAAGAATCGGCCCTTCATCATCTAAGGTGAGATCATATGGCTTGCATGCGTGAGGGGTCGCCCGCCCTTTGCTTTCTTGGCGCGGATTAGAACCCAATTAGTAGGGGTTTTCTTCCTCTTGAGCAATCGCAAATGAAGATGAGCACTTTTAAAGTACTTTTCGAAACAAGAGATCACGGCGTGCATTTTAAACCTAAATTAGTACAAATCACGCTTGGCGTGTTGGTATCTCCTATTATTGACCATGCTATGCGTTAATTTGAAACTAAATTATTTTGCATCCACATTTTAAGCTACATACCCTTCATGAATCCATATTTCACACTATTTAACCTCATTGAACATTGCTATCTCCAAGCATCTAACACCGCTATATTCTATATATAAAAAGCGAGCAAAATTATGTTCTCTGAAGCGGACAATCGAGCATTAAGCGATGTTAATACTTAAAATTCATGCAAAGCATAATAACTCAAACTCATGCAAAGCATATTATTCGAAGGCAAGGAAATATCTCAAATTCATGCAAGCATAATACTCTCCACAGTGTGTGTATACGTGGCAAATTAAATACCTTGAATAGGGTTACGTGTATTACGTGTATTCCGATCAACGTCCTCACGAAACTTGAGAAGAGCGGGTTTAGAGATTCCTCTTCCACCGCTTCCCTGCGCCACGCACTTTCGACCTCGATTAAGCTTTAGAAGACATCTCTCGAGTCGCCTAGTAACAGTCGGGAAGGTACCATTTCGGATCTGGCCTTTCGAGCCGCTTTCGAAGAAATAGCTTTTTTCTAATGCGAGAAATAGAGAAATTTGAATTTCAAGAAAACACAAAATGCGGTTTGAAATATTCTTGACACATACAAATAATAATGACGAAGACCCGTCCATGCCGACTTCTTTCATTAAGTTTTTAAAATCCCGCCAAATTTATCCCCGCCTAAGCGTAGTTAACCTAATCTTTCTTCTAATTCAATTTTCCCGACCGGCGGAGTTTCCATAAGCTTTGACTTCTCAAATCAACCGAGGAGACTCAAATCAGCTTCTCAAGAATGGCTCTGAGAATTCTGGGTACTCATCTCATTCCAATAGCTTGAACATTAATTTCCAATAGTAGGTGTCGAATAGCAATTTTTCGATTAATGTCGAAGATGAATGTTTCATGTTAACTACAAATCGAGAAAAGGAAAGTAGGATTATGCAAGATCGACTCCATCGATCCGATCAGAAGCTCATCATGGAATTCCGCTTCGGGGATAAGTATGTCCGAGTTAAATTGATTCTTCTTGCGCTATGGATGAAGCTTTACCTCAGACACCCGGTGGGGGATACGGTTGGAGAAAGTGTTGGAACATTTGTTGCATGGCCAAGAAACCGCTTAAAAAGGTATGTAACATGTATTACATTGTAGAAATATAGAAGTAGACAAAATTTGTTGTATTCATTGGAAAAAGATTACAATTGTATATAATCTGGATAAACCGGATAAACCGGACAAAATCCCGGACCTCTTGTTTCAAGCCCAGTCTTGACCGAGTAGCCGGGCTATCGACATCTCCCATTTCCATTGCGGGGGCATAGTGAATTCTTCTGGTAAAACCCCAGCAAAAACACCAGGCTCTAGCTCCACCACCCCCGCCTGCTCCACCTCCACCTCCTGCTCCTCCTCCTGCTCCACCTCCTGCTCCATTGGTTGAACCTCCAATGCATCGTATAGCGCTGCGCTGGTAGTGGTTCCATTGGTTGAGCCATCTCCATTGCATCGATTATACACTTTGTGGTAGTGGTTCGTGTTGGGGCATCCCAGGGCATAGAGGCTAACCACTAAGAAACGCAGCTCCTCATTTTGAATCTCGAGCTGACGGATGCGAGATTCACTCTCGATCAATGCATGTACTGCATTCTCGAAGTGATTAGATAAGAGGGCGAGCCTCCGTGCGATTGCAAGGGCCCCAGAGCCCAGATCTATCATTGCCACTGGCGCTCTGGCCGCCATCATCATTACTTGATCCAAGTACTCGGGGGTTGCAAGATCGGTGCTCGGCCCGAACCGGTGCTCTACTGCGGTTCAACCGATCGAGATTGGAGCCGAAACTCGAGCTGGGGCCGCGGTGATTGCTGGCCCAAATGTAATTCCAATCCATCTTCGTCACCAACCGGGTGATTAATGTAACCTGGCATCTATCAATAGGAAGTGAGCGGAGTATCAGTATTCACGCCTGGCGTGTTATATTTCTTTATTTATAAACTTAGAAACTAAGAGACACGCCCGGCGTGTTTAGCGTAAAAGTTGAAAGTAGGGATACAATTGTTTGCACGCTCAGCGTGTAAACTGCTATATAGGAAAAACTATACATTTCGTGCATTGCATTCGGCCCGGCCGTGTAAATAATTGCCCGGCCTTTATCTATTTACTTATCTATCATGCAGGTTTTTTTCTCCCTCCTCCTGAATAATGCACGAGCGTGTATTCATGTTGAAACTAAGGTTACCCTAAAAAACACGCTTAGCGTGTTTCAAATATTATCTTTCAGATTTTTCTAATGCTTTCTACTACACTTATTCATAATAGAAACTTGCATGCAATAGCATGATTAATTCAGGAAGAGAAACTCAAGAATTTACTCGAAACAAAAAGAAGGGATGAAGTTTATAAAAACTATTACGGTTTTCATAAACATCATCTGCTTCCCTGCCTTGAGCAAATGCAAAAGCTTGTCTTCTTGGATTAAACTCGCCATTGAGATGCAACTTAAAACTAAATGAAAACTAACCTTGAGTTCTCGAGGGTGGAAGGATTCAAGAACGGAGGACTATGCTTGTGGTTTTAATTAGGGGCTTTTCGATTCGCAGACCTTAGTCCCTCTGCTTTTTGGTTTTAATTACGAGTCTCCGATTTCCCTTTCTGCTGCTCTGAGAACAAAAGGCTGAGTCTTTTAGTAAGTTAGGAATTGCGAAACCAAACATCTAACATTGATGAATATAAATCTGCTCACCAAGATTTTGGGGACTGACGGATCCAAACCGTGAGCAGGTTTAAACCCAAAATCGTATGAAGGAAGGAAGAAAATGTAGGAACTTTGAGAGCGTAAAATGGATTTATATAGCCACAATTAGAAAAAAAGTTAGCGTGAATAATTGATTGCTTGAATTAACACGCTTTGGCGACGGTCTTCCTTGAGACATGACATGTATATGGTATATATGGAGAATATTGCATTTCATGCAATAAATTCTCACGACATTTTATTCCATTTATTGCATTGAAAAAAAATAGAATTTAGAAATTTTATATAGGCTACATTAAAAATGATTTTAAAGGCAAAATTATGAAGGCTAAAAAAAATGACTTGTAAGGTTGGGGAATTGTTTTAGGTCGATAGGAAAATTTCCTATGGTTCTTGTGATGAATCGGAGATTTCTCATGTGGTTGATTTATAGTGTTCGAGAGACTTTGTTGAGACAAAATTTGTGATACAAAATTCTAGAGACAAAATTTTAGAGAAAAATGACTTGGAGCCAAAATAATTGGAGAATCTGATTTGATTTTATCCAAAAAATTTATGTACGTAAAAAACTGTTTGAAGAAAAAGCATTTTGAAGACAAAGTTTATGAAGAAAACTGTTTGATTTCATTAAAACAGTTGTTGTATGTCTGGATGCCCGAAGGCTTGGAAGCAGATTGCCCGAAGGCTTTTCACACAATTCTAGAAAAAAAATGCGGGGCGTGTCCAAAACTTCGTAAGAATGGAAACAAAAAATGGGGCCCGAGATGCGCATCACTCTTCTTCCCTTTTGCAACAAAGAAGAAAGAAAAGTGTTAGAAAAGAAAGAAAGGTGCAAAAACAAAAACAAAAAGAAATCACATGCAAACCTGGTTCATCTCTTAACCACTCCAAAAAGCGGGTCAATTGTCCACCTTCTTCGAATCCTCCTCCTCCTCCCTCCTCCTCCTCCTCCTTCTCCTCCTCCTCCTCCTCCTCCGAGATTTCATTTCTCTGTTTCAGGTCAAGCCAACCCAGGCGAGCTGTCATGTGCTCTTGGGAGGACATCTCCTCCTCTTCCTCCAACTCCTCCTCTTCCTCCTCTTGAATCGGAGGAATGGGAGGAGCTCAACTCCTCCTCTTCCATAACGAAATCGAGAATCATCCTCCAGAATGGAATCGAGAGGAGAATTGGGAAAGAAAATCAATGAGGGGGGAATTGCGCTGAGTTCTTCAACCCGACGTCTCTTTGAGGAGACCTCGGGTTCTTCATGAAGGTCGAGCGCTGAGGTGAACGCTTCATGGCGGGCAGAAAAAAAAATTGGGACAGAATGGAGGTCTTGAGAGCGTGAACCGGATTTATATAGGGTTAATTAGCTCTTAGCGTGAATAATTTATTGCCTCAAATAACACGCCAGCGCATTGAAATTCCCCTTGACTATATTATCTAGTCTAGGGTATATTATTATGGATAATAAATTCTCACGTCTATTAGTTATATGTCTTTTCGTAATCATATATCCAAATTTTCGATAATTAAAATTTGGATATATTTATATAAATGTCATTTCCTTGTTGTTGCCATGAAAATTCTTGTTTTAAATGATTTCGTTTACGCCCATTGTTATTATTATATTAAACCTATTTCCAAGGAATTTCTTGCTTTTAAAAAAATTTGATTTACCTCTACATATTCCATAAATGTACGTACTTTTTTTATCTTATGGTGTAATAATTTTTTCTTACTCATTGACTAAAAAGGGTGCAATTTGCCTAGGTCAATGGTGCCCCTCCAACTCAAGATGGTGAAAAGAGCAATATCAATGAAAAACCAACTCCTAGCAAAGAATGTTGAAGAAAAACAATTAGTCCTCTATAGTAGGGTGCAATGGAGGAACAAGAAGGTGAGAATCATGCACAAGTGCAACAAGGAAATAGTAGGCCAAGGAGTCATTGTGCTAGCAGATCCTGGTCAAGCTGTTAATGATGAAAGGCTAGGGGAAGACAATATTGGTATTGCAATTTCGATGTTGGAAGACAACTGAAAGGTAAAGGTTTGGGTGACAAGGAATGTTTTGGTTGTGTCAAGCAATTGGAGGTTCCTTGCATCATGGCATGGCCTATAAGTAGTGTTCAATTTGTGGAGGATTATATTTTTCGAGCCCGAGGTTGTTGGGGACAATGATTGTCTTGATATTGATCCATTGGCGGTTGGAACTCTAAACCTAGGCAAAAGGGGAGAAGTATCGGTTGCGGACATTATCCTAGCAAAAGAGCCAAATTGATTAGTGACACCAAGCGTGAGACAATGGTGAAGGTTAGGGGCTCAGATTGTTGTTGGAGTGATTGTATGCAATTCTTCACAATAGAACAATTGGTGGAAGCAAGAGCCACTTTTCAAGAGTACAATTGTTGATGAGAGGAGGACCTACATGTACACAATCTTGAGCATGCACTTCAAGATGAAAGAAACCCAAAGCAAAAAAAAGATACCCTTTGCTAGGCAAATGGATATGTGCAAAAGCATGGCGAGTATCCATGCAATTCCAACTTCTTCATGGCATAATTGGCAAAAAAAGCAGTGAGGGGAACAGGATTGCTTTACATGGAAATAATGGTTTGTTGAGACCAGCAGACTAGGACCCCGGGCTGCCGGGGAGATATTTGAAAAATATATTGATTTCAATGCGAGTCTATGCCACACAAAAGCAGAAGGGATGAAAAGGGAAGAGCGGTTGTTGAGAAAAGGTTGCCATCACATTGTACTCAAAAGAGTATTTTTGGAAGAAGTGAATTCCCTACTTGAGAATTGGGAATTCTTCCAATATCCCAACCTAGCTTTAGTAGGTTATGGAAGAAGCATTTCAATCATGTCACCATAGCAACTTCAAACAACTTTGCAAAGTGCAATTTATGTGCTAAGTTGAAGGAGACTCTTGATAAGACTGTGCAACCTAGTCAAAGGGCTAGGATAAGGGAGCATATGAAGGACCATATGGTGACCAACTATCATGTAGATCATGTTATTGGATGTGGAGGACTTTATCCGCATTGGAACCCAATAACTATTTATGTATTATACATGACAAGATGGACCAGCAAAAGACTTGTCTTCCACAATTCAAGTACATACCAAAGTCATGTGGAAGATCATACCCTTCTGAGATCTCAATGATCAGGGCAATCTTGCATGGGCAAAATCAAACCTACTATGGCCATTTTAGTTTGGAGTTGTGGAGTGATGGTCCGATTTTCATATTGGGAGTATCATGAGGTGTTTGAGAAACTATGAAAATGGATACAATGGTCACCTCCGGGACCTTCTGACTAGCCGGGCACTACATAGAGCATTGTTAGATGGAAACCCTAACAATATTGAAAAGTTCAGCAAGGCAAGGTTTGAAGCATGGGTCTAATGAACATGTTGGAGCTTCAACTTCACGTGCTAAACCTCAAGATCTACCCAAAAGGTTTCTCTTGCAACTTGATAATTGTCTTTGGCCAAAATAAGAACAGTGGATGTTTTCTTTCCTATCCTACTTAATGTACCGTGGGGATATTTGAAAGAGTTAATTTAGGGTTTCTTATGCCCGGGCATACCCATGAGGATGTGGATGCATTATTTGGCAAATATAGTTGTATCTTGCAAAGAAACAAAGTGACCAACTTTCCTAGGCTAATGGAAATCTTGCATGAATGCACTACTCCAAACCCTATAGCTTCTCTCATAGAAGAAGTGCCCGATTGGAAGAGCTTTGTGGATGGTTATACATTGGATCTTGAAGGTCATTCCAGGCCTCTGCAGTTCACTTTTGGGTGAGAGATGGGATTCCAATCTTCCAATGGAAGATGAGACCTTCCCGGAGGATGAGTGGAGAGGAGGGGAGGAAATATGGCGTAGAGATGAGAATGGCAAGCCTATGATACCTCTAGGTCAACCAAAAGCTTTAAAACCCCTCTTGAAGAAGTGAAGCAATTGGGATTGACTAAGGAAGGAATCCAAGACTATATAAAGCATTGGCAAACCAATCCGGATGACACCAACCGTGCCTTGGTGGCTACTTTGGAAGAAGGTGATTAACTTTGTTGGGGGAGATAGACACATCCTCGGATGAATTGAAAGAAGGGTGGTTGCCTAAGACTAGGTGGAAGACCTTATCAGTCTTGAGGATTTTGATGACACTGTAAGTAGCATTCGCAAGCAATATGCTCCTCCTCCTTCTGACAAACACTATGTTGGTCCTAAGAACAATAGGCCAAAGTTTCTAGGCATGGATGCTTATGAACCTTCCACTGACTTGGAATGCCACCAATTTGTGGTAGTAAAGCCATCGATTTAGATACATATCCGGTGTGGTTGGGGTTCACTATCTCGATATTTGCAAAGAAGAAGGTAATATTAACTTCAACCATGTGCGGGTGGAATGGTGGTGTCCAATTGCATCAGTTGACCAACGTATCGGATAAAGAAAGGTACTCAGATTGTTGGACAAAGAGATGGAGGAGAAATCCGAGTGATCGATCTTTGGCTAGACTATGAAAGTGTTTTGTACTCATGGACTCCAAACACTATTCCAGCTAGAAATGCGAGAATTACAATACCTCAGGATGTCAGGAAGAAGGCTATGATATCATTGGGGGTGCTTGAAGAAAGTTGAATAACTATGTAAATTTTTGTTATCACGTTTTTATGATATGGTGCTATATTGTGAAATATTGACTATTTTGTAAATAACATGATATTACGTTTTCATAATTTTGAGGTGAAATGTGTGAATTTGAATATGCTACTAAAAACATGCAATATGAAATTTGTCCCAAAATTAAGACATAAACCCAATTTAATTGAATGATGGTTGATTCTTGCGGGCAGGGCAAGCAAAGCCGGCCTGCCGAATGGGCGGCCCGGGCTGCCGGTAACCCGCCTTTGCCCCGCCGTGCAAGAATCAACGAACTTTTCCCATTCCACGACGTCAAGGAAAGGCTATGGCGCAGATGATCCGAGACAGGTGATCCGGCAGGTGGTGCCAGATTTCTTCAGATCCGCGGTGGTGCTTTCGGGACGTCAAGGAAAGGCATGGCGGAGATATTTTAGTGCAGATATCTTCAAAAATCTTCAGAAATCCAAGTTGATCCGGTGCTATGGCTTCAGAAATCTTCAGAAAATCTTCTGCTATGGCTTCAGAAAATCTTCACAAAAGCTTCGAAAACTTCGGCTATGGCTGCTCCGTTGGTCATGCCAGAACTCAGCAAAATACTCAGATAACTCTGTTGGTCATGCAAAAACTCAGCAAAATACTCAGATAGCTCTGTTGGTCAGCAACGAACCGGCTGCAGGGGGTCATGCCAGAATGGAGCAGTGACTTTCCATTCTTGAATAGAATGGTTTCCACGTGGCAACCATTCATTGGCTAAAAAACAAGAATACACACTCACTTTCCTTGACGTATGCTACTAGATAAGTGAATGGATATGAAGGGGAATATAAGGAATATAAGGCACCAGGCCCAATTTTTTCAAAAGCAAAGGAGACGAAAAACTTGCAAAAAAGTGTCTTATTATCATCTCATTGTGTAGGTACAATAATGCTGAAATGAATCTTTGTGGGCACCCCTTAAAAAAGACACGTTTGGGATATGGAGATGATTCTTCCCTGAAGTTCACCAATCTTTTACAGCTGCAGATCAGAACGTTATGGCTCCACCATAGCCGACCTTCATCTAGACCATTCTCTGCACAAATTCTTTGGCCCTATATAAGTATGGCCACTGCAACATTTTAACTCAGAAACACTTGCACCTCTGCTTTTGAGTTCCTCAGCAACGTTTTGCAGTTTTGATTCTAGTTCTAGCAATATAGAATATATTTAAGATCAGGGATCAGATCCTCTGCTTTAGCAGGTATTTTGCATCTAGTATTCTGCTAGTGTTTTGCCCTTGCTCTAATATCTTATTTACATTGCTATTTGATGCAGAATGGAGTATTTCCTGGATGCCAAATCTGTCAGGCTTCGCAGTGCGCATGGAAAATATCTAGTGGCTAATTCAGATAAGACATCTGTTCATCAAGAAATGGATTATAAGGAATCCTCGATTTGGACTGTGGAATGCATCAATAATAGTTCTACAATCAGGCTACAGAGTTGCCATGGATTATATCTATGTGCTTCAGATCATGCTTTTCTGTTGGGAATGACTGGCAGAAAAGTGGTTCAATCCAAAATAATGGATAAATCGACTGAATGGCAGCCTCTCAAAGAGGGGCATTTAATAAAGCTTACAAACAGAGGCAGTTACCTGCGTGCAAATGGCGGCCCTCCTCCATGGAAAAGCTCCATTACTCATGATCTGCATTCAAAATTATCGGCACAAAATCTTCTTTGGGAAGTCGAAATAGTCGAATCAAAACGAGAAAATGCTGAAATGCAGGTACTAAATCAGTCTTTTTAGATCAAGATTTGCATCTTTTTGCAAGAAGGAAAGGGCGGGGTAAAAGAACACAAAATAGAAACCCCCTGCTTTCACAAATTTCACAAATCTAACCTTGTTTTGATCTGGCAGAAAAAGATGAAGCCAAATAGCGATGGCAGAGTAGTGTATTATGCATTAGCGATGGACGACGGCGGATTACCGAGCAGTACAATGTGGCGCAAATACATATTCAAGGGACAGACCCTGAAAGAACTAAATCAGAGCTTGAAAGAAGAGTTAAAACTTACAGAAAACATCATAGTATGCGGAAAACATTGCTTAAACGGCGTTTTATATCGCTTGCATATGGATCTTCCTCCAAACAATGCAGCCATGAGGGTTGTAGTCGTTAAATCTGCATCAGATGGTGCCAGAAATCTTCATTTGTGAACTGTTTAACTCGAATCTTGTAGGCCTAAACTTTTCTTGATCAGAAATTAGAAAAATGTTTCATAAGTTGTTTTTTTCTTCACAATGATCATACGATGATCGTATGTTACAAATTTATAGATTGAGTTCTTTTCAATGATCATAGGCTATGTTGCTAGTCTTATAACGTGAAGTTAACCTAGGTTCAATTCTGTTGTTTTTACCCCTAATTCTGCTTGTTTTTCTTTTTCAGAAACGTGATTAAAGTTTTTAAGTTACTTGCCGTTCCAAATTTAGTTGCAATTCCATAATTCAGTAGACAAAAATATAGAGAGTAAAAAGGTATCAATTTTTCATTCCATCAAAATTTGATACTGAGGATTACAAGACAAAATCTGATACTCAAGTATCAGAATTTTAAAAACAGACAGAAGTTCAAGGACTAGTTTTAGGACCAAGAAACCTCCAAGAAACCTCCAGGATCAAACAAGAATCTAAAAACCAACACTGAAATGATTCCTACAGCCTTGATGTAAACTAGACTAGAAATCAAAAATTTATGCAAATCAACAACCTGAAAACTTCGGGTACAGAGCCTGCATGCAAGATTTTTCTGCAAAAAGCTCATGGATCCAGTCTTGGACGTCGCCCTAGAACCTGGCAAAGGCATCTTTGCACAAGAAAGCAACATGCAAGCAACCCTAGCGCCTGGAATCTTCATCAAAGTAAGCCTACAACCTGGATCTAAACAAAGAATGCATCAGAAACCACGAAATCAGGTATGGCGCCACACTAAACGTCAAAATAATTCACCACAATACTTCTAGCAGTACTACCACGCCACTGGAAACAAGCAGAAGCACGGCGCCACTGGAAACAAGCAAGATCGCCACTGGAAACAAGCAGAAGGACGGCTATGGCGAAAACACAGAAAGAAACATCTTCCACCACACTAAACCTCACAAAAAATCGTCAAGTTACTCCTAGCAACACTACGGTACCACCGGAAACAAGCAGAAGGACGGCGCCACTGGAGAGAACGAAGATCGGCTATAAGGGGGTCGCGGCCGGCTTCGGCTATGGCGAAAAGGAAAAAAAATGGTACGGGGACTTAAAAGCCGCTGAGAATTTAACCTAGGATTAACTTCACGTTTCACGAATGTCATTTTTGTTGACATTCCGACGTGTCAACGCCGCCTCCGCGCTAACGCGCGTCGGCAGCGTTTCCACGCCGGAATGTCAACAAAAATGACATTCTTGTAAAAGAAACAACATACGCAGTTGTGTAAAAGAAACAACATACTACTCGTGTCACTACTCATGTCGGCAATTCAAATTGTCAACAAATAAATTTATCACCAGAACTAGAAGTGGTCCCAAGTTTGATGATGACATGCAATGTGTGGCAAATAATGACAACAATGAGCAATATTGTTGTTCTGTGCATATTTTGTAGCTTGATTGGTCTTAAAAGGATGGAATGATTGTCCAGCTAAAAGCCATCTTTGTAAATGTTATCTACTCATAGAGCATATCACTTGGTATCTCCACTCTAAGATAAAGCCACTATTTACTCACAAACAAATTGCATATCACTTGGTGTCTCCACTCTAAGATAAAGCCACTTATTTACAAATAAATAGGTCAAGCTTAAGAAACACATGCAACATTGGTAACTCATAGACTACAAACAAATTGCATATCACTTGGTGTCTCCACTCTAAGATAAAGCCACTTATTTACAAATAAATAGGTCAAGCTTAAGAAACACATGCAACATTGGTAACTCATAGACTTGGTTAATGGTTACTGTGCCTCTCATTTCGATTATGGTCACTTATGATTAGGGGTCCGCCTATGATTTTGAAATATGAAATACAGATTCCTCTAAGATATTTATGATTAGGGGTCCGCCTATGATTTTGAAATATGAAATACAGATTCCTCTAAGATTTTGGAATGTGATACAAAGACTCACCTCTATATGATTTCGCTTAAGCTTTTAGAATATGAAATACGGAGATTTGAACCTCTACTAAAGTAATTCGATATCCTAATAAGAATGCTTTAACCAATGCAACTTGTGAACTAACGTGCTTATTTTTCCTATTAAATCTATATTTTCTTTTTTAATAATATCCCATTCAATTGTTTTAGGGGTATGGTCTATGGTCTCGAAAATGGTGATTTATAAAGTGTGCAAGTTTCGGAGGGGGAATGCACGACAAGCAAATTTTTTTAGATCATTGTAGTCTAGGGAAGCAAAGACTTTTAGCTTTGAAGCAGTTGGGATATGCACATGCTAAATGTGGGTATTCTCAATTGCTTTCTCTTTTTCATATGACATTGACAAGTCAGCAAGTGCTCTTAGTTTTTTATCCAGATACTTGAAATATACTGCGAAGTCAAGCCTTTCACTTGGCGTCAGGATGATTGTTGTGGTCTATCTGAAAGCGGAGAAGATTGTGTGCTTTAAAGGGCTTGGATACTCTTCCTGCTATTGTCCTCCAGGATGCTCAAGATAGAATTGCTAAGGCCCATTATTGCTCTTCCTTGCTCCTGCTAAGCGTCAGCAGATCTTTGAGACTTATTTGAGTGTGTTGTCTTATGCATAGGTTGGTGGTCCTACTCAGTGGATCATGATCGTCCTCTGAGATTTTAATCCCGTCTGTGCAGTTATATCTGTCTTTTGGCTTGGACGTTCAATAGAATTTGACATCCTAAAAAAAAAAAAAAAAAGAAAAAAAATCTTAATTGCTTTCCTATATTGACATCCTAAATTTGATAGAAAAACAAAATATAATGGATTCAATTACATTTGGAAGAGCATATTTAAACATGTAGAAGATTTGCAAGGATTATATCTATGTTGTACACTCTTGTATATCCTACATTCCATTTTTAAATAGGCCGATAGTGATTACTTTTACCCTCATGAATAGATGATTATAAGATATTCATATTTGGAAGATATCACTTCGGCCTAAGGCGGCATGTAAAAGTGGAAACCATTTTGGAATATTCCTTCAAACATCTCCATTTGTACTAGATCAAGTTTGGGAAACATAAGGCATCGTCATGAAAGCTTAAAGCTAATAACAGATAATGGCTTCATTTCTTTATATCGAAAAAGTTGGCCAAGATGGAGGTCATGACAGTGTTTCCTCTTTATGAAACAAGGATATACCCTACTAACATCTTCGTTTTCCTCCTCCAATTTTGGCCATAGGTGGAGGGATGCAACCCTTCTAAAATCCATGTACATTTATCAATATTCATATTCCCAGGCTTCTGTCTTTTTACCAACGATGCCTTGATGCATGTGGAAATTTTTCCCCCAAAAAACTTTATGCCAAGAACTCACGATAATGGCCTAATGCAAAAGGTTTTTTGAGGGATTCATCACCAAATTGACAAAGATTCATTTCAACATTATTATACCTACACAATGTGATGATAATAAGACAATTTTTTGCAAGTTTTTCGTCTCCTTAGCTTTTGAAAAATTTGGCCCGGTGCCTTATATTCCTTATACTCTCCTTTATATCGATTCCCTTATCTGGTAGCATATGCCATGGAGTTGCGATGGCACTGGTTCCACTCCAGAGTATAAGCCTCAGTTTCTTGAAACATGAATGTAATGCGAACAAATTATAAGTTGAATCACCACATTTACGTTAAGCGAGCTAGCTATTCTGCATCTCATTATGAGAACACATAAGTTACTGACCTTCGCCAATAGGTATTTGCATTCATGACATATCTGGATAAGGTGTTTGGGACAGTTTTTCTTGTTTGCCCAGTGGATGCTGCAACTGCCAATAATCAGAGCAGTCCACCGGAGCAAACATGGAAAGCTGGAGCAAACAACTTACCCTAACAATATGATAGTTTATGAGTGCCGCCATGTCACATTTGTTTTTCTTCTTTAGTGGACACAAAATAAAGTTGTTATGGGTTATAGTTTTTCTTCTCTTGATCAAGAGAAGAAAGCACTGATTTGGCATACTTACCTTTAGATTCATTCTTATGCATTGGAAAGCAGTTGTGCTCAGTTGGATCAGTTTGTCCATTGGTCTGTCTTTGCATTTTATGTTGCTATAATCTTGATTGTCGTTTAAAAAAAAAACATTTATTTTACTTGTTTAAATGATGACAGAGAGAATCAATCAACAAAAATAGCATTCCTTGTTGTCGTCGTCGTCGTCGTCATCACGTGGCAGCCTTAAATTATGCCACTAAAAATTATAACGATCCATTTGTCATATTGTTGTAGAAGATACGTTGTTCCCACCATGCCCCCTATCTCACCTCTATGGGACTCCCTGTTGTGCAAGTTGCAAGGGACAAAGCTACGTTGATCAGCTATTTTTGCTTGCCTTTGTGTGTCCCTTTGTGTGTTGCTTGTAGGGATACCCACTACATAGGTCTCTAGGGATGGCCAAGAATGGTGTCACAGTATCGCTTTCCCATAACATCTTCTACATAGTTGTGTAAAAGAAAGAACATAATATTCGTGTCAGCAATACAAAATGTCAACAAATAAATTTGTCACATGTGATGTCTTCATTCCAGAACTAGAAAATGTCCCAAGTTTGAGGATGGCATGCACTGTGCGGCAAATAATGACGAGGATGAGCAATATTGCTGTTCTGTGCATATTTTGTAGCCCGATTGGTCTTAAAAGGATGGAATCAATGTCTATCTAGAGCAGTCTTTGTAAATGTTATCTAATCATAGTGCATATCACTTGATGTCTCCAATCTACGATAAAAAGCCACTGATTTACAAAAAAATAGGTCAAATTTAAGAAACACATGCAATATTGGTAATTAGTAGACCTGGCTAATGGTTGTAGAAATTCACTTATCACCAACATCCTATATGAGCACATGAATTTTCTACTAGAAACACATTGATTAATACGTCAAAGTGTGCAGGTTTTGTAGGGGGAACATGCTGCCACATTTTGGCAACATAGAAGAGCCATGTGCATATATTACACCTTTGGCTAATATATGGCTTGATATATGTGTGCACGAGCTAATGGACCAAGAATCTTGAAGACATCCATCTTTGAGGATTTGTAGATAATAATTGTGATCAAGAACCAAGGAAGTACGTTGATTTGACATCATATAGGCATTTGCAAGAAGGTTTTGGATCAATTAGAGCATTTATAAAGAATAACAGTTGAGTCTTGAAGACCCCTTTGTCAAACTTTGGAAAACCCCTCCAACTTCAATGATATTTTGCTAGATCTAAGTTTTTTGGCATGTATTTCATTTCACAAGGCATGATTCAAAAATCCCTGGGCGCTACCATCTTGATTCCACTAAAAAAAACATCTCTCACATCTCATTCTTCCTCCTTCCAAGAACCATTGCCATTTGCTAAAGCTGAATTTGGCAAAGATCGTTTTTCTTAGTCAAAACATATCACACATATCATTCGTTCACCATTCATGAGAAAATGCCAAAATCCCATCAAATTTGGCCATTCCTAAGGTCTAAAGCCATATTCTCTCTCTAAAACAGTTAGAAAGTGTGAGTACACATTTATAATCATACATCTTGAAAAGGCAAGAATTGGCCAAGGTAATATCAAAAGTCTAATGCTTTTGTGCACGAATGTCAAATTCCACATCAAACCATCCACCCCATCACCAAAAGAGTCCACATCATCACCAAAATAACATCCACCTTACCATATGCGTGTCATCCACCTCATTACCATGTTATAAAAGGTTTTGACTAGGAAAAAGGTTGTTTGTCACTTCACTTGCCACATCACCATCCCACTAGCGCCATGCCATCATATGTATGCCAAATCATCACCCACTTTTACCAAATTACCCTTAGACCGTTTTTTACCCCAAAAAAATCAAACTTATCATTTTATCAAAAACCATTTTTCCCTAAGCTAGAGGATATAAAAAGATGTTATTTGGGCTTTAAAATTTTGAAATTGATCTCATTTTGACTCCAAAAATCCATTTCGGAAGTCGTACCTGAACTTAAAAATAAGAAAACCTAACCCCCCCCCCCCTCCCCCCCGGCGCCTAAGTCATCCTTTTCCTCCAATCCCCTCTTGCCATGTGGAAAGTCCGGGCGTGTGGGCTGGCAATGGGTCGCAACCCACATAGACCTCCACGCGCACATTTAATAAGAAGTTTTGTGCCATCGCATATATAACAAGGGTTTTTTTTTTTTTTGGCTAGCATGTGGGATATTGTGCTCATTTTTTTAAGAATCCTAAAAAGCATGTAATGCCAAGATCTGGCCGTTTTCTCAAATTTAATTGACTAATCATAGTTTAAATGCTTCGGATGTACCCTATTCATGCCAAAAAATCTATAAGCCACTAAAAAACAAATGAAAAGACAGATTGGGCAAGTTTTGGACTGAAATAGGAGAAATTTTAAAAGGGGGTTTTGTCTCGAAGTTTTTTTGAAGGCTCTAGCGTGGTTGGCGACTTGTTGAGTAGTGATACATTGATCAATTTAGTGCTCTAATATATTGTGTCTGGGTGTTTGGTCTAGGTCTAGCAACTACAGGTCTCGAGTTCGGGGCTGCTCGGAGTCACACTCGAAACTGTTGGGCGTCAAATTCTACAGATGCATATTTTTATTTTGTCATATTTGATGTTGTGCCCGAGACTTAAGGCTCGAATTTGATTGAAAAATTGTTGTATGGCGTTCCTTGCAATGAAAATCCATCCTTTGGGTAAGAACTTTCTATCCAATTCATCCTAAGAAACATTAAAGATAAATTGTGGTGTATGCTAAGAATTTTGGTAAGGCAAAGTATGCATCCTTTTATGAAGTTTATGTAAGCATATCTATAAGCCTTAAGAAGTGTTGCATCAAACAAAATAAGAAACTAGCAAAAAATCAAGCATTCTAACAAAAGTCATTACTAGTCTTGAAAAATAGGCATGGATTAGAAAATATTTGGCATGTAGTCATTGTGCAGGTGTCCATCATATTGTTGACATCATATTCTACAAAAAATTCAAAAAACATCTTTAGAAAATGTCTAAGTCCTTGAATTCCAGCTGGTTCAAAATTTGTAACACTCTGCCATTGAAAGATCATTTTTTTTTTTTAAATATGCATCTTTTTGTCAAAAGGACTTAATGCACCTTATTTAAAGGTCTATCAGAGACTGCATAAAGTGTTAAAAAAAAAAACATTTATTCGATTCACAAAAATATACTTGCTGGTTTCTAGCATTTTGACTGCATGCTTGGCAAAAATCGGCTTTTCTTTTTTAGCACATTTGCATGTTTTTTTTTTGTGATAAAACTTGATGCACTAGGCTTGCGTCTGTCAGAATTAGTACAAAGTATCGAGGAGAAAAAAAAGTAACGATGATACTAGACAATCGGAGATAATGACTACTGAGGGCTCAGTAATTGAAGACGTGCATCTAGAACCTCAAGTATATATAATGCCAAGTCATGCACAGATGGTGCTCTATGAAGTTGTGGAAGCGTGGAATGGAATGCTAAGGTCAAAAAATGATTCCGGACTATCTCAAAAGCATGGCAACTCAGAAGAGTATGGCTTTCATCTTCAATAACCTACAACTGGCAACATGCACATAGTCTCGCTTCTCTCGGCAATTGCGGCCGCTCCCATCTACCTGTCTCAATCCGTAGCCTGTGGGACCCCGTGCGAATTGATACAATAGCTACAAGCTTGTTCCTGGACAATGAAGCAAGCAAATAAGCTTGGGGCCCTGGTAACTGCGTCCCATATCTTTTGAGAAAAACGGTCATTGAGATATTGTTGCAAAAGCTCGGGGATCGAAGCGGCAAGCATCGGTGCAAAGGTTTCAAGGTTGCCGCCCCAACGGGCAAACCATGTAGTGCAATGCTCTTTCCAACATCGTTTTAAACGCTGAGGAGATTCAGCCATGGCAAGTGCAAGAACAGGATACCTATCATCATCCATGTGGTGCACCTTGTAGATATAGTGGAGATGGCGCTTCATGGCAGAATGTTGAAGAGGCCAAAAACCTGTCTCTTGTAAAAGAATAGCATAGGGCACCGTTGTTTTAACTCTGAGGCTGTAAGTGAGAAAGGACTTTTGCACCCGCTCCAAGCTCTCCCAAGCACTAGCACTAATGGCAGGTCCCCACACTTCAGAACCATACAGTAAAACAGGCTCTACCAAAGCCCGAAACAAGTGGGGCTTTCCGTGGCCAATCATGAATTTCTGCGCGAAAACAATTGTTTTGCATTGCATAGAGTGCTCTCCATCCGCCAGACCACCCGGCTTGGTAATACATCGTTCCCAAAGTGTGTTCTTACAGAATTCCACACCAAGATACTTGTAGCTATCTACAACTTCAACTTCGCGGCTATCATAGTGCATAGTGGGAACATTGTGACGAGAAGATTGAACTACCAAAAGCTTGGTCTTTTGGAGATTAACACGCAGACCTGTGTTCTCACAAAAACTGTGCAGAGCATGTAAATGTTGTTGCATATTAGCAGCGGTATGTGCCAGAAGCGAAACATCATCAGCATACATAAGTTGCTTAATGATATAGTGTGCCAAATGTGGACCTCTGCCGCCATGATTATCAAGCCATTCTTCCAATTGATCAATGTACAAGCCAAAGAGTGTAGGAGATAAAGGGCAACCCTGATGAACTCCAATATTGCTAGTGACTTGAGTACCGATCTTTGGAAATTTAGCAAAAACCCTTTCATAGAGCCGATAAACCGTGATTTTGAAGATCTTGTGGAACCCCAAGTGCATGCACGCTACCGCCAAAAAGCTCGCGTGGTAATCGTGTATCAAAAGCGTAAGTAAAATCCACAAAGCATATATAGAGGTCTTGTTTCAAACTCGACTATGTTCAATAAGCATGCAATGTGAAAATATGGTCTATTGTAGAATGGCATGGACGAAAAGCACGCTTTTGTCCTACAAAGACGCATACACCAAAGATGTTCTCGCCCATGATGTCAACGCTTCTCGAGAAGCCCGGCTAAGAGCTTTGAAAATATGGAACTTACCATGATCATGCGATAATTAGAAGGGTCATGCTTATCACCTGCTTTGTAAATTGATACGACCTTACTGGCAGCCCAAGTTTCTGGCAAGCCTTCTTGCAAAGCTTGATTTAAAAGAGTAGTGATGATTGGAAGCAATAGCGGACCCCCCCATTTAAGTAATTCTGCTTGCAAACCTTGAAGATCGGGGAGACTTGCATTAGATAGATGTCCTTGATCCTTCTTTGACTTCCTCCTCTCGTGAATTGAAGAATATCACCTACCAAAGGAGGCACAGAATTAAGGATCCCAGGATAATCATATAAGTGGACCAATCGCTCATCCCATTGCTGCATAGAAATATGTCCAAGGGTAGGAGGTGGTCGATATAATATCTGATGCTCAGCGACAAAGCGTGCCTTCTTGCGTTTCAAAACAGACTTATAATTCTGAATGGCATTATGTCTCGTATCTGGCTCAACTATCGTTCGCAAACCTGCAAGCGCAGGAGCAAATATCTGTGCATATTCAAAAGATCTACAATAAGTCAAGCGAATGCGAGGGGCAGGAGCCTGGATAGCAATGGGTTGAAGAGGTGGAAACTGCCACTTTAATGACAAATAAAGTGGATAGTGATCAGATTTTATCTCCTCATCTCTATGCCTTGTGCCAATTCGAAAATCTGAAATGAGATCCAAGGCTTGCACTTGGGAAATGACATAATCAACAACACTAGTACCACCACCCTGCCTATCCTGTCTTCACGTAATACCTTTAGAGTGTGGCCATTGCTCTAAGCCATTACAAAGTACCATCTCAAAGACTTCACACAACTGGATGAGCTCCCTTCCAAATGTTGAGACGGATTTGTTAGCATCAGGCGATGAACGTGGAAAGACTGTATCATTAGCAGACATCCATAAAGAGCCACGGACATCCTCAAGTATGAGTTGAGCAGCTTGCATTTCAGCAGTGCGAGCATTGAAATCACCAAGAAGAATAACATGCCCCAACTGTTTGAATTGAGCAATGTCATCATAAAGATCACCAACAAAAATGGTGGGAAGTAACAGGCAGCAACAACAAAAATGGTACTACTATTGTGGTAATGAAGTTTGATCCACATGTAGCGATTATATCTATCAGCTTTATGAAGCGTGATATATGGAGCAAGGGCATCCTTGAAATAGCAAGCAACTCCACCGCAACCTCGTTGCCCATGACATTCATTAAATAATGAAAAGAATTGATAGCCCTCAGTAAAATGGGGTAGCCGTTTATTGAATGCTCCCACGTTTCCATGAGCAGAAGGATATCCATATCTTTTGCAATAGAATTCAAGCCATCACCTTTACGCCAGGGAAAACCTCGACAATTCCAAGACACCAACCGAAGGCACATTTCCTAGGAAGGTACATTTGAGGTATGAGCAAAGTATGAATCAAGAGGCCGGAGCAATAGAGGCGGAAGGGCAAAGCAATAGCAAACAACATCGCCAATTTGCATCAAGGGTACCATTAGCAACATCGTGAGAGGAATGGCCTTGAGCGTAAGAAGTTGTGGTGGGTGCGTAAGATGGAACAACACGAGGCATTTGCAAAAGCATTGGTGTGTGCATGGGAAATGGGAGAATGGACTTTAACACCGCCAGTATGAGTGGCCTTAGCATGATGAAAGGCGCCGCCAAAGGTTGCATGTGTTGGTATAAAAATACGTAGTTTTCCAATAATCGGTCTGACCTTACCACCATTCTTTTGAATGTCCGGACCTTTTGCAAATTTCAAGGCCCGGCTAACTGTTGGGACTTAGTAAGATCAAAATCCGGATAGAGAGATGTCCCTTTCAATTGCTTGGCCTGCTTGAGGATATCCATTTTAGTACTCAAATTTCTCGCGATCAGAATTTCACTATGCGCGAAAGTGGTAGGGCTGCAATGCTCCAACTCTATGAGCTCGGTGACAACAACCGGTGTTGTGAAGTCCAATTTAGCTAACACCAAAGTCCGTACCTTCATTTGCAAGTCCTCGATGCTTCTTCCGGCATGCCACTTAATTACCGATTACAGCGGCCGGTTGTGCCTATCAATGTATTCTCTACGCCCGCGGCAGATGTAGATGCGGTGTAGATGCAAGACTTGTTACATGAGAGTTTTGAAATTGGGGTTCATAAATTAGAATTGCATTAAAATTCGAAAGTATGACAAATGAATGGCATAAGTTTTGTTGAGGTCACCTTTTTTTCTTGTTTTGGGAAAGCGGTTATAACTCAAAATTTGGTCTTTCTATTAGCAATCTTTTTGCTCAAAGTGGTTGCCTCAAGCAATATGGAGGTCCTGAACCATTGTGGTTGAAGACTTTCTAGGAATACCTTCAATAGAACGCAGGTACAAACAAAATTATTTTAGGTCGGTGTAGTCCTGGGAAGCAAGACTTTTAGCTTTTGAAGCGGTTGAGATATCATTATGGTGAATGTGAGGTATTCCAATTGCTTTCTTAGTTTGGCATCCTAGACTTGATAGGTAATGGATGGTTTAATTAAATTTTTATTTAATTCGTCATCAATTGCAGTTGGGATAATATATTTAGACATGTCGAAGAAATGCAAGGATTATACCCAAGTTATACACCCTCCTATATGCAATTTTGCACCTTGGATAGTGATTACTTGTATCCTCATGAATAGAAGATTGTAAGATATTTATATTTAGAAGATACCATTCCAACTTAAAATGGCTGCGTCTATTGTCTATCGGAAAGTGGAGCTATTTTGGAGTATTTTATCCAACACCTCCATTTGCATTAGATCAAGTTGGGAAGTGGAAGGCGTATCCTTGTTGCCAGTTGTGAATAAAGGCTTAAAGCACAGATAATAGTTTCTTTTTTTTATATCAAAAAGTTGGCCACGGTGGAGGTCATTACATTGTTTCCTCTTTATAAATCTAGAATATACCTCACTAACATCTTCATTTTCCTCCTCCAATTTTGGCATAGGTGGAGAGATGCAACCCCCCCCCCCAAAAAAAAAAAAAAAAAAAAAAAAAATCCATGTTTTAAAAATTTTAAGGCTTCATATTCCCAAGCTTCTTTTCTTACCAATGATGCATGTGGAAACGCCTTCCTTGAAAAACGATTATGCCAAAAACTCACAGTGACAGCCTAATACTAGAGGATAGGACTTTAAGGTTTGTCAAACTTGTGTCAGAAGCTCAAATAAGCATAAAAATGATTGGGGATTCCAAGGGGAAAAATGAATACGGTGGGATAGACAATGGTCCTACACCGTGGATGTACAAGAGGAGTAACATAACAAAAAAAAAGGTAGAAAAATATTTTCCTTCTTAAGCACGTAAAGATATTAGGGGTGTTGGTTAAAGGACTCTTCAAGAAAGTTTTGTTCTTCTTTTATGGAGTTCGAGCCTCTGTATCGACGACATTAGCAACCATTGCAAATCATATGGTATTTGATTACAGATACAACGCGACCAATCATTTCTAAGTGTATTCACACCAAAAGGCCTCGCCATATGGGAGCCCATGGAAGCCGAGGGATGGATCTAATCCAACAACGCCGCGATAAGGTATTGGGAGCAACGAAAGCGCGACCAATCATTTCTAATGTATTCGCACTGTGCACGCTTTGGCCATATGGGAGTCGTAGGATGGGCTTAATCCAAAGGCCGCGATAAGGTGTTGGGCGCGGAAAGTGCAAATAAGCATAAAAATGATTGGGGTTTCCAAGGGGAAAAATGAATACGATGGGATTGACAATGGTCCTATGCCATTTATGTACAAGAGGAGTAACATCACAAAGAAAGGATAGGAAGATGTCTCCCTTCTCAAGCACATAGAGGTATTAGAGGTGTTGGTTAGAGGACTCTTCAAAAAGGTTTTGTTCTCCCTTTATGGAGGTTTGGGTCTCTATATCGACAGCATTAGCCACCATTGCAAATCATAGGGTATTTGATTACAGATACAATGCGACCAATCGTTGTTAAGTGTATTCGCACCAGGCGCTCTCTGGCCATATGGAAGCTTGCAACTGTAACGTCACTTTTTTGAAGGAATCATGTCAAACCTTTGGTACCTTTACGTTAGCTTCGGTAATATTTGTTGCTTTATGCATTGTGTAAAGTTTGTGACATATTTTAGAGTCCAATATACCAATATTTATGCGTCAACTATAATGTCACTAGTACAATAGTTTCTGGTCAATTTTATGACATGTTTGTGCGAATATTCGTGATACTTTGTTGTCACCTATTGTGAAACGTTTATAGCGTTAAGCATATCAACAATTTTATACCAATGCTCTTTTATATATTGGTGGCATGTACATACAATTGTGCCAAGCAATTGTCAATGTTTTGACGTCAGAAATACATAAATATCTTGGCACAAAAGGGGCTAAGTTTGGCCAAAAAGTGCCACTAGTTTGTTAGAATTGCTATTTTTTATTTTAGCTTATGGTGTTTTTGGCCAGATTTTTTGGTGCTATTATATAGAACTATAGTTTAAAAATAGGGTTCCACTTTGCTTTTTCCAGCTTTTTTGCCTTATTTTTTGGAGTTTTTCTCCTTCTCCCCCACTCCCTTCCTTTTATTCTATTTCAGGGTTTGCTGGTGGCGGCAGAGCATAAGGTGGTCTGGTCTAGTGGCTAGAAAAGCTTCATTTTATTTGCTATATGGCTAGGTCTGCCTCTTTACATATGGTGCATGATAGCTAGATAGTCGAGGTTAAAGCCGGCCTCAAGAAAGAACATCCATCATGCAGTTAATTCAATCTCCTAAGAATTGTATTAATAGATGCATCTAAATCAATATCATCATCGAACAATATTAATTCGCATGTCACAATGGGGAAAAAATGGATGTCACCATGTTCGACACGCTATGCTGGCTTTTGAGCCTTTTCCATTGTGACTTGAATAGTGTGAGTCCTATTGTCGGTTTATCCTAGTTCTTGGGACAAGTTGGCAAAGATGGCTTTCCACTTAGCATCTGCTTGGATCATCGATCCATTTGGAAGAGATGAAATCTCCTCATCTTCAAGGGATGAGATCTTTTCGGATATGCAAGTGCTTAGCAATTCTCATAGTCGCATTGTGAAGGCGCACAAGTGTTCTTCCTTAAAGGATGACATCAAGAGTGTCATTTGGGAGCAATATCTTCAGATTCAGACCTACTCATAGCAAACAGTTGTGCTCGTGGTGATATGTATTCTCTGTATGTTATGTATGTGGTGGGTAGTGTTGCTCTAGTGGACATCCTCTCCCTTTGGGTTTTGAGTCCCCATGTACTCTTTGTATTCTTTTGAGTAATAAAAGTCCACGTTCATTAAACAAAAAAAAAAAAAAAAGGGATGTCATTTGGAACCATTTGTTGTGAAAATTTGACAAGCATATTTGTTGTTGGGCTAATAGAATATTTTGATGTGGCATTGGCATTGGAATTATAGTGGCCATATTGTTTGATCTAATTGCGAGCGCACTATAGTGATTTTGCGATTAAAAATGCAATTACATATAACTTAATTCGGTTGTTATGGTCATATAAATTGGGCATATTATAAATGCTAAAAGGTGCCAAGACAAACCTTAATGATCGAAAAGCCTTCCAAAAGAAAAAGGTAAGCACCCCAAATATCAGAAGTACCACAAAGCAATGTCCAGGCAGCAGAAGCTGATCTATAGGATACCGGATTTGCTTCCGTCAGACCCATCTGCCAAATTTTCTGCCCATCGAGATAGTGCCATGTGGCTTTGCCACGTGGACAAGTGAAAACAAAAGACACAATGGTTGTTGATGCGGTTTATAGAAGGAAGAGCAGAAGAAGCTGGGAGAGGAGAATGTGACGGAAGGAATTTGATATAAGGATTAGGTCACAAGGTTTATTTGCACGCACATAGTCGCAATGTAGTAGAGCTTATGTTCGAGCCATATAATTGTTGAACTAATAGGTCATCAGTTCCACCTGTGTTGGATGCACCATAGAAGTTTACCATAATGAATAATGCTTCATGTAAAACTTAAGTAGTCCCTTCTTTCTTGCCCCTTTCTCCCATGCACACTCTTGTAAATTGCTTCTACAACTACATCATGAACATGTCGGCCTCAACTTCCACACCAACACCCATGGATATGCTAATAGATGGGAAAAACCTCCTACAACCCCAATCTCAGCCACCGCAGACAAACAAGGCAGCCAAACTTATACTAGGAGCTATGATAGATTCCATTCCACATCCATAGGACAGACCACACCGGAAGGTTTGACAAGTCCACTCTACGAAAGGAGGCAAGGGGAAAGGCACATGCAACATGCTTGGCTAGACAAACCTATGACCGACACTCAAACCTAGCAGCAACTTGCTCTCAAACAAGTCAAGATGGGGCATCTGAAGAGCCCTAGAGGCAGATCCAGATGAATGTCGAAGGCCTAACAGCTAAATTCACATGTTTTGCTGAGCGCCTAAGTCATCCTTTTCCTCCAATCCCCTCTTGCCATGTGGAAAGTCCGGGCGTGTGGGCTGGCAATGGGTCGCAACCCACATAGACCTCCACGCGCACATTTAATAAGAAGTTTTGTGCCATCGCATATATAACAAGGGTTTTTTTTTTTTTTTTTTTTTTTTTTTTGGCTAGCATGTGGGATATTCTGCTCAGTTTTTTAAGAATCCTAAAAAGCATGTAATGCCAAGATCTGGCCGTTTTCTCAGATTTAATTGACTAATCATAGTTTAAATGCTTCGGATGTACCCTATTCATGCCAAAAAATCTATAAGCCACTAAAAAACAAATGAAAAGACAGATTGGGCAAGTTTTGGACTGAATAGGGGAAATTTTAAAAGGGGGTTTTCTCTCGAAGTTTTTTTGAAGGCTCTAACGTGGTTGGCGACTTGTTGAGTAGTGATACATTGATCAATTTAGTGCTCTAATATATTGTGTCTGGGTGTTTGGTCTAGGTCTAGCAACTATAGGTCTCGAGTTCGGGACTGCTCGGAGTCGCACTCGAAACTGTTGGGCGTCAAATCCCACATATGTATATTTTTATTTTGTCATATTTGATGCTGTGCCCGAGACTTAAGGCTCGAATTTGATTGAAAAATTGTTGTATGGCGTTCCTTGCAATGAAAATCCATCCTTTGGGTAAGAACTTTCTATCCAATTCATCCTAAGAAACATTAAAGATAAATTGTGGTGTATGCTAAGAATTTTGGTAAGGCAAAGTATGCATCCTTTTATGAAGTTTATGTAAGCATATCTATAAGCCTTAAGAAGTGTTGCATCAAACAAAATAAGAAACTAGCAAAAAATCAAGCATTCTAACAAAAGTCATTACTAGTCTTGAAAAATAGGCATGGATTAGAAAATATTTGGCATGTAGTCATTGTGCAGGTGTCCATCATATTGTTGACATCATATTCTACAAAAAATTCAAAAAACATCTTTAGAAAAAGTCTAAGTCCTTGAATTCCAGCTGGTTCAAAATTTGTAACACTCTGCCATTGAAAGATCATTTTTTTTTTTTAAATATGCATCTTTTTGTCAAAAGGACTTAATGCACCTTATTTAAAGGTCTATCAGAGACTGCATAAAGTGTTAAAAAAAAAAACATTTATTCGATTCACAAAAATATACTTGCTGGTTTCTAGCATTTTGACTGCATGCTTGGCAAAAATCGGCTTTTCTTTTTTAGCACATTTGCATGTTTTTTTTTTGTGATAAAACTTGATGCACTAGGCTTGCGTCTGTCAGAATTAGTACAAAGTATCAGGAGTAAAAAAAAAAGTAACGATGATACTAGACAATCGGAGATAATGACTACTGAGGGCTCAGTAATTGAAGACGTGCATCTAGAACCTCAAGTATATATAATGCCAAGTCATGCACAGATGGTGCTCTATGAAGTTGTGGAAGCGTGGAATGGAATGCTAAGGTCAAAAAATGATTCCGGACTATCTCAAAAGCATGGCAACTCAGAAGAGTATGGCTTTCATCTTCAATAACCTACAACTGGCAACATGCACATAGTCTCGCTTCTCTCGGCAATTGCGGCCGCTCCCATCTACCTGTCTCAATCCGTAGCCTGTGGGACCCCGTGCGAATTGATACAATAGCTACAAGCTTGTTCCTGGACAATGAAGCAAGCAAATAAGCTTGGGGCCCTGGTAACTGCGTCCCATATCTTTTGAGAAAAACGGTCATTGAGATATTGTTGCAAAAGCTCGGGGATCGAAGCGGCAAGCATCGAGCAAAGGTTTCGCTTTAGTTTACCCCAACCCGGGCAAACCATGTAGTGCAATGCTCTTTCCAACATCGTTTTAAACGCCGAGGAGATTCAGCCATGGCAAGTGCAAGAACGAGGGATACCTATCATCATCCATGTGGTGCACCTTGTAGATATAGTGGAGATGGCGCTTCATTCATGTTGAATGTTGAAGAGGCCAAAACGTCTCTTGTAAAAGAATAGCATAGGGCACCGTTGTTTTAACTCAGGCTGTAAGTGAGAAAGGACTTTTGCACCCGGCCCAAGCTCTCCCAAGCACTAGCACTAATGGCGGGTCCCCACACTTGAGAACCATACAAGAAAAAGCAGGCTCTACCAAAGCCCAAAAACAAGTGGGGCTTTCCGTGGCCAATCATGAATTTCTCAGCGAAAACAATTGTTTTGCATTGCATAGAGTGCTCTCCATCCAAAGCAGCCACCGGCTTGGTAATACGCTTGTTCCCAAAGTGTGTTCTTCTGAATTCCACACCAAGATACTTGTAGCTATCTACAACTTCAACCAGCGGCTATCATAGTGCATAGTGGGAACATTGTGACGAGAAGATTGAACTACCAAAAGCTTGGTCTTTTGGAGATTAACACGCAGACCTGTGTTCTCACAAAAACTGTGCAGAGCATGTAAATGTTGTTGCATATTAGCAGCGGTATGTGCGGAAGTTTAAACATCATCAGCATACATAAGTTGCTTAATGATATAGTGTGCCAAATGTGGACCTCTGCCGCCATGATTATCAAGCCATTCTTCCAATTGATCAATGTACAAGCCAAAGAGTGTAGGAGATAAAGGGCAACCCTGATGAACTCCAATATTGCTAGTGACTTGAGTACCGATCTTTGGAAATTTAGCAAAAACCCTTTCATAGAGCCGATAAACGCGCATTTTGAAGATCTTGTGGAACCCCAAGTGCATGCACGCTACCGCCAAAAAGCTCGCGTGGTGGTAATCGTATCAAAAGCGTAAGTAAAATCCACAAAGCATATATAGAGGTCTTGTTTCAAACTTCGACTATGTTCAATAAGCATGCATAGCGTGAAAATATGGTCTATTGTAGAATGGCATGGACGAAAAGCCACGCCTGTCCTACAAAGACGCATACACCCGGTATGTTACGCCCATGATGTCAATCGCTTCTCGAAGAAGCTTGGCTAAGAGCTTTGAAAATATGGAACTTACCATGATCATGCGATAATTAGAAGGGTCATGCTTATCACCTGCTTTGTAAATTGATACGACCTTACTGGCAGCCCAAGTTTCTGGCAAGCCTTCTTGCAAAGCTTGATTTAAAAGAGTAGTGATGATTGGAAGCAATAGCGGACCCCCCCATTTAAGTAATTCTGCTTGCAAACCTTGAAGATCAGGAGACTTGCATTAGATAGATGTCGCAGTCCTTCTTTGACTTCCTCCTCTGTGAATTGAAGAATATCACCTACCAAAGGAGGCACAGAATTAAGGATCCCAGGATAATCATATAAGTGGACCAATCGCTCATCCCATTGCTGCATAGAAATATGTCCAAGGGTAGGAGGTGGTCGATATAATATCTGATGCTCAGCGACAAAGCGTGCCTTCTTGCGTTTCAAAACAGACTTATAATTCTGAATGGCATTATGTCTCGTATCTGGCTCAACTATCGTTCGCAAACCTGCAAGCGCAGGAGCAAATATCTGTGCATATTCAAAAGATCTACAATAAGTCAAGTTTAATGCGAAGGGCAGGAGCCTGGATAGCAATGGGTTGAAGAGGTGGAAACTGCCACTTTAATGACAAATAAAGTGGATAGTGATCAGATTTTATCTCCTCATCTCTATGCCTTGTGCCAATTCGAAAATCTGAAATGAGATCCAAGGCTTGCACTTGGGAAATGACATAATCAACAACACTAGTACCACCACCCGCCTATCCCTGTCTTCACGTAATACCTTTAGAGTGTGGCCATTGCTCTAAGCCATTACAAAGTACCATCTCAAAGACTTCACACAACTGGATGAGCTCCCTTCCAAATGTTGAGACGGATTTGTTAGCATCAGGCGATGAACGTGGAAAGACTGTATCATTAGCAGACATCCATAAAGAGCCACGGACATCCTCAAGTATGAGTTGAGCAGCTTGCATTTCAGCAGTGCGAGCATTGAAATCACCAAGAAGAATAACATGCCCCAACTGTTTGAATTGAGCAATGTCATCATAAAGATCACCAACAAAAATGGTGGGAAGTAACAGGCAGCAACAACAAAAATGGTACTACTATTGTGGTAATGAAGTTTGATCCACATGTAGCGATTATATCTATCAGCTTTATGAAGCGTGATATATGGAGCAAGGGCATCCTTGAAATAGCAAGCAACTCCACCGCAACCTCGTTGCCCATGACATTCATTAAATAATGAAAAGAATTGATAGCCTGTAAAATGGGGTAGCCGTTTGGCTGAATGCTCCCACGTTTCCATGAGCAGAAGGATATCCATATCTTTTGCAATAGAATTCAAGCCATCACCTTTACGCCAGGGAAAACCTCGACAATTCCAAGACACCAACCGAAGGCACATTTCCTAGGAAGGTACATTTGAGGTATGAGCAGTGCGAACTGAAGAGGCTGGAGCAATAGAGGCGGTAGCGGCAGCAATAGCAGCAACATCAGCAGCTGCATCAAGGGTACCATTAGCAACATCGTGAGAGGAATGGCCTTGAGCAGAAGAAGTTGTGGTGGGTGCAGAAGATGGAACAACACGAGGCGCATTTGCAGCATTGGTGTGTGCATGGGAAATGGGAGAATGGACTTTAACACCAGCAGTATGAGTGGCCTTAGCATGATGAAAGGCGTCAGCAAAGGTTGCATGTGTTGGTATAAAAATACGTAGTTTTCCACGAATCAGTGCAGCCTTACCACCATTCTTTTGAATGTCCTGGACCTTTTGCAAATTCTGGCGTCTGGCTAACTGTTGGGACTTAGTAAGATCAAAATCCAGATAGAGAGATGTCCCTTTCAATTGCTTGGCCTGCTTGAGGATATCCATTTTAGTACTCAAATTTCGCACTGTAAATTTCACTATGCGCGAGTGGTAGGGCTGCAATGCTCCAACTCTATGAGCTCAGTGACAACAACTGGTGTTGTGAAGTCCAATTTAGCTAACACCAAAGTCTGTACCTTCTGTTGCAAGTCCTCTGATGCTTCTTCTGGCATGCCACGAATTACCAGATTACACTGACGGTTGTGCCTATCAATGTATTCTCTACGCCTCTGAGCAGATGTAGATGCAGGTGTAGATGCAAGACTTGTTACATGAGAGTTTTGAAATTGGGGTTCATAAATTAGAATTGCATTAAAATTCGAGTATGACAGCGAATGGCATAAGTTTTGTTGAGGTCACCTTTTTCTTGTTTTGGGAAAGCAGTTATAACTCAAAATTTGGTCTTTCTATTAGCAATCTTTTTGCTCAAAGTGGTTGCCTCAAGCAATATGGAGGTCCTGAACCATTGTGGTTGAAGACTTTCTAGGAATACCTTCAATAGAACGCAGGTACAAACAAAATTATTTTAGGTCGGTGTAGTCCTGGGAAGCAAGACTTTTAGCTTTTGAAGCAGTTGAGATATGCGTATGGTGAATGTGAGGTATTCCAATTGCTTTCTTAGTTTGGCATCCTAGACTTGATAGGTAATGGATGGTTTAATTAAATTTTTATTTAATTCGTCATCAATTGCAGTTGGGATAATATATTTAGACATGTCGAAGAAATGCAAGGATTATACCCAAGTTATACACCCTCCTATATGCAATTTTGCACCTTGGATAGTGATTACTTGTATCCTCATGAATAGAAGATTGTAAGATATTTATATTTAGAAGATACCATTCCAACTTAAAATGGCTGCGTCTATTGTCTATCGGAAAGTGGAGCTATTTTGGAGTATTTTATCCAACACCTCCATTTGCATTAGATCAAGTTGGGAAGTGGAAGGCGTATCCTTGTTGCCAGTTGTGAATAAAGGCTTAAAGCACAGATAATAGTTTCTTTTTTTTATATCAAAAAGTTGGCCACGGTGGAGGTCATTACATTGTTTCCTCTTTATAAATCTAGAATATACCTCACTAACATCTTCATTTTCCTCCTCCAATTTTGGCATAGGTGGAGAGATGCAACCCCTCCAAAAAAAAAAAAAAAAAAAAAAAATCCATGTTTTAAAAATTTTAAGGCTTCATATTCCCAAGCTTCTTTTCTTACCAATGATGCATGTGGAAACGCCTTCCTTGAAAAACGATTATGCCAAAAACTCACAGTGACAGCCTAATACTAGAGGATAGGACTTTAAGGTTTGTCAAACTTGTGTCAGAAGCTCAAATAAGCATAAAAATGATTGGGGATTCCAAGGGGAAAAATGAATCTGATTGGGATAGACAATGGTCCTACACCGTGGATGTACAAGAGGAGTAACATAACAAAAAAAAAGGTAGAAAAATATTTTCCTTCTTAAGCACGTAAAGATATTAGGGGTGTTGGTTAAAGGACTCTTCAAGAAAGTTTTGTTCTTCTTTTATGGAGTTCGAGCCTCTGTATCGACGACATTAGCAACCATTGCAAATCATATGGTATTTGATTACAGATACAACGCGACCAATCATTTCTAAGTGTATTCACACCAGGTGCGCTCTGGCCATATGGGAGCCCATGGAAGCCGTAGGATGGACGAATCCAACGGCCGCATAAGGTATTGGGAGCAACGAGTGCGACCAATCATTTCTAAGTGTATTCGCACCAGGCACGCTTTGGCCATATGGGAGTCGTAGGATGGGCGAATCCAAAGGCCGCATAAGGTGTTGGGCGCGACGAGTGCAAATAAGCATAAAAATGATTGGGGTTTCCAAGGGGAAAAATGAATACGATGGGATTGACAATGGTCCTATGCCATTTATGTACAAGAGGAGTAACATCACAAAGAAAGGATAGGAAGATGTCTCCCTTCTCAAGCACATAGAGGTATTAGAGGTGTTGGTTAGAGGACTCTTCAAAAAGGTTTTGTTCTCCCTTTATGGAGGTTTGGGTCTCTATATCGACAGCATTAGCCACCATTGCAAATCATAGGGTATTTGATTACAGATACAATGCGACCAATCGTTGTTAAGTGTATTCGCACCAGGCGCTCTCTGGCCATATGGAAGCTTGCAACTGTAACGTCACTTTTTTGAAGGAATCATGTCAAACCTTTGGTACCTTTACGTTAGCTTCGGTAATATTTGTTGCTTTATGCATTGTGTAAAGTTTGTGACATATTTTAGAGTCCAATATACCAATATTTATGCGTCAACTATAATGTCACTAGTACAATAGTTTCTGGTCAATTTTATGACATGTTTGTGCGAATATTCGTGATACTTTGTTGTCACCTATTGTGAAACGTTTATAGCGTTAAGCATATCAACAATTTTATACCAATGCTCTTTTATATATTGGTGGCATGTACATACAATTGTGCCAAGCAATTGTCAATGTTTTGACGTCAGAAATACATAAATATCTTGGCACAAAAGGGGCTAAGTTTGGCCAAAAAGTGCCACTAGTTTGTTAGAATTGCTATTTTTTATTTTAGCTTATGGTGTTTTTGGCCAGATTTTTTGGTGCTATTATATAGAACTATAGTTTAAAAATAGGGTTCCACTTTGCTTTTTCCAGTTTTTTGCCTTATTTTTGGAGTTTTCTCCCTTCTCCCCTCCCACTCCCTTCCTTTTATTCTATTTCAGGGTTTGCTGGTGGCGGCAGAGCATAAGGTGGTCTGGTCTAGTGGCTAGAAAAGCTTCATTTTATTTGCTATATGGCTAGGTCTGCCTCTTTACATATGGTGCATGATAGCTAGATAGTCGAGGTTAAAGCCGGCCTCAAGAAAGAACATCCATCATGCAGTTAATTCAATCTCCTAAGAATTGTATTAATAGATGCATCTAAATCAATATCATCATCGAACAATATTAATTCGCATGTCACAATGGGGAAAAAATGGATGTCACCATGTTCGACCTGCTTGGCAGTGGCTTTTGAGCCTTTTCCATTGTGACTTGAATAGTCAGCAGGTCCTATTGTCAGTTTATCCTAGTTCTTGGGACAAGTTGGCAAAGATGGCTTTCCACTTAGCATCTGCTTGGATCATCTGATCCATTTGGAAGAGATGAAATCTCCTCATCTTCAAGGGACAGATCTTTTCAGATATGCAAGTGCTTAGCAATTCTCATAGTCGCATTGTGAAGGCGTACAAGTGTTCTTCCTTAAAGGATGACATCAAGAGTGTCATTTGGGAGCAATATCTTCAGATTCAGACCTACTCATAGCAAACAGTTGTGCTCGTGGTGATATGTATTCTCTGTATGTTATGTATGTGGTGGGTAGTGTTGCTCTAGTGGACATCCTCTCCACTGGGTTTTGAGTCCCCCATGTACTCTTTGTATTCTTTTGAGTAATAAAAGTCCACGTTCATTAAACAAAAAAAAAAGGGATGTCATTTGGAACCATTTGTTGTGAAAATTTGACAAGCATATTTGTTGTTGGGCTAATAGAATATTTTGATGTGGCATTGGCATTGGAATTATAGTGGCCATATTGTTTGATCTAATTGCGAGCGCACTATAGTGATTTTGCGATTAAAAATGCAATTACATATAACTTAATTCGGTTGTTATGGTCATATAAATTGGGCATATTATAAATGCTAAAAGGTGCCAAGACAAACCTTAATGATCGAAAAGCCTTCCAAAAGAAAAAGGTAAGCACCCCAAATATCAGAAGTACCACAGCAATGTCCAGGCAGCAGAAGCTGATCTATAGGATACCGGATTTGCTTCCGTCAGACCCATCTGCCAAATTTTCTGCCCATCGAGATAGTGCCATGTGGCTTTGCCACGTGGACAAGTGAAAACAAAAGACACAATGGTTGTTGATGCGGTTTATAGAAGGAAGAGCAGAAGAAGCTGGGAGAGGAGAATGTGACGGAAGGAATTTGATATAAGGATTAGGTCACAAGGTTTATTTGCACGCACATAGTCGCAATGTAGTAGAGCTTATGTTCCAGCCATATAATTGTTGAACTAATAGGTCATCAGTTCCACCTGTGTTGGATGCAGACCATAGAAGTTTACCATAATGAATAATGCTTCATGAAACGAAGTAGTCCCTTCTTTCTTGCCCCTTTCTCCCATGCACACTCTTGTAAATTGCTTCTACAACTACATCATGAACATGTCGGCCTCAACTTCCACACCAACACCCATGGATATGCTAATAGATGGGAAAAACCTCCTACAACCCCAATCTCAGCCACCGCAGACAAACAAGGCAGCCAAACTTATACTAGGAGCTATGATAGATTCCATTCCACATCCATAGGACAGACCACACCGGAAGGTTTGACAAGTCCACTCTACGAAAGGAGGCAAGGGGAAAGGCACATGCAACATGCTTGGCTAGACAAACCTATGACCGACACTCAAACCTAGCAGCAACTTGCTCTCAAACAAGTCAAGATGGGGCATCTGAAGAGCCCTAGAGGCAGATCCAGATGAATGTCGAAGGCCTAACAGCTAAATTCACATGTTTTGCTGAGCAGCTAGAGATTTCGGCACCTACATTGATTATTAACTTCAACTAGTACAGTTTAAATGAAACTAAAATAGATCAAACATGGTGAAAACTATTCTGACCATAATAACCATTGATCTGGCTATAACATCAAGTAGACTAGACATCATGTTTTGGGACAGGGAACATTTTGAGCAGGAGAGCAAGGAGATTATAGGAGAGCTCCATATAGAGGCTTCAGAGATGGCCACAAGGATCTAACAAGCTATTTGAGCAGCTTCCAATGAGAATTAAACAGATCAACATCTTTAGGCCTTGTAGGACAGGATGAACGCTCTGGACACGGCAAAATCTTCCAAGGTCATGGATGTTGCCTCTAGGCTTTAGTGGTTGGATGAAGACTCCTCTAATAGAGATCATGATATATAAGAGCTGCACAAAATAATTTCTTTGCAAGGTAATAGGCTTCACGCCAATGCTCATGAGAAATTGCACCATTGCATGCGAGAATTAGAGAAACAGACTGTGGGGCAGCAAGAACTAAGCTCCTACTTCCAAGCATTGAAGGCAATCTAGACACTATTCCAAGCATATGGCAACATGTGCTGGTGAGATAGATGAATGGTATTGGTATGAGACAAAATCATATATAGTCTAGTCAAAGCAGAATGCCCACTGTGGAACTATGCTAGGGAGTAGCTTAGTGATGCTGGAGTGAGCACGTTGTGTGTCGCCTAGGGAGATTTAGGCTAAGCCTAATAGACGAGCGATAGATACTGTAGACATTGGCGAGGTTGCATTTGCTACTAGTATGGGCTCGGTGGTAAGTGTTTACCAATAGTCTAGACGTCTAGAGTATTCTCGGTGCTTGTAGTTTCTCTCTTACATTGGATCCACTGGTGTGGGGGTTCTAGACGACGTATTGTCTAGATATAGTGGAGAGCATCTAAGTTGTAGATGCTATGGTGTGTATGATAGATTCTATATGTGCGTTTCTTATACTCCATCAGTCATTACGTACTGATTACTCTACTGGATAATTTTCGTGCATGGTACTTACATGTAGAGTCATGTGCAGGCTATTTGATAGATGGGAAAGCCAAGTGATGTGCTTAATTATCTAGTAAATGATGTTGTTGTTATCTTGCTATTTATATACATGGCTTTCATGTATATAGCCTCGTGGGAGGCATGACATGTTATATGTACTCTAATGATTCAATAGGAATATGAATTGAAAATTTTGGTACTAAAATTTTGGTTTGTAACAATGGATACAAGGATAATATCATACTTGTGGATATGAGAAGCTAGTAGGAAACTCTTTCTCGATATCATAAAATCATGAAATAGCCTCCCTAGTCTTTGAATCTGAAAGATATCAATATCCTTTAAGGATACCATCACACGAATAGGAAAGCAGCTTATGCAATTGTGTTTGATTTTTTTGTATTTCCCTAGCCCTAAGGTTCTCTCCAGCTCCTAATGTCCATTCAGAGTTATGTGCCCTTAGATAGGGTGAGATGTATGTTGAGACCTTAGATGGCCCCTCAAAGAATATTGGGTGCAGATCTGTTAGAGAGACCAGATGTGTTCCTGATGAAATAGAAAAGTAGTCTTGTCTTAGAGGCGACGTGGGAGAGTCATGGTTCCACAATTCAGTATGATTTAAATTGAATTGGCTCAATAGTTTGGAATTAAATCCTGATGCTTTGGAATTAAATCTTGAAAACAAGAATCCCAATGGGGAAGTAATGTTAGGCCCAAAATGTTTTGAAGACCATTGGTGTGAATTTGCATGCATGGTAATGTTTGGCATAATATAATATTTCAATATTATAATTTGCGTGGAATATTGGTGGTCACATATTCCCCTAGCTCAAATTGTTGAGGTGCATCAGGGCAGTCTAGACTAGGCACGATACACTAAACGATTAATTAGCTAGAAGATATCACCATCGATGGTTTTTTTGCGCCCGATTTGGGTTGGACTCCACTAGAAACCTCCTCAACTTTTTGTGGAAACCTCCCCAGCTTTCCACGGAAACCTCTCCAACTTTTCGTGAATACCTCCCTAAGCTTCCAGGAAACCTCCCCACCTTTCTGTGGAAACCTCCACAACTTTTCGCGTATGCCCTGGGAAAGCGATTTCCATGGCAACCTCCCCAGCTTTCACTGGAAACCTCCCCAATTTTCCTTGTAAGACATGGGGAGATTTTCAAATAAAACAAGGTGCTGCGCACGGAGGGTTGCCCTCCATGGTCGGAGGGTGAAGTGGCTTAAATCATAGTTCGAAGTCATGTTTTGACCAATTCAAATTGTTACTTCAAGACAATAGAATACTTGATAACATACGAAACAATGTATGAAGCCTGCGCAGATTCATGAATGCTAGCACTCCACCATTGAGTTTTCCAAGAGGCCTTTAAATCCTCCATGGGTTTGAAACTGCATCGTACATAGCTTGAGAGGATCTTATAACGGTTAATTTGATAGAAATAGTTTTGCAGAACGTCCATGGATTTCGCATTACAACAACCACACATAACTACCATTAACATTAATGAACACAACCATTGGGTCTAATACATTTAAATTAAAATCCCCCTTACACCCCCTTTGGTTTGGGTGCATATTCACACGGGGGTTGACTCCGGGCAACGAGAGCTGTTGGATAGGCATATTCATCCCTTATTCCTTAGTCTACACCGTACGTAAAGTTCCTCGTTTGTGGGGTATGCAAGTACAAAATTTGCTATACTGTATAACAAGATTTGCAAAATACTATAAGATTTCAAGCAAAATACTATATGGTGTTGATTTTGTACGTGCAAAACATAATTATAAGGGCTCTCGCTGCCCTACGTCACCCCCCGTGTGAATATGCACCCAAACCAAAGGGGGTGTAAGGGGGATTTTAATTTAAATGTATTAGACCCAATGGTTGTGTTCATTAATGTTAATGGTAGTTATGTGTTGGTTGTTATACTAAAAAAAATTTTGGGCCCTTCGGGCCCTAAAAAAAGCAAACATACGTAAAAACATGTAAAACATGCAAAACTCCTATGATTTTCTTTCTAACCTTCAACCTCTCTCACTCTTGCAACAATGCTATATAACCTTCAACCTCTCTCTTGCAACAATGTATAGCAGTCTAAGTCCTGCAACTATATGTAGCAATCTAGAAACATATACCATGGAATTAAAAAGATGGAATATTTTGTTATGCAAGCCATGAGAACACCTTGGACAACCCAAGCCACTCACATTGCAGAATGTGACATGTGAATCCTGCTGCAGTAACACCATACACAAAGAACTCGAGTAACATCAAGCAATAAACCCATTCGATCATTGGTACATAAATGACTCAATTTATAGTGCTTCTAAATAAAATGCAAAAAATGGAGCATTAAATCTTATAGAGGCTACATTGTGCAAAAGCCAATATAAAGCCTGCAATTTACAAGCAAAGGAATGATAGTTCGTTAACAAGAAACAAAAATGCACATTCCTTGCATTTGCTTTCAACAACAAAGCTTCAAATTTTAGAGCTTCAAATTTTAGAAGTTCAAATGCAATACGGCTGCAATTCTGTGCCACAACCTATAAAACGGGGCTGCCGTGTTTATAAAGCATGCTCTTGCGAAAGAGTTATCTTGTTGCCAAATTTTGTTCATGCCCAGTCATGAAACTGAATATGTGCTCTGGTTTACAGTTCATTGCTAAAATCACCAACTGCAATCAATGCTAACCTAACCTAGCTTCCTGGATAAAAAAAGCACCAACATTTAGGAATCTTGAACTAGCTACATTGAAGCTACAAACGTTTGCAAATCTTCTTAAAAAAATTCCACAAACAAATTCCATCTGAGTAGACTGTAGAATCCGACCAAACACACCATCTAAGAGCATTTGCCGAGTCTCCTCATCTTCTACAGCGTTTAGCCCATCAATTAGCTGATATGGCTAAAGAATTTTGCTATGATATGGCTGAAGAATTGTGCTACCATTACCAATAAACCTGTACAACAATTGTATCAGCTGGCAGGTTCAATGTTAGGCTCTAAAGAGGGGTCCCAAGAACGAAGTTTGATCATGATCTAGAACTTTGTGAAGAACAAGCTTAGATCCTAGCATAACTTCCTTAATGTAGATTGAGTGGGACGGCCTGGAGATGCAATGGGAGGAGGGAGACAGATGTGTGGCATATGGCAGGAAATAAAGAATGGAACAGGGGGTTTTCACACTACTGTTGAAGCTTGAAAGGCTCATACCTTGATAAGACGGAAACCAACGAATCCTGAACTCGCTCTGGCATACTTGTCATGCGGGTAAGCACAGGCCCGCCACTAGTCATCCGGATTAGAGAAGATATTTTTGCTCCTAGAGAAGGAAAAATTTGCAGAAACAATTCAAGGTATCAAAAATTAGAGAACAGAGGTATTAAACCGCTGAAGATAGTTCTCGGGTGGACGAAACCGGTGATTTGTGGAAGACCCACAACAAAAATCACCAAACTCAAAGATAGCCTAGATAGATTTCCCGCTTTTCGGCATTCCGGGCTTCCCTATGGAACTATCTGCTGTGTGATCTCCTCTACTCTCTCGATTGGGGCGACATAACCTTACCTAAAAATTGGCCAAAAGGCAATAGTTGCCTGTGTCTTTGATTTCGTCCAACCGAGCACACTAACATGTAGCAACAACCAAAGAACCAATGAGCCCTAAAAGCTGCGACCAAATGAACCCTAAAATATGTAGCTTCAATACTTCATGCCTCGCTATTCCTCAAGCTTCCACATGCCATAGCCATAGCTGCCTAGCCCGCCATAGCCAAGAAACTGGAGAAGAATTGGATTTTGTTAAAAAATTTATGGTAAAAAGCCTCAATTATAGACCTTAAATAACCATTTCCGGTTACTGATCTGCGACCATTCTATAGAAATACTAACAGCCGCTTCCTTAATCTCTTCATTAATCTCGACAACATAATCTTATCTTGCTAATCCCTGTTGTTGCAGATTTGCAAGCCCTGTTTCGTGCCCTAAAATGCTATCCACGAGGCTTGCATGTTCAGCCCCTAAAATAAAAAGAGGGCTTTTGTTGTGAGCCCTTGGATGTTGGACCATTGAAAAAAAAAAGCTAAATCAACGATTAAGAAATGGTGCACTCTAGATGTATGCATTAGTACATCCATTCGAATACGCCATGAAATCTTAGGAAAACCTTTGTGAAAAGCGTACAAAAAGACAAAGAAAACCCCCTGTTATTATGCTACATATTCCAGAATGAGATGCAATAGATTGCTACCAATCTTAGAGAAATTCCAAGCGACTAGAAGCTTGATCCTTCCCTGCCAGTTACCTCCGTGGACTGCATATATTGCCTCCGTGGACTACAATATTTTTGTAGCTTTCGCAACACCATTGTGATTATTATTTTGGTCGCCAATATAATATACTATTTGCATTGTTTTGGATATCTGAAATGGAAGACAATTGTGATTATTATTTTAGTCACCAATATATTATATGCATTGTTTTTAATATCTGAAATGGATTGTTATGTCATTATCTCCAACCTAGGTTGTAACTCATGTTTTCAACTTCCATGTCAAATGTCAAAATTTTGAAAGAAAGATTTATTACAGTATTACCATTGATGCACATCTTTACACATGGTTTATCAACAAAATTTCCCACGTTAGCAAAGAAGAAAATCAAATGACTTAAGTGGATCTAGCCTTGGCATTCCTGTGTTGCATTGCCTGACAAAAACATGCATGTCAAGGGCAGTATTATAACCAGAATTTAATTATCATAGGCTAGTAAATTGTAACAATGAACACTAGATTTCAATTCCCAGTGCAAGGGATTAAAAAACCAATGCTTTCCATTCATTAGGTGCCCCGTGTAAGATTTATTCACATTTTTTTTCCTGGCCTTGCCATAGTCAATCCTTCAGGACATCTTTGTCCTACTAGTTTAATTACACCCAACTTCTTTGATGGGATGCAGACCAACATCAACAACAAAAGAATTGGAGACAACATACCCAACAACTTGACAGATTTTTAGGAAAACTCCATACATTCTGTTAGCCAGATCTAAGCTGCTCTGTTCTATTCTGTTCCAAATTTCTATATTGTTGGCAGAGTAAGTGTCCAACTTACAAGTGTTCCTGTCTTGGAGCCTATGAAAAAGAATGAAACAAACTAAAAATGATAAAAACAAAGGATCATTTTCTAGTACAGAAACGGAAAAGGTAGCACACCTGTTGCCTGCAAAGGCTAGGGAAGATATCCTTAACATCAACACGGGCAACATGATCAGGGCAGCATATTCTTCAGCTTGATCTTTTAATATGGCAAGTTTCTTTGTGGATGTACTCAACATGATCACCTGCAGTTGCCCTCCATGGCCGGAGGGTGAAGTGGCTTAAATCATAATTCAAAGTCATGTTTAAAAATAAGACTCGCCATTTTAAGTACCTTTTCAGCAAGCCTTGAAGAAAGATCAGCCCTAAGCTCATCTTCACTTTGTTGTGAGCGCTGATTAACATGTTCCAAAAGTGCATTTGCCCTTTGTACTGCACTATCGTAGTCTGATGCTATAGCATCATGCTTACGACGTAACTCGGATGCTTCATCTTTTGCTAATTGCAACTGTTCCCTTGTTGATGCCAGCATTGCTTCAGCGGGGCACAATTGTAATCTGTCATGATGGGCGCACAAAGTTTTCATCACACCACCCTGTAACTTGTAACTGTTGGTCCATAGCCTTTGTATATCTCCCTTTCCACTCGACTAAACTAGACTGTGCTTCCTCCAACTGTTTAAGAAGCTCAGCACGTTGTTGCTCAAGTCTGCTTATGTTTACTTCTAACATTGATTGCGACGTGATGGACCGTTCAGATACAGATTTGAAGTCAGACATGACCAACTCATATTTCTTCTTCCATTCAAATGTTTCCTTCTCTGCAGCAGTTTTCTATTGTACACATATATTTGTGCTCTCTTCTAAGCAGTCGTACTTCAATTTGTGTTCTGCACATATTGCAGTAGTTTTTTCATTTGCACGATAGACAGCATCACGTATGGGTCCATCTAGGCCGCCAAAAGAGATAGATCAACATATGGAGCAAGTAAACCATCACCTAAGCTACGCAATCATCAATATAAAGGTACCTTTGAAACTGGAATAAGACTTTATGAAACCATGTATACGCAGTGAATTAGACAATAAGAGCTATGCAGATGTGTAAGCCACGTTTTTGGAACATCCAAAAAAAATCATAGTCGTTACAAGCTGAAACTCTTAATTTTTCAAAGTCTTGTTGTTCTAAACTGATCCTTTGTGTCTTTGCACCAAATCTCATTTTACATTTTTTGAGTCTCTATTATTATATAAGATTGCCTTCCATTGGATTCGTTTTCCTGGTGATCCCTCTTCCTCTCAAATAATATGGCTTCCTGTTCTTCGGAGTGTCTTTTCTGTGACAATTTTCTTGGATACAGTTCTCATTATCAGTTGTTGAAACGTAGTATTCTTAAAGAGGCACTGCACCCTTATGTTGTGATAATAGATTAAATATGGCTATCAGACAAAAGGGCGCACCCATTGAGAACCTCATATTACCTGGAGGTCAAATTTCAAATAGCCCGGACTAAATTACTGAGGAAGGTATTCAAGTAGTGGTTCCTATGATTCTTGTTTCAAGGTTTGGTTACCACAAGTCGGATAAAGCTGCTCCACATGATCTTTGATTCAAAACTGTTACAACCTTGATAATAGTTAATGATCTGATTTCTTTGGAATGGTGAGGTGGGTTGATATTGAAAGCTCGATCAGACTTAAGACTATCAACACTCGGAAGACCAACATTGGTCCAAAGACCCTTGTGATCAACTCTCAACGATCTAGACAATTACAATATAATTTAGGAGATTGTTCACCTCTTTATCGAGAAAGTCCATGAGCTCCCTCCACTTGCTAGGAGCAAAGCATGATTGCATATATATTGCGAAGCGGCAACTTTATTTCTGCAAAATGGATCTTTGTTAATCGGGTTTACAATAATGAAAGAAACCAAACATTAAAATCAAAATTGGCACTTTGCCAAGACGAGCAAACTTCCCAAATTTGTCTTTATCAACTTGTTTAATTCTATGTTTATTATGTGTACGGATCTGCAATAGCGGGATCCATAATGTCATATACTTTCAAGATCATAATTTGGTAAAACTCGGTTAAGAGCCGTTCCAAGCCTCTAGGCCAGAAACATCACGAAAGTACGAAGGGGATTGGTAGAAACAAGGTGAAAGAAAAGAACTTCCGGACTTTGCACCAAACATTATAGAAACTTTAGTATCTCCATAATATGTGCAACCATTATGCATGACGAATTTGAAGATTTAGAACCTGTAGATTCCTTGCAGAACTAACCATAAAGAATCTGAACATATTGGGCTTCTACACTGGGACTCCATCTCCTTTTGTTCCCAATTCCCCACTGTGTACATCCCGTATCAAGCTTGAAGGAATTGTCTTCATGTGTCCAGATCACAAGTCATAATAAAAGTTTTTCTCGATGGCAATCTTGACTCGGATAAAGCTAATACCAAATAATCTCACAAGCCTATTCTTCTTTATTACAATACAACAATTAAGAATAACCCACCTAATGACCAAAAGTTCTCATGAGTATATTCTTCATAACCAGTGCCATCTCAAAATGTAGTGCTTTATGCAGACCAGATTGCATGGAGTGAAAGTAGACATGATAGTACACTTACATCCCATATGTGATCATAATCTCCAATATCATTATGAGAGGCTTGCCTAACTTTCATCTCCATGTCCCCAAGAATTTGAAGACAGTTATGTTCCTGCTCTACCTGGACCTTCTGTTTGTAAGCCTGACAAAAAGAAAACAAAGTTATCAATCGAAGACCTTGCAGTGCATGCTCTGCGCTAGATTTAGTCCTCACAAATCTTGAAGTCCTGCTTGCCCACGACCGATTACTACCACCATATGAAGACAGGCGAACACAGGCGACTGGATAATCCAACGGTATCTTCTGCACACTCCTCACATGACTGCATCACAGCTATATCTCCATTCCAAAGCTTTGCTTTTTAACCTCTTCGGATGGAACAATTTCTATCATCTAAGCTCCAGACTCCACAACATTTGCAAAACGGCATAGGAGTAGTCTGTTATCAAGCATGATTCATGCCCTGCCCTGCCTGTTACCCGGTTGCAACATCCTCCATCCAGAACGCACGAGACCGCCAATTTACAGGGAGGAAGGGGTTTTTAGCAGTCAGCAGCATATCCTAGGTATATTCTAGCATATATCTAGGATATGCTACAAACCCACGTAAACAAGGGTTTGCCCCCCTAGGGGCAACCCAAAAACGGGGGAGATTTCCATGGAAAATTGGGGAGGTTTCCCATGAAAATAAAAATAAAAAGGCCTCCACAAATTTGCACGAGGACCAAGATTCGCCTCCGTGACCTCGGTCCATGTGTTTGAAGAGTCGTCATCCACCTTGATGGTTGCGTAAATTAATTACGCTTTCTTTTCTTATAAATAATTTGTGGAAAACCTCCCCAACTTTCCAAAGAAACTAGGGGAGGTTTCCACAAAATGTCTATAAAAGCTCACATTGTGTTGAGTTTATCGTTTATCTTCATCATGCCTTCATCCGCAATTCATCTCCTCATTGTGAGTTCTTCATCTAATCAAGTACACTCCAGTGGCACATTCATTTTTTATTCCTTTGATGCTGCTATTTATCTCATGGATTTGGAGCGCAATATCTGTGGGGGAGTTGAAGATGAAATCTCTACTGATTCGTCTCTATATATGATTTAGAAGCAGCTGTAAGTGATTTCACTCTTGAGAATGTTGATAATACTGCAGGTTTTCAGGGCTTAGATGATCAAGACCGTGTAACACCGAGCAGTGATTATAAAAATCATTTGGACGAGTGAGATTCATTTGCATTATATCCATCGATTTCTTCAATCAACTCAGATGAAGGTTACATTTTTACCGAACATGTCCTAGGCGTAGATCCAAGTTTCCCTGCTGGGTATGTTCGACAGTTCGATCCAAGCTCTCGCATACCTCATCTACCTGGCAAGTTTGCTTTATGTCTGTCTTGTTGATGCCAGGGGACAATTTGGTCGCCGCAGCCCTTGTAAATATCTAGCGGCTGCTGAATGCTTATGTAGGCTAGAGGAGGAGCGATGAGAAGTGATTGTTTTGGTAGATAAAGAAGCAATTGTGCTGCTAGTCAAGTCTGAGCCTACCCCAGGGTTGCAACATCGGGTTGAAATGCATTCTATGTATTGTTGGTGTCCAAGTATTGTTTCTAGGTGCAAGCACCTCTTGGCGGCTGAGTACTATCTTAGTAAGCATCAACTTGACACCATTCAGGAGCTCTACCCCTCAGCAGATCCATCTGCCTTTCTTATGGTTGAAACTCCAGTAGGTTCAACAAGGACGCTTCGAGAAGTTGCACTGGAACATGTGAAGAAGAAGCAAGATACACTTGAAAAGTGGGTCGAGATGACGGCGATACAACTTGCAAGGGCTGCAGTGGCAATTGAAGATGAGCTCGAGCAGATCATTCAAGATGTTCAACGAGATGTAAGATTGCTAGGTTCCCAAAACGACCCTGCACCCGTGAAGTTTAAGGGATCATATGCATAGTCACAGGCTGCTGCTTGTGCACCCCCTTTTTCAAGCTAGGCAACCAGGTCCACTACGACAACAACCATCTTTGCAAACTGGCAGTAGGCCAAGGGGTGGTTATAGTGCACCCGTCCAATTTCCAAACCATGAAGGGTTATGATGGCTTATGGTAGTGTTGTTTATGTTTTACCTATGAACCATCATTCAAGTAAATGAGAATTATGTCAATTCCAAAAGCACGCCAACCTACAGTTGTTTTCTAATGGGTTATTGCTTTTTCACTTCATTTTAGTGAGGAAAAAGAATGCCCCGAAGGGACAAAGACACCTCAGCACTCCATACTAAAAACTAGAGCGTAAACTTCCAATAGCCTCTAGTAATCACTGTACAAACTCCCCATTCGCATTTACAATGTGCAAAATATCTCGCCAGATGCAAAACTTTATCTCCTCTAGGCCAGTAAACACAAGAAAACTCTGGAATAGCTTATGTCTGAGTCGTGGAACTAGAGAGGCTGCAGGTTGCTGAATCCCTTGAAAAATCCATAAACGACGCCGTTTCCAAATCAACCAAACCAACCACGCCTTACACAGATGGAAAGCCTGCTTCTTAGGAGCGGACCATGAAGCTGGAAACACATGAAGTATCTTCTGGCTACACATCCTGATCCGGAACAATGCTCTGACCCAATCCCACGCAGCTTGCAAACGTGGGCACAAGACTAGACAATGTTCAATGGACTCCCGATGAGAGCCACAGCAGGGGCAAAGAAAACTCACAGCTGGCTTAAATCTATGCACCAGAACATTTACCCTAATGCAGCGGTGCACCACTTGCCACAAGAGAACCCTAACCTTCGGTGGGGGGAGAGAGTTCCAAGTCCATGTCCAGACGGAGCGCCAACAAGAACCCTGTAGTGCCCACTTGTCAGAAGGAGGTAAAGTATCATGAATAACCAATGTTCGGTAACAAGAACGAACAAAACATGACTCATCGACCCCTGAATGAACCTTCCAAATCTGAAAGACCACCCCTCCCTGGAGGAGAACAGGAATATGCAGTGGAATACAGGAGGCCACTTGCTGCCAGATAGCTCGATCACTGCTCTTAAGCCGAAAGCGGGCCTGAAAAAACTCCCAAGGAGCCAGTTGGCCATGCCAATACCAATCCTCTAAGGTGGAGACTGCAGCCCGAGTCCAACGGGCCTGCGTCCGAGCGTGCAAGCTGGCAGCCAAAGGCAAGTATGTCGGAGGCAGAGGAACCCACAGAAAAGGAGAAGTGTGATGAAATACTGATGCATAGTCTACCTGAAAAAGCACTCGCACATGCTCCCAGGCCCGCAATACACCCTTGAGAAAAGGTGACGCGTGTGGGTACGGCCTCAGACCGTAAAGCAAGGCCCAAGGCAACTTCACAGGGACAGATGGCTTGTGAAAAGCCACACAATTCTGGAGGGACTGTAAAAGCAATGCTGCACCTGGAGAGAACACCTCTTCATGGAGAATACTCCAGACAAACTTGGAGACTAACACCTTAGAATGCAAAGCCAAATCTAGGATTGCCAAACCCCCATCCTCTCGAGGGCGGAGGCACTTCCACCAGGCTACTTTAACCACTGCTCCTTCTGCAGTCCCTCCCCAAACAAAATTTCGGACAATTCTGTCCAATTCCTGAACCTTGCATTCTAGAGCTAACATAACAGACGCTGTGTATACGTGGGTGCTACATAGCACTGACTTAGCTACAGTAATCCTGCCTGCCATCGACAACTTACTACCCTTCCACCAATTCAGGTGCTTCTGTAGTCCCTACAAAATCTCATCCCGCACCACGACCCATAGAGATATCACCCCAAAAGGAATGCCCGAAGTGCGGTACATGCATTCATTTGGGAGTACCTTCCAAGGGAAGAGAAACAAACAAGGTGGAGGCGGCGTCTCCAAAGCCCACAGAGCCGAACACTTTCCCCAATTAAGAAGACAACCAGAAGCCAAGAAAAATGTATCCAGCAACCCTTTAACATTCCGCAAATTGCTTTCTTCTGCTGCCACAAAGAGGAAAGTGTCATCTGCAAACTGATTGCAAATCTGCTGACTGCCATTCTGCATTCGAAGACCCTCTACCACTCCCTCATCTACTGCAGTCAAGAGCAATTGTGATAATGCCTCCGCCACCATGGTAAACAAAAATGGGGCCAGAGGGCAGCCCTGACGGACTCCTCTTCCCATCGAAAAGAACGGGGAGGGCTCCCCCTGGCACTTCATTTTTTTGCAATTGTAAAATCACATTAAAGTTGCATTTCTCTTGTGTCTTTTATATGTCGCTTGAAATATGCAAAAAAATATCGCACTTTTTTTTTTTAATTCATAACATTATAATCCTACTGCATTGAGATGAAAAGACCATTGTATTTGACAAATATATTACAATTTGTATGGACAATAAGAGCCTTCAAAACGTAAGAAGATGTCAATCAAAACAATGACATATTAACAAAGAATGCCACGAAGAGTTGCTCATAATAGCTACCTCCATGGCCCTTTCGAGCCTAGAAATGACAATGGGCCATAAAACCATGTTCGCCGAATATACTGACCATACAAACTTGTTAACAAAGATACTAATGTTAATGGACAAATTAGTCACAGTTCCTTATGCAAACCACGTGCAAACCACGTTGAGCGTGATTTAGGATTCTATCAAATTGCAAATCATGCCAAGCGTGATTTAAGATTCTATCAAACTGTAAACCATGTTGAGCGTGATTTAGGATTGCATCACATTGCAAACCATGCTTCACGTGTTTTGGACTTCCTCTTCTGCAAACCATGCTTAGCGTGGTCCAGCATTCCTTCTTCTGCTCTCTTTATTTTTTTGAGGAACAACCATTCTTCTATTTGTCTTCATCAGGCACAGTTTCCTCTTCACCTTCCCTTATCTCATCAGCATCTAGTGTTTAGAGCAGATCTTAAATATATGGTGCAAATTTCTTTGCTTATCTCTCTCAATGTAATTTAATTTGAGAAGGAGCATCGTTTCTCTGTAATTTAGTATAGAATGAATTTAGACATAGAAATTGCTGTCTTATTTTCTTTTGCTTTGGTGACATGGACAATCAGAAACTAAGCCTTAAGTGGTTATAGGTTTTCGTGTTCTGAATGAAACTATATTGAGAAAAGTGTGCATTAGACTTCTATGGATCTCCTTGTACTCAAGAATATTTGTACAGACCTACAAAATCTGGAATATATTATATTGCATGGCATTGTGCTAATGTATCCAAGAAGATTAGTTCTATGGAATGGAGAAAATATTGTGCTATATGGTATCAGTTCTAGGATAAAATAAAGAATAACATTTCAAAGCATATTAGAGTGATGCAATATCAATTCTTACCTCGTACATGCACAAGAAGCTAGCGCCTTCCATTCCGTCAAAGCTTTAGAGATTCGCACTCCAGAGTGTTGATTATCACCACACATATGCAAGAAGCTAGCACCTAGATTCCGTGGTGCTTCTTGTGCTTGTAAAGCTGACAGTGGTCTCGACTTCCACATAACAAAATGTAAATAGTTTAAATTTCATTTTCCCGCTCACGTAGATATTTTGAATTTTTTTTTCCCGCTCATGCAATATTATCTCGCTCAAAGCCCGGCATCCAGAAAAGCCCATTTTGACAAAAGAGCAGATTTACAAGCTTTGGTGCAAGGAATCAATGGTCACACTATTAACAAGAATAATGCTTCTTCATCAGATCTGGCTGACATATAAGAAAGTGAAGGCATTTGCAAATTAATGAGCCAAAGCAGGTATCTCTTTCTATTATCTTATCTTATCTTATTATGATTTTTGCATTCATTCCTCTCTTGCAACCTAAATGGGTTATTTGCATGGACTAGCACAGTGACCGTCCTCTTGTCAGCACACTTGTAGGCAGAAGAACCAGGGAGGCGGGTCCAATGTGGTGGACTATGTATTAGTGGCTGAGCAAGACATGCATCTCATCAAGCACTTCTGAGTGGGAACGGATGGTAGGAATGAGAAGGTGGACTCAGACCATCTGCCACTCTACTTGCAGCTGGCTTGACAGGTTGCTCCAGCTACCTGTATAACACCTCTTCTCATGCCCTAGCTCAGACTGGACCATGAGCATGCCCATACTTACTCCCAGATGCTTACTAAGGACATTGCAAGCATCTCACAGTGCTCAACGCTGTAGGTGGGCAGGCTCGATGATGTCTATTGGGCTGCTGCAGAAAGATGTTTTGGGAGAAGCCACCCCCAGTGAACCTCGGGAGCCATGAACTTCGCCCATAACCAGTGGTGTGATGCTGAGTGCAAGGAATACAAACGTTGGCTCCGCCAGGTCACAGATCCCCTCTACGCCCGAATGCAGTCAGGCAACTCCTTAGGGCTAGAAATGCCAGGTATATTGCGGCCATCAACAAGAAATGTTCTTCATCTTGGAACGCCATCCCAGGACCCTCTGGCGAAGAGTGCTCATGAGGCCAGTGCCGCCCACAAGAAATATCATCCCCGAGCAATGGGGGCAATACCTACAGCTCTACAATCCTGAAGGTGCACGTGCAGCAATACCCTCGCAGCAGGGCCCTGTGCTGGAAATCACAGAGGCGGAGGTAGCGGAGGGGCTGCAACATCTAGCCAATGGAAAAGCGCGAAACCTCAGCGGCATGCAGGCGGAGTTACTCAAGTGGGCAGGACCATCCAAGGCACCGACTAACCGCCATGTTCAACAAGGCATTGCGGGAAGGTTTCCCCCTGCAGTGGACCACTAATAGAGTTGTCACAATATGCAAGGCAGGATACCTGCACTGTCCAGCCAATTATCCAACCATCATGATCAGTTTAGTGTTTGCAAAGCTCCTAGTCGGGATCCTCGAGCAACAGCTGACAAGATGGACAGAGGCAGCAGAGGCACTCAACCATTGATCACATCTTCATGCTACGGACACTGGTTGAGGACAGCAGGAACCGTCGACAAGATCTATATTGCTGCTGCATAAGGATTTCAAGACTATGCCTCAGTGAAATCTGTGGACAAGATTGCAACAGCAAGATGTCCTAGCAAAACTCAGTGTACAGGTTATATGAGACATTCTCAGGACTACTGCAACTAGCGGGCCAACCATTCAAGAGCAGTATCGGGGTCCACACTGTTTGGCCTGTACATTGATCAGTTGGAGAGATGGCTTGCTGACAATGGAGGCAATGGGGCTCAACTTATATACTAGATCACCAAGCAGCTGATCTATGTTGATGATGTAGACCTCCTGGCTCATACTTAGGCAGACATGTAACACCAACTCGATACCCTGGACACATTTTGCCAGAGGACCAACATGCGCGTCAACTTGGCCAAGACCAAGGTGGTCCTCATATCGTCCGAACGCCAACCAAGGGCTCCAATCCTGACTTATCATGGCCAAAATATTGAAGGGATAGCCACTTACAAATATTTGGGGGTGGAGTTCCCGTCTGCCATGAACTGCGATAATTCCATCCAGTTGCGAGCCACAGCAAGTTGGAAGGCACTTTATATAATGCAGAACAATAGCCACAAGGCGGAGCTATATGATTGGGTCCACTAGACGCATCTATTCAAGGTACTAGTGGAACCTGTGCTTTTGTATGGGGTCGACATTTGGGGCCCGGTGGTCTCCCTCGCCACTTAGAATGACTTGGAGCAGGTGCAAAAAGCTTTCTTGGCGCGGGCCCTGGGGGTAACGTCCACAGTTCCATACCAGATACTGTTGCAAGAGACAGGTTTCTTGCCTCTTCAGAGGGGAACACTTGACAGACACATCATCTACTTCCAGAAGGTGGTCAGTATAGACGATATTCGCCTTCCTAACCTCACTTACACTGTAGCAATGGGGCCTCAATGCTTAAATGGTCGCTGGCGGGAAAAGAGAGCTCAATGGCTAGCCAGATGGAATGTGCAGGAGCATAGGTGCATCCAAGTGCATACGGAGGCAGATCGCCACAACCTAAGACAGTACCTTGATACATACTTCCTCAGCAAGCTATGGGATGCCAACACCCTTGAACATGTTAAGCTCAACATAACGTGTCCGAATGTCATCATATGCTGGACAACTCTGAAGGGTGTGGCATTCGTCTTCCAAAGCTCCAACTTGGCAGTGTTGACAAAGCCTCTCCTGGCGTGGCTCTCCAATCCATCTCCTAGTCTCAATCCGAAGATGGTGTGCACTTGTGCGGATAGAAGCAATGGTTCTGCGCCATTTCATGGGTAGATGAGTGCACAAGTAGCATTGCAGGCCTCGCTCCAGCATGGGGTTTATGTGGCATTGGTAATGCGCCGAAGCTAGTCCGTCCTGGCCAGCCCCTGCATGAGATGTTGAGCATGGCCTCGGTATGGATGCGGGGATCATACCTTCAAGAGGTCATGGATCGCCCAGATCAGCTTGGTCCTCGGCCACTTGCCTGATATGTGCATATATTTCTTTCCCATCATGATATATGTCTGTATAGTTTGACATCAAATCTTATTTCTACCTGTTGGACATGCCGTCAAAGAAAGTCGCCACGTAACAAAATGCAATTGAAGCTCAAGGCTGAATGTCAATTAAGTGGTTCTTACGTATACAGGAATGGCAATCTACTTGCCATCCCTGGGATGGAAACAGGGCGACGCGAGAAGCGCAGAGCCCTGTTGACATCCCAGGGATGGCAAGTAGATTGTCATTCTTGTAACGTGGAAACACTTAGGAAGCATTCTGCTAGAAGTGAAAACAATTGGAATGCTGGGTAAATGATCCGGAACGATAGGTAAATGCTCCAGAATGCTGGTAAATATGCCGGAATGCAGGGTAAAATGCAGCAATAGAAGCTTGAAGCCGCCGGAGTAGAAGCTCATCGCAGCAAACTTTTTTCTGTTAAGTTTCTTGATTTGAAACAGTGCCACGTGGGACGACGCTAATGGTGGACGCGGCAGAATGCCTCTAAGTGTTTTTTTCGTGGTTCTGTTTGCATGTGTGACAGCGTTTGAATAATATTCTGCGGTAATATGTCGATTCCTTCTTTTTTTTAATGGCACGTGTTTGATTTGCATCTTATTGTTCAATGGTTTAAAAAACGAAAAGTGGTTTATACGCCCAGCAATCCTGCACGCTTATATATTTCTGAAAGACAATATCATCTCAGGTGCTGCTGCAATGGCGGAAAAGTATCCCCATTCTACCACTAACAACTCTCATTCTACTCCTTTGCTACAAACCCCATTTCAAAATAATGAGCCGTGCAGCTTTTGCAGCATCATCGCCATTCTGATTTGGCTTGGAGCCGTGCATTTCAATATTGTCATGGCTCTGCTTGTTCTATTCAATCTCCGAAGCACCTGGGCTTATGGGTAAGTAAATCTTTATTTTCACCATTTTTTTCTGTTTACTGTTGTACTTAAGTTACTAACTTTTATATTTTAAACAGTATAATTGCGTTCTATGTGCTCTTGGCGTTTTTGCCAGCTGATTACAATTATCCATGGGGAATCTGGATTGCCAAGTATGTTGTTTATAAAGATTAGAAGCAAAACTTAGAGCATTTGTAGTTGAACTCATATTTGTATTATTTTAATTTGGTTAACTTCATGCAGCATTATGTGGTCTGTTGCTGTTTCTTATTTGCCGAAATGCGCTCTTTTCTTTGTTATAAGCTCTCAAAACCCAGCACAATGTTTTTCTGCTACCATTTATGGTTGTTTTACGATTGTTAGAAAACGGTTTCGCTTCCTACGTGGATGCAGCTTTATTTGTAACGTATATAATGCATGCCAAGTTTCTTGAGCCTTGTTTGACGTTAGCTCTCTTGAGTCTTTTGCGGCTTTTACAGGTTCGTTTCCAAGCATGCACCCAAACATTTTCCTATGGTAGTCAAATTTGAAGACAAAGACGCATTAACATCAGATCGTGCATTTGGTAATACACCTTGTTCTTATACTGCACTCTGCAATCTGCATGAAGTTATTCTGATGCCAGTGTTTTTTGTGTACAGTTTTTGCATTTGAACCTCATTCTATAATACCTATTGGAGTGTTGTCATTAGGCCATTATGCTGGTTTCGTACCCTTCTCAAATGGTCGAGCACTTGCCAGTAGTGCGGTGAGCAATAATAGGTTATTGCAATCATTTTAACATATAATTTATGAGCTCTTAGCAGTATAACAAAACAGAGACCATTCAATCTACAGATGCACTTTATAGGAATAAACTCACTTTAACATCATATATGTTTTCTGAAAGGCCTTTGTTACACCAATAATGCGCCACATCTGGACATGGATGGGTCTTGTTCCCGCATCAAGAAAAGTCTTTACAAGACTCCTGAATGATGGTTATTCCTGCGTTGTTGTTCCTGGTGGTATTCAGGAAATCTTTTATATGGAATCTGGACGTGAGGTCAGTAATGAGAAACTTATATCAGCTATTTTTGTGCTAAATATTTATTGTACATAAGATTTTCTGAATTCATTTTTCAGGTAGCATTTTTGAAACAACGATATGGGTTTGTCCATGTTGCTATTGAAACTGGAGCACCATTGGTACCTGTCTTCTGTTTTGGCCAGGTAGTCTATTGTTAGTTATTTCAGGGGGTCCAGTCAAAAGCAAGGAAAAGAGTATTTTAGTATATGCAATAACTTTCTTCAGATTAGTAGGGGACTCGTTTCATATTGTGATAAGTTCTGGGAGCTATGCCAAAACAATGGATTCCAATGTTGTTTTCTAGACCGATGTATACCGCTGGTGGAAGCCAAGAGGAAAATTCTATTCACGGGTCTCAAGAGCAATGAAATTTACTCCCTTGATATTTTGGGGAATGTATGGGTATGTAACATCACAATGCCATTATTCATCCTTCATTCATTCCTGTAGTTTTAAGTGGGAATTGCCACTTCAAAATAGTTAAACTCGATCATGTAAATCTGTGTGCAGATCTCCTGTTCCATATAGGCAACCGTTATACATTGCTGTTGGGAGCCCCATTGAAGTGACAAAGAATCCTCAGCCCACTAAAGATGAGGTAATTTAATTTGTCTTGGCTTTTGTGGATTTCATTCGCTGATAATTTTTTGATCTGTTGCTTCAGGTTGCTGCTGTGCTTTCAAAGTTTATACAAGCTATTGAGGAGCTGTATCACAAGCACAAGGCAGCTGCAGGATTCAAAGATACAATACTTCATGTATACTGACTGTTGCAATGTTACTTCATGACATTGTTTGACCTCATCTAGCTTGCTGAAGAGAATCTGCTTGCCTGCTGTATTTGCTGAATCAAGTGATGTCCAATTATTTGTTTGGGGTAGTGCTGACATAAGACTTTTGTTTATGGGAGAATATTTATTCTACTGCGGTGTTTAATCCTGTTTATTGTTTGTACACTATTGTGATGCTTAGCAAGCGCCTCAATTCCTACCCGATCAACATGTCTCTCCACCTCATCTATATTGATGTGTCACAATTTGTGTCTGTTAGATCTTCAAAAATTTAATAGAGTTGAAAATTTAGGAAACCCGCAAGAAATACTCATGCAAACAATCAGGCCTTTTGTTTCCATCTCGTCAAGCCAAATCTAGGTTTGATGCTTGATTGGAAGAGGAAAACAAGCTGTCTCTGTGCTGTTGCTCATATGTTTGATGGCCCATTGCCATCTTGTCTTGTATTATTCTACTTGTTAGGATTAGGTTTTGGCCAAAGAGATGAATCGAAATCGACCACAATACAATGGGTTCGGAGCTTCTTATCCTATGTCGAGTGCCTTAGAACTTTAGGCATATTTTTGGATTGCCCTTAAGGGGGCCAAACCCTTGTTCATGTGGAGTTTTGGCATATTCTAGGTATATGTCGGTATATGCCCAGAAGATGCCAAAAACCGCTCCAAAACTAGTATCGCCTGTGAAATGGATGTTGCGATTTTTTGCAGTAGTGCAGCTGGATCTACAGATCAACAGAGCCAAAGGCATCTTTGTTTGCAATTTTGATGCCGGGCCTACGCTTGGGAAAGTGATGGGAAATAGCAGCGAATTTTGAACTCAAGGCACCTGCCTTGATTCTAAGTATTGTTTTGCTACAAAGGTATGATCTGGATGGTTTTTGCTATATATTTTTTCTTAGTAGCAGTTATGCTTTGGTCAAATATCATGATCGGCCATATACATTCTATTTGGAGTTTCAACAAGGTGATTTGAAAGGTCTGGAAACTAAGAAAGACTTCTTGAGTAAGGTAGAGGAAGAGATGAATGAATGCCTTGACCTAGCAATGGTTGGTTCCTGCATGTTTGGTGGTCCTTATGCATGGCCAGAACTTGTACATACTAAACTTGGGTGATAGCAGAGCCATCTTGGCCACTAGCCATCCTTCATCAAAACAAACAGGTGCTTTGCATGGTCTTCAGTTGATAGAGGCTCATGTTGTGGACAATGAAGCAGAACACCATAACGTGTTTGAGGAGAACCCTGATGGCTTTTCCACTATCAGTGGTGGAAGATTAAAGGGCAAACTGAGAGTAATCAGAGCATTGGGTGCTGGTTTTCTGAAAAGGATAAGGCAAATTTTGAATATTTTTGCATGCTTTTTACTAGTGGCAGACATCTGCAGAATCTAACTAGATTGTACCACTCAAATATAAATTTTGTTCATGTGTTGATACCACAGGCATTTGACTTAATGTAACTTTTTTGATGAACATGAAAATTTCATTAATGAGTATACTTTGAGCTAGGGACTTGTGCAGTCCTTACATTAGTACAGAGCTTTTCTTGAAACTGCATGGAGTTGTTCCTGATGACCAATTCGTTGTGGTTGGAAGTGATGGAATATTTGACTTTTTTAGCAACAAAGAGGTGGTGCTTTTTGTGAACTCATTTATATGTGAGAATCCACCTGGAGATCCTGTAAGGTATATGCTAGAACTGCTGCTTGAAAGGGCTTCAAAGAATACAGGTAACAAAATAATCCTTTTCTCTTTTGTTGTGTGATCATTCTAGCTAAAACCTTAATCATGTATTCTCTTTGCAATCATGACCGTGGATCAATTTGGAAAACATACCAATTGGGAGAAGAAAAAAATACCACAATGACATCACTATAATTATTATCGTTCTTGGCACTGAATGCCGAACAACTTCAGCTTCAACTGTTTCAAGCTCATAGTTTAATTAAGTCTTGCATTTTTCTAGGAGAGCAAGCCATTTTGATCTGCCAATGTTTTCTAGAGAAGTTTACATCCAGAAAAGAAGCAAGTCTTTTGTTTCCTATATAAGTATTACTACTCGTCATATTGAGTTGAAATCACACTGTAAAGTTTTTCCCTTTATACCTTATGAGCCAAGCTATATATACATGTACATAGAACACATAAGGACTTAGTAATATAGCATCTGCTATAAGAGTGTTAAATGGCAATGAGATTCTAAAAGCAAGATCTTCTGAGCCTCTCTTTTTTACCATTTGATCTTTTTGACAAAGACAATGAATGCAATATGAATTTGATTCTAGGATGCTTTAATATTGTCTAAGATCCCTAGGAACAACGAAAAAGAACAAACTAGGGCATGATCATATACTGCTCAAGACCAAGAGCTTTAGACGTATATTAGCAACATCATAACGAATATTGTGTGTTGACCACTAATGGGATTATAGCATCCAGGGAACTAAACAATTAGATCCAGGACATCATCATGAACATCATGGAGTTGCAGAATTGAAAGATCTAACACTTCTAAGAAAGATTAATCAAATTAGCATTTAGGTAAACCATCAACTATTTTTAACAGATTGGCTAGTCTCATGGATTTTAATTTTTTCTTGCCTAGCAAATTATACTTTGACATCATTCGGTAAATCCAACCTCTTTGCAAAAGGTACAGACAAGCAAAAATTCATTAATGAGGTAAAAAAAGGCAGATTTTGACAACTTGAGTACGCACCTCTATGCCATGGTTCGAAAATAGGAGGTTTAACCCCCTCCATTTTTGAAAAAATTTAATAAAAATTTTCTGGCAGAATACACTAAAAATGCACTTAACTACATTTATTTCTTGTGGTCTCAAATGCCATGCGACATTTTTACTAGTTGGACATATTATTATTTTGAACCCTGCTAGGCCTACCATAATTAAAAGTAGATAGAAGTGTGATGTTCATATACCTTTTTTTTGAAATTTTGCCGACCAGATAAATGTTAAAGGAAGTCTCAGACATGACCATATGAAGCCATTTTATACGGCATCTTGATCGTTGGACTAAGAACGCCCTATTTAGAGCATAAAAGGCGCATTATCTTGATGAACCATCCATGGCAGAAGCAGGTACAAAGCCAGCAATTCCAGTAACTATAGCAGATATTTTCAGAACACATGATTTCAAGGGAAGATGATTTGTGGAGCAGATGATACCTCAGACCAGATTTTTGGAGTAGATCATTTCGATCGAGGATGGCCGTAAAGTTGCACCGGGATATAGTTTGCACGGCCACCTGTCTAAGCTAACTTTCAAGGTCAAAATGGAACAATTGTTGCATGAATTTTCACTAACTTTGCTTGATAAGTGCTCAAATATTGTTCTCTCTCGAATGAATGATGTTTTTAGGGGTTGACAAGGCGATTCTAATGGTGTTTGAACCGGATTAAATCGTTCAACTCTCCTTCAAAGCAATCAACTCCTCTGAAAATTAATTTCTCTCGGTTTTTTTATCATCAACAATATAAAATTGAAATCACCTCGAAGAGCTTTAATGCTCTGAAACTGTGACACTTTCAAAGCATCAAGATGTCTAGTGGGAGCAAGACTTTTATAATCTCCTATAATCTAGAAAGCTCCCCATTAAAAATCCCACTACTACCTTGGAGATCAAGTTTTTCATATTTCTAATGCTCCTTGAGTGATCTATCTCTGTTATTCTGAGAGCGCCCTAGTCCAATTTAACACCTGCTAATTGAAAAAGATGTTGTAGATTGACAATCAAATTTTTTAAAGAAAATGAATTCAGGGCTTCTTCTACTCTGCTGCTGCAAAATTCATTTAAAACTCCCTCCTTGATCCATTCCAAAAACTTGGATCTTATTAGTCTTTCTATGATATTACCTTTTTTTTCACAAATTAAATTCCTTGGCTTCACTACTACCCACATTAGAATCTATGCATCTATAGTCATTCAGCAACTCTTGTTGTTTAATGATAATATTTGGACCTACACTGCA